>OX451737.1:832062531-833262531 GCA_948472305.1 Vicia faba | reverse complement strand
CTGATCGGAGAAGACCATAATGAGACTCGAAGGGTGATGTTCTGACCGAAGCGTTGAATATAGCCTTCATATGCTGAAGAATCATGTTCTAGTTGAAGAACACAGTTTCCATATGTTCTGATTGACAACTCATCTTCTGAACCATGTTTGAAAATTCTAACTGCACTTGTATGGAGGCTAGCCCAGAAGCTCTAAAGTAACATATTCTCTTAACACTTAGAAAATTTTCTAAATGTTTAGAAATTTGTTTTTTCAAAGTAATTTTTTACTTTTGACTTCTTGAGGAACCAATTTCATGTCTTGATGAAATATGATTGTTGAAACTTGATTTTTGATCAAAAAGTCAAAGTTTGACTTTTCAATGTGCTTTTGACCATTTTTCCCTTGTGAATGACTTTCTTGGAAAATTGTAATCCAAGACTCGAAACTTGATAGAAGCAAACCCGGGGGTCCAGGATGATCCTTTGAGAAATGAGAGTTCGAATTTTGGGGTACAACAGCTGCCCCTGTTCAATCTTCTTAAACATGGAGAGTTAGATTGGGGAATCTACCATTCATGACTTGAAGGTGGAAGATGATTGAATACTAGAGTGCCTAGAAATTTGCACTAGAAGATGTATCGGGAATGTGCTTATAGATGCCATTTGGAGGAATGATGGTAAATACTGGAAGAAGTATCAGCATAAATCTTTGGTCGATTTATACTAAAACTTGATGTTTTACCTGTGGGAAAAGGGTTAGTTAAATGCAGATGTATGCATGGCATTCTCAAAATGAATGAGATTGTGATAAATGTGTTTCGTATGTATATGATATGAATGTGGGATGCATATTTGTCCTAGGAAATAAATCCCTGACTACTGCTAAGGAGTTCTAAATCCCAGATTGTCGTTGGCGATGAAGAATATACATATCTTCAAGTTTTGTTAAATAAATGCTTCCGTCGGGGAATACCTCTTGAATGTTAGTTGTTATCTGGTCGGGTCCAGGCTTCATACTAACTTGCTGAGGATGAGGAAGTCAAATGTTATCTGGTCGGGTTCCAGACCTCACAATAACTTATTGGGGAAGAATAAATTAACTCTTATCTGGTCGGATTCCAGGCTTCACAGAAAATTTCTTGAAATTGAACTGTTATCTAGTCAGATCCAGGCTTCGCATATTTTTGAGATGGAAGAAATTAATCGCTATCTGGTCGGGTCCAGGCTTCATAATAACTCGTCTGAAAGAATGAAGTTGAACTGATATCTAGTCGGGTCCAGGCTTCACAATAACTTTCTTGGAACTAGTTGTTATTTGGTCGAATTCCAGGCTTCACAACGAATAAAGTTAATTGTTATCTAGTCAGATCCAGACTTCACAATAACTTACTTGAAAAGATGAATTTGAATTGATATTTGGTCGGATCCAGGCTTCATAGTAACTTGCTGGGGTAGAGGCAAACTATACTGGGGGAAAGAAGTTAATCCCTTGTCTGGTTGAGTCCAGGTTCTTCCATATCTTGAAGAGTTAAACTTTTATCTGGTCGGGTCTAGGCTTCAAAGTGTCTTGAGAAGTTAACTATTATCTGGTCGAGTCCAGGCTTCATAGTGACTGAAAGTTGTACTATTATCTGGTCGGGTCCAAGCTTCCAAGTACTTGGAGAAGTTACACTATTATCTGGTTGGGTCCAGGCTTCATAGTATTTGAAAGTTGTACTATTATCTGGTCGGGTCCAGGCTTCATATTATTTGAAAAGTTTCACTATTATCTGGTCGGGTCCAGGCTTCATAGTGACTGAAAGTTATACTATTATCTGGTCGGGTCCATGCTTCATAGTATTTGAAAAGTTTCACTATTATCTGGTCGGGTTCAGGCTTCATAGTGACTGAAAGTTATACAATTATCTTGTCGGGTCCAGGCTTCATAGTATTTGAAAAGTTTCACTATTATTTGGTCGGGTCCAGGCTTCATAGTGACTGAAAGTTGTACTATTATCTGGTCAGGGCCAGGCTTCATAGTATCTTCGAGAAGTTAACTATTATCTGGTCGGGTCCATGATTCATAGTATTTTAAAGTTATACTATTAGCTGGTCGGGTCCAGGCTTCATAGTATTTTGAACGAATGAAGTTAATTGTTATCTGGTCGGATCCAGGCTTCACAACAACTTACCGAAGTTAGAACTGTTATCTGGTCAAATTTTCAGACTTCACAATAACTTTTGGAGATAACAAAGACTTTGTTGGCGACTTCACTGGGGGTTAGGGGTTATGCCCCTCTGATTTGTAATAGTCTGAAAGGCAAACTCAAGCTGGAGAGGATAGACTATATCGGGGAATTTTGTTGTTCGTTGTTTGTTGGGGAAATAAACTCTGGTGGGGAAATAAACCATGTTAATGAATACTTGTAGAACTGTTGACGAGGTGAGTTCTTTTAGTAAGAGATCCATAAAGATTCTTCTTTTAGGACCAACTTAGCTAGGGAGAGAGTTGTCAAGGGATTGAGACTCTGGCTGGGTATCAGCCTATGCAAAGAGACTTTGTGGGTAACTTTGTTGAGGGAAAAGGTTTATTGTAGCCGTTTTGTGGGGATAATGCTAATGAAATAACTCTGTGGGGATATTCCATATACATTAAAGAGATGCTTGCTGCTGCTTAGCAGGACACATATGCCAAATAGTTTTAATTATCTTCACATGCATATGTTCGTTCAATTTTAGTCATTGGACATTTTTGCATACAAAACAAAAACGGAAAATTTGCATTTCAAAGTATATTTGTATTGATATTTTTCCCATGAATATGCATTTTTGTACAAAGAGACGGAGATCCTAGTAAGAGTAAATCGTCGAAAGGAAAACAAAATTGAAAACAAAGATATAACCATATGGAATTGATCTCATTGCATTCCAACTCTACTATTGCCCCAATGTCTTCGAATGCACCTCGTCGTTGATAGAAGTTAATTGGATTGATCTTGGACCGTTTGAACTTGGACCTTGGTAATAAAGTCGAATGTGGTGATTCCACGGGACGTAGTTATACATTTTCAATCCTAAATTTTTGCCTGGACCGCCCTTTCGGGTTTTTAGCCCACCATTTTTTCCCAAGTCTCCCTTTCGGGTTTTCAACTTGCTGGGTGTACAATCTTTGCATATATCCCTAATTTTTGCCCAAACCTTTTGGTTTGCCAGGATGCCCTTATTTTGTCTAGGTGTGTCAACCTAGTTGGTCTCTTATGTATAGTATTTTTTAACTATGTCCGCGTTCACAGGATGTGGGAAGTCTTCACCATCCATGGTAGTCAGCATCATGGCACCACTAGAGAAAACTCTCTTGACAATAAATGGCCCTTCATAGGTGGGAGTCCATTTGCCCCTGGGGTCGCCTTGTGCCAGAATGATGCAATTTATCACCAAGTCACCAACTTGATATACCCTAGGCCTGATCTTTTTGTTGAAATCCTTAATCATGCGTTTTTGGTACATCTGACCATGACAAACGGCAGACAATCATTTTTCATCGATCAAGTTCAACTGATCCAATCTTGTATGAATCCACTCGTCTTCGCCTAGACCTGCTTCATTCACAATCCTTAATGAGGGAATATGAACTTCCATTGGTAAGACAGCTTCCATGCCATAGACCAAAGAAAAGGGAGTTGCCCCGGTTGATGTTCTAGCTGAAGTACGATAGCCATGAAGAGAAAATGGTAACATCTCATGCTAGTCCTTGTAGGTTATTACCATCTTCTGCACAATCTTCTTAATGTTTTTGTTGGCCGCTTCCACTACGCCATTCATTTTAGGCCTATAAGAAGAAGAATTGTGATGCTTTATTTTGAACTGAGTGCAAATTTCAGTAATCATATCATTGTTGAGGTTAGTCCCATTGTCGGTGATGATCCTTTTGGGGATACCATAGCGGCAGATGAGGTTATGTTTGATGAATCTGGCTACCATGTTCTTGGTGACTGAGGCAAATGAGGCGGATTCAACCCATTTGGTGAAATAATCGATAGCGACAAGAATGAAGCGATGTCCATTGGAAGCAGTGGGTTTGATCTCTCCAATCATGTCAATGCCCCACATTGCAAATGGCCACAGAGCGGTCATGACGTTCAGAGGGATAGGAGGCACATGGACCTTGTCAACATAGATTTTGCATTTGTGGCAAGTTCTTGAGTGTTGATGGCAATCAGTATCCATCATTGACCAATGGTAACCATCTCTCAGGATCTTCTTGGCCATAGTATGTCCGCTAGAGTGAGTCCCAAAGAGACCATCATGCATGTCTTTCATAATTTCCTCCGCCTCCTTCTTATCCACACATCAGAATAGGTATAATCATGGTTGCGTTTGTACAGGATTCCATTACTTAGGAAGAATTTGGATGCAAATCTTCGTAAGAACTTTATGTCATTGATCGGAGCTCCTTCAGGATACTCTTGTGCCTCAAGGTATCTCTTCACCTCATGGTATCGTGGCTTCTCGACATCAGTGTCAAGCTCATAGTAGTGCGCAGGTTCGTCGAATCTCTCAATTGTAATCATAGGAGCTTCGTTGTCCCATCTGACCTTGAACATCGAAGACATTGTTTCCAAGGAGTCAGCCAGCAGATTTTCCTCCCTAGGGATGTGTTCAAATGTGATCTCTTCGAAGTAAGGAATCAGAGATAGCACAAGATCCTTGTAAGGGATGATATTAGGGTGCTTAATGTCCCAATCTCCTTTTACTTGGCTAATCATTTGAGCGGAATCCCCAAACATATTCAAATGCTTAATCCTTAAATCAATGGCAGCCTTCATACCCAAAATGCACGCTTCGTACTCAGCCATGTTTTTCGTACAATCGAAGCATAGTCTGGCAGTGAAAGGAGTGTGGAAACCTTCAAGGGAGATGATCACAGCACCAATTCCGTTACCCAAAGCGTTGGAAGCCCCATCGAAGACCATATTCCATCGGGATCCTCGTTCAGGTTCGTCATATGGTCTAGGTTTCGCGCAGTCGGTCACTAGCATGATGTTCTCACCCGGGAAGTCAAAGTTCATAGACTGATAATCATCAATAGCTTGATGGGACAAATGATCTTCTAATACACTTTCTTTGATGGCCTTTTTCATTGTGTATTGAATATTGTATTCAGTCAAGATCATTTGCCATCTAGCTATCCATCCGGAAAGAGCAGGTTTCTCGAAGATGTATTTGATAGGGTCCATCTTAGAAATCAGTAAAGTGGTATGAGTCAATATATATTATCTTAGGCAGCGAGTAGCCCATGCCAGAGTGCATAATGTTTTCTTGAGCAATGAATATTTGGTTTCACAGTCGGTAAACTTTTTGCTCAGGTAGTAAATAACATGCTCTTTTCAGCCAAACTCGTCATGTTGGCCCAAAACACACCCCTTAGAATTCTCTAGCACTGTCAAATACATGATCAAGGGTCTTCCTTCAACTTGAGGCATGAGAATAAGAGGTTCTTACATATATTCTTTGATTTTATCGAAGGCAGCTTGGAATTCATCACTCCATCTGACTACTTGATCTTTCTTCAAGATTTTGAAGATTGGCTCACAAGTAGTAGTCAAGTGAGATATGAAGCGGGCGATGTAATTAAGACGACCCAAGAATCCTCTAACTTCCTTTTCAGAGTGGGGGATTGGAATTTCTTGGATGGCCTTCACCTTGGTGGGATCGACTTTGATGCCTTTACCACTGACAACAAAACCTAGAATCTTTCCAGATCGTACTCTGAATGTGTACTTATTAGGGTTCAACCTTAACTTATACTTTTTCAGCCTCTCGAATAGCTTGTACATGTGATTGAGATGCTCCTCTTTAGTTTGTGATATTGCACTCATATCATCCACATAGACCTCTATTTCATGATGGATCATATCATGAAACAAAGCTACCATAGACCTCTGATATGTTTCCCTTACATTCTTCAATCCGAACGACATGACCTTGTAGCAAAAGGTGCCCCATTGCATAATGAAAGTGGTCTTCTCCATGTCTTCGGGAGCCATCCTAATTTGATTGTAGCTGGAGAAACCATCCATAAAAGAGAAGACTCTATGCTGAGCAGTGTCATCAACCAAGACATCAATATGAGGCAGAGGGAAGTCATCCTTGGGGCTTTCCCTATTCAGATCCCTATAATCTACACACATGCGAACTTTTCCGTCTTTCTTCTGTACTGGCACCACATTTGCAACCTATTGGGGATAAGATATCACAGTTAGGAATCCTGCATCAAATTGTTTCATCACTTCAGCTTTTATCTTTTCATACATGTCAGGCCTCATGCGACAAACTTTTTGTTTGACAAGAGGACAATCTTCTTTAGTTGGCAGATGATGAACTACAATATTGGTATCCAACCCTGACATATCTTCATACGTCCAAGAAAACACTTCCACATAGTCATGCAACATCTGAACCAACCTGCTTTTGACATTGCTTTCTATATTAGCCCCGATCTTAACTTCTTTCTTGTCTGTCTCGATAATTAGATTGATGACTTCAACTGACTCTTCATGCGGATGAATAGCTTTTTCCTCTTGTAGTAGAAGTCTGGCTAGTTCTCCCGGTATTTCTCAATCTTCCTCGCCTTCGTCTTCGGATTGGTTAATTGGATTTTCGAAGTCATAGTTGGCAATAGTAGAGTCATTGGTAATGAGATCCAGAATGGATGAGGACCTACAAGAGTTTGTGTGTGTGTGTGTGTGTGTATGTAAGATACATGGTTATTTTGAAAAACGTATTTGAAGAAAAAGAAAGATAATGAGCATAAATATTTGAATGCAAAAGTCCAATGATTTGTATTGAATGATCATATGATAAGATGAACATAAATAAAACCCTTAACAAATGGACCATAGTGCCCCGGGCCAAGCACATGGCTTAAAAATCATTGTTTAGTATTATAGTAAAAATGTTCTTAAATTAATAAAAAGCAATAAACAAGCAATTACTCCTCAATGAAGGAGACGGGAACGAAGTCCTTTGCGTGCCATTTGTTGAGCTTTGTTGAAGTAGGATATACCCGATCGTCAAATGCAACCTCATCATCAGAATCACCTACAGCGTTAACTTCATGACTTCCAATACAGAGAGGGGGCTTCCCTGCACGAGCGTGCCTCACTTCTTTCTAAGCCTTGATAGTGAAACTCAAACCAAATTTGTATTCTTTGAAAGGGATCTCGAGGAGTTGCACCCAAGTATCACAACTTCCTTCTTGGACTGCAGCACGAGCATCTTTGAATGAAACCATCTTTGGCACGATCTTAACAACTTTGGACACATCAGAGGAACGTTTGACAGTAGCAACCATTGGTGGCACAACTTCAAAATCCTGACACGGGGTCTCTATAAATTCGTTATCCATCTCCACATATTTGAAAGAATTGAGGTGGCTTACCATGAACTCCTCCTCACCATAGACAGTGACAATCCTTCCTTTAACCGGATACTTGATGTTTTGATGAAGAGTTGACGTTACTGTCCCTACTCCGTGGATCCAAGGGTCACCCAACAAATAGGAGTAAGCAGGACGAATATCCATGATGTAGAAAGTAGAGTTGAAAATCTGTGAGCCCACCTTGACCGGGAGATCCATCTCTCTATGAACTGTCCTTTTGGACCCACTGAAAGCCCTCACAATAATATCACTTGGTTTTAAAACTAGTCTTTCGAAGTCTAAACGGTCCAAAACCCCCCTTGGGTAGCACATTTAAAGAAGATCCAATGTCAACCAGAACATGTTCTAGGGTAGTCCCCTTACATTCAACAGAAACATGTAGAGCTTTATTATGGTTCTTTCCAAGTGGTGTCAGATCAGCATCCGAGAACCCCAAACCATTTTCGGCCATCAAGCTTGCCACACAATTTTCAAACTGGTCAGTTGTGGTCTCATGAGGGACATGAGATTTCTTTAAGAATTTGATTAACGCCCGAGCATGAGCATCGAAACAAAGTAACAAAGATAACATGTAAATCTTGGAAGGGGTTTGCCCCAACTGCTCCACAATCTTGAAATCACTCCTTTTTATAATTTTCAAGATCTCATCCATTTCTCGAGTGGAAGGTTCCCCATCAGCAATGTCTTTTGTTGGTATTTCTATCTCAGCAGGCTCAACCACTTTCTCTTTTCCCCTTGTATCAGCACTAGGCTTAGCAACGGTGATGTGGACAGGTGCCCTTGTAACAGTTGGTGGTGAGATGTTGGGTGAAAAGATTCTCCCAGTTCTGGTCACCTTACTAGAGCCAGTAATGTTACCAATGTCATCAGCTTTGCTTTCTTCAATCCAAGCATCTTGCTTTATTCCATGGTAAAACACCTCAGTACCATAGTTCCATGACACTACTTTGTTGGAAGAGTACGGAACTGCACTGGGAGCGGTAATTATCAGAGGAGCAACAGTCGGTTCATTTGAAATCCTGATAGGACCCTTGGAGGAGATCCTAAGAGGCTTTTTGAGATAGTTATGATGGAGATGTCTTCAATCTTATTGGTCAATCTTTTGAAAGACGAAGTCTTCTTAAATAGGATCTCATGGCTATTCACCAGGCGTTGAATGCCTTCTTTAAGCCCTTTGCATCCATTGAGTGTTTGGAATAGAAATCGCAATCCTTCAAAGAGCCATGGAAAATCTCGGATTTCAACATATTCTTTTTTGTAGTGGTTAACGGAGTATTCAAGTCTTCGACACAAAAACAATATCTTCAACAGCATTGACACCCTTGCCATGATTTGGCATAGGCGCGGTGATTACATTCGGAGTTGGAAGAGGACCAAATTCAATGGTCTTGTTGTCCATTAAGTCTTGAATTTTATTCTTCAGTGCCCAACATTGGTCAGTCTCATGCCAGGGACTATTTGAGTGATATACACACTTGGCATTCAGATTGTATTTGGGTGAAGAGGTATCTGGATTGGCCGGAGGATCACGCAGTGTCACCAAATTAGAATTTAATAGGTGTTGCAAGGCTTGGGATAACAACATGCCTATCCTTATGAATTGTCTTGGTGGAGCTTGAAACCGTTGATGATTTAAATATTCTCTTTGAGCAGGAGTTGAATTGGAAATTCAGACAGCATTAACAGACTGGCGGTCATCCTTATTGGTACAGACCCTTTCCCTATACACAACATTGATTTATTTCTTCCAAGTTAAGGGTTTCTTTACGAGATTGGAAGTGGAGGAAGATTCTATGGGAATCTTCCCGCTTTTGATGCCTATTTCAACCCTTTCACCGATTAAGATTAGCTCGGTGAAACTGGATGAAGAACAACCAACCAACATGTTGAAAAATGGACCAGATAAAGTTCCCATAAACATATCAATGTTCTCCCTATCAGTCAAAGGTGGTTGAACCCTACTGGCAAGGTCTCTCCACTTTTGGGCGTACTCTTTGAACCCTTCATTCCTCCCCATTGTCATGTCTTGCAACTGAACTCTTGTCGGCGCCAAGTCGGCATTATACTGGTATTGGTGGTAGAAAGCGGTGGCTAAGTCTTCCCATGTATGGATACGGGAACCATCTAATTGGTAAAACCAATCTAGTTGTGTCCCAGCCAAGCTTTCTTGAAAGAAGTGAACCCAAAGTTTTATGTTAGCGGTGTGCGGTTAAATTTTGCGCACATAAGACTTCAGGTGAAGTTTTGGGCAGGAAACCCCATCGTATTTTAGGAATACTAGTATCTTGAATTTGTGGGGAATGACAACCCCAAATATTAAACCCAAATCGTCAAAATCCAAACTAGGGACGACTTGAATCTCAATGGCCTTCAATCTGTCTTCTAGCTGCTTGTACTTAACATCGGCGGGAGGATACTGCTCGTCAAAATAATCTTCATCTTCAGACGCTTGATCATTGATACACCCAGCATGGGTACTCCTTGCTTCTCCAATCTGATTCTCATCTTCCTCAGACGAGTCTTCCACTACCGGTATCTGACGGAACGGCTCTCTGAACCTTCTACCCATGTTGACTAAAGCTTTCCACTTTGGTTTCTTTTTGGCTGCTAACAACTCCATCAAATCTTGTTGCTTGGCCAGGGTCAGCAGAGTCTCTTGAAACTGGGAATTTTGTGCTTGTAGGTATTTCACTGTTTTCTCGATATCCATCTTGCTGAAATAAACAGCCGAAAGATAAGGAAACATGTCATGGAAAACTTGTTATGATATGATGCATGGAAGATATGTGTGCAAATGATTTCAAGGATTTGTGAAATTTAAATTTGTATAGACAAAGAAGGAACAAATGTCAAATTTCATTAATTAGTTCAAAATGACTACAACATGCCTCTTGGGCTTACATAAATCTCTAAGATAAAAAGGTCGAACGCATCCTCTTTGGCACAATGTAGGCGTTCAAGCTTTGTTCTTCAAGGAGTTGCTTTGTAAGCTCCAAGACCCTTTTCTCACTAGCGTAGAATTGTGCTTCAAAGGTATATCGTTCTTCCTTCAGCTGAGTCGAACCCTTTTGCAAGTCTTCAAGAGAAGTAGGCATGTCGGGATGGAGGAAAATGTATGGGACATCTCCTTCAACCACAGGTTCCATGATAACTGGTAGGATAGAGGGGTAAGGCATCACGAGCTTCTGAGCATGAGCTCGTACCCACCTAAGGTAAGGATCAAGGGGTATGGAATTCTTATACCCTAGCATTTTACTGTCCACTTTGTTTACCATCCTCCAATCTCGTACAAACCTCTGACGGTAGCCTTGATCGTCGCTCTCGTAGTTGAATACCACTCCTTGGATGAGCATATCATGCGGACCATCTCTTCGGGCATAACCAAACGATCGCAAGGGTTGTAAGTCATACCTCCCCTAATACCAATAAAAGGTACATTAGGGAATTCCCCACAATGGTCGATGATAGTAACGTTCTCCAAGGATCGATAACACCAATGAATATCTGAATGTATGAGCATCACCAACCTATAGGACCACCTCAAACCTTGCTCATTCTTCAACACAGACCAGGGAAGATGCAAAATAAACCATATAGCCAAGAGAGGAGTGCAACACATGAGGGCCCCTCTCTTCCTCATAGTGCGAGAGTGGAGAGAATGTAGGATATCATCCAACAAAGTAGGCATCGGATTGCCAGATATGAAGATTTTGACAACATTTACATCTATGAGTTGGTCAGGGTTTGAAAACAAAACCATCCCATAGATGAGAAGGGCCAAGATTTCTTCAAAAGCTTGTAGATCCAAATAGTTCCAACAATCTTGAGCTTTCTCAAACAAGAACTTGGCTAAGAACCCTTTGACACTGCTCCTTGTTTCCCGATTAGTCGTGACATCAGATTGTTGCAAGTGTAGTGCTCGGACAATCTCTTCAGGTCTTGGATCTCTTTCCGTAACGTTGAAGGGTAGTTGATTGAGAATGGGAATCCTCAAGAGTTGAGAGAATTCTTCCATAGTAGGTACAAGCTGATAATCAGGAAAAGTAAAGCAATGGTGTAGAGGATCAAAGAACTGGAAAAGCACCTTCATCATATCTTCATCAGTGCTCGAGATAACCAAGTTTAGGAGGCGACCATGTCTTTCGGTGAATGAATAATTCTCAGGGACCCTTGATGCTAATTCTTTGAGTTGAGAAGGAATTCTTATGAGATTGACTTGGATAGTATTCCTGCGGATAGAAGCCATATCCTACAAAACAGAACAAAGATAAATCCCAGTAATCCTTGAAATGGTTAGTGAGAATGCTTATGATGTTATGATGTTTATGATGTTATGTACAAGTAAGCATATACACACAAGGAAAAAAAGTCCTTAGGTTTAGGCTTGCATGGAGTCTTATAGGTAAGTACCCTCTTGAAGTTTAGTTGGCTCAACCTGTCCTAGTAATAATAACCGGGTTCTAAGAGATCTCAATATCACTGATCTTTCTTGTCAGACATTGTTTCAGCACAAGCCTCTTTAATAAAGACCGAAATATCCCGAGAAGTCTGATCGTAATGAGCGTACTATCGAGTATCAACTAACTTCAGATTGTACCAAAGCCGACTATCTCACTACTTCCTAATGGCCAAGTTGGTCAAGTAAAGGTTCTAAAGTCAGTTAATCCATTCATTTTCACTATATTGAAATTATGCTTTTACCTCTTTTTGTATGATATTTAACTCTCGACTACAAGTCGTAAGCCTTTAGAGGGAGGATGACGGAAATAATACCATAATCTCATACAATATGCTTTTGGACCGACCTTGCTGACGATGTACATGTGTTGTTTTAAACCCTAAACAGTGGAGTTATAAGGAAGATAATCCCTATTCAACCCCTTTGAGCCAAAGAAGTAGGAGTTTTTCTTTTTCGCACAAACTGAAACATTTAATCATAACCTGGGGCAGGGTACTTTCTCAATTAATTCAAATGCACATTCAGTCACAAGCTCTCACTTCATGAACGAAAATATGGTGATGGTTTCCCTGTAAAATAAGCGATCATTATCTCTAAAAAAGAAAGCCCACTGAGTCAAAACCTATGAAGGAGACTTAAAAAACTGGGGCATCCTGCTGGTTGTAATCTCAAAACAAAAACAGTCAGGCAAAAATTAGGGATAATAAGTCAAAAAAGAGGTCGTTACAAATCCTCGACAACATGAAAAATGTTACAAAAATGACTGCATTCTCAAATAAACTTCCTGTATCTGAACTATCACCTAAAAAAACATTCCATACTCAATTGGAATCCAAACGCGCAATTAACTGAGTATAGGGTTGAAGAACATCATGAAGAATGGGTCGGGTACAAATAAACTTTGAGCCTTATCCTTTGTTTCTTAAATCGTGAACCAGGCCACACTACAACCCTTTAAAAGTCCTAATTGAAGCATGGGTTAGTTCGAAAGCATACTATTGCAAAAGGTATCCTCACTCCTGAAAGGCTTACTATAAATGCTTAGTTGAATTCATATTCTTACAAAATTATTTGATTTTCTTAAAAACCATTTTCAAAAACTTCAAGACAAACATAAACTTTGCATTGTTTGAATACCGTTGTTTACATATGGCCAATTGGTCGACAACAGAGAAATTCGCACGACGAATATCCAATGAACGAAAATTATCTCAAGAAACAAAATCACTTTAAATGGGAATAAAATTCCAATGAAAAATCTCCCATAATCAAGGGGGAATGACCGGTTATTGTCCTACTCATTAGTGGCAGTCAAGTCAATATTCCAAGAAATCTCTCATAAAGTCCTTAATAGCCAGGGGGAGGTCTCCACCGGAATCACTCAGGGCATTGAACATGAATTCCAATAAAGGGTCACGTATGAGCAAGCAAATATTTTCTGGAATTTCTACAGCACTTACTACCATAGACAAGACAATTCTCCACACCTTATGAACACAGACATAGTCGGAAAATACTACGCATGAAAAGAGACTTGCTAGGTTGACATACCTAGGAAAAATTAAGGGTATCCCGACGAACCAAAAGGTTCGAGAAAAGTTAGGGATGTATATAAAGTATTGTACACCCAGAAAGTCAAAAACCTGAAAAGGCGGCTTGGGAAAAAAAGGGTATCCCGTTGGACTAAAAATCTGAAAGGATGATGCAGGCAAAAGTTAGGGATTAAAGCGTACGAATATGTCCCGTTATCTCATCATTTTGTCTATCAATAAAATATTTGTCACTCTGATCAACGTTTACTAAGGACTCTAGGAGAAGACTGAGTTCAAACTGTCCACAAATATCCACAAGGCCAAGTTCATGGATAACCCCAAAGAATCACTTCAAAAAGATTATCCCCACATAGTTGAATTCATACAGTCTCCATCCGAAGTTCCAATCTCCTGAAAATCCTCTCCCCAGTTGAGTGTAGCCTTAACTGGAAACATGAACCTTCCATGAAAGAATTCATGTCCCCAATAAGGTCTCAAAAATATTCTTCTCGACATGGTTTATTTCCCCAACAAACTCCAGATTCCCAACCACGAGTCATTTCTCAGACTATTACAAATCAGCGGACAAAACCCCTTTGTCCCTAGCGGAGTTGATACTATCCCCAGTAAGTTGCGGCGAAGCCTGTAATCTGACCAGATAACAATTTAACTTCATCCTTCCCAAAAAGTTACTGCGAAGCCTGGAATCCGACCAGATAACAGTTAACTTCATTCTCCCTAGAAAGTTGTTGTGAAGCTTGGGATCCGACCAGATAATAGTTTAACTTCATCCTCCCCAGAAATTTGCTGCGAAGCCTGGAATCCAACCAGATAACAGTTAACTTCATTCTCCTTAGAAAGTTGTTGTGAAGCCTGGAATTCGACCAGATAACAATTTAACTTCATCCTCCTCAAAAATTTGTTGCGAAGTCTGGAATCCGACCAGCTAACAGTTTAACTTCATCCTCCCCAGAAAGTTGATGCAAAGCCTAAATCTCGACCAGATACCAGTCAACTATCCTCTCCAAGATGAAAGTTTAACCATCTCTTTTATCCCCAGTCATGGTAAATAAGAATTAAATTCCCCATTAGAGCGATGGATAACCAAAGGTTCCTAAACTCTATTCCCCAAACAGAAATCCATACATCTCCTGCAGAGTCTTCTCAAACAAGTAAACAGGAATCCCCATAGGAAGCATTCTAAAAAAGGTTGAAGATATATATACTCTTCATCTCTAGCGGTAGTCCGAGATTTAGCTTCTCAAAACTCCCCAGTAGTTGTCAGGGATTTATTTTCCCAGACTAAGATACATTTCAATAACATTCATACATCATGACATATGCAAACAAAACACATATAGCATAATCTCATTTATTTTGAGAACATCATTATGAAATGCATGCATCATGACATTGCATACAACTATCTCTTTACCTTTTCAGGAAAAGATCAATCAACAGATGTGTAACACGGTGGGAGAACTGACTTGGGTGTTTTTATGTTTGATCTCAATTGTCGCGGATAACAAGAGTCGCCACCGACTTTTCTTTTATCCAAAAGGAAAGGTTGAAAAGAACAGGAAAGACCTTTTGAGATTATTTCTTGAGTTCATGGGGTAGGTTATGAAAAGGGGAGGTATTAGCACCCTTTTCATCCGTAGTTATCTACAGGCTCTTATTTTCTTGCTAGATCACTTGATTTTTGTTTGAAAGTATGTTTGTGATGTGGGTTTTGAAAGTATTTTGAAAAGGAATGTCTTTGTAATGGTTCTCATCTCTATAAGAACGCGTACAAAGTGTTTTGTCTTTCAAAAAATGTTACAAAGTGAAGTGTTGGTGTATAAAATGTTTGTGAGCAAGCTAGCAACTAAGAGCATCCAACCTACTCAAAAGGTCTTAAATGTTATTTTCCTCCTCCTTTAGATGTTGTTATCTTACTATTGTTTTGGTAAGAAACCCCATCATTGGAGGTGAAGGGATGGGCAAGGGACATTTTGTATAGTCATAGAAGGCAACCTATGGGACATTTTAGCAATATCGTTTAGGGACTAGATCGTTTACCGAAGGAAACGTTGAGGGTCATCAAAGGACTACGATATTTTATCGAGGGTCTTTGCTAAAACGCCCATGTTCGAGGGACATGACTATTTTCCGAAAGGCAACAAAGTGGGATTACCCTAAGGGTGAAAGTGTGAAATATGTGTTTGGTTTACATGCATTTAGTATTGATTAGGGTTATCTATTTGTTGATTTTATGTTTTTCCATACAAACCCTAATTACTAGCATTTATATCTGAAAGCGGTAAATTGCAGAAACGTAAAATCCTACGCTATTACATCATTTTGGGGATGGGGGTACATATTTCTAAATGGGGATTCATAAGGATTCAAATCCTAATTATCTATTACAACCATATTGAATTGTACAATATATATAAAAAAAGGACTTGTCTTGAAAATGGTTTTTTGTCTTAATAAATTAAAAGGAGAATAATCATTTAATAAAAGAAAATATTTTTGTTGTCTTTTTATAAAAATAGTTCTAATGCTAAAAATGATAAAAATAAGAGAGAAAATGAAAAGTAGTGAGAAATAGGATTAGCATGTTGCTGAAAGCAAAAATAAAGGCGGCCAGAAGTTTTGATGCCAGGCGTGTTGTGGTTCGAAATGAAACGTCAGAGGTAATCAGAAGTTATGGGTTGATGTATGATAGAGCCCTAAAAGAAACATTAGAGGGAAAGAACATAAGTTATGGTTTGCTATGCGTTGAAGTTCTGAGTGTTAAAACAGTGAGAAAAATCCTAGATGTTCTGTGTGTGTTAAAACAGAGAGGAAAAATCCTAGAAGTTCTGTGTGTGTTAAAACAATATAAAAGCCTAGAAATTCTGGTGATGTTTCATGACAGTGAGAAAACCTATAAGTTCTGTATGTGTTAAAACAGTAAGAAATCCTAGAAGTTCTGATGTTGTGTCATAAAAATGTGAAAACCTAGAAGTTCTGTATGTGTTAAAACAGTAAGAAAGCCAAGAAGTTCTGATGTTGTGTCATAACAATGTGAAAACCTAGAATTTATGTATGTGTTAAAACAGTAAGAAAGCCTAGAAGTTATGATGTTGTGTCATAATGATATGAAAACCTAGAAGTTGTGTGTTAAAATGGTGAGGGGAACTCAAAAGTTCTGTGTTGTGTTAAATAGTGAGTGAAAATTAGAAGTTCTATGTGTTAAAACAGTAAGAAATCCTAGAAGTTTTGTGTGTTAAAACAGTGAGGAGAACTCAGAAGTTCTATGTTGCATTTCAACTCTTTCCTTACATTAATCATCACATCAGCAACTTATTCAGTTCTTAACAACACCAAATCTAAAAGATAAAAGCACAACAATTTATAGAAGTTCTAATCCTAATTCTGAGCTTAGCTTTATTCGAGAAGTTCTGATCCACGGTTTTTTTTACTTATGCAATGATATGGACAACATCAATACTATGATATTTACATATTTAATGATGTTTTGAATGAAAAGATGAAAATTCAGAAAGACTTACCTTGAATCTGAAGCGTGTGTTTGAGACTTGAGATGTTTCCTTCAGATGTTCTGGGTTTAGAAAGGGAAGAACAATGGTTTGGTTTTGTTTGGGAATTCTGGGTTTACGAATGTTTTATTGTTTTCTTTTCTCTCTTTGATGATTCTCTCTCTCCAAAAGCCAGCCTCTTGAAAGTGTGATGGAGCAACTTATTTATAGGTGAGTTTGTTGTGGTTTTGGGGGGAAAACAAATGGTATTTAAACCTTTTTGGCATAAAGTTCCATTGCTTTTTAATCACAACTTTTGTGTGCTAATTTGGTGCAAATATGGGGTTTGAGAAAGTGCAGGCATGGACTAGATCAGCAGCTGATTGCAGGACCGTGTTGTAGCAGTGCAGCGGGTTGCTTAAACGAGGTTTTAGGATTTGGTGATATTCTGATTGCAGAAGACTAGAATGAGACTCGAAGGGTGATGTTCTGACCGAAGCATTGAACATAGCCTTCATATGCTGAAGAATCATGTTCTAGTTGAAGAACACAGTTTCCATATGTTCTGATTAACGAGTCATGTTCTGAACCATGTTTGCAAATTCTGACTACACTTGTATGGAGGCTGGCCCAGAAGTTCTGATATAACATATTCTCTTAACACTTAGAAAATTTTCTAAATTTTTAGAAATTTGATTTTTCAAAGTAATTTCTGACTTTTGACTTCTTGAGGAACCAATTTCATGTCTTGATGAAATATGATTGTTGAAACTTGATTTTTGATCAAAAAGTCAAAGTTTGACTTTTCAATGTGTTTTTGACCATTTTTCCCTTGTGAATGACTTTCTTGGAAAATTGTAATCCAAGACTCGAAACTTGAAAGAAGCAAACCGAGGGTCCAGGATGATCCTTTGAGAAATGAGATGGAAATATTTGGGGTACAACAAAATGCATGTCATCAACCATCTACGAATTTCTCCAGAGGCTAAAATCTGAAAAATATTTCCATCGAAGATTTGTCCCAGGGAGTCATTCTAAAGAATATCTCTCTGAGACATAATCAAGCTTGGATTCCTTCATTACCCGTTGAAGTAGTATTCGCCAAAGATTCCTTCATTACCTGTTGAAGTAGTAGTCTTCAAAGATTCCTTCATTACCTGTTGGAGTAGTAGTCATCAAAGATTCCTTCATTACCTTTTGAAGTAGTAGTCGTCAAAGATTCCTTCATTACCTGTTGAAGTAGTAGTCGTCAAAGATTCCTTCACTACCTGTTGAAGTAGTAGTCGTCAAAGATTCCTTCATCACCTGTTGAAGTAGTAGTCGTCAAAGATTCCTTCATTACGTGTTGAAGTCGTAGTCGTTAAAGATTCCTTCATTACCTATTGAAGAAGTAGTCGTCAAAGATTCCTTTATTACCTGGTTAAGTAGTAGTCGTTAAAGATTCCTTCATTACCTGTAGAAGTAGTAGTCATTAAATATTCCTTCATTACTTTTTGAAGTAGTAGTCGTCAAAGATTCCTTCATTACCTATTGAAGTAGTAGTCGTCAAAGATTCCTTCATTACCTGTTGTAATGCGGTGGTAGAACCGACTGTTATACTAGTTTTGCGTTTGTATTCACAAATGTTGAGATAAGCAAGAGTCGCCACCGACTTTCATTTTATCCAACAAAGGAAAGGGTGAAAACAACAGAAAAAGACCTTTTGAGAGTTTTCTGAGTAAGGGGGGTAGATTATGGAAAGGGAAGGTGTTAGCACCCTTTCCGTCCGTAGTTATCTACGGGCTCTTAGATGCTTAGTTCATTTAAAAAATACCTTGTGCTTTGTGTGTTTTGAAAAGTATTTTTGAAAGTGCCTTAGTGCGGAGATTTTCTTTATGATAACTCTTGTATCAGTCCTTAAGAGTGTTGATAAAGCATTTGAAATTGTTTTTGAAAGTGTTTTGTGTATGTGTAAAAATTTGTTTTTGTGCAAGCATCTAGGAACTATCTACTTTACTCGAAAGGGCCGTTCTTCTCCTCTTTGCCTTTAGACAGTGCTATCCTACTATTAGTGAGTAGGTAGCCCTATCGTTGGATGTTTGAGGGACATTCGAAGGGACGTTTTATAGTCACAAAGGAAATTGGGCAAGAAATTTCAGTAACTACCCTAGGGTTTTAAGATCATTTTTACCGAGGCAACACCGAGAGGGTCATCGAGGGACTTATGATGTTTTAAACCGGAGGGTAGCCACTAAAATCTCTCACGTTTCGAGAGTTGTTATTATTTTTCCGAAGGCAACCAAAGTGGGAGTATCTTAAAGGTGCGCATGTGCAATTGTATTGTGTTTCAGTTATTTATCTTGATGTTAGGTTTGCTAACGTTTTGTTTTATTCTTGCCATGCAATCCTATTAGACATACATCTAAGTAGTTAATATATGTACAGGAATTAAAAATGTGGGAATTTAAATCTACGCTATTACAAGGCTTCAGGGAGGGGGAATTTACAAGTCCAAAATGGGAAATAAAATAAAGCAATAAATTAAAAGTCCTAGATTAAACTATTTCAAACCAGTAAGCAGTTACAATAATATGAAAAAGTGCGAAAGTAAATAAATGCGCGCGAATTGAAAATAACCTCTAAATCCTAAGTGAAAGGAAATCTTTTTGTTTGTTTTTTTTTAATTTTGGGAAAATGATTTAATTAAAATCCTAAGTCTATTTAGTTTTAAATTAAAGAAAAGGTTTTAATTATTAATTAATTAATTAACAAAATTTTATTTAAAAAGAAAACACTAAGCCTAATATTTTTTTATTATTTTTGATTTTAATGTTGATTAAAACTGTAAGAAATAAAATAATGAAAAAAAAAACAAAATAAATGGACCAAGCAGTAAAAAAGGGAAAGGGTGCAAATTGTAGAATGCAGGCCCGGATCGAAAAGAAGCCTAAAGCTGCCTTTCGATCCAATGAAGAAGCTGGTCGAAGGTGAACGATGGGCTGCACATTTGGGGGCACTAGATCTGGATTGGCCAACATCTGGCAGCAGGGGAATGATGATGCATGATACACTCCTTCGATCTGGGAACACTGGATCTGTAGGAAATTCGTTAGAGAAATAAAAACAAAATCCCAGACTTGGGTCGAATCTGGTCTTGGATTCGACAGCCTGTGGCTGCATCATCCTAATTCGAACCCCCCTGAGTTTGAATCGAAAGCCCTTTCGTCCTGAAATACCATGAATCCTGAGATTCGAAGGAACCAAAATTCAAATGCCCTAATAATGGTAGGTCTGTGAGGATTGTAACCTTCTAGCCCTTCATTATAAATACGCACAAAACACATTAGAACGAATAAATGCGCTTAGATTAAGATATTGAATTTCAAAATTATACCTATGGCCGATATGCTTCGATTTGTAGTTTTTGGTGTAGAAATGATTGCTTAAAGGTCTGGATGCTGTTAGAACAAAGTTTGGTTCTAATCATATCTTAGAGTTTTGATGATAACAATGAAATAAATTTTGTGAAATATATTTCATACTCTGCTGTGTACGTTCTCTATATTCAGATAATGTTCTGACTCATGCATATCAAAAGAGAAGCACTCCAAGGAAAACTCTGATGGAAAATCAATCCTAAGCAGCCTCTGATAACGCTAGTTGAAGCAAAGATCTAAAAGAAGCACAATGAAAGCAACATATGATAATGCAAGCTGAAGCAAACTCTAATGAACATAATATGATTAATACTCTGACAGAAGAAAAGTTAAAGTAAACTCTGAAGTGGAAACGCTGCAAGCAAACTCTTAAACTTCCAAAGACAAGTTCTGACAGTACCGTTGGTCATTTAATGCTAAGACGGATAACACATTCAAGTGGTACTACACACGAGAACATTGGAAACATAAAGACCAAGCCAACATGCTTCATTAATGAAAACACTCTCTTCAAGGCAGTAACGGTCAAGACTGAAAGCTATATATAGAAGATCATTTGTTTCAAAGAAAGGTTACTGATCCACGAGAAACATACTAACGCTCACTATTTTTATTCTTGTAAACTAATATTGTATAGTGGGTAAATCTTAAGTATTGGGTAACAATCTTAGTGATAAATCACAGTTTGTGATAAAGCTTATTAGAAGAATTATGTTTCACTACTATTAAGAGATAATTTTTGTAAGTGTTCCTTGAGAGACTAGTTGGGTCAGATTTCTCAAGAGGGCTAGGACTAGTTGAGTTTTAGAGGTGTTAGTCACTTGCAGTTGGCTTGTGCATTATATTGTTAGTCACAATAGTTTGGTTGTGCATTTTTAATCAGTTTGATTATAGTGGATTAAGTCCTCGTTGAGAGAGGCGAAATCACATTTGCGGGTGGACTGGAGTAGTTTGCGTTTCAAACGAACCAGGATAAAAATATATGTGTCCTTCCATTAGTATTGCGCGCGAAAAAGGAAAAAACTTATTCACCCCCCCCCCCCCATTCGAAGTGTTTTCTCATCCTTCAATTGGTATCAGAGCTCTAGTTCTGGGTGCAAACACCTAACAGTTTCAAAAAAAGATCCAGAAGGAAAACACTATGGCAACTGAACAAAACAACAACAACTGCACCAAACCTCCTGTGTTTGATGGAGAAGACTTTGAATACTGGAAGGATAGCCTAGAAAGTTTCTTTCTAGGTCATGATGTTGATCTATGGGATTTGGTCCTAGATGGATACACACATCTAGAAGACAAAGACGGAAACAAGATTGATAGAAAGAACATGGATAAACAACAGAAGTTAGATTTCAAGAATCACCATAGAGCCAGAAACATCTTTCTGAACACTATCTCTAAAATGGAATATGAGAAAATCACAAACAGAGATACAACACATGACATGTTTGAGTCTCTCAAAATGACTCATGAAGGAAATGCTCAAGTAAAAGAGACAAAAGCTCTGGCTCTCATCCAGAAGTATGAAACCTTCAAAATGGAATAAAATGTGTCCATTGAAGCCTCCAAACTCTGACCGTTGGCCTGAGAGTTCTGAACAAAGGATACACCAAGGTAGACCATGTTAAGAAAATTATCAGAAGTTTACCCAGAAGATGGGTACCTACGGTTACTGCATTCAAAGTGTCAAAAGATTTGAATGATTTATCCCTTGAAGAACTTATCAGTGCTTTAAGAAGTCACGAGATAGAACTTGATGAACATGAGCCTCATAAGAAAGTTAAGTCTGTCGCCCTTAAATCTATTAAAAAATGTGAAACTAACGCTTTTCTGGCAGAAGAAGGAAACTCTGAAGATTCTTCATCAGAAGAAGATGAGTTATCTCTGCTCTCCAGAAGGATCAATCGGATGTGGAAGAACAGACAAAAGAAGTTCAGAAACTACAAGAGATCAGAAGATAAACCAGAATCTTCTAGACATAAGAAGTCAAGCAGGAGAGATATAGTCTGCTATGAATGTAAAGAACCAGAACATTACATAAGTGATTTTCCTAAGCTACAAAGAGAAATACCAAAGAAAAAGTTTAGAAGAAAGAAAGGAATGATGGCCACCTGGCATGATTCAGAATCTTCTGAAGCTGAATCTGACTCAGAAGATGAACACGCTAACCTAGTGTTTATGGCTACCACAACAGATGGCGATGACTCAAACTATGATTCAGAACCGAAAGAGGTATTCTCTAAATTTTCTGGAACTGAACTTGCTGAAATCTTATCTGAACTTCTTGAAAACTACAGTAAACTCAAAATCAAATACAATAAACTCAAAAAGAATCTTGCATCTAATTTTTAGAAACTTGAAATAGAAAACTCTGAACTTAAAGAAAACATTTTTAAACTCAAAGAGGAATTTCAAAATTTTCAAAAGATCTCTATTTCAGACTCTGCTTCAAGTTTAAAAGATATTCTTAAAGAATATGACTCTAGTTTTCAAACGTTTCTTGCTAAAAGCATAGATAGAAGCAGAATGACTTCAATGATCTATGGTGTTAGTGGAATAACAGAAGAGGTATTGGATATGAAACTCCCAAAGGGAAAGAAACATATAAACCTAAGCTTGTTGAGGAAATGGTTATCATATATAAACCACTACACAAGCAATTTATTTTTGGGCACACACATGATATCAAATAACTTCTCACTCTGAAAATTCTTATGCAAAATCAAAGTTCAATCAGAACTTTAGAAACTCTAACCAAAAAGGACCCAAAAAGAAAAAGGTACCTAAGGAGAAAATAATCTATGTTGCAGGTGTCCTTAACAACTCAGTTGAAACACCAGTCATGGAACCTGGACTCTGGATGCTCGCGACATATGGCAAGAAGAAAGTCTATGTTCCAATGTCTGGAACTTAAATCTGGAGGAGATATAAAATTTGGAGGAAATCAAAAAGGAAAGATTATTTGTTTTGGAACCATTGGAAACGGTAACCTTCCTTCTATAACTAATTTTCTGTTGGTAGAAGGTTTAGCGCATAACTTGTTGTCCATAAGTCAATTAAGTGACAACGGTTATGACATAATCTTTAATCAAAAATATTGTAGAGCCGTTAGTCAAAAAGATGGATCAATCCTTTTTACTGGCAAGAGAAAGAACAACATCTATAAAATTGATCTTTCTGATCTTAAATCTCAGAATGCAAAATGCCTTATGTCTATTAGCGATGAGCAATGGGTCTGGCACAGAAGATTGGGGCATGTTAGCATGACAAGAAAATCTAAAATTAACAAACATAATCTGGTCAGGGGACTTCCAAATCTGAAGTTCAACTCAGAAGCTCTGAAAAGCATGTCAGAAAGGAAAATTTTCAAAACCCTCTTTTAAGTCAAAAAATTTTGTTTCTTCCTCTAGGCCGTTGGAACTTCTTCATATTTATCTATTTGGACTAGTTAAAACTGCATCCATCAGAGGCAAGAAGTATGGATTGGTCATTGTTGATGACTACAACAGATAGATATGGGTTACGTTTTTAAAACACTAGGATGAGTCAAATTCTATGTTCTTCGACTTCTGCAACCAAGTGCAAATTGAAAAAGATTTTAGAATTAAATAAGTTAGAAGTGATCATATAGGAGAATTTGAAAATCATTTCTTTGAAACGTTTTTTAAATAAAATGGAATTTCTCATGATTTCTCATGATTTCTCTAGTCCTAGAACTCCCCAACAAAATGGAGTTGTAGAACGAAAGAATAGAACTTCGCAAGAAATGGTTAGAACCATGATTAATGAAACTAATATGGCTAAACACTTCTTGGCAGAAGCTGTGAACACAACATGTTATATTCAAAATAGAGTCTCTATAAGACCTATTCTTAAAAAGACTCCTTATGAATTATGGAAAAATAGAAAACCCAACATTTCATATTTCCATCCCTTTGGATGCACTTTCTATATTCTGAATACTAAAGATAATCTGAACAAGTTTGATTCTAAGGCACAAAAGTGCTTTCTGCTTGGACACTCTGAACGCTCATAAGGCTATAGGGTATACAACACAGAAACTCTGATTGTTGAAGAATCAATCAAAGTCAGATTTGATGATAAGCTTGGCCAGTAAAAGCCAAAGTGCAGAATGAAAATCCTGCAGGTGCAGAAGATCATCTTACAAACTCTGAAGAGTCAGAAGTAAAGGACAACTCAGAAGAGCCTCCTATTGAAAACACGCTGGAAAATCTAAGAATTTCTGAACAAACCTCATAGAATAAATTCCCCACAATCACATCAGCACATCCAGAAAATGTGATTATTGGAAAGAAAGAAGATCGCATCAGAACAAGATCCTCTTTCAGAAACATTGAAGAATCACTATTTGGGTTGGTCTCTCTGATTTAACCAACCTCAATAGAGGAAGCTCTGCAAGACAAAGGTTGGATCCTAGCTATGCAAGAAGAACTAAATCAATTTTCAAGAAATGATGTGTGGGATCTAGTTCCAAAGCCCAAAGGATTCAATATCATAGGAACAAAATGGGTATTCAGAAACAAGTTGAATGAGCAAGGAGAGGTTGTCAGAAACAAGGCACGACTGGTTGCACAAGGTTATAGTCAACAAGAAGGAATTGATTATAATGAAACCTTTTCCACAGTCGCCAGGTTAGAATCAATTAGATTGTTAGTTTCTTTTGTTGTTCAACACAACATCTCATTATATCAAATGGATGTTAAAAGTGATTTTTTAAATGGTTACATAGAAGAAGAAGTTTATGTCCACCAACCTCCGGGTTTTGATGACTCAAAATTTCCAGAACATGTTTTTAAACTGGAAAAGTCTTTATACGGTCTGAAATAAGCTCCCAGAGCTTGTATAAACGTTTGAGTAACTTTCTTTTAGAAAAGAATTTTACCAGAGGGAAAGTGGACACTACCTTATTCAGAAAAACATTTAAAAATGAAATTTTAATCTGTCAAATATATGTAGATGATATTATTTGTGGAACTTCTAATGTCTCTCTACGAAGAAAATTTGCTGAGTCTATGCAGGCTGAATTTGAGATGAGCATGATGGGAGAACTGAAATTCTTTCTGGGAATTCAAATTAATCAAACTCTAGAAGGTACTTATATACATCAGACAAAGTATGTTAAAGAACTTCTGAAGAAATTCCATCTATCAGAAAGTAAAGAAGCAAAGACACCAATGCATCCTACATGCATTCTGGGAAAAGATAAGGTAAGTAAGAAAGTAGATCAGAAACTCTACAGAGGTATGATTGGATCTCTTCTCTATCTGACTGCATCTAGACCAGATATATTATTCAGTGTGTGTTTATGTGCAAGATTCCAATCAGATCCTAGAGAATCTCACTTAACTGTTGTTAAGCAAATTCTGAGGTATCTGAAAGGTACTACTAACATTGGACTGTGTTACAGAAGATCCAAAGATTTTAAACTAGTATGTTATTATGATGTTGACTTTGCTGGAGATAGAATAGAACGTAAAAGCACCTCTGGAAGTTGTCAGTTTCTGGGTGATAATATTATCTCATGGTACAACAAGAAGCAAGCAACTATTGAACTATCAACCACTGAGGCTGAATATATATTTGCTGCTGGATGTAGCACTCAGATGATCTGGATGAAGATCCATCTAGAAGATTATCATCTATATGAAAGTAAGATTCCTATCTTCAATGATAATACCTCTTCTATTTGTCTTTCAAAAAATCCCATCTTACATTCTAAGGCAAAACATATAGAAATTAAACATCATTTCATAAGGGACTACATTCAGAAAGGCATCCTTAGTTTAAACTTCATAGACACAGACCATCAATGGGATGATATTTTCACAACAACCCTTTCTGAAGATAAATTTAAATTCGTTCTGAAAAACATCAGCATGGAATTTTGTCCTGAATGAAATTAGTTTTTTCTATATGTGTTTCCAGAATGTTTTGAAATGAATGTTCTGATTAACTACTCTTCAGAAGTAAGAAGAGGAGTTATATCAGAAGCCATTCATCATGTTCTGAAATGTGTCTAACGTTTCATTACACGAATGGTTCAGAAGTTCATTATATTAAACCAGCTGTCACACGCTACCCTCGGAAGTTAAACGTGTGTTTCAACTCTGAAAGGTCACGCATGCGTGCGCTGCTATTGAGACGTCGTTCCTAGGTAACTGTTCAGATTCGATAAAATCTCACGCCTCCCCTCAATGTCATTTTTCATTAATTTCTAGTAATGATTTTTTTTTAATTTCAATCGCTCGAAATTCTTTATTGTTTTTATTACTCTAAAAATTTTCTCAAGCTATAAATACCTTGCAAAATTCCCCTCTTTTATATTTTACTCTCTCTCTCTCTCAAGGTTTCAATCACCTATGCGCTTTGTGCAAACTCTCTCTATTTTTTTTTCAAAATCCTAAACCTAAACGTTCCAAATGTCTTCATCTTCATCTCCTTCCGAAAGCATTCATGTTTCATCAAGAAGCTCTCAACATGCAAAAAGATATGTCATTCCTGAGAGAGCAACGCTCATACCTATTGATAGCTTGGAAGTGGTTAGTGAACTTATGGTCAATTTTGATAATCTGAAAGCAAATGGGTTTGACCTGTTTCCGACTGTGGTGTTCCAAGGATGGCAAAATTTCTTTGATCGTCTATTTGGACCAGTGTTCCCTCATCTAGTCAAGGAATTCTGGATTCATGCGATTGCTTCTCCAAAGGTCATTCTTTCATTCGTCATGGGCAAAGAGATTTCCATCACTGAGAATCTCATAAGGAGGCTTCTAGGCATTAAAGGAAATGGTGTTACCGGAATCTCAAGTGGAAGAATGGATATGTACAAAGTCTATACTGAAATTTTTACTACTGGCCAAGCTTCCAACAAAGTCAGAGATTTGAAGAACAAATATAAAATCTGGGCTAGAATCCTTCATGGCTGCATTCATCACAGGAAGGAAACCAGTTCTCTTAACTACATCAATGCTGACCAACAATATCTTCTGTTCTATCTTGGCACAAATGTGAAGATTGATCTGCCTTATCTTCTGTTCAACCACCTCTGGACGCATGTGAAGGAAACCAGGGAAGCTGAAAGGGTCAAAAACTAAGTCCAAAAGAAACTGGAACCCTCTGGGAAGATTAATCTCAAACATTCTGACTGAGAATGGTCCGATATCTCATTTATAGGATGCCAACTTGCTTGGAGAATTGGAGCCCACGTGTGGAAAAGCTCTGACTGGGAAGAACCTTCTCAAAAGGAAGCTGATTAACAAACTGTTAGTGGAATCTACTCCCTATGTGTCAGCAGCTGTCACCAAAAGGAGAATCCCTGTAGAAGATTTTCCTCTCTTCAACTCTGGTGATCATCCTGATATCATTCTACATTTCATTGAAGCTTGTAAGGAGAGTGGCATTCCCATTGTCCCAGCATGGCTTCAAGGAAGGAATGTTCCTGCTCCAGAAGTTTTTCTCCAGAAGCAGAAGAAACGGAAAGCTGGAGAAGGTCCCTCTGCTCGTCCTCAGAAGAAGAAGAAGAAATATTTAGGTATGTCCACTGAAACAATTTCTGTTTGTGATTCTGTACGTATATCACCATCTGCTGAACCCCAAACTCTAGGAGATATAGAAGTAGACATAGACCTCACCATTCCTTCTGAACCCCTCCAAAATAATCCTCAAATTGATCAGGTTCTATCTGACATAGACAATTTTGATATTGTAGTCCCTACATAATCTCAACCTCAACCACCACTCTCTCCACATATATCTCAAGCTAACACATCTACTTATGCTCCCCATAAACAACATCCAAATACTCCTGCTGAAAACCCTCTTCCAACATCCCCCATAAGACCTTTATCCCCAAGATCCTCTGAGTGGTATGAAGGTTCTTGGAGATTACCAGGAATAAATGTGCCTCTGGCTACACAACCTCCATCTTTCATCATTCCCTCTGAGAACATTTTTGTTGTGAATGAATCCCCAACACTTATTCCTTCTTCCTCAGCCCAAACCACCATCATCATCTCTCCTGACATCACCCCCCTACGTCACCATAAATTCCCACACCTACCTCACCTGAACCCTCACCACCTCACTCTCTAGAACCAACCTTTAGTCCATCCTCATCAGAACCTCCTGAACCATCAGAACCTTTTGACTTCCTTAGGACTATAGTTGATCCTGAAGCTCTACGTTATCTACAAATAATATCCACCAAAAAGGTTGTTCCCAAACCAACCCCAAAACCTGTTCAGCCAGATGTTATTGTACGCTTTCAGAATTTTGCAACAGAAATGCAGACGTGGATAGACCTGCTGAAGGCAAACAGTGCCAGTAACCTGGACCCAGCTGCATATGATTTTCAGTGGGAAGCATTCAGAAGGAAATTCAATGATGAAACCTTCAAGTTGAAAGATTTGTGCTATTCTCAGGTTCTTGAGAATTTCACCAAGTATCTGAATACCTTCAAGACAGAAGTGGTAAATATTTGGGATAAACAGTCTCCACTGCAGATTACCAATGCTCCATTACCACTTGCTGACCCCATGGAAATTTCAGAAGATGGATTTGAAGATGGCTCTGAGTCAGACCCAAATCCCTTGGCAATGACTTTGTATCACCAACCTTCTGCTCAAGCTGCCTCTAAGAAAGTTCCAACTCTTCTGATTGATCTCGTAACCCTCCTCTCAAATGTTGTAGGCTTAGGCTTTGCTGCTTCTGCTCTAAAGGTTGTATATTCTGAAGCTGCTTCAACATCTACTCCCTCTTTGTTGGTGATGGATACTCTGAATGAACTGAAGAAGGAAAATGAAGCCATCCATGAACGTTTGGACAAACAGGATGAACCAACAAGGAAATCAGAACTTGGATGATGAAACAAGAGGAATCCTCAAATGAAATCAAGAATATTCTTCTTTCTCTTGTCTCTCGTCAATCCTAGTTTTAATTTTTTGTTGTTTTTGTTTTGTACCTCTGTCCTTTTTGAATCTTCTGAATACACAACCATTTTGAATCTCTTTATTTTATTTTACTTTTTGATTATGACAAAAAAGGGGATAAAATAAGATTTTGATCTGATCCATGATAACAGTTATGGGTTGCAAAGAGCATGCTTCAAAATCTCCCCAAGGGTTGCACAGTTCAAGGGCCTCCTAACAGTCAAAATTAGGGTTTTGGTTCTGGCAAAGAAATTGAAGTTTTCAAGGGTCCAATCAAGTCCCACATGCCTATAAACATTGTCAAGCATCCTCATACCAAGTTTCAAGACTTACAGCACAAAATTGTATAGTAAAAAACCCTAATTGCCCTACAGTCAACTGCAGGGGCAAAATGGTCATTTGACAGTCAAAAGTTCAAATTTTTGGTCAACATTTCATTTTGAGGCCACAAACATCATTTGATCAATGCTTGATCATGATTCTCAAAGTATGGCTCAAAAAGTCTCAAGATGCAAAAGTTGCTATATTTGGACAGTTGAAAAAGTCAACTGTAACTTGACCAAGGCATAACTTCCACATGGTTTATCAGAAAAATTCCATCCAAAGCTCATTTTAAAGATAAAGACATTTCCTATAACTCCTCTTCACACTTCAAGTCCAAGAAATGCTCTCACAAAAAGTTATCAATTTCAACATTATAGGTCATTTTCAAAAGTCAACAAAAAGGGACTTTAAGTCAAAGACCATAACTTGAGATTGGTAAATCAAAATGACATGGGACCAAAGGCATTGGTTAGAGGACTTCAAGAACTTTCCAAAATGTCCAAGAACATGATCAAAGCTTAAAAATTGAGCAAGATATGCCTTGTGGAAGTTGGGAAATTTTTGGGAAATTTGAAAAGTCAACTTTACTTCAAATGCCTCAAAATTGCTAATGGGCCACATTTTCTTCCAAGATTCATCATTCAAAGGCTATGCACGACCATTTGGCCCAAAGGGGATTTATTTCATCATTTTTATTATTTTATTTGAATTTTTAATCACTAATAATTCATTTAATTAAATAAAATATGAAAAAATACTAAAACAAATGTATGTGAATCTTTTTATGCAGCACTTGCTCCCATTGGCTATTCAAGATTCGTGCACACCCAAATTGGAAAGGTTGGCCATGATTGGAATCAAAATCACATGAAAAAGATTTGGAAAATATTCATGGAAAATCAAATATTCCATACATCAATGCATTGATCTTTTGGACTTGATTTCAACCCTAATTCATCCCATACATAAGTCAGAAGCAAAACCTAATGAGGAGGACCTGAAAGCTGCACCCAATCATCAAGAACAATTTTGCAATTTTTGTGAAAAAAGTCAAAACTGAAAACACCATTCCAAAGCGATTCAAGGCTTCCAACCAATTGAAAAAGCTTCCTGAGGCATCACTGAACCTGACTGAATCTTTTTCCACGCCCATAGCATCAAGAATTGGTATACAGAACTCAAAATTTCTCACACTTTATGCATAGTCGTGTTTCAATTTCTGGGCATTTTTCATACCATTTAATTGTTGTTTTACACTAATCTAATCATGCTGAAACTAACCATGCAATTTAATTGAGTTTTCGTGCTATGTATGTGAAGTTACCATTGAAGCTTGCTAGGGTTTCATGACTGTAAATTTGGGGCTTCTTTGTTCTGAAAAAATTGAGACACGAAACCCACGCCATTAGAACCAGAAGATCATGACCAATTGATTCCATACCTCGCGCCTAATTTATGAACCACGATGGCCTATTCGCTATTTTTCTGTTCATCATTTAGTGGGGGTTTAAAACCCCCGCTATTTAGTTTTTTTTCAGGTAAAAATGCAAACGAGTGGAGAAGAAGATCATGTGGCATGATATGGTTGGACAATTTGAATTCCAGCGCGCGTTTTTTGTTTCTATGTCACTAACGCCAATTTTCTTTTATATTATTTACTTGTTATTCTATGTACAACGCGCGTGAATGGTTCAGGTGGTGGAGAAGAGAGTTGGTAAGCCTTGGGACATGGGTTCGAACCCCAGGTCCCCCTTCTTTATTCCATATTTTTCTTCCTAACATGGTTCTATGCAGCTTACTTCCTAAGGCCTACCATACAACTTCATGTCCTGACTGGCCACGCGTCCCATAACGTCAATCAAAGGGCCAGGATCTGAGGAATACCATGTGTATAAGTCAACCAGGCTACACGTGATCACTGAGAAGTCAGAAAAGGCCAAGCTTCTTGGGCCTAATTGCTGGACAGTACCTCCAGATTGGGGCAGAACCCCCCATTGGTTTGCTTTTCTATCTTCTTTCTTTTCATTTTTTTTATTTCTTTGTTTTATTTATTTTTATTTAATTCATCAAGAAATTAATTTCACAAAACATAAAAAAAAAATCAGAAAGTCACAAAATAAAATATATTTTATTTAAATGTTATTTTTGTAAATAAATGTTATCAATTAATTTAGTTTTTTTTATTCTAGGATTAATTTTAACATTTTCTTAATAAACTTAAAAAATTTGTAGAATTAGGTTTTAATCACTTTTATCTTTTTTCTTTTCTTTTACCATTATTAATAATTAATTATTTATTTTTGTAAATAAAATTGTATTAATTAATTAGGTTAATTTTAGATTCAATTTTAACATATTTTTCTTAATAAATTAAAAATAGTTAGAATTAGGTTTTGATTCCATTTAATTCTCATTAAAATCCAGAAATACAAAAAACTCAAAAATAATTTCTTTTTCTCATTAAATTTAATTAATTTCATAATTGTAATTTAATTTCCTAAAAAGGGTCCAACGCCCTCGCATTCCCGATTTTACTTATTCGCGCATTTTATTCTTATTTTCCTTTTTTGTGAATATAATGTAATTCTCCCAAAGCCATGTAATAGACTAATTAGATATTTATCTTTCGCACTTTATTTTATTTCAAATCGGGTCCTGGACTAATTTGGCGATGTGGACCCGCGCCTTTGTAATAGCGTAGGACCTTTTAATTCCGCATCTTTTAAACTATTAATTAAATTGCATGAAAGAATGAATGTCAAAATAAATACAAAAGCGTAGATCACCAATGCATGAACAAGACAAAAAATAAATGAACATGACACACAAATCACACACCACCCCTAGGGTACGCCTCACTGTTGCCTTGCCCCTCGAAAGGTGATCGTCGAGTAGAGGACGTTTTAGTAAGTCCTCATGTCCATGAACATGGCATGAGGGTAGCTTCTAAGGTGTCTTCCTATTGCTCCGGTGATCACCACGTCCCGAACCCTCGAATTGACTCGAACACCTCCAACGGTGGTGCTACCTACCTCTCAATGGTGGGATGGCACTACTTTAAGGACATTTACACAGACGAATTCCTTAGGGTAGGTAGACGACTCTAGATACTTGCTCTAATTTCAAAACAAATCAAAAAAAATACTTTTCACACCGACACCTTTTCAAAAAGCTTTCGAAAGCAACTTTTCAAACACTCTTGAGGACCGATACAAGAGTCGAACTGAAATTTTCAAAGAAACTTTTTAAAACCCACAGTTGAAAAGCAAACAAACCATTTTGAAAACACAAATGAGCAAGTACCTAAGAGCCCATGGATAACCATGGATAGAAAGGGTGCTAACACCTTCCCTTTCTATAATCTACCTCCCGAACCGAGAGCAATCTCTATAAGGAATTTTTCTGTGCTTTTGTCCTTTCCATTTGGAGAAAATAAAAGACGGTGGCGACTCTTGCTTCCGTGACATTTCGCGAACCAGCGTTAAACAGTCAGTTCCAGATCCACCGATCACAGAACTGGCGACTCTGCTGGGGACATCTTTTAAAGTGAGGTGTACCTTAGGATAGTTCATAACTGTGTTTTCAATTGCTTTGACTTGTTTGCTTTAAATTGTGGGACTGTCTTGGGAGTTCTATAGATCCTAACCCGGATCTGGGGATACCTTCTTAGAAAGTAGCAACAAGGCTGTGAGGGAACTGTGCGGGGTATACCGACATGGTTGAAACAGTCTGCTACATTGATGTGGCACTTTGGTGTGTACCGGTAACCCTTGAGTTCAGTCAAGGAGAGTACGGGGCCTCCGCGTGGTGTCATGAAGCATCAACTGACCTTAGGAACCTTAATTGAACTATCTTGGCCTCTTTAGGGTAGTGAGATAACTGACTTTGGTGCAGTCCGAGGTTGGTTGATACTCGATACTACACTCAATTGAGGGTTGCTTTCCTGGAATATTTCGGTCGCCAGTTCAGTGGCTAAATCGAAACGATGAACAATGAAAGCAATCCAGTGATATTGGGACCCTTAGAACCCGTTTACTTCTAATAGGACAGGTTGAGCCCACCAACTTCAAGAGGGTAATACCCAGACCCCATGCTGGCCTAAACTCTAAGGGCTTGTCTTGTGTGACTTGTGTGCCTTACATGTTTTCCTCTGTAAATATCTGTGGTGTGTTTAATCATAGTATCATGACATCATCCGGCATCATATGCATTGACTAACCATTTCAGGGGTTCGAATCTTCATCTTTGTTCTTGTTTTGTAGGACATGGAAACTGTTCGCAGAAAGACAATTCAAATCAGCCTTGTAAGGGTCCCTCCTCAGCTTAAGGAGCTTATATCCAGGATTCCCGAGAGCTCTTCATTCAGTGAAAGACATGGAAGACTCATCAGCTTGGTCAATACCAACATTGAGGAAGATATGATAAAGGTCTTGTTCCAGTTCTTTGACCCTCTGCATCACTGTTTCACTTTCCTGGATTATCAGCTGGTACCTACATTGGAGGAGTTCTCCCGGCTTCTGAAGATCCCTATCCTTGATCAACTACCCTACAACGGTACGGAAGAGGAACCCAAGCTTGAAGAGATTGCTAAAGCCTTACACCTACAATCATCTGACCTCAAGGGACATTGGGAAGTTAGAAGTGGTATCAAAGGGTTCTTAGCCAGGTTTCTGTTTGAAAAGGCCCATGAATGTTGGAACTCCCTTGACTTACAAGCTTTTGAAGAAGTTTTGGCCCTCCTTGTCTATGGTTTGGTGTTGTTCCCTAACCCAGATCAGCTTATAGATATCAGTGTTGTCCAGATCTTCATGTCCAGGAATCCTATACCTACGTTGCTGGGGGACATCCTTCACTCATGTTACACTCGAACCATGAGAAAAAGAGGTGTCCTTATGTGCTGCACTCCTCTCCTGGGAAGGTGGTTTATTTCGCACCTTCCACAATCAGCTTTGAAGAACGAGCGGGGTTTGAGATGGTCACAACGGTTGATGACTCTTACACATGCAGATATACATTGGTGCCCTCGGTCCAGAGAGGATGTCACTATCATTGATCGTTGCGGGGAGTACCCTAATGTTCCTTTACTTGGAATCAGAGGAGGTATTACTTACAACCCATGCCTGGCTTGGAGACAGTTTGGTTATGCTCGGAGGGATGACCCTCATGATATGTTAATTCCTGACATAGTTTTCGACTTCGACAATGATGCACAAGGACTTCGCCAGAGATTTATCAGAGCTTGGAGGATGCCCAGTAGGGTAGACAGTAAGATACTGGGGCACAGGAATTCCATCCCGTTGGAACCTTATCTCAAGTGGGTACGAGCCCGCTCCCAGAAGTTAGCGATGCCATATCCTCATATGCTCCCTGTGATCAAAGAGCCAGTCTTGGAAGGAGAGGTGTCCTACACCATTCAGCATCCTGACATGCCCACGTCCTGGGAAAAGATGCAGAAGAGCTGGATCCAGCTTAAGGAAGAACAGAATTCTCTTGAGACCAGTCTACATGCTAGTGAAAAGAAGGTCTTGGAGCTCACCCGCCTATTGCATGAGGAGAGGAATCTCAACACCTACATAGCTCCAAAGAGGATGCGTAGGGTCTTTTGGGATTGATTTGCTTTTGTATTATTTTGCCCATGAGGCTTTGATGTACTGAACAATTATTTCCTTAAATGATAACGTGTGTTCCTTTTTTGTCTACAACAAATTTGAACTTTTGAACCCTTGAATGCATTGCATAAACACATACCATTCATCATGTGCATAGCAGGTTTTCTTCTTTTCAGGTTGCTTACTGTTCTCCGTTGTTTATTTCAGCATCATGAATCCTGACTCATCATCAACCGAGATGTCTATCAAGGCTCTTCAGGCGCAGAACGCGCAATTTCAGGAACTAATCATGGGTTTGGCTCAGGGCCAAGAAGAGCTGAAGGCTTTACTCCTGAAGAAGGAGAAGAAGAAGAAGAAGAAGAGAACTGTTCTTTTCAACTCAGGCCGAAGGTTTGGCAACACTCTGCAGAATGAAGAGGCTGGTTCTTCTATAGGCAAGAGCAGTCCCCAAGGGGGAAAAGGTCCTAGTCCGGTAGTCTCTGACAACGAGACAGACTTTAATGAGGAACAGTATCCTCCGGCTGAAGACCGGTATAAGCAGTTAGAGGACAGACTGAATGCAATGGAGATCCAACAAGTGCCTGGGCTGGATTTCAGAGACTTGGGCTTATCTACTGGTGTGATTATTCCTCACAAGTTTAAGGCACCATCTTTTACCAAGTATGACGGGCGTCTTGTCCCAAGCTACACCTCAGGTCTTATGTGCGGAAGATTCAGCCGTACTCAGTGGATAAGAATTTGTGGATCCACTTCTTCCAGGAGAGTCTTTCAGGGACTCATCTCGAATGGTTCTATCAGCTGGATGGGACCAAAGTTCGTAACTGGGAGGAGTTGGCTACTGCTTTTTACAAGCAGTATCAATATAATGCCGACCTTGCCCCTACACGTACCCAACTCCAGGGTATGTCGCTAGGGTCAAGCGAAGGTTTTAAAGAGTATGCACAGAAGTGGAGGGATCTGGCTGGCAGGGTGCAGCCTCCGTTGACTGACCGAGAGTTTGTAGACATGTTCTTGAGGACCCTATCTGGGCCATTTTTCAACCATCTTATCGGTAACTCATCTGCAGGGTTTACTGATCTTATTCTGACTGGAGAGAGAATAGAGGCTGGAATGAAGTTTGGAAAAATTCAGAAGGGTGCATCTGCAAGTTCTGAGAAGAAGCCCTTTAAGAAGGAGGCCAGTGCTGTATATGGGTCTAGAAGACAAGAGAAACCTGAGCGCCGCCAGTCTGTCAACGCGGTGATGATTTCTAAGCCTGCTGCCGCTCCTCGGCAAACCAATCCTCAAAGGGCTGAAAGACCCAGAAGAGAGTTTACCCGTTTGAGTATGACCCTATCACAAATCTTGCCGCAGTTGCTGTCCACCAACTTAGTGACTGTCAGGGAGGCCCCAAAGGTTGTGAATACGGCTTCTCCCAAATATAATCCAAATGCCAGTTGTGCTTATCACTCCGATAGCCTGGGGCATTCCACTGATGACTGTTGGCGCAAAAGAGATACAGTTTGAAGCGCCTGAGAGGCCGAATGTGGTGACTACTCCTATGCCCCAGCATGGAGTAAATGCCGTTGATGAAGAGGTATATGCCGTTTCTGTGAATGATGTAGCCACTCCCTTGATGACTGTTAAGAGGAACCTACTGCTGGCCGGTTTATTTCCGGGTTGTAGTGAAGGTTGCCTTTTCTGTGCTGTTTCCCTTTCTGGTTGTCCTTTGCTGAAGTTGGGCATCCAAAGCCTGATGGACAGCAAAGAGATTCTGTTCAAGAAGACTTCTGTTCAGTTTGTTCCGGTGGAAGAAGTTTCTGTTGTTACAATCTTTAATAATCCGATCAAGGCTCTCCCAAGGAAGCCGGTTAAAATCATGACTGTCGCACCCGTTGTTATTACTGTTCCGGGGCCTCTCCCCTACGAATCTGATAAGGCTGTCCCCTGGCACTATGGGGCAGACGTGTATGTGCATGGAATCAAGCAAGAATTCAACACTGGCACCAGCATCAGCAATATCACTGGTCCAGCAAAAGTTACCCGTAGTGGCAGGCTCTTCTCGCCTGACATTGCGCCACCAGCTATTCGAAGACCTCTCACTATAACACCTACAAGTGTACCTGTTCCCAATTCTGATCAAGTTGTTTCCCCTGCCGCCGAGTCATCTAATGCTCGGGGCAAAGGGATTGAAGATGAGCCTGCCCGGATGGAGGCACCAAAATCTGTGACTGCTGAGGCCTCCCAACAAGATATGGAGGAAATTCTAAAAATAATCAAGAAGAGCGACTTTAATGTTGTCGAGCAGCTGAGGCATACACCCTCCAAGATCTCCATGCTCTCCTTGCTACTATGCTCAGAGGCCCATGCTAAGGCCCTGATTTCATTCCTCAAGACGGCCCATGTGCCACAGGAGACATCTGCAGTCCAGTTTACTGATTGCGTAGCAAATCTGACAGCCGACAATGGTTTGGGTTTCTCGGATGCTGACCTTACTGCTAAGGGAAAGGACCACAATGACGCCCTGCATGTCTCTATAGAATGCAGGGGCACTACTCTTGCGCACGTGTTGGTGGACACTGGCTCTTCCCTGAATGTGCTACCCAAGAAGGCCTTAGACCGTTTGGATTGTGAGGGCTTGGAGCTGAAACCTAGCAATATCATCGTCAGAGCCTTTGACGGTTCTAAGAGGATGGTTCATGGAGAGGTAGACATTCCTATTCGGGTAGGTTCTCAAGTATTCGACTCTACTTTCTATGTGATGGATATCCGTCCATCGTATTCTTGTCTACTGGGTCGACCTTGGATCCACAAAGCTGGGGCAGTGACCTCTACCTTGCACCAGAAGCTCAAGTACCCCGTCAGAGGGAAGATCGTCACTGTGCAAGGAGAGGAGGAATATATGGTGAGCCATTTGAATTCCTTCAGGTATATTGAGATGGACGGGGAGTTTATTGAAACCCCCTTTCAGCATTTCGAAGAGGTACCTCCAACATTGGCAGCGGCGGAAACAATGGTCGAAGAGGATGTTCCTTTGAAGATGGCTTCCTTGAAGGATGCCCGGGCTGTGATCAAGAAAGGTGAATGTGCTAACTGGGGCAGGCTCCCTGATTTTACACAAAAAACTGACAAGTTTGGACTGGGTTTTACTGTAGAAGGGCAGAAGGCTATGCGCAAGGCAAAGATCAGAAGACCTCTTGTGCTCATTACCAATCCAGGAGTGAATGCTGTTGGGGACGAAGATGAAGTGGGAGAGTCAGAGTTCAATAGCTGGATCTACCCGACGACTGATGGCGAATTGACCAATTGGATTGCTAAGGATCATACTCCTGTTACTTTTGTTACGCAGTAATAAACTCCTTTGTTTTGTTATTTGTAATAAACAATTAAAACTCTATGGCCCGGTGTCTTACCCGAGGCACCGTTGGCTTCATTTGTGAGGGTATATTAATTGTCATCTCATATATCATGAATAAAGATCTTGGACGTTTTCTCGCATTTCAAATCTTATGCTCCTTTTCTTTCTTTCCTTTCTTTATATATTGTAAAACAGATGTATTTACACACACTCACTCATACAGGTTTCAATCCACTTTGGATCTCACTGGTAACGACTCTGCTACTGCCAGTTATGACTTCGAAAATCCGATCAACTTAGCCGAAGACGAAGGTGAAGATGATTGCGAAGTGCCTGGCGAGCTTGCAAGACTGTTACTCCAGGAAGAGAGGGCAATTCAACCACACGAAGAGCCAGTGGAGACAATAAATCTGGGTACTGAGACAGACAGAAAGGAGGTAAAGATTGGTGCCAACCTAGAGCTCAGCGTGAAGCAACGGTTGACTCAGATGCTACATGATTATGTGGAGATCTTTGCCTGGTCCTATGAAGACATGCCTGGGTTGGATACTGACATTGTGGTCCATCATTTGCCTACCAAGGAAGACTGCCCTCCGGTCAAGCAAAAGGTCCGCCGTATGCGTCCAGAGATGTCTGAGAAGATCAAAGCCGAGTTTATGAAACAGTTTGACGCCGGGTTCCTTGCAGTGACTTCTTACCCTCAGTGGGTTGCTAATGTGGTGCCGGTGCCTAAGAAAGATGGAAAGGTCAGAATGTGTGTCGACTACAGGGATCTGAACAGGGCCAGCCCCAAGGATGACTTCCCCCTACCTCACATTGATGTCCTTGTTGATAATACGGCTCAGCATAAGGTGTTCTCTTTCATGGATGGTTTTTCAGGTTACAATCAGATCAAGATGGCTCTTGAAGACATGGAAAAAACTACCTTTGTTACTCAGTGGGGCACCTTCTGCTACAAGGTCATGCCTTTTGGACTGAAAAACGCTGGGGCAACCTACCAACGTGCCATGGTTGCTTTATTTCATGACATGATCCATCATGAGATAGAAGTGTATGTTGACGATATGATCGCAAGGTCCCAGACTGAGGAAGAACACCTAGATCATCTGCAGAAATTGTTTGACCGTTTGAAACTGTACAAGCTGAGGTTGAACCCGAACAAGTGCACCTTCGGGGTAAGGTCTGGAAAGTTACTAGGCTTTGTTGTAAGTGACAAGGGTAATCAAGTGGACCCTGCCAAGGTTAAAGCTATTCAAGAGATGCCAGTTCCTAAGACAGAGAAAGAGGTCAGAGGCTTTTTAGGGCGCCTGAATTACATTGCTCGATTCATCTCGCATCTACCTGCCACCTGTGAACCAATCTTCAAGCTGCTGAAGAAAGATCAGGTAGTACGTTGGAACGATGAATGCCAGGCCGCTTTTGACAGAATCAAGGAGTATCTCCAAGAACCACCCATCCTTATGCCACCGGTTGAAGGGAGACCTCTGATACTATACCTGACAGTACTTGACAACTCAATGGGGTGTGTGCTGGGGCAGCATGACGAGTCTGGCCGAAAAGAGCATGCCATTTATTACCTTAGCAAAAAGTTTACCGACTGTGAGACCCGATACTCACTGCTCGAGAAAACTTGCTGCGCTTTGGTATGGGCTGCTCGCCGGCTGAGACAGTATATGCTGACTCACACTACCTTGTTAATCTCAAAGATGGATCCTATAAAGTACATATTTGAAAAGCCTGCTCTGTCTGGGAGAATAGCAAGATGGCAAATGATCTTGACGGAATACGACATCCAGTACACGACTCAGAAAGCTATCAAGGGAAGTGTATTGGCAGACCACTTGGCACACCAGGCAGTAGACGACTATCAGTCAATGAACTTTGAGTTTCCAGACGAGAGCATCATGATAGTGACTGATTGTGAAGTACCTGGACCGGATGAAGGACCTGAGGAAGGATCCCGATGGTCTATGCACTTTGACGGAGCCTCCAACGCTTTGGGTAACAGCATCGGCGTTGTAATCATATCCCCTCGAGGCACTCATACTCCACTTACTGCCCGGCTATGTTTCAACTGTACCAACAACATGGCGGAGTATGAGGCGTGCATCATGGGTCTTCAAGCCGCGATCGATTTAAGGATCAAGTTTCTGAGTGTCTTCGGAGATACCGCTCTCGTGATCAATCAGATCAAAGGAGAGTGGGATACGAAACATCTGAATCTTATTCCTTACAGAGAATGTGTGTTGACATTGATCCCCCACTTCACAAAGATAACCTTTGAACATTTCCCAAGAGAGGAGAATCAGCTGGCGGACGCGTTAGCTACGATGTCTTCTATGTTCAAGGTCAAATGGGATAATGAGGCTCCCCGGATCATCATCTGGAAACTGGACGAACCGGCATACTGTTGTGATCTTGAGACTGAATTGGTAATCGAGAAGCCTTGGTACCACGAGGTGAAGAGATACTTGGAAGCTCAGGAATACCCTGAAGGTGCGTCTGTCAACGATAAGAAGTTTCTGAGAAGGTTCGCAGCGAAGTTCTTCCTTAGCAATGGCATTCTGTATAAGCGAAACCATGATTCGACCTTACTGCGTTGTGTGGATAAGACTGAAGCAGAAAGGATCATGGAAGAGTTACATGAAGGGACCTTCGGTACACATTCCAGCGGACACACTATGGCAAAGAAGATCCTTCGGGCAGGGTACTTCTGGTCCACAATGGAAGCCGACTACTACCAACACTCTCGGACATGTCACAAATGCCAGATATATGCAGACAAGGTGCATGTTCCTCCAGTTCCCCTAAATGTTCTGACTGCGCCTTGGTCGTTTGCAATGTGGGGCATAGATATGATCGGTGAGATTAAACCTACGGCATCCAATGGGCATCGCTTCATCCTAGTGGCGATTGATTACTTCACAAAGTGGGTCGAAGCAGCTTCCTACGCTACGGTAACCAAGACTGTTGTGGCGCGGTTCATTCGGCATAATCTGATCTGTCGATACGGGGTCCCTGAAAGAATCATTACAGACAACAGTACCAATCTTAATAACAAGATGATCACTGAGCTCTGCGAGCAGTTTAAGATACAGCACCACAACTCTTCTCCTTACAGGCCGAAAATGAATGAGGCTGTAGAAGCAGCAAATAAGAACATTAAGAAAATCGTGCAGAAGATGACACTGACTTATAAAGATTGGCACGAGATGTTACCGTTCGCTCTACATGGGTACCGTACCTCAGCCAGGACATCAACCGGGGCAACTCCCTTCTCCTTGGTCTACGGTATGGAGGCAGTCTTACCGATCGAAGTGCAAATACCCTCTCTCCGGATAATGAAGGATGCAAATCTGAACGAAGATGATTGGATCCAGACACGACTTGATCAGCTAAACCTTATTGATGAAAAGAGACTCGCTGCTATCTGTCATGTTCAGACGTACCAAAAACGAATGATCAGGGCATTTAACAAAAAGGTCAGACCACAAGAATATCAAGTTGGGGATCTGGTAATCAAGCGAATCATCCTTCCTCAGAGTGATCCAAGGGGCAAATGGACCCCCACGTACAAAGGGCCATTTGTGGTTAAACATGTGTTCTCAGGAGGAGCCGTGATTTTAACCAACATGGATGGTGACGACCTTCCTCACCCCGCTAATGCAGACATAGTAAAAAGATACTACGCATGAAAAAGACCCGCTAGGTTGACATACCTAGGCAAAAATTAGGGCTTGCCGGCGAACCAAAAGGGTTCGGGAAAAATGAAGGGATGAAATGAAAAAAATCTGTACACCCGGCAAGTCGAAAACCTGAAAAGGCGGCTTGGGCAAAAATGGGTATCCCGGTGGACTGAAAACCCGAAAGGGCAGTCCAGGCAAAAGTTAGGGATAAAGCGTAATACTATGTCTCATTGGATCACTTTGCATCCAGAATCCGGTATCTACATCAAGTTCAGACGGCATCGATCAGTCAGCTTCATCTTCAACTAAGGTCATCAAGTGATGAGACGCTCGGAGATATAAAGGCAATAGCAGAGTTGAAACCCAATGGATCATTCATTTCACACAGCTGTTTTATTTTCTTTTGTACAAACTTGTATAAATTCTTTTGTTCGGCGGCGTTCTCTTACTAGGACGTCAGCCTCTTGTACATAAACGCCTATTAACAGGCAAATTCAAAATCAATACAAATATACTTTTCAGTTAAAATTGCCAATTGTTTTTTCCTTTTCTGTTTTGTTTCGCGAAGAACGTCCAAGGTTCAATTTGTGATATATGCACTGACAATAATTTGCTCACTCATGAATATTTGCATACGAAACAAAGGATTAATTACAGGTAACATTAGAAACAGGGGCAATAAGGAGTTGTCTAAGCGATCTAATTGTTCCGTCCACCAAGGTATCAAGGTGGGTTCGGCTGAAGAACATAACCAGTATATCTTAATTCCCTAGAGAGTGCGTCAGCAAGTCAATACACTCTCCCCAAGCAAAGCTATCATCAACCTTAAGGAAGTTGGGTATCCTCCAGCAAATCTCAACATTCCCCAGCAATATGCACACATTCTTAACAAGCATCCTCGACAGTCTTGGTCTAAAGATTGTTCCCCGGCGGTTTATCAAACATTCAATGGAGTCACTTCCCCAATATAGTTCCAATTTTCCCCAAGAGAGTCCAATCCAGTTTCCCCAGGAAAGTCGGAATCCATCTTCCCAAGCAGTAAGCTTATCCCCAGTAGACTCTGGAAGCTTATCCCTCGCAGAGCACGAACGCGCCTCCCAGCTTTATTCAAAGAGTTATTTCCCTACTAGGATATAACTGGGTTATCCTCAGCCAAAAGCCACGGAAACAGCGTCCTCGACGAAGTCTTCTTATCCCCAGCGAAGTCTATTAGCACTTTCAACACAACAATGGTATCCCCAGCGGAGTTATCACCAACATCCCAGTAAATGCCTCTCTCCCCACAGAGTATTGCTCCCCAGCAAGATCGTTAGAGTACTTTTCTCCCCGCAGGGTAATCCATTCGCCAAGTTTATTCCCCAACGGAGTTATCTTCTCCTACCGGTATTCTTGCAACTATCATCCCCAGCGGAAGCAAAATCTATTTTCCAACATTAGCCCAGGAGTGACTTCCCGGCACCCGTCAAGGATTTATTTTCCTAAGAGGAAAACATACATTCATAAACATCGCATACAGCATTATAGCATGCATATACGCATCATATCTTACAAATCTCATTTATGTTGAGAACATCATCGCTTGACTCATATCATGCCTTGCATATGATTGACCTTTACCTTTCAGGAAAAAAATCCAGTTAAATTCTCAACTATATTTCAAGACCTAGACCGGTTCAGTTAAATCGACCCTAAGATTTTTCTATTTCTTATCCAGTCAAAGGCCTTCTCTGGTTCAGTCAGATCGACCCTAAGATCTCCCTGATTCTTATCCAGTTGAAGATTTCAAGACCTAGACCGGTTCAGTTAAATCGACCCTAAGATTTTTCTGTTTCTTATCCAGTCAAAGGCCTTCTCTGGTTCAGTCAGATCGACCCTAAGATCTCCCTGTTTCTTATCCAGTTGAAGATTTCAAGACCTAGACCGGTTCAGTTAAATCGACCCTAAGATTTTTCTGTTTCTTATCCAGTCAAAGGCCTTCTCTGGTTCAGTCAGATCGACCCTAAGATCTCCCTGTTTCTTATCCAGTTGAAGACATCCAAGATTCTCTCAGCGTTACTGTTGAGGTTGAAGTCGCCCAAGATTCTCTCAGCGTTACTGTTGAGGTTGAAGTCGCCCAAGATTCTCTCAGCGTTACTGTTGAGGTTGAAGTCACCCAAGGTTCTCTCCCCGTTACTGCGGAGGTAGTAATCATCCAAGGTTCTCTCAGCGTTACTGTTGAGGGAGTAATCGTTCAAGGTTCTCTCACCATCCCGTTGAGGTAGTAACCATCCCTGGTTCATTCATCACCGTTTGAAGCTCCAGATTCAATTCCTGTAACCAGTCAGGGCGCGTCTATACGAAGAGTTTGAAGACCAACTCCTGTAACAGGTCAGGTAATCATTTTCTTTTTCAGGTACGCAAGTTCTCGCTAAGGAATCTCTTACGCGATCAACACCCAGATGGCATCTATAAGCCCATCCACTCATCCATTATCTCTTAGCATGGCATCTATAAGCCCATCATCCTATCCATCAATCTCCAAATGGCATCTGTAAGCCCATTCCCCACATCACACTACTATGTGAGCGCAAATTTCTGGGCACTCTAGTGTTCAATCATCCTCCACCTTCGGATCACGAAAGGCACGTCAGCCAATCTACATCCTCAGGTCTAAGAAGATTGAACAGGGGCAACTGTTGTACCCCAAAATTTTCCCTCCCATATTCTTCAAAGATTTGCAAAGAGCATGCTTCAAAATCTCCCCAAGGGTTGCACAGTTCAAGGGCCTCCTAACAGTCAAAATTAGGGTTTTGGTTCTGGCAAAGAAATTGAAGTTTTCAAGGGTCCAATCAAGTCCCACATGCCTATAAACATTGTCAAGCATCCTCATACCAAGTTTCAAGACTTACATCACAAAATTGCATAGTCAAAAACCCTAATTGCCCTACAGTCAACTGCAGGGGCAAAATGGTCATTTGACAGTCAAAAGTTCAAATTTTTGGTCAACATCTCATTTTAAGGCCACAAACATCATTTGATCAATGCTTGATCATGATTCTCAAAGTATGGCTCAAAAAGTCTCAAGATGCAAAAGTTGCTATATTTGGATAGTTGAAAAAGTCAACTGTAACTTGACCAAGGCATAACTTCCACATGGTTTATCAGAAAAATTCCATCCAAAGCTCATTTTGAAGATAAAGACATTTCCTACAACTCCTCTTCACACTTCAAGTCCAAGAAATGCTCTCACAAAAAGTTATCAATTTCAACATTATAGGTCATTTTCAAAAGTCAACAAAAAGGGACTTTAAGTCAAAGACCATGACTTGAGATTGGTAAATCAAAATGACATGGGACCAAAGGCATTGGTTATAGGACTTCAAGAACTTTCCAAAATGTCCAAGAACATGATCAAGGCTTAAAAATTGAGCAAGATATGCCTTGTGGAAGTTGGGAAATTTTTGGAAAATTTGAAAAGTCAACTTTACTTCAAATGCCTCAAAATTGCTAATGGGCCACATTTTCTTCCAAGATTCATCATTCAAAGGCTATGCACGACCATTTGGCCCAAAGGGGATTTATTTCATCATTTTTATTATTTTATTTGAATTTTTAATCACTAATAATTCATTTAATTAAATAAAATATGAAAAAAGACTAAAACAAATGTATGTGAATCTTTTTATGCAGCACTTGCTCCCATTGGCTATTCAAGATTCGTGCACACCCAAATTGGAAAGGTTGGCCATGATTGGAATCAAAATCACATGAAAAAGATTTGGAAAATATTCATGGAAAATCAAATATTCCATACATCAATGCATTGATCTTTTGGACTTGATTTCAACCCTAATTCATCCCATACATAAGTCAGAAGCAAAACCTAATGAGGAGGACCTGAAAGCTGCGCCCAATCATCAAGAAAATTTTTGCAATTTTTGTGAAAAAAGTCACAACTGAAAACACCAATCCAAAGCGATTCAAGGCTTCCAACCAATTGAAAAAGCTTCCTGAGGCATCACTGAACCAGACTGAATCTTTTTCCACACCCATAGCATCAAGAATTGGTATACATAACTCAAAATTTCTCACACTTTATGCATAGTCGTGTTTCAATTTCTGGGCATTTTTCATACCATTTAATTGTTGTTTTACACTAATCTAATCATGCTGAAACTAACCATGCAATTTAATTGAGTTTTCGTGCTATGTATGTGAAGTTACCATTGAAGCTTGCTAGGGTTTCATGACTGTAAATTTGGGGCTTCTTTGTTCTGAAAAAATTGAGACACGAAACCCACGCCATTAGAACCAGAAGATCATGACCAATTGATTCCATACCTCGCGCCTAATTTATGAACCACGATGGCCTATTCGCTATTTTTATGTTCATCATTTAGTGGGGGTTTAAAACCCCCGCTATTTAGTTTGTTTTTTCAGGTAAAAATGCAAACGAGTGGAGAAGAAGATCATGTGGCATGATATGGTTGGATAGTTTGAATTCCAGCGCGCGCTTTTTGTTTCTATGTCACTAACGCCAATTTTCTTTTATATTATTTACTTGTTATTCTATGTACAACGCGCGTGAATGGTTCAGGTGGTGGAGAAGAGAGTTGGTAATCCTTGGGACCTGGGTTCGAACCCCAGGTCCCCCTTCTTTATTCCATATTTTCCTTCCTAACATGGTTCTATGCAGCTTACTTCCTAAGGCCTACCATACAACTTCATGTCCTGACTGGCCACGCGTCCCATAACGTCAATCAAAGGGCCATGATCTGAGGAATACCATGTGTATAAGTCAACCAGGCTACACGTGATCACTGAGAAGTCAGAAAAGGCCAAGCTTCTTGGGCCTAATTGCTGGACAATACCTCCAGATTGGGGCAGAACCCCCCATTGGTTTGCTTTTCTATCTTCTTTCTTTTCATTTTTTTTATTTCTTTGTTTTATTTATTTTTATTTAATTCATCAAGAAATTAATTTCACAAAACATAAAAAAAAAAAATCAGAAAGTCACAAAATAAAATATATTTTATTTAAATGTTATTTTTGTAAATAAATGTTATCAATTAATTTAGTTTTTTTTATTCTAGGATTAATTTTAACATTTTCTTAATAAACTTAAAAAATTTGTAGAATTAGGTTTTAATCACTTTTATCTTTTTTCTTTTCTTTTACCATTATTAATAATTAGTTATTTATTTTTGTAAATAAAATTGTATTAATTAATTAGGTTAATTTTAGATTCAATTTTAACATATTTTTCTTAATAAATTAAAAATAGTTAGAATTAGGTTTTGATTCCATTTAATTCTCATTAAAATCCATAAATACAAAAAACTCAAAAATAATTTCTTTTTCTCATTAAATTTAATTAATTTCATAATTGTAATTTAATTTCCTAAAAAGGGTCCAACGCCCTCGCATTCCCGATTTTACTTATTCGCGCATTTTATTCTTATTTTCCTTTTTGTGAATATAATGTAATTCTCCCAAAGCCATGTAATAGACTAATTAGATATTTATCTTTCGCACTTTATTTTATTTCAAATCGGGTCCTGGACTAATTTGGCGATGTGGACCCGCGCCTTTGTAATAGCGTAGGACCTTTTAATTCCGCATCTTTTAAACTGTTAATTAAATTGCATGAAATAATGAATGTCGAAATAAAAACAAAAGCGTAGATCACCAATGCATGAACAAGACAAAAAATAAATGAACATGACACACAAATCACACACCACCCCTAGGGTACGCCTCACTGTTGCCTTGCCCCTCGAAAGGTGATCGTCGAGTAGAGGACGTTTTAGTAAGTCCTCATGTCCATGAACATGGCATGAGGGTAGCTTCTAAGGTGTCTTCCTATTGCTCCGGTGATCACCACGTCCCGAACCCTCGAATTGACCCGAACACCTCCAACGGTGGTGCTACCTACCTCTCAATGGTGGGATGGCACTACTTTAAGGACATTTACACAGACGAATTCCTTAGGGTAGGTAGACGACTCTAGATACTTGCTCTAATTTCAAAACAAATAAAAAAAAATACTTTTCACACCGACACCTTTTCAAAAAGCTTTCGAAAGCAACTTTTCAAACACTCTTGAGGACCGATACAAGAGTCGAACTGAAATTTTCAAAGAAACTTTTTAAAACCCACAGTTGAAAAGCAAACAAACCATTTTGAAAACACAAATGAGCAAGTACCTAAGAGCCCATGGATAACCATGGATAGAAAGGGTGCTAACACCTTCCCTTTCTATAATCTACCTCCCGAACCGAGAGCAATCTCTATAAGGAATTTTTCTGTGCTTTTGTCCTTTCCATTTGGAGAAAATAAAAGACAGTGGCGACTCTTGCTTCCGCGACATTTCGCGAACCAGCGTTAAACAGTCAGTTCCAGATCCACCGATCACACGTTGGTTATTTAATGTTAAGACGGCTAACACACTCATGTGGTACTACGCACGAGAACATTGGAAACATAAAGACCAAGCCAACACGCTTCATTAATGCAAACACTCTCTTCAAGGCAGTAACGGTCAAGAATGAAAGCTATATATAGAAGATCATTTATTTCAAAGAAAGGTAACTGATCCACGAGAAACATACTAACACTCACTGTTTTCATTCTTGTAAACTAATACTGTATAGTGGGTAAATCTTAAGTATTGGGCAACAATCTTAGTGATAAATCACATTTTATGATAAAGCTTATTAGAAGCATTCTATTTCACTACTATTAAGATATAATTTTTGTAAGTGTTCCTTGAGAGACCAGTTGGGTTAGATTTCATAAGAGGGCTAGCACTAGTTAAGTCTTAGAGGTGCTAGTCACTTGCAGTTGGCTTGTGCATTGTATTGTTAGTCACAATAGTTTGGTTGTGCATTTGTAATCAGTTTGATTATAGTGGATTAGGTCCTCGTTTAGAGAGGCGAAATCACCTTGGAGGATGGACTGGAGTAGTTTGAGTTTCAAACGAACCAGGATCAAAATATATATGTCCTTCCATTAGTATTGCGCGCGAAAAAGGAAAAACTTATTCAACCCCCCCCCCCCCCCCCCCCCCCCCCCTCCTCCATACTAAGTGTTTTCTCATCCTTCAGATGCCTCCCTAGGAATCTCAGGAATACAGGTATAGTACTTGTTTGGACTGAGGGTGCCTGCAAAAGGTGTTTTTGATTTTAATCACTTTGGAGGTTTTTGAGAATTTGATGTGATTTTCTGAGGCAATGTGTCTGCAGCTTCGATAGGCAATTAGTGCTCTGTGTGATGCAGTATGTCTGATCCCCCCTGCTTCTAATTTAGTCTGGTATTTATAGGAGTGTGATGGTGAACAAATAGGGCATGAATCAGCCATTCATGATGGCTTTGAAGGCAAAATCGAATGCCTTAAAAGGTTGCCTTTTTTGATGATTTTTTACCCTTTTGAGTTTTTGGATGAACCTGGACAGGTTTCTCATCTTGACTCCTTCGAATGCCCTCAAGCCTTGTTCTTCGATTGGCTATGAATTTCTCCTTTCGATTTGCTTTGGGCTCATTATTATGGATCCTTCGATTCTAACCCCCACCCTTGGCTTATGTCTTTTCTTTCCTACAAGGAACAACTTTACTGCACATTAGTCCACCTTCAATTGGTAAATACAACTTGTATTTCACCAATCAAAGGGTAACCTAAGAGCATCATAACTTCTCTTCAAACATCCCACACCTGTTAAGGTGCATGCCAGAAGTTCTGAGGTGGCTCATACTTGTCTAGTTCATCCCAAATTTTCCTTCGATCATGCCACGCTTAAAGATGACATGTCCTTTGAATCATGAGCTTCCCACCTGTCTTATTTGGATAAAATAAAAGATGGTTTATTCCAAAATATTCTTCTTTTCAAAGTTCCCATTCAAACAACGTGTCAATCGAAAGGTCTTTTCTTGTAGTGCTTCAAATAGCTTATATTTTAGTGATTCAAAAACAACACCCTTCGATGACTTTACTAGCTCTTTCAATCGAAGACCTCAGAAAAAGCATCCTCACGCACTTTCTTTCGATCCAGCCTTCCTTCGACATTTCGAATTAGCCTACCTTCGATCCAAAAGCCTTTAGGCATATTTTCAGCCTTCGACCTATACTTTTTCATGCACACTTTTTTTCTGTCTTTCAACTGTGCCAATATGCTGAGGCATATAGGGTGCCATGAAAATCATTTGAAGCCTTTGTAAACCAAAATTCTTTGTGAGAGGTGAAACTTTAGATGGAAACCCATTGCTTAAGGGGAGAATTTGTTTGATCAATTCTTGGTCATCCTTGAGCAATTGGGGACCTTAATGAGCATGCCCTGAATAAAGTTGCATCTGAAGAGAAGGAAACCGTGTAAGAATTCTCCGTTTGGTCCTGTAGATAGTCACCTCGTCTTGTTTCGGGAATTGATCCATAGTCAACTGTTCATAGATAGTTGTCCTGTCTTATTTCAGGTATTAGACTGTAATCTTGCTTTTGTTGGTTGTTGAGATAGTTGTCTTGTCTGGTTTCAGGTATTAATCTCTGACCTTAGAGAAAGAAAGATAATTTCCCCATCTTGTTTTGAGAGTTAATATTCATTTTGCTCATGTAGATAGTTGTCCTGTCTGGTTTCAGGTATTAATCTATAATCAGTCGCTCACAGATAGTTGTCCTGTCTTGTTTCAGGTATTAATCTGTAACTTGTTTTTTGTTGGTCGTTGAGATAGTTGTCCTGTCTGGTTTCAGGTATTAATCTCTTACCTTAGACAAAGAAAGATAGTTTCCTCGTCTTGTTTCGGGAGTTAATCTTCAAATTGCTCATGTAGATAGTTGTCATGTCTGGTTCCAGTATTAATCTATAATCAGTCATTTACAGATGATTGTCCTGTCTTATTTCAGGTGTTAATATGGAACTTTTTTTTGTTGGTCGTAGAGATAGTTGTCCTATATGGTTTCAGGTATTAATCTCTGACCTAATCTTGTAGATAGGTGTCCTGTCTGGTTCCAGGTATTAATCTACAATCAGTCGCTCACAGATAGTTGTCCTGTCTTGTTTCAGGTATTAATCTAGAACTATATTTTTTGTTGGTCGTAGAGATAGTTGTCCTATTTGGTTTTAGGTATTAATCCAAGACCTGATCTTGTAGATAGTCGCCCCGTCTTGTTCCAGGTATTAATCTATAATCAGTCGCTCACAAATAGTTGTCCTGTCTTGTTTCAGGTATTAATCTATAACTGGATTTTTTGTTGGTCGTAGAGATAGTTGTCCTGTCTGGTTTTAGGTATTAATCTCTAACCTGATCTTGTAGATAGCCGCCCTGTCTTGTTTCGGGTATTAATCTAAAATTAGTCTCTCACAGATAGTTGCCCTGTCTAGTTTCAGGAATTAATTTAGAACTTGTTTTTGTTGGTCGTTGAGATAGTTGCCTTGTCTAGTTTTAGGAATTAATCTCTGACCTGGTCTTGTAGATAGTCGCCCCGTCTTGTTTCGGGAATTGATCTACACTCAGTCATTCACCGATAGTGTCCTTGTATGGTTTCAGGAATTAATCTGGAACTGTTGAAAATTGGTGATGATATTTGTCTGCTTGCTAACTTTCCTGAAAAAGGTAAAGAGTCAGTTGTATGCAGTGTCATGATGCATGAGATGCATCGGGTAATGATGTTCTCAAAATAAATGAGATTGTGATATATGCATTTGTGCTGCATATGCTATGATGTTTGTAGAATGATGTATGAATGTAATGTATGAATGTTCAGTTGTTCTACTACATTTTTGTTGAACTAGGGAAAATAAATCCCTGATTGTTGTTGGGGATGAAGAGTGTAAGTCTTCAAATTTTGTTGAAGTTGAAATGCTAAGAGACGGATTTCCGTTGTTAGAGAAATAAACTCGGTTGGGAAAGGGAAACTCTGTGAACCGCTTGGGGATTCTTATGAAATCCTGTTGGGGAATCCGAAAATCTTGTGAACCAGGCTAGGAAATTCTTTAAGATTCTGGGGCAGTAATTGGAAAGTTTTGCTCCGTCGGGGATATACGATTACCTGACATCATTAGGTTGTATGCTGAGGATATGGTAGTGAATTTATAGTAGGATGCCCCTGCCTCTGTACCGACTGAAGAAAGTATCTCAGCTTCTAGAGCCCGTGGTGAATGTTGATCAGGGCGATAAGTCTTCTACTGATAGATAAGTGACGAGATGATAAGACATATTCGTACGCTTTTAATCCCTAACTTTTTCCTAGAATGTCTTTTCAGATTTTCTGTCCACTGAGATACCCTTTTTTTTGCCCAAACCTCCTTTTCAGGTTTTCGACTTGACGGGTGTACAACGTTTTTGTATGTATATCCCTAATTTTCTCCCATACCCTTTTGGTTCGCCGGGATGCCTTTATTTTTGCCTAGGCCAGTCAACCTAGCGGGTCTTTTTCATGCATAGTATTTTTCGACTATGTCCATGTTTACAAGGTGTGGAAAATTGTCATTGTCCATAGCAGTAAATATTGCAGCACTGCCAGAAAGATGTTCGCTTGATCGTACATGGCCCTTTTCTGGAATGCATGGTTAATGCCCCAAGTGATTCAGATGGAGATTTACCCCTGGTTATTTGGCACTTTTGAGAGATTCCTTGAATCTTGACTTGACTGCCCTAGATAAGCTGGACGCCATGCCATGTCCCTTGATTATGAAAGGCCTATTACTGGAAATGTCTTTCCATATGAGGTGATTTTGTTTGTTGAGAGGATTTATCTTCATCAAATATCCGTTGTGTGAATTTCTCTGTTGTTGAACAAATAGTCATATGCAAACAATGGTATTTCTTTTTAAAAAAATGCAAAGCTTATGTCTGTCTTGAAGTTTTGAAAATGCATTTTTAGCAGATAAAAGAGATTTGTAAAAATATGAATTCAACTCGAGATTTACAGTAAGCCTCATAGGAGTCATGATACCTTTTGTAACAGTATGCTTTCGAATTAACCCATGCTTCAATTAGGACTTTTAAGGGTTGTAGCATTGTCTGGTTCACAATTTAAGAAACAAAGGATAAAGGCTCAAACTTTATTTTTACCCAACCCATTCTTCGTGATGTTCTTCAGTCCTATATTCAATTAATCGTGCGTTTAGATCCCCATTGAATTCTGGAATCTTGGCCTTGATACTTGGTGATGGTTTATTTGGGAAGGAAGTCATCATTTTTTTTGTGGAGGATTTGTAGAGATCTATTTTTATTTTATTTTATCATCCCTACATTTTTCCTGAACTATTTCTTTTAATCACAGTCAGCGGGATGCCCCAATTGTTTAAGTCTCCTTTATAGGTTTTGACTTAGCAGGCTTTTCTTTTGAGAGATAATGACTTCCTGTTTTAATGATTATGTGGAACCATCACCATCTTTTGTTTTGGAAGGGCATCCTTAACACCACTCGTCGTGTATGAAGAGAAAGCGTGTGATTGTATTCAACTTAGAATTAACTGAGAAACTACCCAGCCCCAGGTTGTTAATAAGGGTTTCAATTCGCATGAAAAAGAGAACTCCTGCTTCTTAGGCTCAAAGGAGTTGACTAGGGATTATCTTCCTTATAACTCCACTATTTAGGATTTGAAATAACGCCTGTACATCGTCAGCAAGGTCTATTCAAAAGCATACTATAGATATTATGGTATCTTTTTCGTCATCATCCCTCTAAAGGGTTATAGCTTTTAATCGAGAGTTGAATATCATAAAAAGGAAGTAAAAAAGACAGTTTGAACATAGTAAATACGAATAAATTAATTCAAGATAAACATATGCATTGCATTAATGATGATAACTAAAGTCTGACACAAAGATAAGTGTTTAAGCCAACAAAGAAATTACAAATAATAATTTAAATGAAATAAAACACTCTCAATCTTGGCCATAATTTGGCATAGGGGAAGTGATCCCATTGGGAGCCTTAGGAGGGTCAAATTCAATCTCCTTGTTGTCAATCAAATCTTGAATCTTGTTTTCCAAAGACCAACAACTGTCGGTGTCGTGCCCAAGACTATTAGAATGGTAGGTACATCTCACATTCGGATTATACTTAGAAGAGAAGGTATCGGGTTTTTGAGGAGGATCTCTTAGTGTGATCAATTCCGCTTTTAGCAAATGTTGTAATGCTTGAGACAATGGCATATTAATCTTAGTGTAATGCCTCTCTTGAAACTTTATCCTACGTCTATTTCCTTGTTATTGTTGAATAGGTGTAGGATAATAAAGTAACACCGCTCCCACAGACTGATGGTGGTTATTTTTATTATGGCTTATTTGACCATAGACAGCGTTAGCTTCTTTTTTACCAACAACGGGCATTTTCACCTGATTATAGGTTGAGGCCATTGGGATCTTCCCACTTTTGATACCTCTTTCAACCCTTTCCCCATTCAGAACCATCTTTGTAAAACCAGACGAAGAACTCCCAATCAGCAGATTAAAGAACGGGCCTGTCAATGTGCCCATGAACATGTCTACCATTTCCCGGTAAGTCAGAGGAGGTTGCACCCTACCAGCTAAATCCCTCCATTTTTGTGCATATTCCTTGAATCCTTCTCTTGAGTCCATCGACATATTCTACAATTGCACTCAGGTTGGTTCCAGTTCAGCATTGTATTGGTACTGCTTGTAGAAAGCAGCAGCCAAGTCTTCCCAAGTATGAATGTCGGTTCCTTCCAACTGATAGAACCACTCCAGTTAAGTGCCAGCCAAAATTTCATGGAAGAAATGGACCCATAACTTCCAGTCAGTAGTGTGAGGCTGGATCTTTCTAACGTAGGATCTCAAGTGAAGTTTAGGACAAGAGACCCCGTCATATTTAGCAAACATGGGAATCTTGAACTTTGGTGGGATGACCACTCTAGAAACTAGCCCTAACTCTTCAAAGTCCAAGCCAGGTACCTGCCGACTCTCTATAGAATTTAGATGATCCTCCAGCTGTTTGTATTTATCATCAGCAGAAGGATATTGTTCCTCGGAGTAATCAACTTGTTCTTCATCATTCCTCGGGTTGTTATCTTCTTCCTTATTATCCCCCTCATTTGATAGAGTTACGAGATCTAGAGCTCACTTAGCCTGTCCTTTGAACCTTCTTCCTATATTCAAGACAACAGGTAGTTTCTTTTCCTTCTTCTTCTTCTCTTTGGTGATGAGAGCTTTCAGATCTTCTTTCCCCTTAGCTAGAGCTAAGAACATTTGTTGGAATTGAGCGTTTTGTGCTTGAAGATCCTTAACTATCTGTTAAAGAGCCATTTCTTTTTGCTGAAATAAACAGTGAAAAGACATGAAACATGTCTTGAAAAAACCTGTTATGCAATTATATGCATGATATGGAAATGTTTTCAAGGATCTCGTGGGGTAAACACAAGAAGATGTTATGAGTTGAATTTTGATCATAGCTTTGAAATGTCCTCTTACGAGAATCAAGCTCACCATATCAAGTGGGTCATATCCCCTGACTCAAGTCATCGCACTTTAGTCTTTTGACAATATCAGTTAGAGGAAAATAAATCCCCTTGCCCCTTTCTAGACGTCTGGTTCATCATAGCATGCATCATAGACCCTCGAGATCCTTAAAGTGGTTAAGAAAATGCTATGGTATGATGTTATAATGTGTATGCTATGCTTCAAGAAAAAGTGAAAGGTGACGAAGGCAAGTAAGTCTTGCAAGAAATCCAAGTTATCGGATAATGACTACAAACAAGTCCAAAGTGAACTCACACTGTTAGATAATACAAACAAAACCCTGTAAGGAGTTCAATTTGTTAGATAATAAAAGCAAACAAGTCACACAAATAGCCAGAGGTTCAGGCTTTCATGGAGTTTGTAGGTAAGTACCCTCTTGAAGTTTAGTTGGTTTAACCTGTTCTAGAAAGTAACCGGGTTCTAGGGAATCTCAATATCACTGATCTTTCTTCACCAAGCATTGTTTCAGCGCAAGCCTCTTTATTGGCGACTGAAATATCCCAAAAGTCCGATCTCAATGAGCATAGTATTGAGTATCAACCAACTTTAGACTGCACCAAATCCGGCTATCTCACTACTTCCTAATGGCCAAGTTGTTCAATTAAAGGTTCTAAGGTCAGTTGGTGCTTCATGACACCACACAACGGCCCCGTATTCTCCTTGACTACTCAATGGATAACGGTACCAACAAATGTGTCATACCAATGTAGTTATCATTTCAACTGTGTCGGTATACCCCGCACAACCCCCACAATCCATTTCTAATTACCTCAAAGGTGCCTTGGATTCGGGTGTAGGATCTTTAGTAACAACCCAAATGAGCCCTCAAAATTAAAGCAAGCAAAGCATACAAGGAAAGCAAAAATGAACTAAGCTCTAAGGTAACCCCACTTTATAATTTCCCAGATAAGTCGCCAGTTCTGTGATACAGTAGTAGAACCAACTGTTATACTGGTTTTGCATTTGTATTCGCAAACTTTGCAGTAAGCAAGAGTTGCCACCGACTTTTTCTTTTATCCAACAAAGGGAAGGGTGAAAAGAATAGAAAAATATCTTTCGACAGTTTTCTGAGTAAGGGGGTAGATTATGGAAAGGGAAGGTTTTTAGCACCCTTTCCATCCGTTGTTATCTACGGGCTCTTAGATGCTTAGCTCACTTTAAAAATACCTTATGCTTTGTGTATTTTGAAAAGTATTTTTTAAAGTTCATTAGTACGAAGATTTGTTTTATGATAACTCTTGTATCAGTCCTCAAGAGTGTTGATAAAGCATTTGAAAATGTTTTTGAAAGTGTTTTGTGTATGTGTAAAAATTTGTTTTTGAGCAAGCATCTAGGAACTATCTACTTTACTCGAAAGGGTCGTTCTTTTCCTCTTTTCCTTTAAACAGTGCTATCCTACTATTAGTGAGTAGGTAGCCCTATTGTTGGATGTTTGAGGGACATTCGAAGGGACGTTTTATAGTCACAAAGGCAACTGGGCAAGAAATTTCAGTAACTACCCGAGGGTTTTAAGATCATTTTTACCGAGGCAACATCGAGAGGGTCATCGAGGGACTTATGATCTTTTAACCCGGGGGGTAGCCACTAAAATCTCTCACGTTTCGAGAGTTGTGACTATTTTTCCGAAGGCAACCAAAGTGGGAGTACCCTAAAGGTGCACATGTGCAATTGTATTGTGTTTCAGTTATTTATCTTGATGTTAGGTTTGCTAACATTTTGTTTTATTCTTGCCATGCAATCCTATTAGGCATACATCTAAGCAGTTAATATATGTACAGGAATTAAAAACGCAGGAATTCAAATCTACGCTATTACAAGGCTTCAGGGAGGGGGAATTTACAAGTCCAAAGTGGGGAAGAAAATAAAGCAATAAAGTAAAAGTCAAAGATTAAACTATTACAAACCAGTAAGCAGTTACAATAATATGAGAAAGTGCGAAAGTAAATAAATGCGCGCGAATTGAAAATAACGTCTAAATCCTAAGTGAAAGGAAACCTTTTTGTTTATTTTTTTTTATTTTGGGAAAATGATTTAATTAAAATCCTAAGTCTATTTAGTTTTAAATTAAAGAAAAGGTTAAAATAATTAATTAATTAATTAACAAAATTTAATTAAAAAAGTAAACACTAAGCCTAATATATTTTTATGATTTTTTATTTTAATGTTGATTAAAACTAGAAAAAACAAAATAATAAAGAAAAAAAACAAAATAAATGGACCAAGCAGTAAAAAAGGGAAAGCGTGCAAATTATAGAATTCAGGCCCGGGTCGAAAAGAAGCCTAGAGTTGCCTTTCGATTCAATGAAGAAGTTGGTCGAAGGTGTATGATGGGCTGCACATTTGAGGGCACTGTATCTGGATTGGCCAGCATCTGGCAACAGGGGAATGATGGTGCATGATATACTCCTTTGATCTGGGAACACTGGATCTGTAGGAAATTCGTTAGAGAAACAAAACAAAATCCCAGACTTGGGTCGAATCTGGTCTTGGATTCGACATCTTGTGGCTGCATCATCCTAATTCGGACCTTCCCCCCCCCCCCCTCTGATTTTGAATCGAAAGCCATTTCGTCCTGAAATACCATGAATCCTTAGATTCGAAGGAACGAAAATTCAAATGCCCTAACAATGGCAGGTTTGTGAGGACTGTAACATGTCTAGCGCTTCATTATAAACACGTACAAAACACATTAGGACAAAAAAATGTTCTTAGATTAAGAGATTGAATTTCAAAATTATACTTATGGCCGGTATGCTTCGATTTGCAACTTTAGGTGTAGAACTGCTTGCTTAAAGGTATGGATGCCTCCCTGGGAATCTCAAGAATATAGGTATAGTACTTGTTTGGACCAAGGGTTCCTGCAAAAGGTGTTTTTAATTTTAATCACTTTGGAGGTTTTTGAGAATTTGATGTGGTTTTCTGAGGCAGTGTGTCTGCAGCTTCGATAGGTAATGAGTGCTCTGTATGATGCAGTATGTCTGATCCCCCCTGCTAACGATTTAGTCTGGTATTTATAGGAGTTTGATGGTGAACAAATAGGGCATGAATCAGCCATTAATGATGGCTTTGAAGGCAGAATTGAAAGCCTTAAAAGGTTTCCTTTTTTGATGATTTTATACCCTTTTGGGTTTTTGGATGAACCTGGATAGGTTTCTCATCTTGACTCCTTCAAATGCCCTCATGCCTTGTTCTTCGATTGGCTCTGAATTACTCCTTTCGATTTGCTTTGGGCTCATTATTGGGGCTCGTTCGATTCTAACCCCCACCCTTGGCTTCTGTCTTTGCTTGCCTGCAAGAAACAACTTTGTTGCGCATTAGTCCACCTTAAATTGGTGAATACAACTTGTATTGCACCAATCGAAGGGTAACCTAAGAGCATCAGAACTTCTCTTCAAACATCCCACACCTGTTCAGGTGCATGCCATAAGTTCAGAGGTGGCTCATACTTGGCTAGTTCATCCTAAATTGTCCTTCGATCATGTCACGCTTAAAGATGGCATGTCCTTTGAATCATGAGCTTCCCACCTGTATTCTTTGGATAAAATAAAAGCTTTTTGACTCCAAAATATTCTTCTTTTCAAAGTGCCCATTCAAACAACGTGTCAATCGAAAGGTCTTTTCTTATAGTTCTTCAAATAGCTTATATTTCAGTGATTCGAAAACAACACCCTTCGATGACTTTACTAGCTCTTTCAATTAAAGACCTCATAAAAAGCCTCCTCACGCGCTTTCTTTCAATCCATCCTTCCTTGGACATTTCGAATTAGCCTTCCTTCAATCCAAAAGCCTTTAGGCATATTTTTAGCCTTCGACCTACACTTTGTCATGCACACTTTTTTTCTTTCTTTCAGTTGTGCCATTATGCTGAGGCATAAAGGGTTCCATGAAAATCATTTGAAGCCTTTGTAAACCAAAATTATTTGTGAGAGGTGAAACTTTAGATGGAAACCCATTTCCTAAGGGGAGAATTTGTCTTATCAATTCTTGGTCAACCTTGAGCAATTGGGGACCTTAATGAGCATGCCTTGAATAAAATGGGAGGACAGATTTTGGGGTGCAACACTTGTTGAAGTAGTAGTCGTCAAAAATTCCTTCATTACTTGTTGAAGTAGTATTCGTCAAAGATTCCTTCATTACCTATTGAAGTGGTAGTCATCAATGATTCCTTAATTACCTGTTGAAGTAGTAGTCGTAAAAGATTCCTTCATTACCTGTTGAAGTAGTAGTCATCGAAGATTCCTTCATTACTTGTTGAAGTAGTAGTCGTCAAAGATTCCTTCATTACCTGTTGAAGTAGTAGTCATCAAAAATTCCTTCATTACCTGTTGAAGTAGTAGTCGTCAAAGATTCCTTCATTACCTATTGAAGTAGCAGTCGTCAGATATTCCTTTATTATATGCAGTCACTTTGGATGGAATCTATACGCCCATCTCTGATAGCTCTTTATCACCTCTCCAAATGGCATCTATAAGCCCATTCCCGACACAATCAACCAACAACATTATTTTGTGCAAGTGAAAATTTCTGGGCACTCTAGTGTTCAATCATCTTCCACCTTCAATTCACGAATGGCGGGCTGGCCAATCTAACTCTTCAGGTTTAAGAAGATTGAACAACCACCCTTTTGGGTTTTCAGTCCACCGGGATACCCTTTTTTACCCAAGCCTCCTTTTCAAGTTTTCAACTTGCAGATGGAACAGTCTTTTATATATATCCCTGATTTTTTTCCCGAGCCCTTTTGGTTCACCGGGATGCCCTGATTTTTGCCTAGGCCAGTCAACCTAAGGGGTTGTTTTTTATGCGTAGTATCTTTTAACTATGTCCGTGTTCACAGGGTGTGGAAGATCTTTACCGTCCATGGTGGTGAGTATCATAGCGCCACCCAAAAATATCCTCTTGATTACAAATGGCCCTTCGTAAGTAGTAGTCCATTTTCCCCTGGGATCACCTTGTGGTAGGATGATGCACTTTATTATCAATTCACCAGACTGGTATACCCGATGCTTGATTTTCTTATTGAAAGTTGTGATCATACGCTTCTATTACATCTGATTGTGACAAACAGCCACAAGCCTCTTCTCTTCAATAAAATTCAACTGATCCAACCTAGTCTGAATCCATTCGTCTTCGTCTAAATCTTCCTCTTGCACGATCCTCAAGGAAGGAATCTGAACTTCGATAGGTAGGAAAACTTCCATACCATAAACTAGAGAGAACGGGATTGCCCCAGTTGATGTCTGAGTTGAAGTGCGATAATCGTGAAGAGAAAATGGTAACATCTCGTGCCAATCTTTATGTCACAGTCATCTTATGTATAATCTTCTTAATATTCTTGTTGGCAACTTCCACTGTGCCATTCATCTTTGATCGATACAAAGAAGAATTGTGGTGTTTGATCTTGAGTTGCATGCAGAGTTCTGTGATCATAGTGTTATTGATATTGGTACCATTGTCTGTGATAATCCTTTAGGGGATGTCATACTGATAGATAAGGTTATGCTTAATGAACCGCGTGAACATGTTCTTAGTAACGGAGGAAAACGAGGGTGCTTCAACCCACTTTGTGAAGTAATCAATGGCGACAAGGATGAAGCGATGTCCATTGGAAGAAGTAGGTTTGATCTCTCCATTCATATCAATGCCCCACATTACAAATAGCCAAGGAGCAGTCAAGACATTCAGAGGTACGTGTACTTTGTCAGCGTAGATTTGGAACTTGTGACAAGTTATTGAGTGGTGATGGCAATCAGTTTCCATAATCGACCAATAGTATCCCTCTCTCAGAATCTTCTTAGCCATCTTATGTCCGCTGGAGTGAGTACCAAAGATGCCTTCGTGCATATCTTCCATAATCTTCTCTGCTTTCTTCTTGTCTACACAATGAAGCAAAGTTGGATCATGGTTGCGCTTGTACAAAATTATGTTGTTCAGGAAGAATTTAGTAGAGAACCTCCGCAGGAATTTCGTGTCATTGGTAGATACCCCCTCGAGGTACTCTTGAGCCTCAAGGTATCTTTTACTTCGTGAAACCAAGGCTTTTCTTCTACTCCATCAGCATCAACTTCATAGAAATGTGTCGGTTTATCTAGTCTTTTGATGGTAATTCTAGGAGCCTCATTGTCCCATCTGACTTTGAACATAGATGACATGGTAGCCAATGCGTCTGCCAACTGATTTTCTTCTCGTGGGATATGCTTAAAAGTGATTTCCTCGAAGTATGGAATTAAGGTCAACACATGCTCTCGATAAGGAATGAGATCCAGGTGCTTCGTATCCCATTCCCTCTTGATTTGACTAATCACCAAGGCTGAGTCCCTATATACATTTAAGGACTTAATCCTTAAATCAATAGCAGCTCTGATGCCCATGATGCATGCTTCATACTCATCCATGTTGTTGGTACAATCAAAGCATAATCTAGCGGTGAAGGGGCGTATGGCAACCCTGAGGAGATATAATTACAGCACCAACCCCGTTTCCAAGTGCATTAGAGGTTGCGTCGAAAACCATAGTCTATAGAGATCTTGGCTCAGGTTCTTCATACGGTCTAGGTTCTTCATAATCTGTAGCTAGCATAATATTCTCATCCGGGAATTCGAAGTTCATCGATTGGTAGTTGCCTACAACTTGATAAGCCAAATGAAAATCCAGTACACTTCCTTTGATCGCTTTCTGAGTGGTGTGCTGAATATTGTATTCTGTTAAGACCATTTTTCATCAGGCTATAGAGCGGGTTTCTCGAATATGTACTTTATGGGATCCATTTTAGAGATCAACAAAGTGGTATGGGTAAACATATACTGTCTTAGTAGGCGAGTAGCCCATGCCAAAGCGCAATAAGTTTTCTCGATCAGTGAGTATCTTTTTTCACAGTCGGTAAACTTTTTACTAAGGTAGTATATTGCATGCACTTTTCGGCAGACTCGTCAAGCTACCCCAGTACACACCCCATTGAGTTCTCTAACACTGTTAAATACATGATTAGAGGTCTTTCTTCAACTGGTGGAATCATAATTGAAGGTTCTTGTAGGTACTCCTTGATTTTGTCAAAGGCTATCTGACAATCATCGTTCCATTTCACTACCTGATATTTCTTTAGCAACTTAAAGATCGGCTACAAGTAGCGGTCAAAAAATAATTCTGGCAATATAGTTCAGTCGTCCCAAGAAACCTCTGACTTGCTTCTCAGTACGGGGAGCGTACATTTCTTGAATAGCTTTTACTTTAGCTGGATCAACCTCAATTCCTTTACCACTGACAACAAAACTCAGGATTTTAGTGGACCTCACCCCAAAAGTTCACTTGTTCGAATTCAACCCCAGCTTATACTTCTTCAGTCTCTCAAACAACTTATGCAGATGGTCCAAATGCTCTTCTTCAGTATGTGATCTGGCTATCATATCATCGACATAGACCTCTATCTTGTGATGAATCATGTCATGGAACAAAACTACCATAGCGCATTGATAAGTTGCACCAGTGTTCTTCAACCGAAAAGGCATAACCTTGTAACAGAAAGTGCCCCGTTGTGTGACGAAGGTAGTTTTCTCCATGTCTTACGGTGCCATATTGATCTGATTATATCCTGAGAAACCATCCATGAAGGAGAATACTTTTTGTTTAGTGGTGTTGTCGACCAGAACATTAATATGTGGAAGTGGGAAGTCATCTTTAGGGATCACCTTGTTTAGACCCCTGTAGTCTACACACATATGCACCTTGTCGTCTTTCTTAGGTACCGGAACAACATCTTCAACCCATTGAGGATATGATGTTACTTCTAAGAAAACCGTGTTGAACGGTTTCATTACCTCAGCTTTGATCTTCTCTGACATCTCAGGACGCATGCGATGAACCTTCTGCTTTATCAGAGCAAAACCCTCTTTCATCGACATATGGTGAACCACAATATCGGTATCAAGCCCTGGAATGTCCTAGTATGACCAAGCAAAGATCTTAACATATTCATGCAACATCTCTATTAACCTGTTCTTGACACTGTCCTCAAAGTTAGAACCTATCTTGACTTCTTTTCTGTTTGTTTTGAAATCCAAGTTTACCACTTCAATTGGCTCTTCATATGGTTGAATAACTTTCTCTTCTTTCACTAACAATCTGGAAAGTTCTCCTAGTATCATACAATCTTCCTCACCTTCGTCCTCGGCTTGGTAGATCGGATTTTCAAAGTCATAAGTGGCAATAGCAAAATCATTATCAACGACATCCAGAGTGGATGTGGATCAACAATGTATAGCGTGGGTCTTTGTAAGAACACATAGCTATTTGAAAGAGATAAAAGTAAAAAAGAAAGACAGAGAGCACAAAATTTGAATGAAAAACGTCCAATTCTTTATTAACTGAAAATATGTTTATGAAATGACAAACCTTAACAAATGAACCGTTGTGCCCCGGGTAAGGCACAAGGCTTAAATTCATTGTTCAAATATTACAAATTCAAAACTTGAAAGCAATAAAAAATAGAAATGTAGCTATTACTCCTGACTAAAGGAGATAGAGATAATGTCCTCGGTCTTCAAGTTGCTGAGCCCACTGCCAATGATAGGAAAAGTTCAAATGTCAAGGTCACAAGCACTGTCAGCATCTTCTATTACGTTGACTCCGTTGTTGCTGATGCGGAATGGTGGCCTTCCAGCACGAGTGCAGCGAACAGCCCTCTCACCCTCTGCAATGAAACCCAAACCAAACTTGTCAGATTTATAGGGGATGTCAGGAAGTTGACCCTAAATAGTACAATCACCTTCTTCTACAGTGGATTTAGCATCTTTCAATGAACCCATCCTAGGAGGAACCCTAGTAACTTTAGGAATGGCAAAGACCTCTTCAGTAGCGGATGGAGGGATAACTTCAAAAGTATGACAGGGAGTCTCAATGAATTCACCCTCCATCTCTACATACCGGAAAGAGTTCAAGTGGCTAATCATATATTCTTCTTTACAACAAATAGTAACAATCTTTTCGTTCACAGGATACTTAACTTCTGGTGCAGGGTAGAGGTAACAGCACCTGCCCCATGGATCCAGGGGCGTCCCAGTAAGCAAGAGTAAGTTGTCCGAATATCCATTACATAGAAGGTAGATTTAAAGATCTATGAACCTACCTTGATCGGAAGATCCACTTCTCCGTGTACCATCCTCTTCGACCCGTCAAAGGCTCAAACTATAATATCATTGGGTTTCAGGGTAACCCATTCACAATCAAGTATGTCAAGTGAACCCGTTGGTAGAACATTCAACGAAGAACCAGTATCAACCAATATATAAGCCAAAGTAGTGCCCCTGCATTCAATGGAGATATACAAGGCTTTGTTGTGGTTTCTCCCTTCCGGAGTCAAATCTTCATCAAAAAAATCTAACCCATTGTGATTCATTAAGATAGCAACATAGCTTTCAAATTAATTGGCAGAAATCTCTTATACTACGTGAGCAGTCTACAAAAATTTCACTAAAGCTTGTGCACGGGCTTCAGAATACAGTAACAGGGATAACATGGAGATTTTGGATGGGATCTGCCCCAGCTGTCCCACAATTTTGTAGTCACTCTTGAGGATAATCTTCAATACCTTTTCCAACTCTTGTCTAGAGGTATCTTCAACTGTACCTTTTTTAGGTGCCTCCGTTTGGGTAGGCTCTGTCATTTTCTCTTTGCCCCGAGCCTCAACAGTTGATTTGGTAGCGATAACTTTAACATGTGTAGCAGTAGTCTTCAGAGAGATTTCCGGGGAGAAAACCCTTCTGCTTCTAGTAACCTTACTGGTTCCAGCAGTATTGTCAATGTCGGGATCAACAACTTCAGTAACTTCGTCCTCAACAGTTGGTAGTTCTTGCTTGACGCTATTATAGTAGACGTCGGATCCATAGTTCCAAGGAATAGCTTTATCCGAAGAATATGGGATACGTCCAGGTGTAGTGATGATCAAAGGAGAATTTTCGAATTGGCAGTAATCCTTACAGGACCTTTGGAGGTGATCCTGACAAGAGAGATGGAAATTACGGATAAGTCTTGACACAAATTCTCAGTAGACGAAACCTTCTCGATCAGAATTATATGATTTTCAATTGGGCGTTGAACGCCTTCCTTCAGCAACTTGCAATTATTGGGTTGGACTGCACAGCAATAACATTTTTCAATACTGCCCAGAAACAAACCGGCCTGCAATAGATTCTTCTTGATGATTGGTAAGGGAGTAACTAATTCATTTACAGCAGCAACATAAAGAACATCATCAATTGCACTTATGCCTTTGTAATGCTTCGGCATAGGTGCAGTAATCACATTTGGGGTCTCTAGAGGATCAAATTCGATCTCTTTGTTATCAATCATGTCTTGAATTTTGTTTTTCAGGGCCCAGCAGTTATTGATGTCGTTCCCAAGATTGTTGGAATGATAGGCATAATTTGCATTTGGATTGTAGTGAGGAGAGGAGGTGTTAGGATTTTGAGGAGGATCCCTTAAATTTAAAAACTTTGCTTTCAGTAAATGTTGCAATGCCTGAGATAGTGGCATACTGATTTTCGTAAACTATCTTCTTGGAGTGTCTGACCTATGTTGATTGCCCCGTTGTTGGTGTTGAACAGGCACATCATTAGAAACTAATACCGCTCCCACAGACTGATTGCAATCACTTTTAACACGGCCCTTCTGGCTATAAATGACATTTTTTCCTTCTCACCACTAAATGTCTTCTTCACAGCACTCGAAGATGCAGCCACTTTATTTTTTCCGCTCTTAATACCACTTTTAACACGTTCCCCAGTTAGAATCAGCTCGGTAAAACCACATGAGGAACTTCCAATCAGATGGTTAAAGAATGGACCTGTCAGAGTGCCCATGAACATATTAACCAGCTCTCTATCAGATAAGGGAGGTTGCACTCTTCCAGCCAGATCTCTCCACTTTTGGGCATATTCTTTGAACCCTTCATCTGAACCCATAATCATGTTTTGTAATTGCACGCGAGTTGGTGCAAGGTCAGCATTGTATTAATATTGCTTGTAAAAAGTAGCAGCCAAGTCTTCCCAAGTACGGATGTTAGTTCCCTCCAGCTGATAGAACCACTCGAGTTGTGTACCAGATAAACTTTCCAAAAAGAAGTGAACCCATAACTTTTTGTCAATGGTATGGGGTTGGATATTCTGAACATAAGATTGTAGATGAACTTTCCTTGAACTTATGAGGGATAACTACTCTCGTAGTAAGACCCAACTCTTCGAAATCTAATCCAGTCACTTTCTGGATTTCCATGGCCTTGAGGAAATCTTCCAACTGCTTGTATTTTTCGTTAACAGGGGGATACTGTTCAGCGGAATAGTTTTCATCAGAACTTTGGCCAGAACCAAGGTTGTTGTTCTCTTTATCTTTCACACTTTCGTCATCTTTCTCTTGGTTATCTTCTTCATTCAGGGGACCTCAAAATCTAAAGCCTTTCTGACTGAAACCTTGAATCTCCTTCCCATATTAAGAAAGATTGTTGGCTTTTTAGTTTTCTTCTTATTCCCCTTTGTGATGAGGGTCTACAACTCGTCTTGACCCTTAGCTAAGTCCAAGAACATCAGCTGAAACTGAGCATTTTGAGCTTGAAGTTCTTCCACAGCTTGCTCGAGTGCCATCTTTTACTGAAATAAACAGCAAGAAGATGAGAAATATGTCTAGAAGGTATTTATTATGTGATGATATGCATGATATGAAAATGCAAGTGCAATGTTTTCAAGGACCTTTGCGGGATTTAAATTTGTTTTAAACAAAAGGAAATATTTTTTTTTTAGTAAAAAGCTCAAATTACAATTGCTTTTAATAAAAAGAGTTATAAAATAGCAATATGAATTCAAGTCTCCCATGGACGCTTCTTCTTTGTATTGACATTGCATTAAGGCTTTATTCTTCATGGAGTCATTTTGTCAGCTCCAGTACTTTCTTCTTAGTAGCATAGAACTGAGCTTCGAAGGTATCTCTTTCTTCCTTGTGCTGAACCCAGGTCTTATGTAGCTCTTCGAAGTCGGTAGGCATATCGGGATGGATAACGGTATGAGAAACATCCCCTTCAACAATAGGCTCTACGATATTGGTAAGATAGCAGGAACAACATTTTAAGATTCTGAGCACGAGACCGCACCCATATGAGGTAAGTCTCATCTAGGAATGGAATTCTTATGTCCCAAAGTCTTGCTATCAATCTTGTTGACCGTGCCCCAAGCACGTATGAACCTTTGATGGTAATTTTGAGGATTATTCTCATAGTCGAATACAATATCCAAGATGAGCATATCATGAGGACCTTCCCTTCGAGCATAACCAAATTGACACAGAGCTAAAGAAGGGTTGTAAGTGACGCCCCCTCTTATACCAAGGAGTGGTACATTAGGGAATTCCCCATAATGATCAATAATAGTGACATCTTCCTGAGATCGAGAACACCAATGGATATTTGCATGAGTGAGCGACATCAACCTTTAAGACCACCTCGAACCTTTTTCATTCTTTATCACTGATCGAGGCAGGTGCGAAATAAACCACCTGGACAATAGAGGTATGCAACACATAAGTGTTCCTCGCCTCTTCATAGTATGAGTGTGGAGGGAATGCAGGACATCTCCAAGTAAAGTAGGTACTAGATTATGAGTGAGAAATATTTTGACGGAATTCACATCTATGAATTGGTCTAGATTAGGGAATAGTACCAACCCATAGATCAGCAAAGAAAACATATCCTCTAAAGCAAGAAGGTTTATGGCATCTAGAAATCCATGAGCCTTCTTTATCAGAAATTTAGGAGAGAAAGCCTTGACTCCATTTCTTGTTTCCCAATTAGATACAATGTCTGGTCATTTCAGATATAGGGCTACTGCAACATCTTCATGTTTCGGAACTTTCTCTAAACAAGTGAAAGGAATCTGATCAAGAATAGGCACTTCGAGAAACTTAGATAATTCTTCCATTGTGGGCACCAAATGATAATCTGGGAAGGTAAAACAGTGATGCTTCGGATCAAAGAACTGGAAAAGAACGATCATCGTGTCTTCCTGAAAGCCAGTAGTAACCAAATTGAGTAGGTGGCCATGTCTCTTGGTGAATTGAGAATTGTCGGGAACCTTCTAGACTAACTCCTTAAGCTTGGAAGGTATTCCTACGGAGTTGATCCGGATGGTATTCCTATGTCTTGAAGCCATGACCCTACAACACAGAACAAAGATAAATCCCCTAGATCCTTGAAATGGTTAGTCATGATGTTATGATGTTATGATGTTATGATATCATGTTCAAATAGATAATTAAACACAAGCAAAGCATGCAAAGGCCTTAGGTTTAAGGCTTGCATGGGGTTTGTAGGTAAGTACCCTCTTGAAGTTTAGTTGGCTTAACCTGTCCTAAAGAAGTAATCGGGTTCTAGGGATATAAATATCGCTGACTTTTCCAATAAATATTGTCTAGCACGGCATTGTACCCCAAAATTTTCCCTCCTATATGTCTCAATACATCTCAAGTGATGTCCTCAAATTGCTCAAGGAAGTCCAAGGGTTGACCAGATAAACTCTCTCCTAAGGCAGTCTACCTCAAATTAGGGTTTCATATTGCATCAAGATACTTGAATACAAGTGACCCCAAATGATCATTATTATCCTAATATGTTCTCAATATCATCCATGTCAAGTTTCAAGCCTTGCAGAGGAAGTTTGCTCAGTCAATTGCTCAAAGGCCTGTAAATCGACTATGCTAGGGCAAAAGTCAAATGTGGTCCCCATACAGTCAAAACTCAAGATTTCTGGTCAACATCCTAATTTAGAAGTATTATTCATCATTTGATCAAGGGTTGATCATGATTCATCAAGGATTGCTCAAAATTCATCAAAACCCAAAAGTTGCTAAATTAGGGTTTTATAGGAAAAGTCAACTCAACTTTGACCAAGCATAACTTTCTCATACTTTATCAAGAATGACCCATCCAAATCTCATTTTGAAAAGGATGGAATTCCCTACAATTCATCTTCAGCTCCCAAGTTCAAAATATGCACTCACAAGAAGATATAAATTTGGACATTATAGGTCATTTTGGAAAGTCAACAAAAACACCTTTTATGTCAAAGCTTCATACATGAACATGGAAGATTCAGTTGAGATGATACCAAAAGGATTCCTTATAGGACATCTTAAGCTTTCTAAAAAGTCAAAGAACACCTCTCTAGTGTCAAAATTGAGGGAGTTATGCATTGGCAAAGTTAACCCTTTTTGCAAAATTGCCAAAAGTCAAATGTGTCTCAATTTGCAATTTTTGTCAAATGGGCCTAACTTTTTGTGCTTGTATTAAGTTGGTAACAAGGTCCACGACCCATGATCCTTCCCACTTTCCTTTATTTTATTTTTTCCATTTATTTTGACTTTTATTTCAATTAAATCAAATTAAATCAAAATAAAATCATGAAAATATCAAAAATCATTTAAACCTTGAGATTTTGTGCATGTTTAGGTCTCTTATACAGCTAGGAAGATAATCAAATAGTGCAAGCTTCAAATGTACACAAAAAGATTGGATTTTGGCTTGATTTGGAAATATTTATATGAGAATCAAATCATGATCAATGATCATTATTGGAGAAGATTTGATGAAAACTTGTAAACCTAATTCACTCAAGGGTACATATAGAACATTGGCAGACCAAAAGCATAAGGGTTGGAGGCGTTAAGAGAGAAGAACAACTTTAAAAAAATCAAGAAAAAGTGGCAATCTGATTTCATAGTTCTAGGCTATCTCAAGCCTTCCCAGCTATCTCATTCGTTTGCTGGGCATTCAAGGAGTCTATCTCAATCATCAACAAGTGTTTTCGTTCCCAAAAACACATTGTAAGTATCTCACGACATTGATACTTTCTTGAAATTCAATATCACGATTCTGGAATTTGTAGCATGAATTCTTTACATATTCTTGTTCATTGAAACATTTGCAAGCTAATGATAATATTCAATTGCGTTTTTGTTTGCCATACAGAGATTTCCCATGATTAGGGTTTAGGTTTCATTTTTAGGGGTTTTGATTGCAGGAACAATTGGCCATGAAGAGTGGCACCATGATGCTCGTGAGGTTGCCACGAGTTGATTGGTACCACTGGAATTGATTTATCATGCGTGCAGTGGATTTTGGAGAATCGCAGGCTTATACATACGCCCAGAAAATCATAGGTAAAATTCTTGGACTTTTGCCAACGGAGGGAGGAAGAAGAAGGGTGGCGTGGTACCCCCTGGCTGGTCCATTCAAACTTCGCGCGTTTTTAGATCTATTATCTTGTTTTCCATTATATTAGTTATTGCTTATTTCAGATACAAAAGAACCAGCCAGCCCAGTTGGCAAGCACGCTATGGCCAGATACTAAAGGGCCTGGGTTCGATCCCCAGGTCCCCTTGTTTCTTCAAAATTATTTTGCCATATGTATTTCCATGCGCAGGCTTCCCATAAATCCACCATGGGTCATCAACTTTCAATCATTGGATCTGTAGCCAACCAAATCCAACGCCTGGCACATGAAGGTCTACCATAGGCCTAGTCAATCTTGCAACATGGGATCTGAGAAGTCAAACGTGGACCAAAGCTTATTGGGATCAGATATGCAATTAACACCCCCTTTCTACTTTGACACCATGCCCATATTCTTTTTCTTTTATATTTTGTTCTTTTAATTATTTGGATTAATTGTTTTCTCACATAAATTTAATTCTTTTTTACAAAAAAAAAATAATAAAATCAATTTTTCATCAAATTAGAATTTAGGTTTTTTTATTATTTTGTCAAAATTAATTTAGTATTAGTTTAATTTAATTTTAGGGTAGTTTAAATCTTTTTGTAAATAAATTAAAATCAATTAGAAAATTAGGATTTGTTTGATTTAATTTTTATTTTCTTTTCTTAAAATAACAAAAATATAAAAATAGGTCAAATTAATTATTTTTCTTAATTTAAATTAACTAGTAACTAGGTTTGTATTTATTCATTAAAACCTTATTTTCTTAAAATAATCAAAAACAACAAAAAATGATTTTTCTTTCAATTAGGTTTAAGACGGGGTCAAAACCCTAATTTTTCTCGTTCTCGTTTCATCGCACGCATTTACTATTTTTACAATATTAATGTAACTGCTTATGGGATGTAATAGTTTAATTAGGAATTTTCTTTTATTTATCGTTTTACGGGTTTTTGGCTATGTAATTAATCCCCTCCCCGAAGCCTTGTAATAGTGTAGTTTTATTTCTCGCATTTTAATTTTCGCAAATATTAACTGTTAGATGTATGAAAATAGGATTGCATGACAAGAATGTATGTTAATTTTAAAATGGTTAGCAAACCCTAAATGTGCAAAGATAATAACTGAAATCAAATCACTCGCACATGCCACTCCTAGGGTATACTCTCACTTCGGTTGCCTTCGGTAAACGATCATAAAGTATAGGGTGTTTTAGTGGTCGCTCTCTTGTCTAAACAAAGATCAAATGTCCCGTTCGGAAATTTTGCCTCGGAAATGTTGCCTCAAACATGATCTCAAGATATTAGGGTTATTACTAAGACGTCCTAACATTGCTTTAGTGATTGTACGTCCCTTTCGAATTGACCCTTACAACTCTTACGACGGTGCTACCTACTCACTAATAGTAGGATACGCTGTCTAAAGGAAACAAGAACAGAAACATTCCTTTTTCGAGTAGGTAGATGCTAGTAGGTACTTGCCTAAAATAAACTTTTCCACACTTACACTCTTTTCAAATAAAGTTTTCAAAAACACTTCGTAACATTCTTGGGGATAGAAGCAAGGGTTAAATCGAAGTAAAATGAAAATTTTATGTGCTTTTTTCCTTTCCAAGTTGGATAAAATAAAAGTCGGTGGCGACTCTTGCTTACCGCGACATTTTGCAAACACAAACGCAAAATGAAAACCAGCATTTTCCTAAAACAGTCTGGTTCTGCCACCGTATCACAGAACTGGCGACTCTGTTGGGGAGTCATAAGTGGGGTATACCTTAGGATCTAGTTCATCATAAATTGCTTCTCTTGTTTGTTTTGGTTGCTTTAATTTTAAGGGTTTTGTTTGGGAGTTACTATAGATCCTAACTCGGATCTGGGGCCACCTTTTAGGTAAGTAGAAATAAACTATGAGGGAACTGTACGGCATAGACCGATACGGTTGAAGCAGTAGCTACGTTGATGTGGCACATTGGTTGGTACCGGTATCCCTTATGGAGAAACGAGGAGAATACGGGGTTGTTATGTGTGTCGTTAAGCATCAACTGACCTTAGAACCTATAATTGACCAACTTAGCCGTAGGAAGTAGTGAGATAGCCGGCCTCGGTGTAAAGCTGAGAACTGGTTGATACTCGATGCTACACTCATTGAGACCATACTCTCGAGATAGTTCTGGCTGCAAGAAAAGATTGCCTGAGCTGAAACCATGACCGATGGAGGATGGTCAGTGATATTGAGAACCTCTAGAACCCGGTTACTATTACTAGGACAGGTTAAAACCAACTGAACTTCAAGAGGGTAATACCTAGACTACATGCAAGCCAAAAACTTAAGGTTTCTTGTGTGACTTATTTGCCTTTACCATGTCTGTTATCTGCTATACATGTTGTGTGTTTTATCATGACATCATGCATCATAACATAACATACATACCTCATTATACTAACCATTTCAAAGACCGAGCAAATTTATCTTTGTTCTGTTTTACAGATCATGGCTTCCGTGCGCAGAAACACCATCCGAGTTAACTTTGTACAAATACCTGCTCAACTCAAAGATTTAGCCTCGAGAGTTTCTGATACTTCTGCATTCATTAGAAGACATGGTCAACTTCTTAGCTTGGTTACCTCAAAGTTTGATGAACAGATGATGAGTGTGTTAGAACAAAGTTTGAATCTACTACCCTAAGTTTAAGTTTTGATGATAACAAAATGAAAAGATATATTAATTATGTGATTCATGTAAGAACTATTTGCTACCTAAAAATTACTTTCTGTTTTACAGAAACTCTGATGGGTATCAGCAAGAGTACATCATAATCAGCATCAGAAAATTAGATATCAACATCAACATCAGAAGATGCTATATCAGATACCAGAATCAGAAGAACAACTCACGCTTATGTTGGAGCTTGATGAACAGATCTGCGCTCAACACTCTGAACTCTGATAAAGACAACAACAGTTCATCAGCACTTAAGCAGCGTCAGAATGAGCCAAAGCCAGAACACGCTTAAGTAGCAACGGTACTGTGCATTCAAGATGAGTTATTACCAACGGCATCATTCCAGACAAGATCTGCTTAATAAGGAAAGATTGTTATTGGCATTGAATCAGAACTATTTCTCCAACGTTCACCAATTCCAATGCTATATAAACAAGTCAATGAAGATTGAATTGGCTAATGCTCTACAACAATCTACACTCCTAAAAGCTATTTATCATCTTCCTTACTCTCAGTTTGCTAAAAGCTCCAAAATTCCTTACTCAATTATTTTAGCAATCTAGTTTCCAGAAGCTTAAGTTGTGTAGTATCACAGTTGTGATAAACAGTTTTGTAGAAAACATTCACACACCTAGATTTCAATTCTTTTTAAGAAAGTAATTCCTTGACAAACCGGTCTGTGGTTTGCATCAAGAAGGCTTTAGAAGTTGTTAAAGCAGATTATAATATTCAGTTGAATATAGTGGATTAAGACCTCGTTGGAGAGAGGCGAAATCACCTTGACGGGTGGACTGGAGTAGTTTGAGATCAAACAAACCAGGATAAAAATACTGTGTCCATTGCAATTGATTTCCAATTTTTACAATTCAACCCCCCTTCTTGTGTTTTTCACTTCTTCAATTGGCATCAGAGCGCCTGGTTCTGAGCTAAAACACTTAACCGTGTCAGTACAAGATGCGGCGTCAGAAAAACACAATGGAAGGAATCTATCAACACACCAGCAATGACAACCATGAGGACAGAGACAGATTCAGCGGCAAACCTCCAGTCTTTGATGGAGAAAACTTTGATTACTGGAAAGATAGAATTGAAAGCTTCTTTCTGGCACATGATGCTGATTTATGGGACATGGTGACAGATGGATACACGCACCCTGTGAATGCAAGCGGTCAGAAGATTGATAGGAAAGCAATGTCTGACCAACAAAAGCTTGACTTCAAAAATCACCACAAGGCCAGAACCATCCTTCTCAGCGCTATCTCTTATGCTGAATATGAAAATATCTCTAACAGAGACACAACAAAGAACATGTTTGACTCACTCAGAATGACGCATGAGGGCAACGTTCAGGTCAAAGAAACTAAAGCTCTTGCGCTCATTCAGAAGTATGAGGCATTCAAAATGGAAGAAAGTGAATCCATTGAAACAATGTTCTCAAGATTCTAGATTCTGGTAGCTGGTCTCAAGGTTCTGGACAAAGGATACTCTATTGTTGATCACGTCAAGAAGATCATCAGAAGCTTACCTAAGCAGTGGAGGCCAATGGTTACAGCTCTGAAGCTAGCAAAAGATCTCAACAAAATTTCTCTGGAGGAACTTATCAGCTCCCTCAGAAGTCATGAGATAGAGCTAGAAGCTGATGAACCCCAGAAGCAAGGTAAGCCTTTAGCATTAAAATCTAACAAAAAATCTGAGTCTAAAGTTTTGCAGGCAGTTGAAGAAACATCTGATGGATCCTCATCAGAAGAAGACGAACTTTCTCTCCTCTCCAGAAGAGTGAATCAACTGTGGAAGCAGAGGCAAAGGAAGTTCAGGAATCCCAGAATATATGATCAGAACGAGTCTTCTTCCAGATACAGAAGGACAGATTCTTCCTCTGGATACAGAAGATCTGAAGGCTCCTCAGGAAGCAGAAAGCCAAACACCAAGGACATCATCTGCTATGAGTGCAATGAGCAAGGACACTACAAGAGTGACTGCCCAAAGCTTCAGAGGGAAAAGCCCAAAAAGAAGTTTGGAAGAGAAAAGAAGAAAAGTCTCATGGCTACATGGGATGACTCTGACTCGTCTGAAGCTGACTCAGAATCAGATGATGAGAGAGCAAACATAGCTCTCATGGCCAACATTTCAGAAGATAGTGAAGCTTTTGAATCAGACTCAGAATCAGATACTGAAGAGGTATTTCCTGACTTTACAATTAATTTTTCTAAGGCTGAACTTGCGGAAAGCCTTAATGAAATTCTGGAAAGGTACCAGCAGATTAGAGTTAAATTCAGAAACCTGAAAAGGAATCTTGAATCTGACTCTGATAAGACTGAGAGTCTTAAGTTGGAAAATTCTGAGCTGAGAAATAAAATTTCAAAATTAGAAAATGTTTTACAAAACTCTCAGAAGGAACCAATTTCTGAAACTCCCAGCAGCGCTGATGAGATCATCAAGGAGTATGATCACAGTTTCCAGAAGTTCCTTGCTAAAAGCATAGATAGAAGCAAAATGGCTTCAATGATCTATGGAGTTAGCAGAAACGGATGGAAGGGAATAGGATACCAAGGTAAGGTTCATACACCAAAGAATGTCATGGATTTAACCATTAAACACACTCCTCTGAACTCACATTTTGTGTATGGTCACACACATGATATAAAATACACTAGCAGTAAGTATTCTGTGAAACCAAAATTCAACCAGAGTTTTGGTAAATCTAACAAATCAGGACCCAAGAAAATCTGGGTACCTAAGGATAAAATAATACATGTTGCAGATATCTTTAGCAGCAAATCAGAAATACCAGTCATGGTACCTGGACTCTGGCTGCTCGCGACACATGACGGGAAGAAGGCATATGTTCCAAAGCCTGGAACTTAAGCTTTGAGGCCACGTTGGCTTTGGAGGCAATCAGAGGGGAAAGATCATTGGCTCTGGAACTGTAGGTAATGGAAATCTTCCCTCTATAAATAATGTCCTGCTAGTAGATGGATTAATGCATAATCTGTTATCCATAAGTCAATTAAGTGATAACGGTTATGATATAATCTTTAATCAAAAATCATGTAAAGCTGTTAGTCAGAAAGATGGGACTATCCTGTTTAATGGAAAGAGGAAAAACAACATCTATAAAATCAAACTTTCTGAACTGAAAAGTCAGAATGTAAAGTGTCTTCTGTCTGTTAACAACAAGCAGTGGATCTGGCACAGAAGATTGGGGCATGTTAGTATGAGAAGAATATCTCAGATTAACAAACTCAATCTGGTCAGAGGACTTCCTAATTTGAAGTTCAATTCAGATGCTCTGTGTGAAGCATGTCAGAAAGGCAAGTTTGCAAAACCTTCTTTCAAATCTAAAAATGTTGTTTCTACCTCTAAGCCATTAGAACTTCTGCACATTGACTTATTTGGACCAGTTAAAACTGCTTCAGTCAGTGGCAAGAAGTATGGGTTAGTAATCGTAGATGACTATAGCAGATGGACATGGGTAAAGTTCTTAAGACACAAGGACGAGTCACACTCTGTGTTTGTTACCTTCTGTAACCAAGTTCAAAATGAAAAGGATCTTAGAATCGTTAAAGTCAGAAGTGATCATGGTGGAGAGTTTAAAAACAAAGATTTTGAGTCATTCTTTAATGACAGAGGCATTCTGCATGATTTCTCTTGTCCTAGAACTCCCCAACAAAATGGAGTTGTAGAACGAAAGAACAGAACATTGCAAGAAATGGCCAGAACCATGATCAATGAGACAAACGTTGCTAAGATCTTCTGGGTAGAGGCAATAAACACAGCGTGCTACATTCAGAATAGAATCTCAATAAGACATATTCTGGAAAAGACTCCTTATGAATTGTGGAAGAACAGAAAGCCCAACATTTCATATTTTCATCCATTTGGATGTACCTGTTTTATGTTAAATACAAAGAATTATTTGAACAAGTTTGACTCTAAAGCACAGAAGTGTATTATGTTAGGATACTCTGAACGCTCAAGAGGGTACAGAGTATACAATACAGAAACACAGATTGTGGAAGAATCAATCAGTGTTCGTTTTGATGATAAGCTTGACTCTGAAAAGTCAAAGCAGAATGAAGTTTTTGCAGGTATGGAAATTGAATTTACAGGTTCTGAAGACAAGTCATCAGAAGCTCTCAACACAGACATCCCTTCAACATCTGAAAGGAGCACTGCTAGAAATCCTACAACAGCTGCTGATCAACCTCAGAAGAGACTACCCAGAAGCAGCTTGGATCACCCAGAAGAAACTATCTTAGGAAGAAAGGAAGATCCAATCAGAACAAGAGCAAGCATCAGAAAATCTGAAGAAACCCTCATGGGACTTGTGTCTCTGATTGAACCTTCTTCTATTGATGAAGCACTTCTGGACAACGACTGGATTCTAGCAATGTAAGAAGAGCTGAATCAATTCACCAGAAATGACGTATGGGATCTTGTTCCCAGACCAAAAGGATTCAACGTCATTGGAACAAGATGGGTGTTCAGAAACAAGCTTAATGAACAAGGTGAAGTCATCAGAAACAAAGCACGACTGGTAGCACAAGGTTATAGTCAGCAAGAGGGAATAGACTATACAGAAACCTTTGCTCCAGTCGCCAGGTTAGAATCTATCAGACTTTTAATTTCATTTGCTGTTAATAGAGGCATCACTCTGTATCAGATGGACGTCAAGAGTGCATTCTTAAATGGTTATATAGAAGAAGAGGTTTATGTGCACCAACCCCCTAGTTTTGAAAATACAAAACATCCAGAACATGTTTTCAAACTAAAGAAATCACTATATGGTCTGAAACAAGCTCCCAGAGCTTGGTATGAAAGACTAAGTAACTTTCTGTTAGAAAATGAATTCACCAGAGGGAAGGTGGACACTACCTTATTCTATAAGTCAGTTAAGAATGACATCTTAGTCTGTCAAATTTATGTTGATGATATTATTTTTGGATCTACTAATCCTTCTCTTGGAAGAAAATTTGCTAAGTGTATGCAGGCAGAATTTGAGATGAGCCTCATGGGGGAACTGAAATTCTTTCTAGGAATTCAGATCAATCAAACTTCAGAGGGAACTTACATTCATCAGAGCAAATATGTCAGAGATCTTCTGAAGAAATTTGACCTCTCAGAATGTAAGCCATCAAAGATTCCAATGCATCCCACGTGCATTCTGGAAAGAGAAGAGGTAAGCAAAAAGGTAGAACAGAAGGTCTACAGAGGTATGATTGGTTCTCTCCTTTATCTGACAGCTTCAAGACCTGATATCTTATTCAGCATATGTATTTGTGCTAGATTCCAATCAGATCCAAGAGAATCTCACTTAACAGCTGTTAAGCGAATTTTCAAGTATCTGAAAGGTACTACTAATATGGGTTTATTTTATAGAAAATCTAGTGATTACAGCTTAGTAGGCTACTGCGATGCTGACTTTACTGGAGACAGAGTAGAGCGTAAAAGTACTTCTGGAAGCTGCCAGTTTCTGGGAGAAAATCTGATCTCTTGGTCCAGCAAAAGGAAATCCACAATTGCGCTATCAACAGCAGAAGCTGAGTACATAGCAGCAGCAGGATGTAGCACACAAATGCTCTGGATGAAAAGTCAGCTTGAAGACTTCCAGATTTTTGAGAGTAACATCCCTATACTCTGTGACAATACTTCTCCTATTTGCTTAAGTAAGAATCCCATTTTACATTCTAGAGATAAGCATATAGAAATAAAACATCACTTCATTAGGGACTACATTCAGAAAGGAATTTTGAACTTAAAATTTATAGATACAGACCATCAATGGGCTGATATCTTCACTAAACCCCTTTCTGAAGATAGGTTCAATTTCATTCTGAAACATCTCAGCATGAAAATCTGCCCAGAGTGAAAATGCTTTAATTCTATATATTTATCTTCAGAATGTATTTGTTTTACTGTGAACTTCTGATCAATCTCTTTTCAGAAAGATAGAACATGCAGATTGTATCAGATGCTATTCTTAAAGATATGAGTGTTTCAGCTTAAGGATAGACGTGCTGCTCACTAAATCAAACAAGTGTCATCCAATCATCAGCAAATCTCTGAAGCAGAACGCGTGCACGCTTCTGAGAAGGCAAAACGCTGATTGGGTGCATTGAGACACATGTCTGGTAACCGTTTCAAGTATCTTTCTCAAATCCCCCAAAATCAGCAAGCATTAAATGAAAGTAATCATGTTTTAAAACATAATCATGATTTTATTTCTCTTTCTTGAAACCGTTTACACTTTCAAAAAGTATTTTGAAATCTATTTAAGCACTTTAACTTCTCACATTAATCCTTTACCGTTTCTTACAATCTCTCAAATATTTTTCTGCATTTTCTCTGTGTTCATCTCTCTCAAAAGAAACCCATTTTCTCAGTTTTCTCAGAAAAACCCTAAGTGTGAACATGGCAACCTCCAGCAATGTCTCTGTAGGTTCTCAGAAGGAAGCTTCTTCTGAACAGTACCAAGTTCCTTTCAGAACACTCCTTACACCAGTAAAGAATTTGGAAGTGCTGTCTGAACTAATTGTTGACTTCTCCAGTCTGAAAGAAAATGGATTTAACTTGACAGAAGAAGTTAGGGCACAGGAATGGGAGAGATATTTTGATAGGTTGGTTGGACCAATGTTCCCAGTTTTGGTCAAGGAGTTCTTGATTCATGCGTACTCATCAACGCATCTAGTCACCTCCTACATAATGGGAAAGAAGATTATGATCACTGAGGATCACATAGCAAGATTGATTGGATACAGTGGCGGTGGTATCCGCTGTATCGATATGGCTGAAAGATGCTCTGACGTTGTTGTCATTGCAAGGCAGATTTTCACCCATGGGGTTCCCAGTAGCAAGATCAGAGACTTAAAGGATCACGACAGAGTATGGGCGAAGATCATTCTGGGGTGCTTTAATCACAGGAAGCCAACAAGCTCCCCTGATTATATAAATATAGATCAACAGTTTCTGATCTATTTTATTAATCAGAAGGTAAAAATCAACTTGGCTCATCTTCTGTTTAATCACCTCAGGACCAACGTCAAGGAGACCAGGGAAGAAGAAAGGACAAAGAGGGATTGGATACCCTTTGGCAGGTTAATATCAGATATTCTGACTGAGAATAGGCTGATAGAGCACCTCACAGAAGCTCAAGAATTAAGTTATATTGAACCAACTGTTGGCAAGCCTCTGAACGCCAAGAATCTGAAGAAAATGAAACTGATAGAGAATATCAGAAAGGAGCCCAGCGCTACTCCTCTTGCTGACATCACCAGAAGAAGAGTCCCTCTGGACGACTTTCCATTATTTTTTAAGATAGTATCAAAACCAGTGGTGGTTCTCAGATACTTGGATGCTTGCAAGGCTTATGGTACAGATCTCAAACTGAATATCAAAGATCTGCACCAACCACAACCAGAAGTTTCACTGAAGAAGACGAAGAAAAGAAAGGCCACTTCAGAAGGACCATCCTAATAGACACCCAAGAAAAGAGGTAATCTATCTGCTGCTTCTGTTTTAAATTCTTCTGCTATTCCAACATCAATCCCAACCCCAGCTTCACATGAAATTCCAATCCCCATACCAACTATTGATGAAACCGAACCAGAAGATGACCCTTCTGAGTCACTGACTCTCGGGAGACCTTGCACCAAACATCCAAAACCCACAACATCAACAGCATCAGAACTTGACAAAGTTCTGTCTGACATTGATCAACGTGTTTCTGATCACCTCTCAAATAATCCAAACACTGAACCAGAACTTGCCCACTCTCCTCAACCAAAACAACCTCTCTCACCCATACCATAAGAACCACAAATTCCACAACAACCAGAAATTCAACCAGAAATTCCATCTCCCTCTCCACAACCAGCAATTCCTCCTCCCTCTCCTCAACCATCACCTCCACCATCACCACAAACTGAGTTTCATCACTCTGAAACTCCATCACCTGAACCTTATTCTCCTCAATCCTCTGAGCCACAACCCTTGGCAATTCAGCTGCCATGTGGAACAACTGTAACCATGGCCCAGCTGCCATCCTCGCCATAAACTACCCCCCCAAATTCTCCAAAAACTCCACACAGTCCAATTATTATTTCTGATTCTCCCACTCCATCTCCCAAACAAACATCTCCCAAACAAACTACAGAAGACCCCAGCAGGACCTTCATCGATTTAACAATCCTTGACCGTCTTGCTGATCTCAAAAATAAAATAGCCATTCCAAAACCAAAATAACCAGATGTTGGCTCTGGCATTGTGAATTTTGAAACAGGTTTGCAGCAATGGATTGCTTCTCTAAAGCAAGTCTGTCTTGGAATGATTGATCATGCTGCCTCAGACCAGCTCTGGACATGTTTCAGAATATGGGTACGTGCTGAAGCCCTCAAGTTACAAGACATCAATTATGAGCAGGCACAACAGAACTTCAGCAAGCTGCTGAAGGAAGTTGAAAGTCAGCTGCCACAGGAAGACGTGCTCCTTCTAGATAGTGAGCCATGGTCTGAGAAGTGCCCAGCCTCAAAAGTGCAGCCAGAAGAAGATCAGACTACTCAAGCTGAAGTCAGTCAAGCTGAAGATGTTGCAGAAAGCTCTCAGAAGCTTCCTGTTTCTGATGTTTCTCAAGCTGCCTTGGACAGGAAGACTCTGGAAGAGCTGAAGCTGAATGATATTCGTCTGCAGCAAAGAATGGATGAAAATGATCAAAAGATGAAGGAAAGGATGGATGTGCAAGACAACAAGATAGATATAGTAGTCAGCATGGTGCACAAGCAGACTGAAACTGCTGATCAGATTAAGGCAATGTTGGAGACTCTATTCACACGCTTTCCTCCCCAACCTTAGTTTTTCGTTCATGATATTTTCAATGTTTTGTTTGCATATCTTCTGTACTGTTTTGTCTGGCTCTGAATTTTTTTAATATAACAAGTTTTTCTGCTCTGATCGTTTTAGCACAACACTTACACTTTTTGATTGCTGACAAAAAGGGGGAGAACAAGAATGATATTTTTCATAACGGATTACTGAGACAAAAAGTCTCAAACATTCTAACACTCTGACATACTTGAATGTTTTCTGTTTTTGCATAAGTCTACAGGTACAAGAAGGGAATCACCTCTGATACACTGAAGCTCTGAAGCTCTGATATTCTGATCTGAAGTTCTGACAGTCAAAGCTCTGATATTCTGATCTGAAGCTCTAACATTCTGATGTTCATAAATTCAATAAAGATCTGATCCTGAAGACTCTCGGAATTAAAAAGGGAAGTAATAAATTCAGGGGGAGTATCTCCGATCCCAACTCTGATATCCCTTTATCCCTTATCTTTGATAACTCCTTATTTAATTCTGATGCAACTTATCATTTAGTTATCTCTGACACTTTCCACGCTAATTTTCAATTAAAAATATCTAGTTTTTGTCATCATCAAAAAGGGGGAGAATGTTAGAACAAAGTTTGAATCTACTACCCTAAGTTTAAGTTTTGATGATAACAAAATGAAAAGATATATTAATTATGTGATTCATGTAAGAACTATTTGCTACCTAAAAATTACTTTCTGTTTTACAGAAACTCTGATGGGTATCAGCAAGAGTACATCATAATCAGCATCAGAAAATTAGATATCAACATCAGCATCAGAAGATGCTATATCAGATACCAGAATCAGAAGAACAACTCACGCTTATGTTGGAGCTTGATGAACAGATCTGCGCTCAACACTCTAAACTCTGATAAAGACAACACTAGTTCATCAGCACTTAAGCAGCGTCAGAATGAGCCAAAGCCAGAACACGCTTAAGTAGCAACGGTACTGTGCATTCAAGATGAGTTATTACCAACGGCATCATTCCAGACAAGATCAGCTTAATAAGGAAAGATTGTTATTGGCATTGAATCAGAATTATTGCTCCAACGTTCACCAATTCCAATGCTATATAAACAAGTCAATGAAGATTGAATTGGCTAATGCTTTACAACAATCTACACTCCTAAAAGCTATTCATCATCTTCCTTACTCTCAGTTTGCTAAAAGCTCCAAAATTCCTTACTCAATTATTTTAGCAATCTAGTTTCCAGAAGCTTAAGTTGTGTAGTATCACAGTTGTGATAAACAGTTGTGTAGAAAACATTCACACACCTAGATTTCAATTCTTTGTAAGAAAGTAATTCCTTGACAAACCGGTCTGTGGTTTGCATCAAGAAGGCTTTAGCAGTTGTTAAAGCAGATTATAATATTCAGTTGAATATAGTGGATTAAGAACTCGTTGGAGAGAGGCGAAATCACCTTGACGGGTGGACTAGAGTAGTTTGAGATCAAACGAACCAGGATAAAAATATTGTGTCCATTGCAATTGATTTCCAGTTTTTACAATTCAACCCCCCTTCTTGTGTTTTTCACTTCTTCAGAGTGTGCTCTTCCAGTTCTTTAATCCGGTGCATCATTGTTTCACTTTCCCAAATTATCAGCTGGTTCCCACTTTGGAAGAGTTTTCTCACTTATTGGGAATATCCATCCTTGAGAAGATTCCCTTCACAGGTATGGAAGAGACTCCTAGACCAGAATACATTGCCTCAGCTCTGCATCTGAAACGGGCTGATATAGTATCTAATTGGGAGACACAAAGCGGGGTTGAAGGTTTCTTATCCAAGTTTCTGATGGATCAAGCTCAGTTATTCTGGGATAAATTGGATTTCCAGGCTTTCGAAGACATCTTGGCTCTCCTTATCTACGGTTTGGTTCTCTTCCCGAATCCAGATTCCTTCGTAGATGTAAACGCGGTTAAGATCTTCCTGTCTCACAATCTTGTGCCTACTCTACTTTGTGATATCCTGCATGCCCTATACACTCGTACTGTGCGAAGAAGAGGGACTCTCATGTGTTGCATGCCGCTGCTGGCGAGGTAGTTTATTTCACACCTTCCCAAGTCCGTTTTAAAGAATGAGGAAGGTTTAGGATGGTCTTACAGGATAATGTCCCTTGCCCATACGGACATTCTTTGGAGTTCTAAGGCTATGGAAAACACTGTTGTCATTGATCGATGTGGGGGATACCATAATGTCCCTTTGCTTGGAATCAGAGGGGGTATAACCTATAATCCCTGCCTAGTTTATGACAGTTTGGTCGTGCTCGGAGAGATGGTCCTCATGAGCTACTTCTTATAGATATTGCATTTGACTACAAGGAGGACGTTGACGAGTATCGCCGAAGGTTTATACGAGCCTGGGGCATGGTGAACAGATCTGACCCTCAAGAGCTAGGACCAAGGACTTCTCTCCCTATGCAACCTTATCTCCAGTAGATCTGAGCTTGTGCTCAGAAACTTGGGATGCCTTATGAAGCTATGTTGCCATTGATTGTGGAGCCTACCAATGAAGAGGGCGTTCCTTATATAGTCCTTTATCCCTACATGCCCACTGAACTTGGGGCATTGAAAAGGTCTTGGATTCAACTGAAAGAGAAGAGGGATACCTACCGAGAAAAGTATCATGAGCAAGAAAGGAAGATCTTGAAGCTCACCAGGCAACTCGAGAATGAAAGAACAATCAATGACTACGTCAGAACCAAGGGGAAGCGTCCATGGGATTTTTGATGTTGCTTTTTCTAGTTTAAATTTTGTTTTCCATTTATTTCTATTTAAATGCCTTAAAGGCATTGTTGAACCTTTTTACAAGTTTAATCTAATAAAGTTTGTTTATTTCTTGGTTTTACAAATTTAAATCTCCCAAATACTTTGAAATCATTACATACACATCCCATTATCATGCATATCATTACAGGTACCATCACAGGTTTCTCATCTTCTTCGCTGTTTATTTCAGCAGTTATGTCTTCTGATCAAGCTATCAAAGATCTTCAGGCACAAAATTCCTAATTCCAAGAGATGTTCTTAAGCCTGGCTAAAGGGCAAGAGGATTTGAAAGCTCTCATCCTGAAAGAGAAAGAGAATGAGAAGAAGAAGAAGAAGAAGAAGGTTGTTCTTTTTAGCATGGGTAAAAGGTTTGGGGATAGGATGAAACAACAAGTTGATCTGTCACTTTCATCCAAAGAAGAGGAGGACCAAGAAGAAGAAAAAGGCCCCAGTCCTGCGGTTTCTGATAATGATACAGATTATGATGAAGAACAGTAACCTCATGTTGAGGATAGGTTGAAACAACTTGAAGACTGGCTGAGTGCCATGGAGTGTCAGAAGATCCCTGGTTTGGATTTTAAAGAACTGGGACTGGCATTTGGGGTGGTGATCCCTCATAAGTTTAAAGCTCCAATTTTTGCTAAGTACGATGGAGTATCATGTCGAAAACTCCATCTTCGCTCGTATGTCCGGAAAATTCAACCCCACATCACTGATAAAAATCTGTGGGTACATTTCTTTCAAGATAGTCTGTCAGGGACTCAACATGAATGGTTTTATCAACTGGAAGGAGCTAATGTCAGAAACTGGGAGGACCTTGCTGCTTCTTTTTACAAGCAGTGTCAATATAACACCGACCTTGCTCCCACTCGTACTCAACTTCAGGATATGTCCATGAGTGAAAGAAAAAGCTTTAAGGACTATGCTCAGAAGTGGAGAGATTTGGCCGGAAGAGTCCAACCCCCTTTTTCTGATAGGGAGTTGGTTGACATGTTTATGGGTATGCTATCAGGTCCGTTTTTCAATCATCTGATCGGCAGTTCATCATCTAGGTTTACTGAGTTGATCTTGACTGGGGAGAGAGTAGAAGCTGGTATCCGAAGTGGTAAGATACAGAAAGGTACTTCATCAAGTGCAGAAAAGAAGCCTTTCACCGGTAAGAAAGAAGCTAGTGCAGTATAGGGCCCAAGGGGGCAGAGCAGACCTGAACTCCGTCAAGCGGTGAATGCGGTAGTAATATCAAGACCCACTGTTTCCCCACAACGCAACAATCAGCAAAGAATGGAGAGACCGCAGAGATATACACTCGGCTTAATATGACCTTGTCTAAAATTCTACCATAATTATTGAAGACCAATCTGGTAACTCTGAGGGAAGCCCCGAAGAATCCCAGCACCATATCTCCGTTATATAACCTGAACGCCCGTTGCGCCTATCACTCTGATAGCCCAGGTCATGATACAAACAACTGTTGGGCCTTGAAGAATAAGGTGCAAGATTTGATCGAAGCTAAATAAATTGAGTTTGACGCTCCGTAGAATCCCAATGTCATAACTGCTCCCATGCCCAAGCATGGCTCGGGAATCAACGCTATTAGGTTGTCTCCGCCACGGAAGATGCTGGTGAAGAAAAGTCAGATATCGACAGCTGGATCTACCCGACTACCAATGGTGGATTGAACAACTGGACGGTGAAAGACTTCGTACTTGTTTCCTTTATTTCACAACAATTGACTTTTGTTTTGAGATTTGTAAAAAAAACAGTTTAAAACTTTATGGCCCGGTGCCTTTCCCGAGGCATCATGGTTTTGTTTGTGAGGGCTTATTACTTGTCATTTCATATATCATCAATAAAACATTGGACGTTTCTTGCATTACAAATTTTGTGCTCCTTGTTTTTCTTGTCTGTCTCTCGCTTTGTCAAAACAACTATTGTCTTACACACACTCACATATCATAATGCAGATCCACATCCACTCTAAATCCCATTGATAACAACTCTGCTACTGCCAGTTATGACTTCAAAAATCTAATCAAGCAAGCCGAGGACGATGGTGAGGATGATTGTGAGGTGCCTGGGGAACTTGTTAGACTATTACTACAGGAAGAGAGGGCCATACAGCCTCATGAAGAGCCAGTGGAATCAGTAAATTTGGGTACAGGGGAAGACAGGAAAAAGGTCAAGACAGGTGCAAATCTGGAACGTAGTGTCAAGCAACGGTTGATACAGATGCTACGTGAATATGTTGAGATCTTCGCTTGGTATTATAAATATATGCCTGGTTTAGACACTGATATTGTGGTTCACCGCTTGCCAACCAAAGAAGACTGTCCTCCGGTAAAGTAGAAGGTTCGTCGTATGCGCCCTGAGATGTCTGAGAAAATCAAAGATGAGGTCATGAAACAGTTTGACGCCAGATTTCTAGCTGTCACTTCTTACCCACAATGGGTTGCCAACGTTGTTCCGGTGCCTAAGAAGGATGGTAAGGTACGGATATGTGTGGACTATAGGGATCTGAACAGAGCGAGCCCCAAGGATGATTTCCCACTGCCTCACATCGATGTTCTGGTCAACAACACCACGCAGCATAAGATCTTCTCCTTTATGGATGGATTTTCTAGTTACAATCAGATCAATATGGCTCCCGAGGACATGGAGAAGACAACCTTTGTTACGCAGTGGGGCACTTTCTGTTACAAGGTAATGTCTTTCGGGTTGAAGAATGTTGGGGCAACGTACCAGCGCACCATGGTTGCTTTGTTCAACGACATGATTCGCCATGAGATTGAGGTTTATGTTGATGACATGATTGCAAGGTCCCAGACGGAAGAAGAACACCATGACCATCTCCAGAAACTGTTTGACAGGTTGAAGATGTACAAACTAAGGTTAAACCCGAACAAGTGCACTTTCAGGGTGAGGTCTGGTAAGCTGATGGTTTTCGTCGTTAGTGATAAAGGTATTCAAGTGGATCCTGCAAAGGTGAAGGCTATACAGGAGATGTCAGCTCCTTGCACGGAAAAAGAAGTCAGAGGCTTTTTGGGACGACTGAATTACATTGCCCGATTCATTTCACATCTGACTGCTACTTGTGAGCCAATCTTCAAGCTGCTGAAGAAAAATCAAGTGGTAAAATGGAATGATAAGTGTCAGACCGCCTTCGAAAGTATCAAGGAATACCTCCAAGAGCCACCAATTCTGATGCCTCCAGTTGAAGGAAGACCTTTGATCTTATACTTGACAGTACTCGAAAATTCAATGGGGTGCGTGATGGGGCAGCATGACGAGTCTGGCCGAAAAGAGCACGTTATTTACTACCTTAGCAAAAAGTTTACTGACTACGAGACCCGATACTCGTTGCTCGAGAAAACTTGTTGCGCTTTAGCATGGGCTGCTCGCTGACTGAGACAGTATATGCTGACTCACACTACCCTATTGATATCAAAGATGGGTCCAATCAAGTATATCTTCGAAAATCCTGCCTTGTCTGGAAGAATAGCAAGATGGAAGATGATCTTAACCGAGTATGACATCCAATACACAACCCAAAAAGCAATCAAGGGGAGTGTGTTGGAAGATCATTTGGCGCATCAGGCCGTGGATGATTACCAGTCTATGAATTTTGAGTTTCCGGATGAGAACATCATGTTGGTGACCGACTGTGAAGTATATGGACCAGATGAAGGACCTGAGGAAGGATCCTGATGGTCTATGTATTTTAATGGAGCCTCAAATGTGTTGGGTAATGGAATTGGCACCGTGATTATATCTCCTGAAGGCTGTCATACTCCATTTACCGCCCGATTATATTTTAACTACACCAACAATATGGCGGAGTATGAAGAATGTATCCTAGGTCTTCGAGCTGCTATCGACCTAAGGATTAAGTTCTTGAGTGTATTCAGAGATTCTGCTTTAGTGATCAGTCAGATCAAAGTCGAGTGGGATACGGAGCACCCAAATCTTATTCCTTACAAGGAGTATGTACTGACATTGCTCCCACATTTTGAGGAGATAACTTTTGAATATTTCCCCAGAGAGGAGAATCAGTTAGCGGATGCGCTAGCTACCATGTCTTCTATGTTCAAAGTCAGGTGGGACAATGAAGCTCCCCAGATTACCATCGAGAGGTTGGACGAACCCGCACATTGCTGTTACATCGAGACTGAAAAGGTAGCAGATAAACCCTGGTTCCACGAGGTAAAGAGGTATCTTGAGGCTCAGGAGTACCCCGAGGATGCATCTGTTAATGATAAGAAGTTTCTGCGGAGATTCGCTGCAAAGTTCTTCATTAGCAATGGGATCCTTTACAAGCGTAACCATGATTCGAACTTACTGCGATGTGTGGACAAGAGCGAAGCAGAACGGATCATGGCAGAGTTACATGAAGGTACCTTTGGAACTCATTCCAGTGGACATACCATGTCGAAGAAGATCCTATGGGCCGGATATTATTGGTCTACTATGGAAGCCGATTGTTATCAGCATTCTTGGACCTATCATAAGTGCCAAGTCTATGCTGATAAGGTGGATATACCTCCGGTTCCTCTGAATGTTTTGACAGCTCCTTGGCCATTTGCAATGTGGGGCATCAACATGATAGGTGAGATCAGACCTACCGCGTCTAACGGGCATCATTTCATCCTGGTAGCAATTGATTACTTTACGAAGTGGGTCGAAGCAGCTTCCTTTGCTACAGTGACCAAGAACGTCGTGGCGCGGTTTATCCGACACAATATGATCTGTCGATACGGTGTACTAGAGAGGATCATTACGGACAATGGTACAAATCTCAACAATACGATGATCACCGAGCTCTTCAAGATACAACATCATAACTCTTCTCCCTACTTGCCGAAGATGAATGGGGCTGTTTAAGCAGCTAATAAAAACATCAAGAAGATTGTGTAGAAGATGACGGTGACATACAAAGACTGGCATGAGATGTTACCATTCACTCTTCATGGGTATCGTACCTCGGCAAGGACATCAACAGGGGCAACGCCCTACTCTCTGGTGTATGGTATGGAAGCAGTCTTACCCATTGAGGTCCAGATACCTTCTCTCCGATTATGAAGGATATAGGTTTGAGCGAGGACGACTGGATCCGGACCCGGCTTGATCAGCTGAATTTAATCGACGAGAAGAGACTTACTGCTATTTATCATGGTCAGACGTACCAAAAGAGAATGATCAAGGCATTTAACAAGAAAGTCAGACGACAAGAGTATCAAGTTTGGGATCTGGTGATCAAACGCATCATACTGCCGCAAGGTGATCCCAGGGGCAAATGGACCCCTATGTACGAAGGGCCATTTGTAGTTAAGAACATTTTCTCGGGAGGAGCTATGATTCTAACCACCATGGATGGTGACGACCTTCCTCACCCCGTCAATGCAGACATAGTGAAAAAATACTACACATAATCAAAGACCCGCTAGGTCGGCTGACCTAGGAAAAAATAAGGGCTTCCCGGAGAACCAAAAGGGTTCGGGAAAAAATAAGGGATGAAAAGAGAAAAAAAACTGTACACCCGGCAAGTCGAAAACCTGAAAAGGAGGCTTGGGCAAAAAAGGGTATCCCGGTGGACTTAAAAGCCAAAATGGCGGTCCAGGAAAAAAATTAGGGATCAAAGTGTAACACTATGTCTCATTGGATCATCTTGCAACCAGACTTCAGTATCGACTATCAAGCTCGAACAACGCCAATCAATCTGATCTACCTTAAACCAAGTAGCCAAGTGATGAGATGCTCGAAGATATAAAGCCAATAGCAGAGTTGGAACCCAGTGGGATTGTTCACATAGCTGTTTTTCTTTGTTTTTCACGAATTGTATAATTTCTATCTTTCAGCGACATTCTCTTATTAGGATGTCAGCCTCTTGTACAAAACGCCTATTACAGGCCAACTTCAAAATCAATACAATTCATTTTACAACAAATTTCAAAATGGTTTTTTCTTTTCTTGTTTTGTTTTGCAAGAACGTCCAATGATTCATTTTTGATATATGCATTTGAAAATAATTGCTGCTCATAAATATTTACATGCGAAACAAAAGACAATTACTCGTAATTCTATGAACAAGGGCAAACAAGAAAGGTCCAAACCTTACAGTTGCTCTACCCACCGGGTACAGGGATAGAGTCAGTTTGAGAAAATGACTAAAGGTACATACACTCCCCGTAGAGTAAGAAATACCCAAAAACAGTGGTATTAATTCTCCCCAAGCAGAGTTCATATATCACCAACAATGGAAGACTATCCTCAGTGGAGTTTATTTCTTCCACAGGAAGAAACTCAATCCCCAACAGGGTTCATTATCACCAGTAACGAAAATTTATCCCTAGCCGAGGTTATTTCTCCAAATCAGCAGATCTTCTAGCAGAGTATCTCTCTTCCCTACAAAGTTATTTTCTCTGCAGTTTATTCTCCAGCCGAGTCATTCTATCGCCACCTTATTCTCAAATCATCTTCGTTCATTACCCCCAGCGAGAATGAAGAATTCAACTCCTTGTACCCTCCAACAATCCAGTATTTATTTTCCCCAGCTAGAGAACGTCACGAGAACATTACATATCCATACACCATGGCATACACATATGCATCATACAACACAATCTCATTTAGAGCATCATTACCCGATACATGTCATACATCATGACATTACATACGACTAACTTTTTACCTTTCAGGGAAATTCTCACAAGTTTCTCTGGTTCAGTCAAACCGATGTTAAGATTTCTACTCCAATTCAAGCTATGAAGCCCGGATCCAACCAGATAATATCTTGATCTCTCCATCATACTGCGAAGCCCGGAGAACGACCGGATAACAGTATCAAAATACTGTGAAACCTGGAATCGACCAGATAGTGGTTCATCTTAAATTTAAGCTATGAAGCCCGGATTCGACCGGATAATAGTTTAATCCCCAGCAAGTTTTTGTGAAGCATGGAGAACGACCAGATAGCAATGCAAGTTATTCTGAAGCCTGGATTACGACCAGATAGCAGTACAAGACACCATGAAGCCTGGAAGCGACCAGATAGTGGTATATCATAAACACAAGTCGTGAAGCTCGGAAATCGACTAGATAACAGCTTAGTAAGTTATTGTGAAGCCTGGATTATGACCAGATAGCAATACAAGATACCGTGAAGCCTGGATTCGACCAGATAATGGTATAGGATATTATGAAGCCTTGTTTACGACCAGATAGCAGCAAAGAATACTACAAAGCCTGGAATCGACCAGATAGTGGTATATCTTTAAGGCAAGTTATGAAGCCCGGATTCGACCGGATAATATCTTGATTTCCCCAAATACCGTGAAGCCTGAATTCGACCAGATAATGGTATGAGACATTGTGAAGCCTGGATTACGACCAGATAGCAGTAAAGAATACTGAAGCCTGGATTACGACCAGATAACAGTAAGGGACACTACGAAGCTTGGATTTCGACCAAATAGCAGTTTACCTGGCCAGTTACTAAGAATCCTGGAATCGACCGGATATTAGTATGCCCTATATTCAAGTTGAAGGCCGGATGCAACCGGATAACAACTTAATTCCTTCTGAAGCATGGAACACGACCAGATAAGAAGTGAGAAATTGCAAAGCCTGGAGAACGATCGGATAGCAAGTTTAATCTCATCTCCCCAGTAAGTCATTGCAAAGCCTGGAGCACGACCAGATAAGCAATCAATCTTATCACTATGAAGCCTGGAGCATGACCAGATAGTAGTTCATTTTCACCTCTTCGACTAAGAGACGATTCCCCAGTAGAATAATGGACGACCGAAGCTCCTAAAATTCTATTTCTCCCAAGACAGAGATCATCATTCCCCAGCGAAATCCTCCTTAACAACAGGTATACAGACTCTCGCAAAGGAATCTCTTATGCGACCGACACTCCTTCGACTGGCATATTTAAGCCCATCTCATGTCATTCATTTCCAAATGGAATCTATAAGCCCATTCCAGACATCACAAGACAAGTACCACTTCGTACGAGTACAAATTTCTCGGCACTCTAGTATTCAATCATCTTCCACCTTCGGATCACAAAAGGCAAGCAAGCCAATCTACATCCTCAAGTTTAAGAAGATTGAATAGGGGCAGCTGTTGTACCCCAAAATTTTCCCTCCCATATTTCTCAATACATCTTAAGTGAGGTCCTCAAATTGCTCAAGGAAGTCCAAGGGTTGACCAGATAAACTCTCTCCTAAGGCAGTCTACCTCAAATTAGGGTTTCATATTGCATCAAGATACTTGAGTACAAGGGACCCAAAATTCTCACTATTATCCTAATATGTTCTCAAGATCATCCATGTCAAGTTTCAAGCCTTGTAGAGGAAGTTTGCTCAGTCAATTGCTCAAAGGCCTAAAAATTGAATGTGTTAGGGCAAAAGTTAATTGTGGTCCCCATACAGTCAAACCTAAATATTTTTGGTCAACATCCTCATTTTGAAGTATTATTCATCATTTGATCAAGGTTTGGTCATGATTCATCAAGGATTATTCACAATTCATCAAAACCCAAAAGTAACTAAATTAGGGTTTTGCAAGAAAAGTCAACTCAACTTTGACCAAGCATAACTTTCTCATAATTTATCAAGAAAGTCCCATCCAAAGCTCATTTTTAATAGGATAGAATTACCTACAATTCATATTCAGCTCCCAAGTTCAAAATATGCACTCACAAGAAGAAATAAATTTGGACATTATAGGTCATTTTGGAAAGTCAACAAAAACACCTTTTATGTCAAAGCTTCATACGTCAACATGGAAGACTAAATTAAGATGATACCAAAAGGGTTGCTTAGAGGACATCTGAAGCTTTCTAAAAAGTCCAAGAAAACCTCTCTAGGATCAAAATTGAGGGAGTTATACATTGGAAAAGTTGACCCTTTTTGCAAAATTGCCAAAAGTCAAATGTGTCTCAATTTGCAATTTTTGTCAAATGGGCCAAACTTTTTGTGCTTGTATTAAGTTGGTAACATGGTCCACGACCCATGATCCTTCCCACATGCCTTTATTTTATTTTTGTCATTTATTTTGATTTTTATTTCAATTAAATCAAATTAAATCAAAATAAAATCATGAAAATATCAAAAATCATTTAAACCTTGAGATTTTGTGCATGTTTAGGTCTCTTATACAGCTAGGAAGAGAATCAAATCGTGTAAGCTTCAAATGTACACAAAAAGATTGGATTTTGGCTTGATTTGGAAAGATTTACATGAGAATCAAATCATGATCAATGATCATTATTGGATAACATTTGATGCAAACTTGTAAACCTAATTCACTCAAGGGTACATATAGAACATTGGCAGACCAAAAGCATAAGGGTTGGAGGCGTGAAGAGAGAAGAACAACTTTCAAAAAATCAAGAAAAAGTGGCAATCTGATTTCATAGTTCCAGGATATCTCAAGCCTTCCCAGCTATCTCATTCGCTTGCTGGGCATTCAAGGAGTCTATCCCAATCATCAACAAGCGTTTTCGTGCCCAAAAACACACTGTAAGTATCTCATGACATTGATACTCTCTTGAAATTCGATATCATGATTCTGGCATTTGTAGCATGGATTCTTTACATATTCTTGTTCATTGAAACATTTGCAAGCTAATGATAATATTCAATTGCGTTTTTGTTAGCCATACAGAGATTTTCCATGATTAGGGTTTAGGTTTCGTTTTTAGGGGTTATGATTGCAGGAACAATTGGCCATGAAGAGTGGTACCATGATGCTTGTGAGGTTGCCACAAGTTGATTAGTACCACTGTAATTGATTTATCATGCGTGAAGTGGATTTTGGAGAAACGCAGGCTTATACCTACGCCCAGAAAACCATAGGTAAAAGTCGTGGACTTTTTCCAACGGGGGGAGGAAGAAGAAGGGTGGCGTGGCACCCCCTGGCTGGTCCATTCAAACTTCGCACGTTTTTAGATCCATTATCTCGTTTTCCATTATATTAATAATTTCTTATTTCAGATACAAAAGAACCAGCCAACCTAGTTGGCAAGCACGTTATGGCCAGATGCTAAAGGGCCTGGGTTCGATCCCCAGGTCCCCTTGTTTCTTCAATATTATTTTTCCATATGTATTTCCATGCGCAAGCTTCCCATAAATCCACCATGGGTCATCAGCTTTCAATCATTGGATCTGTAGCCAACCAAATCTAACGCCTGACACATGAAGGTCTACCATAGGCCTAGTCAATCTTGCAACATGGGATCTGAGAAGTCAAACATGGACCAAAGCTTATTGGGCTCAGATATGCAATTAACACCCCCTTTCTACTTTGACACCAGGCCCATATTCTTTTTCTTTTATATTTTGTTCTTTTAATTATTTTGATTAATTATTTTCTCACATAAATTTAATTCTTTTTTACTAAAAAATTCATAAAATCAATTTTTCATCAAATTAGAATTTAGGTTTTTTTTATTATTTTGTCAAAATTAATTTAGTATTAGTTTAATTTAATTTTAGGGTAGTTTAAATCTTTTTGTAAATAAATTAAAATCAATTAGAAAATTAGGATTTGTTTGATTTAATTTTTATTTTCTTTTCTTAAAATAACAAAAATATAAAAATAGGTCAAATTAATTATTTTTCTTAATTTAAATTAACTAGTAACTACGTTTGTATTTATTCATTAAAACCTTATTTTCTTAGAATAATCAAAAACAACAAAAAATGATTTTTCTTTCAATTAGGTTTAAGACGGGGTCAAAACCTTAATTTTTCTCGTTCTCGTTTCATCGCGCGCATTTACTATTTTTACAATATTAATGTAACTTCTTATGGGATGTAATAGTTTAATTAGGAATTTTCTTTTATTTATCATTTTACTGGTTTTTGGCTATGTAATTAATCCCCCTCCCCGAAGCCTTGTAATAGCATAGTTTTATTTCTCGCATTTTAATTTTCGCAAATATTAACTGTTAGATGTATGACAATAGGATTGCATGACAAGAATGTAAGTTAATTTTAAAATGGTTAGCAAACCCTAAATGTGCAAAGATAATAACTGAAATCAAATCACTCACACATGCGCACTCCTATGGTATACTCTCACTTCGGTTGCCTTCGGTAAATGATCATAAAGTATAGGGTGTTTTAGTGGTCGCTCTCTTGTCTAAACAAAGATCAAATGTCCCGTTCGGAAATGTTTCCTCGGAAATGTTGCCTCGAACATGATCTCAAGACATTAGGGTTATTACGAAGACGTCCTAACATTGCTTTAGTGATTGTACGTCCCTTTCGAATTGACCCTTACAACTCCAACGACGGTGCTGCCTACTCACTAATAGTAGGATAGCGTTGTCTAAAGGAAACAAGAACATAAACATTCCTTTTCGAATAGGTAGATGCTAGTAGGTACTTGCTCAAAATAAACTTTTCCACACTTACACTCTTTTCAAACAAAGTTTTCAAAAACACTTCGTAACACTCTTGAGGACAGAAGAAAGGGTTAAATCGAAGTAAAATAAAAACTTTTCAAAACACACAAACACATAAGCAATTTTTAAATGAAGTACCTAAGAGCCCGTGGAAAACCACGGATAGAAAGGGTGTTAATACCTTCCCTTTCTATAATCTACCCCTCGTACTCAGAATATCTCGAAAAAGGAATTTTTCTGTGCTTTTTTCCTTTCCAAGTTTGATAAAATAAAATTCGGTGGTGACTCTTGCTTACCGCAACATTTTGCAAACACAGACGCAAAACGCAAACCAGCATTTTCCTAAAATAGTCCGGTTCTTCCACCGTATCACACACGGCAACTGACTTGCCACCAAACAAAACTCGAGATTCAAATTTCAACGAGTGTAGTATCAAGTATCATCCAACTTCGGACTGCACAAAAGTCGACTATCTCAATGCCTTCTAATGGCTAAGTTGGGTCAATTACGGTTCTAAGGTAAGTTAGTGCTTATGACACCACGCGACAGCCTAGTATGCTCCCCGACTGACTCGGGGGATACCAGTACAAACCAATGTGTCGCACTAACGTAGCCATCACTTCAACCATATTGGTATACGCTGTATAGTTTCCATGATCTATTTCTACTTACCTAAAATGCTCCCCATATCCGGGTATAGGATCTTTGCAAGAAATAACCCAAACAACCTTTTAAAATAAAGCAGACAGGGAAAGCATTTAAAAGTGATATAACTCTAAGGTAACCCCACTTTTAGTTCTCCATAGTAGAGTCTCCAGGTTTGTAATACGGTTGGAGAACTGACTTGTTTTTGTATTTTATCGCAAATGTTGCGGATAGCAAGAGTCGTCACCGACTTTTCTTTTATCCAATAAGGAAAGGGTGGAAAGAACAAGAAATACCTTCGAGATTTACGAAGTTCGGGAGGTAGGTTATGAAAAGAGAAGGTGTTAGCGCCCTTTTTATTCGTAGTTATCTACGGGCTCTTAATCGCTAGATCACTTTTGTTTTGAAATGCTTTGCGAATGTGTTTGAAAATATTTTGAAAAGTGCCTTAGCATGGAAACTTTGTAATGATTCTTGTATCAGTTAAGAATGCGTACAAAGTGTTTGTTTTTTTGAAAATATTTCAGGGAAAAGTGTTTGTGAAAAAGATGTTTGTTTTGTTTTTATGAGCAAGTGATTACGAGTGATCTACCTACTCAAAAGTCTTTCGTGTTATTTTCCTCTCCTTTAGATAGTTTTACCCTACCATTAGTTAGTATGAAACCCTATTGTTGGATGTGTGAGGGACAGACGTGGATCATCGTAAAATCATTGAAGGCAACTCGCAGGGACACTTTAGCAACTTTGTCGCAAGGGACTAAGATCATTTACCGAAGGTAGCATCGAAGGGTCATCGAGGGACTACGATCTTTTTAATCAAGGGTCTTTGCTAAAGCGTCCCCACGTTCGAGGGACATGAATATTTTTATTCGAAGGAAACAAGTGAGGTTACCCTAGAGGTGAGTGTGTGATAAGTGATTCAATTCAGTTATTTTATCTTGATTAGGGTTATCTAGCATTTTGTTTTAGATTTTGCCAGACATGCTTAGTTACTATACAGTAATAAAGAAAGCAATAAATTGGGGAAAGTAATGGTGCGGAAAGTAAATCTAAACTATTACAGGGCTTCTGGAGTGGGGATACAAAACCATAAGTTTGGGGAAAATTTAAACCCTAATGAACTATTACATACTGTAGAAAATACATAATTGGGAAAAAACTAATGCGAAAGTAATAAAGCGCGCAGAGTGGTTAAAAGGAGAAAATCGTATAATGAAAAAAGTTTTGATAATCAACCTAAAGTCTAATTGATTTTTAATTGATAAAAAAAATAATTTATTAAGAGAAACCCTAAATTCTAGGTCGATTTTAAATTAATTGAGAAAACCTAAAAAATCAAACTAGGGTTGTTTAAATAAAACCTAAAATTAAATTGATTAAAAAAACCTAAAATTAAATTAATTAAATTTAAGAAAACCTAGAATTAAATTAATCTAAAATTAAATTATTTGAGTTTATTGAAAAAAAGGTTTTATGTTAGGGTTTATTGAAAAATATTTTTGAGAGAAAAGGTTTTGTAAAAGATTAAAGGAAGAAAAGAGTGAAAAACATAGAAAATAACCAAAAAATAGTAGAGGTGGGTGTTAAACCACACCCTCAAGCATTCTCCACACCTATCATACCACTAGGCCAAGTGCTGGTTGGTGTGAACATATCAGATTCAATGCATCATATACTAAACTTGCAAAAATAATGAAAACATGAAAATTTTTGGCAAAAGCAGGGATCAAACCTGTGACCTGAGAGAGAAGTGACTTAGCGCGCGTTTCTACCACTGGGGTGTCTATACATCCGTTTATATAATTGAATCAAAATATATATAATATGAACATGGATACATTGGTCGGAGAAGCGTCGAAGCCCTAGCTCCGGTCATCTTCTTCGGCAAGCTAATTCTTACACTTGCGAAAATAGCAAACGTTAGCGAATGAAGTGGACTCTACCCCCCCCCCCCCCCCTAAGTCAAGCCTTCTGAATCCAATGGTGGTGGTCGTTTGGTCTTAATGCGCTTGTACAATGAGAATCAAAGAAAAAACTTCCCCCTTCCCTAATAATGGCAGAGCATTATTCATGCGCTAAACCTCACAAGTAACACCTCAAAACAATTCCAAACATTAATATGAACATGAATATATGCATTAATTTAATGTAAATTGCATGGTTTAAACATTTGGTTTCACGAAACTTTACCCAACCGACGTGCTTGAAAGAGGGAATTTTGGCGTGCTTCAGGCTTGAGCAAGGGTATGGATCGCCTCCTGGGAACTTCAGGAATGCGCTTGGCTGCCTGGAATTGATTTACAAGGGCTGGAGATGAGAGTTTTACTTTGCCCTAATTCTTTGAATAATTGAAAATTTTCTAGGGGTCTTTGAGGCTGCTTTCACGTGTGTTTTGCATCTGGTCTTGTTAGATATATATATAGGACAATCAAATTAGGTTAAGAAAAGTGAAGGAAATCTTGCATTAAGAGGTGAAGATTTGATTTGGAAATTTGCATGGAAACTTTCTATTTTTGACTCAATCTTGCACCAATCAGCCTTGCACGAATTTGACAACTTGTACATGTAATCTTGGGCCTTAAATATGATCCATAGCAAGGCCCACATGCCTTGGTCCATTTATCTTATGTTTGTTTAATTTATTTTGGATTTAATTGAATAAAAATCAAAATAAATAAAATAAAAATTAAAGATAATGCATGAATGGACTTATGGGTTTTTAAACATGTCATGAACACGTTAGGACCTGAAAACTTAGGCCCAATGGTCCAAAATTACAAATTTGCTCACTATAGAATTCATGCATTCTCTCAAAATTTCCCAACTTGCACTAGTCATAACTCTCTCAATTTTTAACTTTTGAAATTGATCTTAAACTTTTTGGAAATATTAAGATGTACTATACAACCTCCATGTTTATCATTTTTTCTTTTGAAGACTTTATCTTGATGTAATTTGCCTTAACAAAAAGTGTCTTTTTGTTGACTTTTGAAATGACCTGTAATGTATGGGCTTATATCTCTCAAATGATGCATTTTTTGGACTTGAGCTTAGAGATACAAAGTTGTATAGAATTGAATTCCCTTAAAAATGAGCTTTGGTTGGGGAAAATCTTATGAAGCATGTGAAAGTTATGCTTGGTCAAAGTTCAGTTGACTTCTTCTAAGGAAACCCTAATTTGGCAAGTTTTGACTTTTGATGATTTAAGGGCTTTTCTTGATTAATCATGATCAACCTTTGATCAAATGATGGATATGACTTCGAAATGTTTATATTGACCAAAAACCTTGAAGTTTGACTGTATGTTGACCATGGTTGACTTTTACCCAATACAGTTAATTTTCATTCATCTGAGCCATTGACTGAGCAAACTTGTAATGCAAGGAATGAAACTTGATAAGAGAATTCTTGAATACATATTAGGAACCAAGAAAACCACTTGATACCTTGGAAATCCAATCTTCCTTGAGAAACACAAAACCCTAGTTGTAGACCCATTGCTTAGGAGGAGAATTTGTCTGATCAATTCATGAGCAATCTTGAGCATTTGAGAACCCTAGGAGAATGTCTTGAAGAAAAATGGGAGGGAAAATTTTGGGGTACAACACTACCCATTGTCATGGTAGATTGATGAACAAGTAAGCAACAAAGCTTTATAAACATCAAACTTGAAGTCTCAAAGATTGATGTTGGAAAGCTTTGATTTTGAGTAAAATTTGAGAAAATGTCTTTTCTTCTCTCACACGCCAAGTTTCTAGGTTACAAGAATGAGTATTATGGAAGATAATGTCCCAAAATATCTAAAAAGCAGCATATAAGCATGGCATGTCTGCACACCTTCGTCGGGCGCTCAACAAGCATCGTCGAGCGACACAACTAAAAATGCCTATGTGACTGCAAGTAACATACGAAACTTAGTAGAAAATATCTTCCATCGCACAGTGACTAGAATTAATCACTGGGCGACGCCTTCTTCGCTTCTATTCTATTGGGCGACCCAAGCAGCGACACATTATAGACTCTCAACCAAAATCAGTCCTTCTCGCCAGGCCATCGCTCCTGCATCGCTGATCCATGCAACTCTTCTTCGCCTCCCTAAATCCCCGGGCGATGCTCTCTGGATATAGACACTAAGGTTCTTTGTTTCTTCAACTCTGGTCCGGCTTCAAGCCGCATCATATGAACATAAAATGCTGAAAAACTAACAAACATATTAAATCTACAAAGATTATTTACATTGATGTAAGAAGCACTTAAAATAAGTCATTTTCGAAATCAAAAGCACACAAAAGAGCTTAAAAGTTTCAATAAATGATATGGAAATTAACCAAAATTTGACACTTAACAATTATACAAGGATCCCACATTTGGTATGTTTACTTTGATTGATGATAAATGTTCCTAAGATATAGATGGTTTATGTAAGGTACATTTGAGTGTTCATATTTATGTATAATATATATTGTCTCAATGTGAGTATTATAATGGTCCTATAGAGGATGAAACTATAAATCCACATGATGTAATTATCCTTGATGAAGAAAATGAGATTGGAAAACTGTATGAGGAAGTTGTCAATGGTACAACAACTGATGTAACTGAGTTAAATAAAGTTGAAGTCAATGAAGTTGGGAAAAATGAGGTTGAGTTGAATGAGGGTTTATTTGTTATGAATGAAGTTTGACTCAATAAGATTGGGATGAATGAGGCTGATTTAAATGAAGCTATAATTGAGATGAATAAAGTTAGGGTTAATGAGGTTGGGATGAATGAAGGTGATTTGAATGGATATGTAGTTGATATAAATGAAGTTCAAGTTAATGAGGTTGGGATGAACAAGATTTATTTGAATGAGGATGATTTTATAATATATTCACTGACACATAATGTTCCTTTTTTGTGCTTATGATTGAGAGAATTGGTGGCTATAACTTGTGGATTGTTAAGTATTGTAAAATGATATATTTTACTCTATTTACACTAATATATTGTACTATGTTTAAAATGATATGTTATGCTATGTTTAAACTGATATATTGTACTTTGTTTAATTTATGTTGCAAGATATCCGTTGAGCATATTTTTGAGGTTAGGCACATTGAAAACTCTGGAGACAAATTTTTGGTCAACCTGCAAAAACATAAATGCTTATTTAGGAAATGGAAACTCATAGTATTTACATGTTTTCATGAAATTTCTTCCATGAAGAGAGGTAACTACATCACAAAGGAGTGACTTTATGATATTTACATAAAAAATTCAAGTATCAGGAAGTATACAACCATGTTATTTATCCTGTAAATAGGATTAAACTTGTGGGTCAAAATAAGCTACCGTGATGTGCAGCCACCAATCTATAAAACAAATATTGGGAAGGCCAAATATGAAAAGGAATAATAGCAAGGATGAATTGATGACTCTGATCATAAAATGAGGAGGGCGGGATTACATGTTCTATGCAGTAGGTGTAAGAAAAGTGGTCATAACAAGTAAACTTCTACGGTTCTACCTCATGCAAGTCAGGTCCAACCTGTCATACCCCAAATTTTACCTACCCTTATATTACACTTAGGTTTCATTTTTAAATAAACCGTGCTACGTAAGTTTTATTTCTATAAGGGTGTTTAAAATAAAAAAGGGTTGTATTAATCCAAAATGGACCATTAATGTCTGATGGCCCATTAGATTTTTAGAAAAGGGGTTCATTTCTAGTTTAAGAAAAAGGAAGGTTATTGTTTTAACCAAAAATGTATGAACAAATCATTTCTTTAAGGCCCATTAAGGTTCCTTTCTTTTAAAGAGGGTGTATAAAACAAATTGTTGTTCAAAGACCTATTACATTTGAGCCATAAGACCCATCTAAGTTTTTTAATAAAAGCAATTTGTTTCTTTCTTAGAGGCCTAAATAAATTAAACCTTTTGGGCCATCAGGTTTTAACCCATTAAAGTTTTAAGAATCCTTTAAAAATATGGGTTGGTTTTTTTAAAACTATCAGGTCCAGGCTCAGTAACTAAAATGCAGTACGGCCCATTCAGTTTTTGTTTTGAAAAAAAATTGTTTTTGTTTTTAATTATAACATTATTTTATAATTATTAATTATTATTACCGATTTTTTTTAGAACTTAATTAAAAAAGATATTTGTGTTTTAGTTTTTTTTTTTTTGTTAACAAGAAGGATTTTTACATGGATCTTTCAAGGTCCAATTGTACAATCAAGAGAATGCACGGTCCAACACATTTACCGGCCCAATACAAGAACAAGCACTGTACAAATTAATAGAGAAAACGCTTGATGTTAACAGATACAGAAACAAATCTCCATCGATGTGAAATTGAAACAGGAACGAACCAAAAGTAAAATCTATAAAAAAACATTATCATACAGAAACAGAAACAAGTAATCCTTTACATTAATTATACAGAAACATAAGGAAATTACAGAGAATCTTGCCAAAACAAATGCAGAAACTAATTAAAATTCACACAAATTTACAGACAATAATTAAATCTAATCAAAATTTACAGACAGTAATTCGTTTCCTGATATGCTAATCCTTAAATACTCTATAAAAACCTAATTTTAGAACATAATGGGGGGGGGGGGGGGGGGGGGAGGAAGGTTATAGATAAAAAGAAAAAGGAGAAATTATAGAAGAAAACTACAGAAATCAGGGAGAAAAATATACAAGAGGAGAAGGTGTTTCCCATCGCCGCCATAAATCCACCCTTCCAACTTAGTACTTCAATATATGAAATCCTAAGTCTTTCGTCACCTTCATCATCATCATCATCTACGCGTTTTCATCATCTCTACGCCACCGTCGTACCTGAAAACACGAGAAGGGAAAAGAATCAGAAATGAACTAGCAGCAAACTCAGGGATCGGAGAAAGAGGTAGTGTTTGAACACTTAGCTTACAGTTTGTATTGTGTTTATTTTGAGTTTTGGGTTTTTGGGAGTTTTGGGCATAACAATGATGTAGCGCCGTCGGATGTTAGGGTTTCGCTTTAGGGTTTACGTTTAGAGAAGAAGAGAGAATGAGGGGGAAGAGACGGTAAAGAGAGAGAAATAAATAAACAAATGAACATTGTTGTTTAATGAAAAATGAAATATAATATGGTAAGATGATTTCATGTGTGTCGTCCATAATTGGTACCTACGCCCTCCATCATTGCCACATGATGGTCATCACACGTTTCAGAAACGTAGGCCCGCCATATTTCCCTACACACGCTCACACGGAGTCCACACAGACCCTCTCTCAATTCTCTTTGGGCATGGCCTATTAATATTAAAACAAACCCCCTTTTCATTTTTGTTTTTGCTACAATGACTAAAACGCACCTCCCTTGGCCTATTGGGCCCAGTCCAAAATCTGGACTTGAGCCCCCTGCTGTTCATACCCCCAATTTTGCTATGCCTCTCAAGAATACACCCCCTCCCCTTTTGGGCCTGAATTCAATATCTGAATTCAAGCCCACGCTTTTAACACCCCATTATTTTACTGCCTTTATTATCTTTGCACCCCCCTGAATTTTAATTTTTTTTCTTTATTTTATTATTTTTTATAACTTTATATTTTCTCATATTTTATTAATTATAATATTTATTTTATTATATTTTTAAAATATATTTAATATTATATTTATTATTATTATTATTATCTCATAAATATTATTTTCCAACCCATTAAAATATTATTTTATTTATTGCATTAAATTTTATTTTCTATCATGCATTTAAATAGCATATTTCAATAATTAATGTATTAAAAAATATTTAACCAACTACAACTTTTTTTCTTAAATCAAATTAATTCAATAAACAATTTTCAAATAGGATTGCGAATACATTCGAATCGACTACGTGCTTAGTCTAACAATCTTCTCTATTCACTACACCTAGACTAAACGTGCGGAAAATATGAATATCTTCGTAATCCATAAAAAACACAAACCAACTGCGAACTATGAAATGAGACTCAGATTCCTCCTAAGAGGATACGTAGGCATATGATAAAAATCTTGGCGAGTTCCCCTATTAAAATACTAAAACCCTATTTCTTAAAAATTGCACTTCTAAACCTAGTATCCTTGTGAACAAGGTAGATGAGGGGTGCCTAACACCTCCCCCTCGTTTAGAACCGAGTCAACGATCTAGAATCTCTGAAATTTTAGGGTTATTCCTTTATACTCCCTTCCTTTAGGATAAATTTAAGGGTGGCGACTCTGATTTTAAAACCAGTTGCAACAGGTGGCGGCTTTGTTGGGGACTCAACCCTTGGTTTAGAAGCCTCGTCTTTTGGTTTTAGGGTTTTTCTTGTTTATTGGGTTTTTATTTCTTGCTCATTTAATTATTTATTTATTTTCTGTTTATTTTATTATTATTATTATATTTGTGGTGGGATTTAAAATTTGCAAAATAATATTTTCAAAAACCCTTAGATAGAAGGTTCGTCTATTAGCCAAGGGGTTACATCGACCCTATGAGTTTATACGACGACTTTTCCTAGAGTCGATAGAATTTTGCAAAAGGAATACCTCTCGAGAGACATCCTTGGGAATTAGGACTTTGGAATGACACCTATGACTCTTTGTATGACCTTTAAACCAAAAACTTATGATGAGACCTTTCATTACCTAGAGATGAAAGTTTCGGTCTGTAAAGAGGCTCCACTTAAGAGGGGCCCTTGTGCCTTTCCCTCTAGTATTATTCATGATACCCTGAAGGAAACCACTTTATGGGGAGGGTAGAATATCCGTAGGCCAAAACTAAAAGCCTACCTTCTAAGGGTACCATTTATAAAATCCGGTTACTAAGCCCTACAGTCAAGCATCCACACATTTCTGCATTTCATATTGTCATTACCCTCTATTTTTTGTTTGTCTTATTCACAGGATTAAAAAAAAGGAGTAATGATTAAAGGGTTTGGTGAAGTGTCCTAAAGATGAATACCTAAGGAAACGACTTGTTTATCAAGCCAGATATGACAAAGATAATAATCATCAAGGAGAAACTGCCTGAAAGAGCTGTGAAGATATTATTGCTTCCAATAGTTTCTTTTTGGTTCGAATATTTTTTAATATCTGAAATGTATTCCCTTTTGAGGATGATTATTATTAATAAAAGTACTTTTGTTTCCATATTCAAACTGCATATTTATTCTTTGGATACTCACCAATAAAGAGCAAAACCTTATATATATATATATATATATATATATATATATATATATATATATATATATATATATATATATATATATATATATATATATATATATATATATATATATATATATATATATATATATATATATATATATATATATATATATATATATATATAAGTGAATAAGACATTCAAAAAGCGAAAAATCTTAACATATTTTGTAAGTACGAAGTGCGCCTAAGAGGGGGGAGGGTGAATTAGGTACTTTAAAAAATTCTGGTTTTAGTGATGATGCATATTATTTTTCTTGATTATGGTGAGTTTATGAAAGAGTAAAGTGCAGAAAAATAAAGAGACACAAGCGATATATCCTGGTTCCCCTCACATTCCGAGAGTACTCCAGTCCCCTTTCAACATGAAAGAGATTTCCTTATTGTGGCAAACTTAAACAAGAACTAGCCAAAACCAAGAACAATCCTCTTGGACCAAGAACAATACTCTTGGATTTTCACTATGTCAACAATGAGAACAATCCTCTCAAAGTGACTTTACTTGTATCCAACAATCCTGGAAAAACAAGATTTATAAAACCACTTGAACTTATTTCCAACAATCTTGAAAAATAAGCAAGTATATAGCAATATTTGATTTGAGTGAGTTTGAGTAGCAATGATCACTTTGAGTGATTTAATCAATGAATTGATCTTCTCTTCCAATGATAATAGTATACAATGACTCAAGATATATAATGCTCAAAGTTTTCTGGTTGACAATATGTGAAAGTGTGCAGAAAACTTGTGTATGAAAATGTATAACAGCTTGAGTTTATTTTTTGAAAATTCAGAAAATATAATTGGAAGAGGTGTTGAAATGATTTTGAAAATGAGTATTTATATGTTCATAGCACCTTTTTGAAACAGCATAAAGTTCTGGAGATGAATCATGAACAATTGCCAAGATTGAGTGAAAGCTTTCCATGAAATGGTGTTATGAACATGCATGTGCAAAGCTTCTATTTTTCAAAATCGTGCAGCATGCAATCGAATGCACCCTTTGTGTAAATCGATTTCACGGGGTTTCAACAGCTAAAATTTCAAATATTTTGAGTGTGCAATCGATTGCACAAGAGTGTAAATTGATTGCATGTGAAGTCAGTAGCAAAAATTGATTGATTGCAATCGATTGCATAAACATGCAAATCGATTACACTTAGAAACAGTAGCAAAAGATTTGAAAAATTGAAGCATGCAATCGATTGCATTAATATGCAAATCGATTGCACTCAAGTAAAAAATGATTTTTAGCTTTAGAAAAACTTGAGTAAATATTTGGACAATATAAAATATTTCTTTTGACCATTGAGCATCTATGTCTTAAGTTCAAAGTAAGTATTATCATTATACCTTTAAATATTGCTAGGTGCTTGAACTGAAGACTTTATCTATAGATGCTTTTAGCTGGATCAAAAATCTTTGCCTTCTTTGTCAATCATGGTTTGTCTTCATCAAAACGAAAGTGCATTTTAGAAGCTTGCTTTTACATTCTCCCCTTTTTTGATGATGACAAATGATCTTGCTTGATGCGTTGTAATTTCCGGAAAGAAGCTTCTCCCCCTAAGATGCATAACTCCCCATTTGTATGAGAAGGTTGGAATCCTTTGAATTTGTTCATCTTGGTTGAAGAGTACCTTAAAAATTTAAGACAAGGAAATATACAACCATAAAGTACCACATCCTTCTCCCCCTTTGACATTATCAAAAAGAAGGGAAAGCTGCAAAAAAATGGACAGTAATAAAGCAATATTGAAGAGAAAACTTAATTAATCATGCATCACAAATAGTCATAGACATAGTAACCTAACGATTACAAAGAAATTTAACAACAAACAAGATGTAGCATAACTGAACACGAACATAACAGAAAACAGTAGACATAATAAAGTTGAACAGAACTTTATGGTTAATTCATGTCCCGGTTGTTATAGAACCAAGATCCTTGATTTGGAAATTGTTGTTGTAGAGGAGGTTATGTGTAATGTTGTGGAGGTACAGCTGGATTATTTGGGTCATATGGTGGAATGTGAAGATGAGAGTAAAGGTAAGAGAATTGTTGATTCATATCTGTGCGGAAGTCATTAATCCGGGTTGTTGGAGAATCGTTGATAACATTCCATTGGTTGTTGATGTTGGTATTCATGGATGCAAATTGTTGAGACATGAAATCCATAAGATCTTGATTGCTTAGACCAGAGGGAGCAGTAGGTGGAGGAGGTACAACTTTACCACCTTCAACTTCTTAATCGTTCCCTTCATCACCAACCACATCTTCACCAATGTAAGTTATAGTTTTTGTTTCCGGATTATAATGAACACCCATTCTTGAGTCAACATTCTTGATTGAAATCTTATGCAGATTTGGATCCATATTAACTTTCTCAAACCCAGCAAAATCAACTCCAAATTCTTCCATAATTAATGTAACAAAGTAATCATATAGTAGAAATTTCGATTTTGCATCAACTCTCAGCATATGAACCATTATGAGCCTTGCCCAATTAACACTTATTCCTTTTTTTCTTGCATAGATCAACTGTATTTCTAGGTCAGTTGCAGTGGAGCGGTTTCCAGCCTGTGGAAACATAATATAGACCATAAAATAATGAAATAGTCGATCGTCTATATAAAAGTTACCTTCACTCCATGAGTCTCTAGAGGGAATCACTCCTCCTAAACCACGAATCATTTTGGCACGAAATTCAACTTCTCTTAATCTCCCAATGCTGTAATAAAATTCCTTTTTCCTGTAGTTAGCCCATTTCGTTTTTGCTGGCTTCACCCCATTTGGCTTTTTTTTTTGGTACAGCAAATAAGCAATTAATTTCTTTGGGCCTCCTCCCAAATCCCTTCCATAAGCCCATTTAACTATTAATTTATTTTCTTCTTATATTTTTTTTGTTATGCAAAATGCTATTAAAACTTAAAATATACTTCTTTTTATAATTAATTTGATTTAGACTTTGTAAATAATTTTTATCAATTTATTTTTCTTTCTTTAATATACTTTGTTTTAGATTTAATTTACATATAATAAAACACCAAAAAATAATAATAGAATTTAGTTTTGTCCTTCTTTAATTTATTTTGTTACTTACATAATTAAAAACACAAAAAGATAATGTATACGATTTTAATTCCTTTTAGTCAATTATTTCATTTTTTTTAGAATAGGTTTTACTTTCTTCCCTTCAAGTAAATACTTAAAATTTTATTTCCATATTTCATTGGTTAATTTTATTTTCATGGATTATTATAGCTTTAATTAATCGCGCAAAATTAGATTTGGTTGTATTGCTTGTTATTTGTAAGAATTGTACCCCCATTCCCGAACACTTTGTAATAGCATAGAATTTCAATTCCCACAATTTACTGTTTTCCTTATACTGTATAGTAATTAGGCGTGTATGGCAAGATTCAAAAAATCAATCGCTAGATAACCTAATCAAAGAACAAAATAACTTGAAACAAACACACTTTTTCACACACGCACCTCTAGGGTAATCTCGATCGTTGCCTCGGAAATACAGTCATGTCCCTCGAATATGGGACTCCTTAGCAATGACCCTTCGATAAAAAAAGACCGTAGTCCCTTGATGACCCTCGACGCTGCCTTCGATAAAACGATCTCGTCCCTTACGAAAATTGCTAAAGCGTCTCATAAGTTGCCTTCGATGACTGTAAAATTGACTCGCACCTGTCCCTTCACATCCAACGATGGGGCTTCTTACTGAATCAATCGTAAGATAGCACCATTAAAAGGAGGAAGAAAAGAACAATTTAAGACCTTTCGAGTAGATAGATTCGCTCCTAGTTACTCGCTTGCTCATGATAAAAACTTTTTACACCTACACTTTCATTTCAAAACATTTTCAAAAAGACAAAACGTTTTGTATACGTTCTTATAGAGACGAGAACCATTGCAAAACTTATTTTCAAAACACCTTCCGAAACACGATTCACAAACACATCTTTGAACGACTTTTCGAAACAAAACTTTGTACGCGTTCTTATAGAAACGAGAACCATTACAAAGAGATTTTTCAAAATACTTTCAAAGCCCACACCACAAGCACACTATCAAATGAAAGCAAGTGATCTAAACGAGTAACTAAGAGCCCATGGAAAACCATGGATGAAAAGGATGCTAATACCTTCCCTTTTCATAATCTACCCCCCGAACCCGAAAAATAATCTCGAAAGGTCTTTCCAGTGCTTTTTTACCTTTCCTTTGGATAAAAGAAAAGTCACTGGCGACTCTTGTTGTCAGCACAAATGCGATCGAAACGCAAAACATCAAGTCAGTTCTCTCAACGTATCACAACGACCAAGTCCTTCTCTTTTACCCTTTTGGTCGACTAAACCAATTTTATCCTCCTGACATATCCTTTTATTTCTTCCTAGTCGACGTAGTTCAATTTTCGACAGTTTCAGTGTGGCTCCTTCCAAGAATTAACTCTGACTTAATAAAACCAACTTTTCATACATTGGCTCCTGTTTCCCAAAAACCCTTGTTTTGGAGGATGACTCCTAACTTATGAGAATATTTTCATTTATCACATGTACTTGAATTCCTTAAGATTTTTCAAGGTAACAAAATGCCCCCCAGAGATTCCATTTTCGAATTTCAAATAATATGAGATTATGGCATCTCTGAAGCTTCGGTTTCACCATTCGACCAAATCGTTTCCATTTCTCAAAAAGTAAACATTACAATTATGTATTTTCCGTGACGTCACGCAATCATGGTAGAGTCCCATGCCTTTCAGTTTCGAGACGTGCGACATTAATTTCTTTCCATCATTTCACTTTTAGTGGGAAACGTGGCCCACTAACTCGCGTTGGTCTTGTGGCACGCGCCCCACTAACTAACGTGATTTGAACTTTGGGAAATCACAAAATATTTTCCCATTATTTCCTCTTTCCTCAGGGTTTATAAATACCCTTATTTCCAATTTTATATTTTCCTTCACTTTTTCAATCCCTTTCTTTTTAGAAAACAAAAACCCATAAACTACACACCATCGTTGTTCTTCATCTTCATCCTCCTTCAACCTTCTACAATGGCGAATGTAAAAAATCAAACCTCTTCTCCAGCCATCGCTCTTCAACTTCACCTTGTCGACGACAAAGCCTATATTCCAGAACCTTTATTTTCTGAGGAGAAAACCAAAATATGGAAATCTCAGGTACTTATCTCTTTCTCTCTTGAGGAGAAACCCTTAGCCTTTTTATGACCGCTTCCTGCTGATGCACCCTCTGAAATCTACGTAGATGATAAGGAGACATTTTTTTCCCACCAGTACTGCTACCAGGCCCATCATCTCTTCTCCAAACCCTATATCACTTAAATATATTGACAGGAACTTTAGGATTGCTCCACCTCTTTGTTGCCCTAAATTTCGTGCTTGGATGGCACGTTTAGAAATTGCCAAAGGAGACCAGTGGAAAAAGATGGGTATCTATACCCTGCTAGAACTTTCTCGATGTGGTCAACCTTATTCTAGTGGCATGCTCCTAGCTTCCATATATTTTTGGGAGGGGTCAACCAATACCTTTCATACTAAATGCGGTATGATCACTCATACATTGCTCGCATCGCCGCCATCACTGGGTTGAAACCATTTGGCATAGTTTTCAACTATAGAGATGCTGAACCTGTGCCAATAAGGTATGATGTGGGTGAAGCTGGAAAGCCAACATATAATAATTTCATCGACCATCATGCTCAAACCTCTGGTCCTGTAATTGATAAAGAGCATGTGGAGTTTCTAACCTTGTGGCTATCTCGCTTTGTTTTTTGTTCCAGGTCAATGCAGGTGGCCAAAAAATTTTCTTATCTGGCTACCCAGTTGCATATGGGTGAAAATGTTGCTCTAGGCCAGCTGATTTTGGCCTCTCTCTATGCAGCTTTGACTGATGTTGCTAACCAAATAAAGCATTTCGACCCTAATAATCCAAAGAAAAAGAATGTCCTAGTCCATGGTCCCTTCTGGCTCTTGCAGCTATGGTTGAATGCGACTTTCTCTAAGGAGATTAAGCCTTTTATAAATAGAAAGGTGGCATGTCCTCCATCTCAAAGCCATATCATCTGGCAACGCCTTCTCCCTCTGACTCCTATCGACAAAGGCTCCCCAAATCCTAAAGTCTTCAGGCTGTTGTTTACCATTATGCTGACAAGAATCGACTTTACCCCCTTGATGGCCCCTTTTTATGCTAGACAAGATGGCCCAGAGTGGTTTACTAGGGCTTTTCCACCCACGAGAGAAGTGGGTAAGAAAAATTCTTTAATCCTTTGGAGGCGTTACTTGACTCCCAAATTTTTATCTACTGTGATTGTCGGTGTAAACCCAGGTCTGGTCGCTTACCAGCCTAACTTGGTGGCTCGATAATTTGGCCCCTGTCAACTTGTTCCTAAATCTTTGTTCAATTCTCATGGGCTACTGGTCGACGTCACAACTGACCAACCCTTCGAAATTATCAAAGATGATATAGGGAATCTATGGGCACGGAGGCCCACACTCACTTTCACTCCTTTCCAACAGTCTTTTTACTGCACCAAAGAATTTGAAACTTGGTGGCATACATATTTTGTTACATTCATTGGTGATTCTAATGCTAAGATGACTGAACTAACCATAACTTTCTCAAATTTGCAGGCAAAGGCGACCAAATGTAAGATTACTCATATTAAACAAATTCGAACTTTCCAGAATTACTTCTGAATTGTTTATCGACCTAATGATCTTCGTCAGACCATCTATGAGGCCGCTGTCGAATTAAACGAGAATATAACTGATAGAATCTCGACACTAAAAATATGTAGTTATGAGAAAGATAAATATCTTTACGCTCTTCATTTTGGAAACATCAAATTTCCTCCTTTGCCATCCAGCCCTTTGGCCTTTGGCCCACCTATTCCTGATTGGTGGTATTGCTCTATACCGGATATGCAAAATGCCTATAGGATAAAGGCCGACAGAGTGGTACCGATGAAGTATTACCTACCTAACTATTTGGGGCATCTTCATTATGATCTCAGATATGTTGGAGTGCTTTCGACTACACAAATTGGTAACGATTTCTGGAAAGTTTTACCCCCTTCCTGTTTTACTTTGGTTGCTTATCTTATTGTTTTACACTTGTCATACGGCTATACCAATAGATCAGGTGAGAGTCATTTCTGTTGGCAAACAAAAACCTTCAACGCGTCAGGTTTAAACTTCAACTTTATGTCAGCTATCATTCTTGATTTGGCATATCTGACTCAGCTTAATTTTGTAGATCATTCCTGACCACACACCCTCTGATGAAGAACCCATATCTTCTTCACTCAAGAAGGCTTCTTCGATGGGTGTATTTGTATACTTCTTGTTTCTATGTTGTTTATGCCCTAAACTTGTATTAATATTTCCCTTGTTTTCCAGAGTCAAAAACGCTCAGCGGATTTGGCTACTCCCTCTAACAAATCCAAAAGGTCCAAGAAGGACAAAAAACATACTTCTGAGCGGGCTAAGGTATATTCGGTCGATTCAAAACGTCCATTATCGACTAACACAATTAATTTGATTTACATCTTTCTTTGATACTGTATCCATCACCTGATGTTCATCCCACTCAACATTCCCACAAATTTAAAAGTCATGAGAGGAAAAGAGATTCCTTCACTGAAGGCGGGCGACAAAGAAGAAGAAGAAGACAAAGGCACCTATACCCCAGGGTGATGAAGAAAAGGTTGGATTGAAACTTGTTGATGAAACAGATGAGCCAGCTGACGTTGAAATTCCTATTATTACTAGAAGGAGACATAATATGGTTTCGGTCGAAAATCTTGAAGCCACTTTGGATTTGGGTGCTGACACCATCATGGTCGACACAACTCTGGTTACTCTGACTCATGCCCCTAGGGTTGATGCGGTTCAAAGCCCAGCGAGCAACCTCACTTACGTTTTAGCTAAGGACGAGTTTGTTGATCTTAATCCGTCGACACATGTATTAGCTGGTTGTTTTCTAGTTTCTTTCATTTTCTGCTTATTTAATTTTTTTCGGCTAATACCTTTTCTTACTTTCTTTAGGTTAACACCTCTGATCAATAACAACGCGTACCTGACTACACCTCTTTGTCAGAAGCTTCTTCCCCCCACCATCATGAAAATCTTGACTTTGTTGATGGTGAGTTTATCGACCTGACAATTCCGGCTACTCTTAGTGACTCTGACTCAGTCACTAGTCATGCCAAACATAAGGGTTATAGTTCGACTAGTTCTGATTCTAGCCTTTCAGATTCTGTGATCGGTGGATCTGGAACTGACTGTTTAATGCTGGTTCGCGAAATGTCGCGGAAGCAAGAGTCGCCACCGTCTTTTATTTTCTCCAAATGGAAAGGACAAAAGCACAGAAAAATTCCTTAAAGAGATTGCTCTCGGTTCGGGAGGTAGGTTATAGAAAGGGAAGGTATTATCACCCTTTCTATCCATGGTTATCCATGGGCTCTTAGATACTTGCTCATTATGTTTTCAAAAATGGTTTGTTTGCTTTTCAATGTGGGTTTTAAAAAGTTTCTTTGAAAATTCCAGTTCGACTCTTGTGTCAGAGTGTTTGAAAAATTGCTTTGAAAGCTTTTGAAAAGTGTCGGTGTGAAAAGATTTTTGTTTGTTTTTGAAGAGAGCAAGTATCTATGAGAACCTACCTACCCTAAGGAATTCGTCTGTGTAAATGTCCTTTAAAGTAGTGCCATCCCACCATTGAGAGGTAGGTAGCACCACCATTGGAGGTGTTCGGGTCAATTCGAGGTTCGGGACATGGTGATCACCAGAGCAATGGGAAGACACCTTAGAAGCTACCCTCATGCCAGGTTCCCGGATCATGAGGACTTACTAAGACATCCTCTACTCGACGATCACCTTTCGAGGCAAGGCAACAGTGAGGCGTACCCTAGGGGTGGTGTGTGATTCGTGTGTCGTTTTCATTTGCATTTATCTTGTCATGTTATTGATGTTTTAGCGCTTGTTTTTATTTTGTCCATACATTCTTTCATGCCATTTATTTAACAGTTAAAAGTTGCGAGGAAAATAAATCTAAAGCTATTACAAATGGCGCGGGTCCACATCGCCAAAATTAAACCGGACCCGATTTGATAAAAAAATAAATAAAGCAAAGTAAATAAAGTGCGAGAAGTAATTAAAACTTTACAAGGCTTCGGGAGAAGTACATAATTATTTGAGCAAAATAAAATAAGAATGCGAAATTAAATCGAAACGAGGGCGTTGGACCCTTTTGCAAAATTAAATTAATAAGGAATTAAAATTAAAATTAAAAGAAAATGTTTTTTGGTATTTTTAGGATTTAAGATTTAATAGAAAAAGAATTAATTAAAATTAAAATTGAAGGCAAACCCTAATCCTAATGGCTTTTAAATTTGTTATGAAAATATTAAAATTTTAATCGAAATGAAACCCTAATTAATTATGTACAATCTTAATTATGAAAAATAAATAAAATAAGTAATATTATTATTATGAAAAAAAAAGAAAAATTGAAAGGAATAAAATTTATTAAACCTAATTCTATGTTTTTTAGATTTTTTATGAAAAGAATTAATATTGCAAACCCTAATTTAAACTAAATTTATTTACATGCAATTATTTACAAGAAAATATGAAAATAAAATATTTATTATGTTTTTTTATCTTTTTTTGATTTTTTATGCATTTTTTAATATTTTGTGAGAATAATTAATTAAATCAAATCATTAAAATAAATAAAACAATAATTGAAAAAATAAAATATGAAGAAAATTGCAAACCAGGGGGGGTTCAGGCCCCAATTGTGAGGTGTGATTATGAATAATCTGGCCCAAAAACTTCAGATCCATTGACTTTTCCAGCCACTATGTGGCACCTTTGACCAGGGTCTACCATATGCCTTGAATCTGAGCCCTTTGATTGATCTCCCAGGACGCGTGGGCGATGATTTTTGAGCGTGCATGATACGTCTTGGCCTTGGGCGCTGCATGGGAATGGTTAATGAAAAATAACATGGGAAATTATACAGACCTGGGGCTCGAACCCAGGTCTTGGACGTTGCAAGCATATGTACCTGCCACTGAGCCACTTCAATTACATTTAATATATAATAGCATACAAATAATATAAAAGAAAAGTGGGTCAACGCTTGGGAACACGCGCGAGTTTTCAAACTAGCGTATCACTTGTTGACAACACATCATCTTCCTTACCATCCCTGTAAAACAAAAACAAAAGCAACGGTTTTATAAATGTTCTTTTAGGCCGTTTTCAAGAAAATAGCGATTAGCTCTCCTTGGCACATAAATTCAGCGCGATTGTTGCATCTTCTTCGTCCAAGCTTGCTGGTTTGAATGGTGGTGGTTTGGAGTCTCAATTTTTCCTCTTTTAAGAATCCCTAATTTGAAGTTCTGAAAACCCTAAAATTCACTCATGGTATAATCGTATATAGCGCACAAAAATACAATTTAATGCATTGGTTAGCTTCAAAACATCATAATGAACATGAATCCATGAATAAAAATTATAAAAGATGCTTAAATTATGATGCACGATTCTACAATTTTTCTGAAACAGTTTGAGTCATAGGTACCGATTCTTGGCGTTTGAGTGGAGGTTTTTGATTGGAATGTGATCAGTGATCTCCAAGGAAGCTATTGAAACCAATCTTATGCTTTGAATCCACCTGTAACAATGTTTTCAGAATTGAGTTTATGGAGAAAAATTCCAAGTTTGTAGAGGACTTTTCTGCGCAGCTTTGTGTCTAGTATCATTAGGTTTATGATCATACTTATGTACTGAGTGCATTAGGTCAAAAATACTCAATCAAATCCATTGCTTTTATTATTTTGGAGATTTGATTTTCTAGCTTTATTTTCCAAATATTTTTCACATGTTTTTGTATCAATTAAGATCAAATCACTCCCAATCTTTCCTTATTGACTTAGGCACGAAATCTTGAGGCTGAAATGTGTACAAAAAGATTTGAAAACTTAGGTTAGTATTTTTCCTATATTTAATTTGATTTAAATGAATTAATATAAATAATAATTCAAATAAATAAATAAAAAATGAGAAAATACTTCCCTTTGGGCCAAGTGGTCGTGCATATGCTTAGAATGATGAATCATGGAAGAAAAATGGGCCCATTAGCATTTTAGGTCATTTGAATCAATGTTGACTTTTCAAAATATCCAAAAATTTCCCAACTTCCACAAGGCATAACTTGCTCAATTTTTAAGCTTTTCTCATGTTCTTGGACATTTTGGAAAGGTCTTTGAGTCCTCTAACCAATGCCTTTGGTCCCATGTCATTTTGATTTACCAATCTCAAGTTATGGCCTTTGACTTAAAGTCCCTTTTTGTTGACTTTTGAAAATGACCTATAATGTTGAAATTGATAACTTTTTGTGAGAGCATTTCTTGGACTTGAAGTATGAAGATGAGTTGTAGGAAATGTCTTTCTCTTCAAAATGAGCTTTGGATGGAATTTTTCTGATAATCCATGTGAAAGTTATGCCCTGGTCAATTTCAGTTGACTTTTTCAACTGTCCAAATAAGGAAACTTTTTGCATCTTGATGATTTCTCAGCCAAATTTTGAGAATCATGATCAAGCATTGATCAAATGATGTTTGTGGCTTCAAAATGATATGTTGACCAAAAATTTGAACATTTGGCTGCCAAATGACCATTTTGCCCCTACAGTTGACTGTAGTGCAATTTAGGGTTTTGACTGTGCAATTTTGAGCTGAATGCCTTGAAACTTGATATGAGGATACTTGACCATATTTGTAGGCATATGAGACTTGATTGGGCCTTTGAAAACTTCATTTCTTTGATCAGAACACAAACCCTAGTTTTGACTGTATAGGAGACCTTTGCACTGTGCAACCCTTGGGGAATTTTGCAGCTTGACTTGGCAATTTCTTAAGGAGAATATGGGAGGGAAAATTTTGGGGTACAACAGTTTCCCCTGTTCAATCTTCTTAGACCTGAGGATGCAGATTGGTTGACGTGCCTTTCGTAATCCGAAGGTGGAAGATGATTGAACACTAAAGTGCCCAGAAATTTGCGCTCACATGTTGGCAGTGTGATGGGGGAATGGGCTTATAGATGCCATTTGGAGATTGCTGGATAGGATGATGGGCTTATAGATGCCATCTGGATGTTAATCGCGTAGGATATTCCTTAGCGAGAACCTGTATACCTGCAAAAGAACAAATGAGTACCTGACACGTTGCGGAAGCTGGTTTTCAGATGCTTGGTATAGATATGTCCTGACTGGTTGCAGGAGCTGGGTCTGGAGCTTCGAAAGATGAATGAACCAGGGATGGTTGCTGCCTTATCATGAACGGTAAGAGAACCTTGGGCGACTTTAACTTCAACAACGCTCGTTGAGAAAATCTTGGGTGACTTTAACTTCAACAACGCTCGTTGAGAAAATATTGGGTGTCTTCTACTGGGGTAAGCATCAGGGAGATCTTAGGGTCGATCTGACTGAACCAGAGGAGGCCTTTAACTGGGTAAGCATCAGGAAAATCTTAGGGTCGATTTAGCTGAACCGGACAAGGTCTTGGAATATCTTCAACTTGGATAAGCATCAGGGAGATCTTAGGGTCGATCTGACTGAACCAGAGAAGGCCTTTGACTGGATAAGCATCAGGAAAATCTTGGGGTCGATTTAACTGAACCGGACAAGGTCTTGAAATATCTTCAACTGGATAAGCATCAGGGAGATCTTAGGGTCGATCTGACTGAACCAGAGAAGGCCTTTGACTGGATAAGCATCAGGAAAATCTTAGGGTCGATTTAACTGAACCGGTCTAGGTCTTGAAATATCTTCAACTGGATAAGCATCAGGGAGATCTTAGGGTCGATCTGACTGAACCAGAGAAGGCCTTTGGCTGGATAAGCATCAGGAAAATCTTAGGGTCGATTTAACTGAACCGGACAAAGTTTTGAAATGTGATTGAGAATTTCAACTGCATCTTTCCTGAAAGGTAAAGGTCAGTCATATGCAATGCATGATATGGATCAAGCAATGATGTTCTCAACATAAATGAGATTTGTATGATATGATGTGTCTATGCATGTTATAATGATGTATGTGATGTTTTATGTATGTTTTTGTCTAGGAAAGTAAATCTTTGACGGGTGCCGGGAAGTCGTATCCTGGGCTGATGTTGAAGAATAAGCTTTCGCTTCCGCTAGGGATGATAATTGTAAGAATACCGGTAGGAGAAGATGACTCCGTTGCGGAATAAGCTTGGTAAATGGAGGATTCTGCGGGGAGAAAAGATACTCTAGCGACCATGTTGGGGAGTGATACTCTGTGGGGAGAGAGATGCCTTGCTGAATTGTTGATAATAATTTGCTGGGGATATCTTTGCTGTATTGGAAGTGTTGATGGACTTCGCTGGGGTAAGAAGACTTCGTCGAGGACGCTCTTTCCGTGGCTTTTGGCTGAGGATAACCCAGTTATATCCTATTAAGGAAATAACTCTTTGAGTACAGCCGGACGACGCGTTCGTGCTCTGCGAGGGATAAGCTTCCAGAATCTACTGGGGATAAGCTTACTGCTTGGGGAGATGGACTCCAATTTTCCTGGGGAATTAGATTGGACTCTCCTGGGGAAGTTTTGAACTGTAATTTTGTAAGTTGAAAGAGGGAACCTATGTAGGGTTGCCTGCTGATGAGCTCGTGTAAAACCGCATCTGAAATGGAGAAGGAACCTGTGTAGGATTACTTTGATGAGTTCGTGTAAAACTTCATTTTTGGAAAGGGAGAACCTGTGTAGGGTTGCTGGGCGACGAGTCCATGTAAAACTGCATCTTGAAGAGAGGGAACCGGTGTAGGGTTGCTTGATGTCGAGTTCGTGTAAAACTACGTCCGGAGAAGGAGACCCTGTGTAGGGTTGCCTGGTGAGGTAAGTTCATGTAAAACTTCTTGATGAACCGGGGTGAGGTTATCTTGAGCTAAATCCATGTAAGACTTCTGGGGGGAACCGGGGTTAGGTTGCCGCAGGATAAGTTCGTGTAAAACTTCTTGACGAACCGAGGTAAGGTCATCTTGAGATGGGTCCATGTAAGACTTCTGGAGGAACCGGGGTTAGGTTACTTGGATAAGTTCGTGTAAAAACTTCTTGATGAACCGGGGTTAGGTCATCTTGAGATAGGTCCATGTGAGACTTCTGGAGGAACCGGGGTTAGGTTACCTGGAGGTAAGTTCGTGTAAAAACTTCTTGATGAACCGGGGTTAGGTCATCTTGAGATGGGTCCATGTAAGACTTCTGGAGGAACCGGGGTTAGGTTGCTTCGGGATGACTTCGTGTAAAACTTCTTCTGAAAATTGAGAAGGAACCGGTGTAGGGTTGCATGATTTTGATTAAGTGGATGATTGTCCTGTTTGGTTTCGGATGTTAACCCACGATCTGGAATTTGTAAAGGTAGATGGTAATCATCCTTATGTTGATCTTTCCCTTATACTTTGGTTGACAGAGCACTTGGATTGCCTGGATAACTCATTATTGCCCCTGCTTCGGAGATGAGGGAAGAGGATACATGTGTGGGTGATTGACAAATCTTCGGGTAGACAAGTGACGAGATACCGGAACATAGTCGTACGCTTTGATCCCTAACTTTTGCCTGGACCGCCCTTTCGGGTTTTCAGTCCACCGGGATACCCATTTTTGCCCAAGCCGCCCCTTCATGTTTTCGACTTGCCGGGTGTACAGATTTTTTCATTTCATCCCTTTATTTTGCCCGAACCCTTTTGGTTCGTCAGGAAACCCTTATTTTTACCTAGGTGTGTCAACCTAGCGGGTCTTTGATTATGCGTAGCATTTTTTCGACTATGTCCACGCTCTCAGAATATAAGGAGTTGCCCCTGTTGGAAGTATTTTGTCATGCCCCAGATACTGGGCAATGCTCCTACTGTGCCCCTTGATTGGAGGTACTTCTGTTCACAAGGTGTTCATCGTGTGAATTTCCCTGCTGTTCAAACAAATAGTTATATGCAAACAAAGTTATTTTAAGAATGCAAAGCTTATGTCTGTCTTGAAGATTTTGAAAATGCATTCTTTTTTCATAAAACAAGTGAATGTTTGTAAAACGTGATGTCAACTCCGTATTTACCGTAGGCCTTCAGGAGTCAGGATACCTCTCGTGACAGTATGCTTTCAAACTAACCCATGCTTCAGCTAGGACTTTTGAGGGTTATAACGTGGCCTGGTTCACGGTTTAAGAAACAAAAGGATAAAGGCTCAAATTATTTGTACCCACCCGCTCTTCGTGATGTTCTTCAAACCTACACTCAGTTGATCGTGCGTTAGACCTTGTTTGAGTCTTTGCTCTTGATTTTCCGGTGATGGTTCAGATATTGATGATTTATTTTGAATAGGCAGTCATTTTTTGTTTTTGTTGAGGGTTTGTAAGACCTCTTTCTTCTTTGATTTTTATCCCTTTCTTTTTTTGCCTGAACTGTTTCCTTTTTGGAATTACAGTCAGCGGGATGCCCCGCTTTCATAAGTCCCTTTTATAGGTTTTGACTTCTTGGGCTTTTCATTTATGATGATTTTTTTTGATAACGACTGCCTGTCTTTATGATTGTTCTGAACCATCACTGTCTTTCTTCGTTTTGTAAAGATCTCTTCGGTGCCCTTCGTCATGCACTTGGATCAACTGAGAGAACTACCCTGCCCCCGGTTATGATTAAGGGTTTTAAATTTCGAAAAGAAAAACTCCTACTTCTTTGGCTCAGATGGGTTGACGAGGGATTATCATCCTTATAACTCCAGTGTTTAGGGATTGAAACAATGCCTGTACCTTATCAGCGAGGTCTGTTCAAAAGCATACTGTACATTGTGGTATCGTTTTCGTCATCCTCCCTCAAGAGGTTTAGAATTTTCAATTAAGAGTTGACCATCGCAAAAATATGAAAGCAGTTTTAAGCATAGTAAACATAATTAAATCAAGACAGACATGTGTAATGCATTCATGAAATAAAAGAGTTTAACATGATAATTGTTTATCTGAACAAGAAAAGAAAAATACAACTTGAATTCAAATGAACAAAAATCCCTCAATCCTAGCCATGTTTTGGCAAGGGAGCAGTGATCACGTTGGGAGTCTCGGCAGGCTCGAACTCGATCTCTTTGGCATCGATCATGTTCTGAATCTTGTACTTCAATGCCCAACAGTCCTCGGTATCGTGCCCCGGGCTATCAGAATGATAAGCACACCTTGCTTCAGGGTTGTAGCTTGGAGAAGAGGTCTTGGGGTTTGCAGGAGGGTTGATTACTGCAATCAGGTTCATCTTCAACATGTGCTGCAATGCTTGTGACCATGGCATGTTAATGTTGGTGAATTGCCTTTTAGGCCCGTCCGGCCTTTGCTGGTTTCCCCTTTGTGGTTGACGGTGTGGTGCAGAACCAGAGATCATGACTGCCCCTGCATGTTGATCACGGCGACTCTTTTGACTGTATGCAGCATTAGATTCCTTCTTTCCCGTGTAAGGCTTTTTATGAATATCAGAAGGTGTGGCCTCTTGAATTTTCCCACTCTTGATACCAGCTTCAATTCTTTCGCCAGTCAGGATGAGGTCGGTAAATCCAGCAGATGAGTTACCAATGAGGTGATTGAAGAATGGCCCGGATAGGGTCCCTAAGAACATATCAACGAGTTCCCGGTCAGTTAACGGAGGCTGCACCCTTCCAGCAAGGTCTCTCCATCTTTGTGCGTACTCCTTGAAACCTTCACTTGATCCCAACGACATACCCTGGAGTTGGGTACGTGTAGGAGCAAGGTCGGCATTATACTGATACTGCTTGTAGAAAGCAGTAGCCAACTCCTCCCAGTTACGAACCTTGGTCCCATCTAGCTGATAGAACCATTCGAGATGAGTCCCTGAAAGACTCTCCTGGAAAAAGTGGATCCACAAATTCTTGTCCACCGTATATGGTTGAATCTTCCGAACATAGGACCTGAGATGTAACTTGGGACAAGACGCCCCGTCATACTTGGTAAAGGATGGTGCTTTGAACTTCCGAGGAATAATCACACCAGTTGACAAACCCAGATCTCCAAAATCCAGCCCAGGTACCTGTTGGATCTCCATAGCATTCAGCCTATCCTCCAGCTGTTTGTACTTGTCCTTCGCCGGAGGGTATTGTTCGTCGTTGAAATCTGTCTCGTTATCGGAGACCACTGGACTAGGCACCTCTCTCTCATGGTGACTGCTTTCCCTCACAGACGGAGTAGTCCTCTCAGTTTCAGTCTGCGGTGTGTTCCCAGATCTGCGTCTAGGGCTGAACAAAACAGTCCTCTTCTTCTTCTTGTCCTTCTTCAGGAGCAGAGCCTTCAGATCTTGTTGCCCCTGGGTCAAATTCATGATCAGCCCTTGGAACTGGGCGTTCTGAGCCTGGAGGGCCTTGATAGACTGCTCAGCTGATGATTCAGGATTCATGACGATCGGCTGAAATAAACAGCGAAGAAGGGTAAGCAACCTGTCAAAGGGATACCTGCAATGCAATGAGATGTATGATATGCATGCCATGATTTCAAGGATCTCGCGGGGTAAACAGAGAAACTTGTTAGAGTTGAAAACTGGTAACTTGATTGAAGAAACTTCCTGTTGCTGAGAGTCCTTCGTCAAGGGTCAAAGGCTCACTATATCCAGTGGGTCATAGCCCCTGACAACCTTGGCTAGAGGAAGATAAATCCTCTTTGCCCCTTGCTAGATGTCTGATTTATCATGACCTGCATCACAAGCCCTTGAGATCCTTGAAATGGGTTAGGATGTATGCAATGGTATGATGTCATGCTATGCATGGGGTGATGTAGGTAAACCCTGTTATGAGTCCCAATTAAGGACTATAAACAAACCCTGCAAGAAACTCAGTATACTTTGTTATGAGACCCAATTAAGGACTATAAACAACCTGCAAGAAACTTAGTAAATCCTGTTATGAGTCCCCATTAAGGACTATAAACAAAACCTGTAAGAAACCTAGTATACCCTGCTATGAATCCCTATTAAGGACTATAAACAAAACCTGCAAGTAGCTTATGTGTTAGATAACACGCATGCAATTAGTCAAGTACGAAGGCACACAAGTCACACAAGAGAAGCCCTTAGAGTTTAGGCCAGCATGGGGTCTGGGTAGTACCCTCTTGAAGTTGGTGGGTTCAACCTGTCCTATCAAAGTAACCGGGTTCTAAGGGTCCCAATATCACGGGATTGCTTTCATTGTTCATCGTTTCGATTTAGCCACTGAACTGGCGACCGAAATATTCCAGGAAAGCAACCCTCAATTGAGTGTAGTATCGAGTATCAACCAACCTCGGACTGCACCAAAGTCAGTTATCTCACTACCCTGAAGAGGCCAAGATAGTTCAATTAAGGTTCCTAAGGTCTGTTGATGCTTCACGACACCACGCGGCGGCCCCGTACTCTCCTTGACTGAACTCAAGGGTTACCGGTACTCACCAAAGTGCCACATCAATGTAGCAGACTGTTTCAACCATGTCGGTATACCCCGCACAGTTCCCTCACAGCCTTGTTGCTACTTTCTAAGAAGGTATCCCCAGATCCGGGTTAGGATCTATAGAACTCCCAAGACAGTCCCACAATTTAAAGCAAACAAGTCAAAGCAATTGAAAACACAGTTATGAACTATCCTAAGGTACACCTCACTTTAAAAGATGTCCCCAGCAGAGTCGCCAGTTCTGTGATCGGTGGATCTGGAACTGACTGTTTAACGCTGGTTCGCGAAATGTCACGGAAGCAAGAGTCGCCACCGTCTTTTATTTTCTCCAAATGGAAAGGACAAAAGCACAGAAAAATTCCTTAAAGAGATTGCTCTCGGTTCGGGAGGTAGGTTATAGAAAGGGAAGGTATTAGCACCCTTTCTATCCATGGTTATCCATGGGCTCTTAGATACTTGCTCATTATGTTTTCAAAAATGGTTTGTTTGCTTTTCAATGTGGGTTTTAAAAAGTTTCTTTGAAAATTCCAATTCGACTCTTGTGTCAGAGTGTTTGAAAAATTGCTTTGAAAGCTTTTGAAAAGTGTCGGTGTGAAAAGATTTTTGTTTGTTTTTGAAGAGAGCAAGTATCTATGAGAACCTACCTACCCTAAGGAATTCGTCTGTGTAAATGTCCTTTAAAGTAGTGCCATCCCACCATTGAGAGGTAGGTAGCACCACCATTGGAGGTGTTCGGGTCAATTCGAGGTTCGGGACATGGTGATCACCAGAGCAATGGGAAGACACCTTAGAAGCTACCCTCATGCCAGGTTCCCGGATCATGACGACTTACTAAGACATCCTCTACTCGACGATCACCTTTCGAGGCAAGGCAACAGTGAGGCGTACCCTAGGGGTGGTGTGTGATTCGTGTGTCGTTTTCATTTGCATTTATCTTGTCATGTTATTGGTGTTCTAGCGCTTGTTTTTATTTTGTCCATACATTCTTTCATGCCATTTATTTAACAGTTAAAAGTTGCGAGGAAAATAAATCTAAAGCTATTACAAATGGCGCGGGTCCACATCGCCAAAATTAAACCGGACCCGATTTGACAGAAAAATAAATAAATCAAAGTAAATAAATTGCGAGAAGTAATTAAAACTTTACAAGGCTTCGGGAGAAGTACATAATTATTTGAGCGAAATAAAATAAGAATGCGAAATTAAATCGAAACGAGGGCGTTGGACCCTTTTGCAAAATTAAATTAATAAGGAATTAAAATTAAAATTAAAAGAAAATGTTTTTTGGTATTTTTAGGATTTAAGATTTAATAGAAAAAGAATTAATTAAAATTAAAATTGAAGGCAAACCCTAATCCTAATGGCTTTTAAATTTGTTATGAAAATATTAAAATTTTAATCGAAATGAAACCCTAATTAATTATGTACAATCTTAATTATGAAAAATAAATAAAATAAGTAATATTATTATTATGAAAAAAAAAGAAAAATTGAAAGGAATAAAATTTATTAAACCTAATTCTATGTTTTTTAGATTTTTTATGAAAAGAATTAATATTGCAAACCCTAATATAAACTAAATTTATTTACATGCAATTATTTACAAGAAAATATGAAAATAAAATATTTATTATGTTTTTTTATCTTTTTTTGATTTTTTATGCATTTTTTATATTTTGTGAGAATAATTAATTAAATCAAATCATTAAAATAAATAAAACAATAATTGAAAAAATAAAATATGAAGAAAATTGCAAACCAGGGGGGGGGGATTCAGGCCCCAATTGTGAGGTGTGATTGTGAATAATCTGGCCCAAAAACTTCAGATCCATTGACTTTTCCAGCCACTATGTGGCACCTTTGACCAGGGTCTACCATATGCCTTGAATCTGAGCCCTTTGATTGATCTCCCAGGACGCGTGGGCGATGATTTTTGAGCGTGCATGATACGTCTTGGCCTTGGGCGCTGCATGGGAATGGTTAATGAAAAATAACATGGGAAATTATACAGACCTGGGGCTCGAACCCAGGTCTTGGACGTTGCAAGCATATGTACCTGCCACTGAGCCACTTCAATTACATTTAATATATAATAGCATACAAATAATATAAAAGAAAAGTGGGTCAACGCTTGGGAACGCGCGCGAGTTTTCAAACTAGCGTATCACTTGTTGACAACACATCATCTTCCTTACCATCCCTGTAAAACAAAAACAAAAGCAACGGTTTTATAAATGTTCTTTTAGGCCGTTTTCAAGAAAATAGCGATTAACTCTCCTTGGAACATAAATTCAGCGCGATTGTTGCATCTTCTTCGTCCAAGCTTGCTGGTTTGAATGGTGGTGGTTTAGAGTCTCAATTTTTCCTCTTTTAAGAATCCCTAATTTGAAGTTCTGAAAACCCTAAAATTCACTCATGGTATAATCGTATATAGCGCACAAAAATACAATTTAATGCATTGGTTAGCTTCAAAACATCATAATGAACATGAATCCATGAATAAAAATTATAAAAGATGCTTAAATTATGATGCACGATTCTACAATTTTTCTGAAACAGTTTGAGTCATAGGTACCGATTCTTGGCGTTTGAGTGGAGGTTTTTGATTGGAATGTGATCAGTGATCTCCAAGGAAGCTATTGAAACCAATCTTATGCTTTGAATCCACCTGTAACAATGTTTTCAGAATTGAGTTTATGGAGAAAAATTCCAAGTTTGTAGAGGACTTTTCTGCGCAGCTTTGTGTCTAGTATCATTAGGTTTATGATCATGCTTATGTACTGAGTGCATTAGGTCAAAAATACTCAATCAAATCCATTGCTTTTATTGTTTTGGAGATTTGATTTTCTAGCTTTATTTTCCAAATATTTTTCACATGTTTTTGTATCAATTAAGATCAAATCACTCCCAATCTTTCCTTATTGACTTAGGCACGAAATCTTGAGGCTGAAATGTGTACAAAAAGATTTGAAAACTTAGGTTAGTATTTTTCCTATATTTAATTTGATTTAAATGAATTAATATAAATAATAATTCAAATAAATAAATAAAAAATGAGAAAATACTTCCCTTTGGGCCAAGTGGTCGTGCATATGCTTAGAATGATGAATCATGGAAGAAAAATGGGCCCATTAGCATTTTAGGTCATTTGAATCAATGTTGACTTTTCAAAATATCCAAAAATTTCCCAACTTCCACAAGGCATAACTTGCTCAATTTTTAAGCTTTGCTCATGTTCTTGGACATTTTGGAAAGGTCTTTGAGTCCTCTAACCAATGCCTTTGGTCCCATGTCATTTTGATTTACCAATCTCAAGTTATGGCCTTTGACTTAAAGTCCCTTTTTGTTGACTTTTGAAAATGACCTATAATGTTGAAATTGATAACTTTTTGTGAGAGCATTTCTTGGACTTGAAGTATGAAGATGAGTTGTAGGAAATGTCTTTCTCTTCAAAATGAGATTTGGATGGAATTTTTCTGATAATCCATGTGAAAGTTATGCCCTGGTCAATTTCAGTTGACTTTTTCAGCTGTCCAAATAAGGAAACTTTTTGCATCTTGATGATTTCTGAGCCAAATTTTGAGAATCATGATCAAGAATTGATCAAATGATGTTTGTGGCTTCAAAATGATATGTTGACCAAAAATTTGAACATTTGGCTACCAAATGACCATTTTGCCCCTACAGTTGACTGTAGTGCAATTTAGGGTTTTGACTGTGCAATTTTGAGCTGAATGCCTTGAAACTTGATATGAGGATACTTGACCATATTTGTAGGCATATGAGACTTGATTGGGCCTTTGAAAACTTCATTTCTTTGATCAGAACACAAACCCTAGTTTTGACTGTATAGGAGACCTTTGCACTGTGCAACCCTTGGGGAATTTTGCAGCTAGACTTGGCAATTTCTTGGAGAATATGGGAGGGCAAATTTTGGGGTACAACAGATTCCATGCAAGATTCAGAAGCGAATAAAAATGTCACCACTTCCTGAATTCCCCCCTGCCCTGAAAGCATGCGAGGCGCGCCTCTCGTTTCTTCTGGGAGAACAAAGGTCGACTCACCCACTTAGCTAAAACACATGGGAGTCAATCCTTTTGGTCTAGAGGCAATTTCTAAGTTACTTCGCTTTGTGATCTCTCGCACTCTTTCTTCTGACTCCAACCCATCTCAAGCACATAATGACAAGATGAGTCCTGAAGCAATTAAAGCCAAAAATCTGATGACTAAAATTCGAACTCTTGCTTTAAATCCTAATCTGCCTCATCTACTCCATTCTGATCCAACTCTTGGCCTAGAACTCTCAGAAGTTCTTGCTCAAATGAAGGAACTCAATATGTCTGAATCATCCAGGTTGATGGTAATGGCATTTGAGAAACTTTTCATCGCTCTATGCCAAAATGTTGAAAGAATTCGAGCAAATGAGGCATCGGTTGAGTCGAAGGAAGCCTTTGTGAAAGAAAAGTTAGATATGGTGGTGCAGGTTATTGAAGAAATTAATGGTTTGTTAGCAATGGTTGAAGAGAAAAAACAAGAACTGATTCCCAAACGAAATAGAGCTGCTGAAATTTGTAACCAGATTTGTGCTCTCAACAAGGAATTAGAATTAATCACCAAGCAAGAGGAAAAAATTAACAATGTGATTAATCCCATCCAAGCAAAAGCTGAGCAGATGGCTGTGGATGCCGTGGATCAAAGTGATGCGACTTCTTCTGTTGAAGTAAGGCTTGAAATACTTAAGATTCAGGCAGAAGGTTTTGAGTATCAGGCCACTAACCTCCATGGTGAACTGCAGTCGTTTCAAGCCAAATTTAAACATTTTTAACCATTGTAACAACAATCTTGTAATTTCTTCATGGCTCTAAGCCAAATTTTAACGAATCCTTTATTTGTTGTTTTTAAATGTAATCTCCATATTTTATGCGTGTTTTGAATTTGTTGGTCTCAACAAAATTTTACCAGCTCGTTGGTTCGACGAATATTTATTCCGTCGAGATTTTGATTTCTTGAAGAATGGGCTTATACTTTTTTAAGTACTTGCCATTTACCCTTAAGATCCGTCGATCTGGGGCAAACTCCTCAAGCTCATAGGAATTATTTGAAAAAACATGTATCACCTTACAAGGTCCTTCCCAATTTGGGAACCATTTCCCTAAAACCCTATCATTTTTGTCCATATGCAATATCACTTTCCATACTAGATCATTGACAACAAATATTTTATCCTTTACCTTTTATTGTAAGCTCTAGCGACTCTTTCTTTATGTCTTATTAACGAATCAAGGGCTAAAATCCTTTCCTCATCTATGTCGACAAGCTCGTCTTCCATCATATTCCAGTAATCCTCAGATGGTATTTCATGCTATCTTTGGATTCTTATCGATTGGACATGTATCTCCACTGGTAACATTGCATCATGCCTATATGCAATTCGAAATGGAGTAGTTCTTGTTGCTTCCTTAGGGGAAGTTCTACACGCCCATAAGGCTTGATCTAATGTTTTATGCCAATTCCATGGCTTCTTTCCTATATTCTTCTTAATTAGGCTAATTATCACTTTATTGGCAGCTTCGCCTTGGCCATTTGCTTGAGCATAGTAGGGGGTAGAAGTTAACAACTTAAATCCAACTTCTTGCGTAAATTCTTCCATTTTTCGTCCAGTAAACATTGATCCTTGGTCGGTCGTAATTGTTTCTGGAATTCCAAACCGACAGATGATGTGATTTTGTATAAAATTAATAACAGCTTCTTGGTCGATGTTAGTTAAAGCTACTGCCTCGACCCATTTTGTAAAGTAATCAATACCGACTAAAATATATCTTTGTTGTTTTGATTATGCTGGTTTTATTTCTCCAATAAATTCTAAAGCCCATCCTCTGAATCACTGCACGTAATTCACTTGCGGGGACATGTCGTATGCCCCCATGCATTTGGCATTCTCGGCAACCTTTAGCAAATTTGATGAAATCTTTTAGCATTGAAGGCCAATAGACGCATGAACGCACCAAAAGCCATTTCATTTTGTGTCATGCTTGATGTGCACCACATGCTCCACTATACACACTTGACACTGCCATGTATGCTTCACTTTCTCCAAGGCATTTTAACAAAACTCCTTCAGCAGTTTTCTTAAATAATTCGTTCTCTATCAAAACATAACTGAGAACACGATACTTGATCTTATGATCTGTCGACCCCGTTGGGATGCATAGATAGTTAGCCAATGGATTTCTCTAATCATTCTCTTGTCCTTTGTCAATGGTTAAAATCTGAAAAATTTTGGCATCTATACCACCTAACTTCACGATCGACAAATCTGAAGGGGATAACAAAGTTGCTCAAACTTTCTCTCTTACTTGGGTAAGCTCTTCATTTTCGTCTCTCTTGTATCCTGAGGCTTCTTGTGCTAGGTCATTATCCTTTTCGTTCTCTCTTCGAGTTATGTGTCAAATACTTACTTGCTCGAATTGTTTTAGTAATCTAATGGTAATCACAAAATACATGATTAAATTTTCTTTAACACATTTGTACTCCTTTGACACTTGTTTAATCACTAATTCAGAGTCTCCCATAATTTCGACGTTCCTTGCCCCCAAATCTAGCAGCAGTTCAAGTCCTGTTATTAAGGACTCGTATTCTGCTTCATTATTTGTGCACATACTGTCGATTTTATACTTGAACTCTGCTGGAATCCCACTAGGAGAAATTATAATTCCTCCTATTCCAACTCCATTCTTATGGCTAGAACCATCAAATTATAATTTCCATGGCACTAAGTCTACATAATTTTGAGGTATACCAACCATTGAATGGTCGACCAAAAAATTTGCCACTACTTGTAAGTCAGAGAATACTCTGTTAATGCTAAAGCCCATTTACCAATTCGACTATGTAAAATTGGTTTGGATAACATGTGCTTAATAATATTGAAATGAGAAGATACATACATATCAACAGGCTTTATATATTGCTTTAGTTTGATACAAGATAAGTACAGGCAAAGGCATAATTTTTCTATATCACAATACCTAGTATCAGGATTATTTAGCATTCGACTAAGATGATACACAAGTCTCTCGACACCTTTTTCGTCCTGTTGGACTAACATACTACCTATAGTCGCATCTGAGGCCGCAATATAAAACCTCATAGGCCTATGTCTAAAAGTTGGTGCCAATATTGGAGACTTTACTAAGTAGTCTTTGATTTTGTCGAAAGCCTCTTGATGCTCCTCTTGCCAAACAAAATCTTAATTTTTTAGTCGAAGTAGTGGTGAAAATACTTTGGTTTTTCCACTTAAGTTGGATACGAACCTCCTTAGGAAATTTATCTTGCCCAACAAAGATTGAAGTTCCTTTTTGGTCGATGGTGGTCTGACGTCCATATTGGCTTTGGTCTTACTTTGATTTACTTTTATGTTTTTTTATGCAACACAAAGCCAAGAAAGTCACCCGCCTGCACACAGAAAGCACATTTTAATGGATTCATTTTTAATCAATGTTTTCTCATCCTTTCGAAAGACTTTCGAAGGTGTTGCAGATGAGTTGGTTTACTGTTCAACTTTATTACAATATCAACAATGTAAACTTGCATGAAATCTTCAATAAAATCATGAAACATAGAATTCATTACCCTTTGATATGTCGCTCTGGAATTTTTTAAACCGAATGGCATAACAACCCATTCATAGGTTCCCAGTGCCCCATGGCAGCGAAATGCCGTCTTCGACACATCTTCATCTGCAATAAAAATTTGGTTATAACCAGAATAACCATCAAGCATACTTAGATATTCAAATCCAGCGACCGAATTGACCAACATTTCTGCCACAGGCATGGCAAACTCGTCTTTTGGGGTAGCAGCATTTAAATCTCTAAAATTTATGCATACCCTTAATTTTCCATTTTTCTTAATTACTGGCACAAAGTTTGCCAACCTGTCGACATATCTTGCAATTCTTATGAATATGCTTTTGAGGAGTCTTTTTACCTTCTCTTTGATTTTCGACATTATGGATGGAGCGAAACGTCTGGGCGTATACTTTACTGGTTTCTTTCTAGCTTCTATTAGTAATTTTAGTTCAACCAATTCCCTTCTTAAACCTGGCATTTCATTGTAGTCCCAAGCAAAACAGTATTTAAATTCTTTTAATAAAGATATTACCTCAGATTTCAATGTTAGGTCGATGTTGGCGCTGATATAAGTTGGTCTTTTATCCCCCTTTTCGCAAAGATCTATTTCTTCTAAAGGGTCTTGTGGCTGCATCTTTTCGGGTGCCATTGGATCCTTTTCGAAGCCTAAGGGTTCTTCGTCATATATGCAGTCCAGGCGCTGCTTATCAATGTTTTCTTCGACCATCTCTAGTATATCTGGTATCTTTGGCTCAATAGCCAAAGTAGCTCCTTCATTTAGAACTTGTGTTTTATTGGCTTTGACATCCATATTTTCTTCAGCTTCTAGTTCCGAATTTATTTTACTTTCAGCGTGTGATACGGTGGGAGAACTGACTTGAGGGTTTGCGTATGTGTTCGCAAATGTTGCGGTTAGCAAGAGTCGCCACCGACTTTTCTTTTATCCAAAAGGAAAGGTCAAAAAGCACAGGAAATACCTTTGAGATTGTTTCTTGAGTTCGGGGGGTAGATTATGAAAATGGAAGGTATTAGAACCCTTTTCATCCATGGTTTTCCATGGGCTCTTAGTTACTTGCTAGATCACTTGCTTTTGTTGCTTGAAAATGTGTTTGGTGTGGTTTTGAAAGTATTTTGTAAAAGAGGCCATTCGTTTAGGCAATCTTTGTAATGATTCTCGTTCGTAAGAATGTATACAAAGATGTTTGTCTTTTTTGAAAATGTTTTCAATGTTTGTAAGTTGTTTGGAAATGTGTGTGTGTTTGTTTTGAAAAATAGCAAGGATGTTTGCTTGAAAAATAGAGCAAGTAACTAGGAGTAATCTACCTACTCAAATGTCTTTCTTGTTCATTTTTATTCCTTTGACATTGTTGTCTTACCATTGATTTGGTAAGCAACCCTATCTTTGGATGTTAACGGGACGAGAGTGGGTCATCGTATAACCATGATTAGAAATGTTGCAAAGTATATTAGTATTTTTGAGGGACTAAGATCATTTTATAAGGCAACTTTGAATAGCGTCATCGAGGGACTATGATCTTTTGATTTTGTTTATTTTACCAAGATACTTTGCATGCGTAACATGGCTATTTTTGTGTAAAGCAACCAAGTGGAGAAACCCTAAGGGTGTTTGTGTGCAAGTGTATTTGATTTCATGCATGATTTTATCTTGAATTAGTATTTTCTATTTCATTGACTTTATCTTGCCATACATATCCTAATCACTAGCATTTACACTTGAAAGCGATAAAATGCGGAAATGTAAAGTCCTACGCTATTACAATATTTAGGGGGTGGGAGTACAAATTTATGAATGGGGAGTACCAGCGAGAAAAATAAAGAAAATAACAATGGGAAGAAAGAAAGAAAAAGGAAAAGAGTCAGCGTGCTGCTGAGAGGAAGTCAGTAGTTCTGACCCTGGCCTGCTGCAGGATAGCAACTTGTTAGTGAAAATGTATAGGTCAAAAGTTCTGACCCTGGTGCGCTGCAAAACAGAAACATGTTAGTGAAAATGTATGGGGTCAGAAGTTCTGCTCATGCGGGGCACACAGTAATTTCCAGAAGTTCTGATACTACTGATGACAAAACAGGTCCCAGAAGTTCTGGCATCAAAGTCAGAACTTGGTTTCCCTCCGTGCTAGTCAGAACATATGTAATTTGGTTATTTTTCCATAAAACAGAAGGCATGCCTAAGACAGTTTTAGCAAGTATCATAGCATTTCAGAAGTCAGAACCAAAAATCAGAGGCAAGTTCTGAACTGTTCATTCTCGACTTAGGCGTACAGATGCGTGAAAATCTCAGAACATGCACAACATCAGAAGCATGATATCTACATTATGTTTTTGAGCATGCAAATTTGGTGATGTTTAAGCAATGTGATGAGGGTCAGCAAGTGCTTACCTTGCAGCTAGAAAGAGTTCTGTGGACTGGAGTTAGCCTTAACTCTGATGATGTTCTGGACAGGTTCTTTGAATGGATGGATGGAGGGTATATGTATGAGTTAGGAGACGGTATGGGTGTTTCTTAGTCAAGAAATATTTTGAGAGCAAATGGAGTTTGAAAGCAGGAGATTCAAAGTTAATGGTTGGTATGTTGTGTTTACAGTTTTTGAAACTCTGGGAATTTTGGGCAGAGATTCAAGGTGTTTTCTTGCTAAAACTTTCTGTATCTTTTCAGCAATTTTTCTGAACTTGGACCAAGGGTTTTTCAATGGAAAAAGGTGCTCTATTTATAGGCAAAGCTTTGTGGATTTTTAAAACGTTAAGTGGCGCCAATATCATGCACTAGATGCTGACTTACTCTTGAAGAAAGTTCATAAAAAGTCGTGATGATTGACAGCCTTTAGCCTAGCTTGGGTTAGTAAGCGAGGATTAAGGAAAAGTGACACCCATGAGCGAAAAGTAGCACATGAACCCATACCTATATCTGCACAAGAGCGTTACTATGCTGCACGTGGAGAGACCCTTTGGACAAATGCTCAACAGTGGTTGAGAGCATTAATGAGCATTAAATGGTGATGAGATTGGTCAAGAATAAGAAATCTTGTAATATGAGATTTACATCATTACTTAAATCTGAGCCAGCAGTTCCTACTTCAGCATAGTCCAGAACAATGCACCCAAGTTCTGATCTTGGTATCCTACTGCCTCAGCAAATTCTGAGGGTTCTCCGGGCTTTTCAGCATGTTTTATAATCTTCTGTTCTTACCTTGGCAGATTCTGACTAAACTTGCGTAGCTGCTGAAGAGCTACATTCTTATTGAATGTCATATGCTGAGCTAAATTTGCAACTTTTGACAAAGTTGGCGTAGCTGCTGAAGAGCCATATTCTGACTGAATTAGCGTAGCAGCTGAAGAGCCACATTCTGACTGAATTGGCGTAGCTGCTGAAGAGCCACATTCTGACTGAATGTTATGTGTTGAACCAAGTTTACAATTTCTGGCTGCTCCTGCTTGGAGATTGGTTCAGAAGTTCTGAAGTGTCATTTTTCTTAAATACTTTAGAAAAAATTCTAAGTATTTAGAATTTAACTTCTTCAAGGTAAAATTTGACTTTTGAGCTTCTTGATGAAACAAACTTCATATTCCAACATGTCTTGATAAAATATGATTTTTTTTGTGTTTTGATTTTGATCCAAAAACCAAAGTTTGACTTTTTTAGCTTGCAAAATGACCATTTTGCCTTTGTAAATGGCTTGCTTGGAAAGGAGTGATAACTCAAGGATTGGATTTGTATAAGAGAAAACTTTGAGAATCCAGGGTGATTTTTCTCTAAAAGAGAGGACAAATTTTGGGGTACAACACAGCGATATATGCCGAAATCCTATTTAGAGCATCTAGCTCAGACATCATCACTGATGTCTCCCTAGCTCGTCAGCCGATTAGCACAGTATGAATCCTCGAGAGGTTCCACATCCCATATAAAACCATGGGTTTCATGTAACTTCAATGAAACAAACGCTTCATCAAGTTTGGCATATACTTCCTCAGCAGGTTGTATTGGGGAAATATTAGCCAAATTCCTATCGAACTGCTTCTTTTCGACATTGTTCACATCTACCATAAAATACCCTTGATCAGCTTCAATATTCTCGACTATGTTATCCTCCTTCCAGATCACCAAACGTTGATGCACAGAGGATGGCACATCCCCCACTTCGTGTAGCCATTCTCTCCCTACTAGGAGATTGTAACTTGGCTTGCCTTGAATCACCATGAAAATAGTCGGCCTAGTAACTGAGCCGACAGTGATGTCCACTTGTATCACACCCATGGTGTTTCTAGTTCTTCCTTCGTAGTCTAATAAGACCATGTTATGAGATCTAACGTCGGTGTCATATTTACTGATTTTCCGTAACATGTGGTGTGGCATAATGTTTACCGTAGCACCACAGTCTACCAACACCTTGTTGATAGCCACCCCTTCGACTTTAGCCCTTATTAAAAGGGGATTTAAATGGCTTCTCATCGCCATATCTAGTTTCTCAAAGAAATCATCCTGGTTCTCAATGGAACCATTATTCATGACAAAATAGCATGTTGGATTGTGTAAAGCCATCTCCTCAGCATCCTTGTCTACTGAATCCTCTACTTTCGTCAAGCAATCGTATTCTGCTGGCAAAATTGATACTACGCTGACTAAAATATTCAAACTCTCTTCAGAGTCGGAATCAAAATCGTCAATGGCTTCTTCAGAACATTTGGCAACTGGTCGATTCACGAATTCTTTGATTCGTTCTTTCACTGAGGAATCGACTTTCACCTGGTACTGCCTCATATTTCCACCTTTGTTTGCACCAAACTGGCCAGCAGCCGCTCGCCTCTCAGCTTGCTTTCGACGCTGGAAGCGTCTCCATTGGGTTCTAGTCATGGGATTCTTCCCCATGTAGTTTTCAGAGATGTGGCTTTTCTTCTCTGACTCGAACTCATGTCGGTAGTCAATAGCCGACTTCCCTCTGTTTGGTGCCCCATCAATTGGTGCACCTTTTCTCCCTTGGGGTTTAATCCAGGTCCCATTATGAGCTTTTGCTGAGGGAATATAACTCCTAGGTTTAACATGTGAATTTCCCATAGCTCTCCTTGGGTCCCTAGTTGTAGGGAACCTTTGATTTATGTGGCTTGGTCTTGTTCTTCTCTAACTGTAGCTTCTGGAAATTTTCAGCAGCTATTTTGTCGGTCAAAGTGCCACATCTAGGACACAAGCAAGCTTGTGAACCTTTATTCTTACAGCGGTAAAGGAAGTCTAGCAAATCTTCCTCAGGCCTTGGGCACACATCTTCTAGGCCGACATCAGGACTTTCTCCAGTTCCCTCTTCGACCATATTGTCCTCAGGGAATTCAGTAATCTCTACCATATTGATGCCCATTGGGTCGAGAAACAAAGCCTCCTCTTTCCTAAGATGATCAATATCAATCTTCATCTTTCTTGCAGAAAACTTCAGCCTGCCCTCTTGCAGCGACTTTTGCACGAGATCCATGAAAAAGTAACATTGAGAGGTTGTATGACCAAGATAATTATGAAATTTACAAAAACCTTGTTTCTGTCATTGTTCTAATGGTGGTAATTTAGCACCTGGGGGTATTAAAATTTGACCATCTTTAACCAGTAAATCAAAAATTTATTCACACTTAGTGACATCAAACGTATAAGTTTTTGCTGGGAATTTTGGATTATTTTCGACCGTATTCTTTCCTTTAGCTGGAAATAATGATTTACATTCATAGGCTGGCTCTGGCTTCATTTCCGCCAAGTCGACATCTACCTCTGTTGGTGAGGTATAATGGGCCTCACAAATGGGATTTGTGTCATCATAATCTATGAAGGCTACTTTTTCTTTTCTAGACTTATCCTTAGTATGTCTGACTTTTTCTAGTCGCAGACGCTCTAGATGTTGAACTCTATCAGCTAGCTGTGACATACTTTTCATGAAGGTTGGATCTATTTTCTTCCTGATGGAATAATCTAAACCTCCAGCGACCATTTGAACAAGCTCATGTTCTAGCACTTGAGTAAAGCATCTTGCTTTTAATGACCTAAATCTATTTAGATGATCATCAATGATTTCAGCAAACCTTCTCTTAATGTTTGATAATTCGACCAAACTAATTTTCGAATGACCCTCATAAAATTGTTCATGGAAAAGTTTCTCCAACTTCGTCCATGAGTCAATCAAATTTGGGGGTAAAGTGATAAACCATGTGAAAACTGCCTTAGTAAGGGAAGAAGGAAAGTGCTTTACCCTTAAGTTTTCATTATTCGACATATCCCCAGATTAACTTAGATATATGGCAATATGTTCCACCGTCGACTCTCCAGATTCTCCCCCAAATTTTGTATACTTAGGGATTTTCCATCCTCTAGGGTTTTCAGTCTGTAAAATATATTCAGATAAAAGGGAGGAATATGTTGGCCTCGGAAGAGCGGTATTCATGCCATTTCTGGCCATAATTCTTTTGACAGTGGTGGTTAAATTATTTTCAACGACTAAGTTTTCTTGTCGAATTTGCTCGACAATTTAAGCATCCTCTTGATGTCAATCTACTAATACCCTGGGTGGATCAACCATCAAATTCCTTGGAGGCACTACCATTTTCCCCTGATGGAAAGTTTCATCTTGTATTGCCCCTATGTCTATTTGACCAGGGGCATCTAGTCGAACAGGTGGTGCCTGTCGAATAGGCACTGGGGGAGCACCTAAAAAATTACACAAACGCGTTAATTGGGCAATCACCTGTCAATTTATTTCAGCAGACAGCCTATTAGTCTCATCCTACTCTTGTACTATGGGATTAAATACATTACCCATCTGGTTAGTTAACATATTAACCAACTCATGGTTACTATCATCCATTTGTTTCCTTAATATTGCTACTGAAGTATTAGTAAGCGGCGGTACTAAGGGTTGAGAAGGAGCTACCTATTTTGGTTGCCTCTATTATTTCCCCCTGGCGCAGATCCTTGTAAAGGAGAGTTCAAATTTTGAACATTATCTGACGCCACTGCTGTATTCGATGTCGACTGATATCCTGGCATCATGGAATACGACATTCCATAAGTAGGATTTACATTACCAAAACGAGGCACGTTAGGTATGGTAGTCGTAGTCACTACTGGTCTTGGGCTTCCCGGTGGAGCCTGCGACATCTGTACGGAAACCGCAGCAGTTGACCCTACTGGAGGAAAAAATGCTACTTGTGAAACTACTGGATCGGTAGTGATTAAAGTTTGTGACGGTATTTCGTCTACGTTTGGATTATCAGGAATTGTCATTCTTGATATTTTCTTCCTGGATAATGGTTTATTATACTCTTTGGTTAACTTCCCATTTCTTAGTTGCATTCACTTATAAATACTCAAGACCAATTCTTAGCACTGTATGCCAATTTGTTTACTGTGGAAAATGGTAAACAACCGTTGGTCCTCCCAGAGTCCTAAACTTATGGTAACTTGCGAGATCGACTAGTTGATCTTAAGACGCATGCTAGCAGTTTTTTCTATCACACCTATTCCGTCGAAATACCATTCAAAGGAAACGGCTTTCTTTTTACTGGAAAAACGGGTGTAATGGTTTTCCACACTATGGTTTAATCGACTAACTGGTAACTCGTGACCGACAGAAGATATTCGTGCAAAAAACGAGACTCACTAAACTAACTGACAGGTGACTCGTGACCCACAGGTAGTGTCGAATTGTTTATGCAAAATAGAAGATAACGTATAGATCTTGCTCGACATTAAAGAGAAAACAGATAAAGCACTCAAAAGATATAACTGAAAAATAAAAGATTTGCATTGAAATAAAAATGGTGATTCACGTACATCAAGCACTTTTCACTCTTGATTTCCTGGCACTCGGAATGAGAGAGTTTGACAAGTGATTTGAGAGTACAAGTGAACACACACAAACTACACAAAATCTGCCTATTTATAGTGTTTACAAAGTAACTACCTAGATAAAAGCTACGACTAATATTAACATCTTTAGGTAACTGCTTCACTAGATGTTGCCACTTCTTTGGCGCTCAAACACGTCGTGGATTGCTAGTAACTACTCATAATTTTGAAGTTCCGCCTATTTGGCGCTTGAACATGTCGTGGGTTGTTGGTAACTGCCCACGTTTCCTCTAAGCCTCTTAAACATAAACTGGTTTTTCCTTTCTTCGACGCTTTCTTTCTGACAAAGAATACTCACGCTTCCTATAAGTCCAAGAAACCCTTCTTTGTCGACTAATACCATTTTCGACCAAGTCCTTCTCTTTTACCCTTTTGATCGACTAAACCAATTTTATCCTCCTAACACATCCTTTTATTTTTTCCTAGTCGACGTAGTTCAATTTTAGACAGTTTCAGTGTGGCTCCTTCCAAGCATTAACTCTGACTTAATAAAACCAACTTTTCACACATTGGCTCCTATTTCCCAAAAACCCTTATTTTGGAGGATGACTCCTAACTTATGAGAATATTTTCATTTATCACGTGTAATTGAATTCCTTAATATTTTTCAAGGTAACACCTATCAGTAACCATCAGTTGATTAAGTGGTCAAAAGTTCAAATGTCCAAACCTCAAATAGAAACTATGTGTGTCGAAGGGTTTATAGGTGGAATCGAAGCATGTTGCTTCAAAGGGAGCCATTTCCCATTCGAAGCTTATGGATCGAAGCAAGCATGAAGATAGACTTGTAATACATGGTGTCGAAACTATGTGTGTCAAAGGGTTTAGAGGTGGATCGAAGCAGGTTTAGAGATGGATCGAAGCAGTTTGCTCAAAGGAAACCATTGCTCAATCGAAGCTTGTGGATCGAAGCAAGCTTGCTCTTCTTCGATTTGTCAAAATCTGCCGACCACTCCTTTTCGATCAGGCATGTGGTTCGAACAGCCTGAACCAGATTTTGAATTCGAGCTGCACACCTTTCGACCGGCTTTACCCTTTCGATAATTTCCTCTTCCTCCTTTGAGGATTCAGAAGTTACATCTTCGACCTGATGCTTTAGATCCCAATGGAAACTATTATGGGGCATTAAAAATCCAATTATACTTGTGCAAACTTGAGCTTTTGAAAATTTTATGAGAGATGTCTTGAGAAAAGAGAGGGCAAATTTTGGGGTACAACAGCTTCCCCTGTTCAATCTTCTTAAACCTGAAGAGTTAGATTGGCAAGTCCGCCATTCCTGACTTGAAGGTGGAATATGATTGAACACTAGAGTTCCCGGAAATTTGCACTCGATGATGTGGTGGTTGATTATGTCAGGAATGGGCTTAAAGATGCCATTTAGAGAGGTGATCGAGATTTTTGTTGTATTTGATTTTTCCTGCAAGGAAGAGGGTTAGTTGCATGCAGATGTATGCATGGTCTGATGATGTTCCTCAAAATAAATGAGATTATGCATTTATCATGTATGTAATATGATGTATGAATATGAAATATTTGTTGAAATGTATTTTTGCTTCGGAAAATAAATCCTTGACAAGTGTTGGGGTACTTTGGGAAGTTAAATCCCGGAGTGCTGTTGGGGATGAAGAGTATGCACATCTTCAAACTTTGTTTAGAATGTTTTCACTGGGGATTCCCGTTTTGTTGTTTGAGGAGAAATCCGCTGGGGAAGAGTGGCTTTGGTTTGAGAAATATTTGTGGAGAGTGTTGATTTCTGCTTGGGGAAAGAGTTCATGTGTTTTAGTTGTCAGTTGCTCTACTGGGGAGGTATGCTCTTGATTGGAGAGAATGGAAGTTAACAACTTGTTAGGGATAAAGAAGTTAACTGTTATCTGGTCGGCTTCCAGGCGTTGCAGCAACTCACTGGGAATAGTGGAAAACTCTACTGGGGAATAGGATTTTTGTTAGTGATTTGAAGGATTTAAACGATTATTTGGTTGGGTCCAGGTTTCGTAGTAACTCGAACGGTTATCTGGTCGGTCCAGGTTTCAACAATTTGATCTTGAGGTTAACTAGCATCTGGTTGGGTCCAGGCTTTAGTAACTTTTGGGGACATCAATGACTCTATCAGCGATTAAAGGGTTTTGTCTGCTGATTTGTATTGGTCTGGAGGATTCGTGGTTTGTTGGGGAAATAAACCCATTTGATAATCTATTGGGGAGGTGTTTTCTTCTAACTGAAATCCTCAAGGCTTCCTCTTAAGACCAAATCAGTTAGGGAGAGATTTTCCGGAGGTTGAAACTCTAGTTGGGGATTGCATGGAGCCAACTTTATGGAGATATCCGTGAACTTGGTCTTGTGGGGTTTGTACTCTTACCCGTGAAGATTATTCTGTGGGGATAACCTTATAGAGGTGTCTCTGGAGACTTCAAAGGGGATCACCTTATGAAAGAGACTTTGTGGGGATTTGTCGTTGTCCACAACAATAAGTGTTGTAGTTATTGCCAGAAAAATTTTGCTTGATTGTATATGCCCCTTTGATGGGATTCATGTTTAATGCCCTAAGTTATTCGAATGGAGACCTGCCCTCGGCTATAAGAGATTTCTGATAATCTTGACTTGAATTCGCCGGACGGGTTGGACAATAATCATGTTATGCCCCTTGATTATGGAAAATTTGTCAATGGAAGTGGTTTTGTTCATTGAGAATTTATGTTCATTGGATATTCGCCGTGCGAATTTTTCCGCTATCAAACAATTAGCCATATGCAAATAGCGATATTGAAACAATGCAAAGTTTATGTTTGTCTTGAAGTTTTGAAAATGCAGTTTAAATAAAATATTTTTGTAAGAGTATGAATTCAACTCAAGATTTACAATAAGCCTTACAGGAGTCAGGATACCTTTTGTAACAGTATGCTTTCGAACTAACCCATGCTTCAATTAGGACTTTTAAAGGGTTGTAGCGTGGCTTGGTTCACGGTTTAAGAAACAAAGGATAAGGCTCAAAGTTTATTTATACCTGCCTGTTCTTCATGATGTTCTCCAGTCCTAAACTCAGTTAATTGTGTTTTGAACTCCTATTGAATCTGGAATGATATTTTGGTGATGCTTCAGATATTTGGAAGTTTGTTTAAGAAGGCGGTCATTTTTGCAACACTTTTTTTTTGTTGTTGAGGATTTGTAACGACTTCCTTTTTTATTATCCCTAATTTTTTTGCCTAACTGTTTTGTTTTGAAACTATAGTTAGTGGGATGCCCCAGTTTTTCTTAAGTCTCCTTCATAGGTTTTGACCTAGTGGGCTTTTCTTTTGAGAAGTAATAATTGCCTATATTTTTTTTTGGGAAACCAATGCCATCTTTTGATTTAGAAGGCTATTTTCGTTGTGAAGTGACAGCTTGTGACTGAACACGCCTTTGAATTAACTGAGAAGCTATCCTGCCCCAGGTTTTGATTAAAGGTTTTAATTTGTGTGAAAAAGAAAACTCCTACTTCTTTGGCTCAAAGGGGTTGACTAGGAATCATCTTCCTTATAACTCCAGTGTTTAGGGATTGAAATAACACTTGTACATTGTCAGTAAGGTCTGTCCAAAAGCATATTGTATGAGATTATGGTATTATTTTCGTCATCCTCCATCTAAAAGTTTAAAACTTGTAGTCGAGAGTTGACTCATCACAAAAGGAAATAAAAGCATAGTTTAAATATAGTGAAAATGAATAAATTAAATCAAGACAAAAATATGCAATGCATTAATGAAAGTAACCAAAGTCTGACATAAAGATAAGTGTTTAAACAAACAAAAGATATTACAATTGAAAATTTAAAATGAACTGGACACTCTCAATGATTTGGCATGGGAGTAGTGATCACGTTGGGAGTTACCGGAGGGTCAAATTCAATTGTCTTGTTATCAATTAGGTCTGGGATTTTATTCTTTAGAGTCCAACAATAATTGGTATCGTGTCTGGGGCTATTTGAATGGTAAGCACATTTGGCATTGGGGTTGTATTGAGATGAAGATGTATTGGGATTTTGTGGAGGGTCTCTTAGTGAAATGAGCTCAGCTTTTAGTAAATGTTGTAGAGCTTGTGGTAAGGACATACCAATCTTGGTTTATTGTCTCTCTTGAAATTTCCTCCTACGCCTACCCTCTAGTTGCGATTTAGTAGATGTGGGATTAGAAATTAAAACTTCCCCACTGATTGGTCGTGGTTACTCTTGTTACGACCCTTCAGGCTGTACACAACATTGGATTTTTTATTCCTATTGAAAGGCTGCTTCACTGCACTTAAAGATGCATCCCTTTGAATCTTATCGCTCTTGACACTAGCTTCTACTCTTTCACCTATCAATATCAGCTCGGTGACCCCAACTGAAGAGCTTCCAATCAGATGGTTGAAAAATGGGCCTAATAAAGTACCCAAGAACATATCTACCAGCTCTCTATCAGATAGCGGAGGCTGGACTCATCCTGCAAGATCTCTCCATTTTTGGGTATAATCTTTGAATCCCTCACTGGAAGCCATAGACATGCTTTGGAGTTGTGTACGGGTTGGAGCAAGGTCAGTATTGTATTGGTACTGCCTGTAGAAAGCAGCAGCCAAATCCTCCCAATTGCAGATGTTGGTTCCCTCCAGCTGATAGAACCATTCCAATTGAGTACCCGTAAACTTTCCTGGAAGAATTTCACCCACAAATTTCTATCAGCGGTGTGAGGTTGGATATTCCTAACATAAGACCTCATATGCAACTTAGGACATGAAACCCCATCATATTTAGAAAATGCGGGAACCTTGAACTTCGGTGGAATGTCCACTCTAGAAACCAACCCTAATTCTTCAAAATCCAGACCAGGTACCCTCTGAATTTCCATGGCGTTAAGACGATCCTCCAATTGTTTATATTTGTCATCAGCAGGAGAATATTGTTCTTCAGCATAGTCAGCCTCTTCTTCATCAGACCCCAGACTGTGGTCCCCTTCTTTTGTCTTCTCTTCCTGATTGTCTCCCTTATTTGATGGAGTTGTAAATTCTAGAGCTCGCTTTGCTGGTCCTCTGAGTCTCCTTCCCATATTCAAGACCCACTGGTTTCTTTATATTTTTATTCTTGTCTTTTATCATGAGAGTCTTTAGGTCCTCTTGTCCTTTAGCCAAAGCCAGGAACATCTGTTGGAATTGAGCACTTTGTGCTTCAAGATCCTTCACTGTTTGTTCGATATCCATCTTATTGAAATAAACAGTAGAAAGATAAGGAAACTTGTTATGGAAAACCTATTTATGTTATGATGCATGAACATGCGTATGCAAATGATTTCAAGGACTTAGAAGATTTAAGTTTGTTTAGACAAAAGGGAATAAACATTAATTGTATTAATAAGTTTAAATTGCTTACAACATGCCTCTTGGGCTTACATTGGAAGAAACAAAAAAAATAATACAAAATAAACTTTCTAAAACAAAAAGAAATCAAACTTCCCACGAGCACATCCTCTTCGGTGCAATGTAGGCATTCAAACTCTACTCTTCATGGAGTTGTCTCGTGAGCTCCAGAACCTTCTTCTTGCTTGCATAGAATTGGGTCTCAAGGTATCTCGTTCTTCCTTGAGCTGGATTTAAGACTTTTGCAATTCCTCGAGAGTAGTCGGCATGTCATGATGGAGAATAGTGTAAGGAATACTCTCTCGGCAATAGGCTCCTTGATGATAAGTAGAATGGCCTCATAAGGCATCATGAGATTTTAAGCGCGTGCTCGTACCCACTTAAGATAAGGCTCCAAAGTAATGGAGTTCTTATGACCCAATGTCTTGCTATCCACTTTGTTCACCATGCCCCAAGCTCGTATGAATCTCTGACAGTAACCTTGGACATCATTCTCATAGTCGAATGCAATTCCTTGGACAAGTGCATCATGAGGACCATCCCTCATAGCATACCCAAACTGTCGCAATGCCAAACAAGGATTGTAGGTAATACCTCCCCTAATTCCAAGTAGAGGGACATTAGGGAATTCCCCACAACGGTAGATAATAGTAATGTCCTCCAAGGATCGAGAACACCGATGAATATAAGAATGTGTGAGCGACATTAATCTTTTGGACCACCTCATGCCTTTATCGTTCTTCACAACAGATCGAGGTAGGTGAAAAATAAACCACCTAGCCAAAAGAGGAGTGCAACATATAAGGGCCCCCCTTCTCTTCATAATGCGAGAGTGAAGCGAATGCAATATGTCCCCAAGCAAAGTAGGCACCAGATTGCGAGATATAAAAATGTTGATTGTGTTCACATCTATAAGTTGGTCAGGATTGGGAAACAGTACCATCCCATAGATGAGAAGAGCCAATACTTCTTCAAAGGCTTATAAATCCAAAGCATCCTAACAATCTTGATCCTTTTCCAACAAAAACTTGGCAAGAAATCCTTTGACACCACTTCTTGGTTCCAAATTTTCCACAATGTCAGATCATTGCAAATGTAGAGCTCGAGCAATCTCCTCAGATCTCGGGTCTCTTTCAATACCATTGAAAGGTGATTGATCAAGAATAGGAATTCCCAAGAGTTGGGAGAATTCTTCCATAGTAGGCACAAGTTGGTAATCAGGAAAGGTAAAGCAATAGTGTAAAGGGTCGAAGAACTGAAAGAGCACCTTCATCATGTCTTCATCAAGGCTTGAGGTAACCAGATTGAGAAATCGACCATGTCTCTTGGTGAACGGAGAGTTCTCAAAAATCCTGATACTAATTCTTTTAGTTGAAGAGGCACTCTTACAAGGTTGACTTGGATAGTATTCCTACGAGTGGGAGCCATATCCTACAAAACAAGACAAAGATAAATCTCTAGGTCTTTGAAATGGTTAGTGCAAAATTCCATGGTATGATGTCATGATGTTATGTACGAGTAAACATATACACACAAAGTAAACAAGTCCTTAGGTTTAGGCTTGCATGGAGTTCATAGGTAAGTACCCTCTTGAAGTTTAGTTGGTTCAACCTGTCCTAGAAAGTAATCGGGTTCTAGGGAATCTCAATATCACTGATCTTTCTTCATTGTGCATTGTTTCAGCGGAAGCCTCTTTATTGGCGACCGAAATATCCCGAAAGTCCGATCTCAATGAGCGTAATATCGAGTATCACCCAACTTTGGATTGCACCAAAGTCGGCTATCTCACTACTTCCTACTGGCCAAGTTGTTCAATTAAAGGTTATAAGGTCAGTTAGTGCTTCTTGACACCACACAGCGGCCCCGTATTCTCCTTGACTAAACTCAAGGGCTACCGGTACCAACAAATGTATCACATTAATGTAGTTATCGCTTCAACAATGTTTTTATACCCTGCACAATCCCCACGATCTATTTCTACTTACCTAATAATGTTCCCCGATCCGGGTAGAGGATCAAAACAAAACCCAAACAAGGACCCAAAAATGTAAAGCAAGCAAGTTAAATAAGGAAAGCAATATAAAGGTGATCTAGCTCTAAGGTAACCCCCACTTTTAAGATAAACCCTCTAAGTCCCCAGCAGAGTCACCAGTTCTCTAATACGATGGGAGAACTGACTTGGGTGTTTTTACGTTTTATTGCAATTGTTGCGGATAGCAAGATTCGCCACCGACTTTTCTTTTATCCAATAAAGGAAAGGATTAAAAGAACAGGAAAGACCTTTGGAGATGTTTTCTTGAGTTCGGGGGGTAGGTTATGAAAAGGGAAGGTGTTAGCATCCTTTTCATCCGTAGTTATCTACGGGCTCTCAGTTGCTTGCTAGATCACTTGAAAATTCTTTGTTTGAAAATGTGTTTTGTGATGGGCGCAAGTTTTGAAAATATTTTGAAAATGCCTTTGTTTCGGAAAACATTGTAATGATCCTCGCCTCTATAAGAATGTACACAAAGTGTTGGTTTTGAAAATAATTCAAAGAGAAGTTTGTTTTTGAAGATGTTTTGAAAGTGTAAGTGCGAAAATGGTTTTAGTTTGTGAGCAAGCAACTATGAGCCTCCTACCTACTCAAAAGGTCTTTGTTCTTTTCCTCCTCCTTTAGATGTTGTTATCTTACCATGGATTGCTAAGAATCCCCATCGTTGGATGTGAAGGGACGGGTGTGGGTCATCGTATAGTCATGAATGGAAATATTGTGAGATATCTTAGCATTTCTCTTAAGGGACTAAGATCATTTGTAAGGCAACACTCGTAGCGTCATCGAGTGACTATGATCTTGTATTTTGATTATTTTTTCTAAGATGGCTCACATGCACATCATTACTATTTTTCTCAAGGCAACAAGTGGATTTAACCCTAGAGGTGTAAGTGTGCAAGTGTGTTTGATTGCATGCATTTTTGTCTTTGAAATTAGGGTTTTCTAACGGTTGATTTTATCTTTCCATACACACCCTAATTACTAACAATTTATTTTAAAGTGGTAAATTGCGGAAATTAAAATCCTAAGCTATTACATCATTAAGGGATGGGGGATACAAATGTACAAATGGGGATTGCAAGAAACTAAACCTAATTATCTATTACAACCTTATTGAATAAATGTACAAGAAATCATATGAATATAATGTACAAGGAATATAAAAAGAAATGGATTTTGCTTTGGATTTTTGTTAGGAAAATTGTTTTGACCTAATTAACCTAAAGGGATATGATTAATAAAAATTAGGAAAAATTAATCCTAAGTTAAAAGGAAATCAAATTAATCAAGAAATCATTTTTTAGGTTTCTTTATGGAAGGATTTTGGTTAATTAAAATAAATATGAAAATAAATAAAAAGCACAAAAGAGAGAAAAACAAATCTTTCGACAGCATGTGTCGAAGCATGTTTCGAAGCATGCTTATATGCATTGAACATAACCTTCTTTTGACCTTGTAACTCAGTGTGAATCGAAGCATAAATTTGACCTTGTAACTCAGTGTGAATCGAAGTAATGTTATGTGTCGAATCACACACCCTTTTACCTTATATTTGGGCCTGTGAAGCAGTGTGTGTCGAAGCCTAAGGCTTTGTGTCAAACCATGCTGTAATTTCTCACTCCAACGTTGTTTTATGGTTTGTACAGGTTAGTTCTTAACATATAATTGACAAGAAAGGAAAACAAACAAAAAGGAGCTTCGAAGGCAATGATTATTACATGTTATCTTCGAAGATGAATTATCAATGATGCTTGAAATGAAAGGTTTAAAGTCAAGAAGACTTACCTTGAAGCTGGAATGTGTGCTTCGAACTTGAGTTGTTGCCTTGAATGCTCTTGGGTTCGAAATAAAAGAACAAAGGTGTTCTATTTTTTTGGTTTTAGGTTCGAAAGAAAAGAATAGAGGTGTTGTTTTTTTTTATTCTGGGTTTAAGAGTGTTTCAAGGCTTCAACCTTCAGATTCTCTCCTCTCTCTTTTTTTTTCTTCTCCTCTTTTTTTGTCCAAAAGCCCCCTTTGTGTGTTGTAAAACATCTTATTTATAGAAGAGTCTTATTGGGTTTTTTTTTGGGGGGGGGGGGGGGGGGGGGGGAACAAATAAAATTTGAACAGTTTGGGTATGTTCTTTTCATAGCTTTCAAGGTGCAACTCTTATATGCTAGTTTGGTGCAAATATGGGAATAGTTTAAGAGCAGCATAACAGGACTGTTTTGCAGCAGTTTTGGAGTGTTATGGCAGCTTGGTGCAGGGTTGTTTCATAGCAGTGCAGCAGACTGCTTTTTGACATGGTTTTAGGCTGTTATGTGGACAGTACAGCAAGCTTGGGCTTGGCAGCATATAGGACTTCGTTTAGCAAGCATCTTGAATACTTCACCCTTTTGTTTTGATCACATAGATCTATAACCTTCGACCAAACTCATCAACAGACAAAAAAAATATTTGTTTCAACCAATTGTGTGTTCTTCGAATGGACCACTTACAACCTTCGACCAAACTCATCAACAGACCAAACAATATTTGTTTCCACCAATTGTGTGTTCTTAGAATGGACCACATTCATCTGAATGTACCACTTTGAGTATGCAAGATGATCTCATTGGCATAGTCAAAATGAAAGAACTTCTAGATTTCCTTCCTATCAGTAACCATCAGTTGATTAAGTGGTCAAAAGTTCAAATGTCCAAACCTCAAATAGAAACTATGTGTTTCGAAGGGTTTAGAGGTGGAATCAAAGCAATTTTCTTCGATGGGAGCCATTGCCCAGTCGAAGCTTGTGGATCGAAGCAAGCATGAAGATAGACTTGTAATCCATGGTGTCAAAACTATGTGTGTAGAAGGGTTTAGAGGTGGATCGAAGCAGGTTTAGAGATGGATCGAAGAAGTTTGCTCGAAGGAAACCATTGCCCAATCGAAGCTTATGGATTGAAGCAAGCTTTCTCTTCTTCAATTTGTCAAAATCTTCCCACCACTCCTTTTCAATCAGGCATGTGGTTCGAACAGCCTGAACCGGATTTTGAATTCGAGTTGCACATCTTTCGATCTACTTTGCCCTTTCAACAATTTTCTCTTCCTCCTTTCGAGGATTCAGAAGTTCCATCTTCTACTTGATGCTTGAGAGCCCAATGGAAACTATTATGGGGTGTTCAAAATCCAATTATACTTGTGCAAACTTGAGCTTTTGAAATTTTTTGTGAGAGATGTCTTGAGAAAAGAGAGGGAAAATTTTGGGGTACAACAGGAACCTTACAACGGATATATTATGAAAACATGGTTGGAAACATCTCTTCTAGATTTTCTGAATTGGTGACTATTGGTGAGAGAATTGAAGAAGGCATAAAGAGTGGAAAGATACAAGGGGCATCATCTAATACCCCTTATAATTCAAAAAGACGTGTTCCTAACATCAAGAAAATCATTCAAAAAAATTGTGAAGACATACGAAGTTGGCATGAAATGCTTTCCTTTTCTCTGTATGGCTATCGTACTTCCGTACGCACATCAACAGGTGCAACTCCCTTCTCTCTAGTATACAACATAGAGGCAGTACTCCCACTTGAAATAGAGATTACATCGTTTCGAGTTCTAATGGAAACAAAGTTTGAAGAAGCCGAGTGGATTTAGAAGCTACTTGATCAACTCAACCTCATTGAATAAAAATTCTTAACAACTTTGTGCCACGATCAATTATATCAAAAGTGTATGAAGAAATCCTTCAAAAAGAAGGTCCGCCCTCGAGTATTCAAAGAAAGGGATTTGGTGCTTAAAAATATTCTGCTACCTCGCCTCGATTCACGTGGTAAATGGACACCTAACTACAAAGGTCCATATGTGGTAAAAACAGCATTCTCCGGTGGTGGTCTCATCCTCACAACAATGGATGGGGAAGAACTATTGCATCCGGCAAATTCAAACGCAGTCAAAAAATACTATGTATAAGAAATCTCGCTAAGATCGAACCTTAAACAGATGAATCAGGAAAAAAGGAGCGTTGCGGTGGACTGAAACCCCGAAAGGGCGATCTAGGAAAAAATTAGGGACATACACAGAAAATTTATCCTGGTGGATTGAAAACCCGAAAGGGCGATCCAGGAAAAAATTAGGGATCTTATCCAAAAGAAATAAAGAACAAAAATACTACGATCTAAGAACTGCGATCTACAAACCATGACTACGACCATGAAGGGGAGAGATGGGTCCAAATCATCTGACTCGGAAGCAAAGCAGACTGGATCTATCAAAAGGACATTGGGTTAAAAGCAGTAGCAATTATCATTTCATTTCTATTTACAGTTTTTATCAAAACTTTCTGTAATTACCTCTTTCTAGGGATTGCATCTTGTACGCTCGTTGTTGTACCCCAAAATTTTCCCTCTCATTTATCAAGTATTTTCTCACAAGATCTCATTTGGTTCAAGACTGCACAAGGGTTAATCAGCTCAAGACACCTTCTTAAGCACTGGTGACTGAAATTATGGTTTGAGATTGCACACGGATAATTGAACTTTTAATGCCTCATATGACTTTCATGGATCATTATGGACCCTCAATATTGCTCATGTCAAGTTTCAAGTCTTGGATCACATTTTTGCTCATTCAATTGATCAGTTGACCTAAAAATCAACTGTATTGGGGAAAAAGTCAACTGTGGTCAATTTACAGTCAAACTTCATAATTTTTTATCCATACAAACATTGTGAACTCCTATATATCATTTGATCAAGTTTGTACCATAATTCCTCAAGAAACTTGATCAAATCATCAAAAGGGCAAAATGGTCAAAATCAGGGTTTTGACTGAGAAAGGGCAATTTCTGATTTTTGACCTAGCAAATGGTTAATTGTTTTGAGACATGATCTCAAGGTTTCAAATGCATAATTTTTACCTAATGGTATGACTCAAAAATTCCCTCAAGATCAATTGATTGATAGTTGATTTTCAGTCAACTGATCAAAAGTCAACTGCACACTGAAAAGTCAAACTTTGATTTTTTGGTCAAAATCAAGTGTCAAAAATCAGAATTTTTCAAAACATGTCAAAATATGAAACTTGTTCATCAAGAAATCAAAAATTCAAGATTTCATTTTGAAAAGTCAAAGTTTCCAAACTTAGAAATTTTTCTGTGTTGAAAACTTCTTTTTTTTCACAACTTTGAGTCAATTTTTCACCATGATGCAAGATGATTCAAAGGAAACTTTCAACATGAAAGTTGTAGATCTCAATGAGATTTAAAACAATGCTTTACACAACTCCTCCTAGAAATTCTTGGATTTTAAGTTATTAATCCATGAAATCATGGTCTTGAAACTAAAACACAGTGAAATTTTGAGCATTTTGGTCAGGATTTTGACCTAACGTTTAGGCCAAGTTTCATATATTAGATTTAGAAAAAGTGATTCGGTTTTATAGAACATTACAAGCTTTCTAAAATTTCCATGAACTCATTGAGTTCATTTATGATCAAGGAGAATCGAAGGCCATAAGTTAGGGTTTCAAGTTGTCTTACAAGGTAGAATTTCATGATGAACAAGAATGCAAATCCATGCTAGGCTGCACAATATTTGCTTTGTAAGCCTCAAACTTGTTTGGTACTCCAAAATTAAATGTTTTCACAGCTGTTAGAGGCTTCAATTCAAGCACTCAATGCATTTCCCATGCATAATTCCATTTTAGGAAGAAAGTAACCATTCAATTCTAGTAAAGTTGCTTTAACCACAAAATCAGTTTTGTCTTGAGCATTGAACTTGTCCTTTCTGCACAAGCTTTCCCTATACAATCAGAAAAGCATGTTTAAAGGTTACAGCCACCCTACAAGCTTTGTACTTCACATTGAAACAATATGTTTCAAGCTTGCTTCAAAAACAAGCAAAATCCCATAACTTGTACTTGTGTGATTCTGACCCTCTCAAGCCTCAGAACCTTTTCCTTACTTATGCATAAGTTGTTTGCAAACTAACGGACGAATACACAAGCTCCAAAACTCACCAAAATTCAGAACTGCATCTCAGACTTCCATTGTTGCACATTCTAGCTAGAAATCCGAAAATCAAAAACTACTCGTGCGTTTCTTTGCCTTTTGCTTCCAAAAGCTTCCAAACATCATACATAAACCATCCATGTCCCTGTTACACGACTGTAACACCATCTTCACCCATTTCTAAGTTAAAAAACAGAGCATCACAGTTGGACTTCTCTAGACCATTCCAGCCACCTTCAGCTCAAGCCATCCATTGCATTAGTTTCCTAGAGGTCCAAGGAAACTAACCTGATCATCACCATCACTTGAAACATGCTCAAACTCATTTCACAATTTCCAGTTTTGAGGTATTTTTATTGAACATCTATCTCATTATTTAGGCATTGTTAGACTTGCATTTGTGAAGATAGAATGTAGATATCATTGCCCTGAAACTATACATGTCCATAGATTTCATTTATGTTGCTTAAGCATGGAAAATTTTGAGTTTGAATTTGCTGGAACGTTTAGGTCAGAATTTGGTACTTTCATAAATTCATCCTTATCTTTGAATGTTAGCTTAAATAGTTACATGGTTGGATTCATGTTGGAAAAATGCACAAGTTTCATGTTTACATTTTTTAAAATGGTTTAGGAATGAGCAAGTTTGAAATCCTTTGGCTGGAGGTTGAAGATGAACTGCAGTCAGGGCCAAATTTGTGTTATGTATTTATTATTGTGCACAAGTTAACGGATGTATCACCACCCCAGTGGTTAATGCGCACGCATGTCACCCCTTGGATCTGGGTTCGAGCCCCAGCGTCCGTTTTGCTTTTTTTCACATTTTTTTGTTCCCCTTTTTTGTTTGAACAAGTGTGGCGCCTCCAACTTGGGCCTGATTATTTTCTTTCTTTTACTAACCCCTGACTATGTTCAGCACCCCCTGGCCCTTTATTTTATTTTTTAATTTTTATTTATTTTCTATTTTTTATTTCTAGTTCATATTTTCTTCTTTATTTTTATTTTTTGATATTATTATTATTATTATCATTATTATTATTTATTAATAAAAATATAAAAAATATTTTACTTATTATTTATAATTACTTATTTTATTTTCTTTATAGAAAAAAACTAAAAAAAGAACAAAAACAATTTTCTTAATAAATTAATTTCTCTTTCTTGATTAATATTTATATAATTAGGTTTAATTATTATATTATACTATTTTCTTGTAAATTAAAATTAATCTAGAACTTAGGTTTATTTTAATTAATTAATTTTTCCTATTATTTAAAACCTTTTCATAAAAAAAACCCTAGAAAACCATTTTTAACTTATTATTCTTTGTTAATTAATTTAGGTTTTAATTTTAGTTAATTTCCATTAATAATTTTCTTAATTAGGTTAAGATTAAAACCTTCCATAAAATTAAATAAAAATCATTTCTTTTTCCATTTTGCATTCTTGCATTTTTATCTTCATTTTTGTACAATATTTAATATGGTTGTAATAATTATTTTGATTTAATTTTCTTGCAATTTCCCCATTTGTAAATTTGTATACCCCCTCCCCTATTGATGTAATATCTTACTATTTTTATTTTCCGCAATTTAATGCTTTATATATAAATGCTAGTAAATTAGGGTTTATATGGAAAGATAAAATCAATGCTTAGAAAACCCTAATTCAAAGACAAAACAATGCATGTAAATCAATACACTTGCACACTTACACCTCTAGGGTAAATCCACTTTGTTGCCTTATGAAAATGGTCATAATACACATGTAAGATGTCTTAGTAAAAACAAACAAAATACAAGATCATAGTCCCTCGATGACGCTACAAATGTTGCCTTACGAATGGACTTAGTCCCTCAAGAAAAATGCCAAGATATCTTACAACATTGCTATTCATGACTATACGATGACCCTTGCCCGTCCCTTTTACATCCAAAGATAAGGTTACTTACAAATCAATGGTAATATAACAATGTCAAAGGAAGGAGGAAATAAATAAGAAATACTTTTGAGTAGGTAGAATGTTCCTAGTTGCTTGCTCATTTTCAAACCAAAAACATCCTTGCTATTTTCAAAACAAACACCAACACTTTCAAAAACATCTTTCAAACTTGAAACATTTTTCAAAAGATTAACACTTTGTATACATTCTTACGAACGAGAATCATTGCAAAGTTAGCCTAAACGATGGCGCCTTTTCAAAATACTTTCAAAAACCATACAAAACACATTTTCAAACAAAAGAAAGTGATCTAGAAAGCAACTAAGAGCCCGTAGATAACTACGGATGAAAAGGGTGCTAATACCTTCCCTTTTCATAATCTACCCCCCGGACTCAAGAAAACATCTCTAAAGGTGTTTCCTGTTCTTTTCAGCCTTTCCTTTTGGATAAAAGAAAAGTCGGTGAAGACTCTTGCTAACCGCAACATTTGCGATCAAACGCAAAACAACCAAGTCAGTTCTCCCACCGTGTTACAGAACTGGAGACTCTGCTCGGGAATAAACTTAAAAGTGGGGTTACCTTAGGGCTAGATCACATTTACTTGCTTTCTTTGTTTGACTTGCATGCTTTACATTATGGTTCCTTGTTTGGGCTTGCTTTGGTCCTCCACCCAGATCTGGGACACCTTGTTAGGTAAGTAGCAATAGATTGTGGAAACTGTACGGCGTAGACCGATATGGTTGAAACAATGTCTACGTTAGTGTGACGCATTTGTGGGTACCGGTATCCCTTGTGTTGAATAGAGGAGAACACGGGGCCGCTGAGTGGCATTATGAAACACTAACTGACTTTAGAACCTTAATTGAACAAACTTGGCCAATTAGGACGTAGTGAGGTAACCGGTTTTAGTGGAAAGTTGAAAATTGGTTGATACTCGATACTACACTCATTGAGACTAGACTTTTGGGATATCCCGACTGCAAGAAAAGATTGATTGTGCTGGGACAATGCCTAAAAGAAAGGTCAGTGATATTGAGATCCCTTAGAACCCGGTTATTATTAACTAGGACAAGTTTGAGCCAACTAAACTTCAAGAGGGTACTTACCTACAAACTTTATGCAAGCCTAAGCCTAAGGACTTGTTTTTGCCTTGTGTGTATATGCTTACTTGTACATAACATCATGAACATCATAACATCATATGCAATCTCACTAACCATTTCAAGGATTTAGGAATTTATCTTTGTTTTTGTTTTGTAGGCCATGAACTTCGTCCGAAGAAACACCATCCGAATCAACTTCCTGAAAGCACACTGTGATCGGTGGAAATAGAACTGACTGTTTTGAAATGCTGGTTCGCAAAATGTCGCGGTAAGAAAGAGTCGCCACCGTCTTTTATTTTCTCCAACAAGGAAAGGACAAAAGCACAGCAAAATTCCTTTTCGAGATGTTTCTCGGTTCGGGAGGTAGATTATAGAAAGGGAAGGTGTTAGCACCCTTTCTATCTGTGGTTATCCACGGGCTCTTAGGTACTTGCTCACTATGTTTTCAAAAAATGTTTGCTTTTCTTGTGTTTGTGGGTTTTGAAAATGTTTTGTTTTGAAAACTTCGATTTAACTCTTGTATCTGTCCTCAAGAGTGTATGAAGTGTTTATTTGAAAACTTTTGTCAGAAAAGTGTAAGTGCGAAAAGTATTTTTATTTTGAAAGAGCAAGTACCTGAGAACCTCTACCTACTCAAAAGAAATTAAGTTGTGTAAATGTCCTTTAGACAGTACTATCCCACTATTGAGAAGTAGGTAGCACCGTTGTTGGAGTTATTCGGGTCAATTCGATTATTAGGGACATGTGTGGTCACCAAAGCAATAGTAGGACGCCTTAGCGGTAACCATAATGTCCTAGATCCTTTTTTATCCGAGGCAACCGTTTCGAGGCAACTGAATCTTTAGACAGGAGGGCGACCTCTAAAACACCCTATACTCAATGACCACGTCGAGGCAACCAAGTGAGGCGTACCCTAGGAGTGGCATGTGCATGTGTGTCAGGTTTCATGTTTATTTTATCTTTGCACATTTCATGGTGAGCTACGAGTTGATTTTATTTTTCATACAAGTCTTGTCATGCATATTTAACAGTTAATAATTGTGCGGAAAGTAAATTGCGGAAAGTAAATCTACGCTATTACAAGGCGTCGGGTATTTACATCGCCAAAAACATAACCCTTGAAAATAAATGCGGAAAGTAAAGAAAGCGATAAAAGTCCTAATTATCTATTACATTCTCGGAGCAGATACATAAATATAATCAAAATAAATATGCGCGAAAAGAAATTGAATCGGGGACGTCCTTAGGGTTTTGACCCTTTTTGAGAAAAGAATGGAATTGTGGTCCTTTTTTGCATTTAATTAAACCTAATTCTAATTAACTAAATAATTAAAAGAAAAAGAGTATTTCTTAGTTTTTTTGTGTTTTAATGAAAATAAAAATAAAAAGAAATTAAAAGTTGCCAAGAGAAAAACCCCTATTTCTAATCTATTTTATTTATTGCAAAAATATTCAATATTAACCATAATTAAACTAAATCAATTTATTAATATTTATTTACAAAATAATAATTAATAGTGAAATTAATAAATAATAAAAATAAATAATATTTTAGGTTTCTGAATTTATTATGAAAATAATTATTTGTGAATTAATTAAATAATAATAATAGTTATTAAAAGAAAATAAGAAAATAATAAACCAGGGGGGTGTGTTGGCCCAAATGGAGGTGAAGAAGCAATTCTCAAGCCCACTAAGCTCAAGCCTGCGTTGACTTTGGTAATTCCCTATGGCATGGTTGACTGAGAGCATGGTGGTCTTCCACTTATGATCTTCTGATTAGTGCATGTGGCCACTTGGCGTTTGGATGTGAGAGGTGCATGATAGAACCCCTTTGAAAGCCTGCATGGGATTACATAAGAAAAAATAGAAACAATTATTTGGGTGGACCTGGGAATCGAACCCAGGTCCCAATGACTCCATGCCAGCACACTAACCACTACTCCACTCGCCTGCGTTTGTTAATATAATGAGAAACAAATATTATAATAAGTAACAAAACACTAAGATGTAAAGCCAACAAAACGCGCGCCCCTTTTGAACGAACCAACCAAAAGCTTACACGTCTTTGTCTTCTTCGTTTGCCTGAATAAAACAAATTAGATAGCGGGGGTTTTTAACCCCCACAAACTGGAACGAGGAATAATAGCGATTAGGCCTATGCTGTATATAAATATTTCGCGACATGTGATTTGAATTTGTCTCAACCTAACGAATCCAACCATATGCATTAGGGGTTCTGATTTTTCCTGGATAATAAAGCCCCAATTTGGAAGCTTGGAAACCCTAAGATTCGTTCATGGTGATTTGTGATTCAGGGCGTTTCAATCCAATTAACCTATGCCAAAAGCTTTGTACAGTCCCTATGAACACAAAACAATCAACAAAACATGTCAAATGCGCATGAATAATGAGATGCAATTCTGAAAAAAATGTGCAAACCGTTAAACCGTTTCTTTGGATTCCTTAAGCTTTAGCGTGTGGTTTTGATTCCTACACTTTCCTGGGGACCCCTGCAATGTGTTAGAAGCAATTAAAAGCTTTGAATTGGCCTGGAAGTGAGAAAACAGTTTTCAAGTTTCTTGAGTTTTTCTTGAATGGCTATGGTTTTTTTCTGCAGCAATTCTCACATTTTATGCATTAGGGTTAGGTTGTGTACTTATAGTAGAATGGATTTAGGTTAAATCTTGGCCAAGAAATCCATGGAATGATGGTTTCAATATTTGATTTTCAATCATATCTATTTGCATCTTTTTGATTGAGAAAACTTGCCAAACTTGGAGATTTTTGTCCCCTTGATGTGTACACGAATTTGCCAGCTTGTCTTGAGCTTGTTTGCTTCCCAAAATATTGGAAAAAAACATATCTTTGAATTTCCTACATTTTAAATTAATTAAATGAATTAAAATCAATTAAAAATCCAATTAATTAATAAAAAATAAGAAAATAATTCAATTTAAGCTCAATGGGTCGTGCATAGGCCTTGGATAAAGTTTCAAGAAGAAATTTGAGGCCCATTAGCAAAAACAAAGTATTTTGAGCAAAGTTGACTTTTGCAAATTCACAAAAATTTCCCAACTTCTCCAATGCATATCTTGCTCAATTTTGATCATATGAACATGTTCTTGGACATTTTGGAAAGGTCTTGAAGTCCTCTAACCAATGCCTTTGGTCCCATGTCATTTGGATTTACCAATCTCAAGTTATGGTCTTTGACTTAAAGTGCATTTTTGTTGACTTTTGAAATTGACCTATAATGTAGAAATTGATAACTTTTTATGAGAGCATTTATTGGACTTGGAATGTGAAGATGAGTTGTAGGAAATGTCATCCCCTTCAAAATGAGCATTGGATGGGATTTTTCTGATGAACCTTGAAAAAGTTATGCCTTGGTCAAGATACAGTTGACTTTTCTACTGTCCAAAAATAGTAACTTTTTGCATCTTGATGATTTTTGAGCCATGCTTATGGAATCATGATCAAGACTTGATCAAATGATGATTGTGTGCTCAAAATAAGATGTTGACCAAAAAATTCTGATTTTTGACTGCCAAATGACCATTTTGCCCCTGTAGTTGATTGTGAAGCAAATGGAGCTTTTGACTGTGCAATTTGACATTGTGAATCTTGAAACTTGACATGTAGATGCTTGACAATGTATATAGGCCTATGGGACTTGATTGAGCCATTGAAAACCTCAAATTCCTTGAAAGGAACAAAACCCTAATTTTGACTAGCTTAGGAGGCATTTGGACTGTGCAACCCTTGGAAATCTTGAACCATTTGAAGATGATTCTTGATAAACCTTGAAGAATGTGGGAGGGAAAATTTTGGGGTACAACACACACCCTTAGCTCCAAGAGTTAGCATCAAAGGTGCTTGGAGATTCTCCTTTTACCAAGAAATATGGACGACTCCTCAGTTTGGCTACCTTCAATTTCCAAGAGGAGATGATGTGTGTGCTCTTCCAATTCTTTGATCCCATACATCATTTCTTCACCTTTCCTAACTATCAGTTGGTACCTACACTAGAAGAGTTCTCTCTACTATTAGGAGTGCCTGTGCTTGATCAGATATCGTTCACCAGTCTAGAAGGGATCATGAAACCTGAGGTCATGGTCGAAGCTCTACATCTGAAGAGAGCCAACATCAAAGCAAATTGGAAGACTAGAAGCGGAGTCAAAGGGTTCCTAGCCAAATTTCTATTAGAGAAAGCTTGTTCATTCTGGGAAGATATGGATTTTCAAGCCTTTGAAGACGTCCTGGCCCTTCTCATCTACGGTCTGGTTCTTTTCCCCAACTCAGACCAATTCATAGATGTAAATTCCATCAAATTCTTTCTCTCCTGTAATCCTATACCTACGTTGTTGGGAGACATCTTACATTGCATCCATACCTGCACCATGAAGAAAAGAGGTACCCTTTTGTGTTGTATTCCCCTTCTCATCAAGTGGTTCATTTCACACCTACCTCGATCAACATTTAAGAAAGAACAAAGATTGACATGGTCTCAAAGGATGATGTCCCTCACCCACTCTGATATTCATTGGTTTTCAAGATCCTCGGATGTTACTTCTATCATTGACCGTTATGGGGAATTCCCTAACGTCCCTCTACTTGGCGTTAGGGGAGGTGTCACTTACAACCCTTGCTTAGCCTTACGACAGTTTGGTTACGCCCGAAGGGATGGTCCACATGAGATGCTTATTCAAGGGTTGGTATTTGATTACGAGAATGATGATCAAGGTTACCGCCAGAGGTTTATCCGAGCTTGGAGGATATTAAACAAGATAGATAGCAAGACATTCGGGCACAAGAATTCCATCCCTCTTGATCCTTATCTCAAATGGGTACGAGCCCGTGCTCAAAGCCTTATGATGCCTTACCCCCTCCATTCTCCCGGTTATCATAGAGCCTGTTGTGGAAGGAGATGTCCAATACACTATCCTTCATCCTAACACTCCCACCTCTCTCAAAGACTTGCAAAGGTATTGGATACAGCTTAAGGGGGGGAGCGAGACACTTTCGAGGCCCAATTTTACGCCAGCGAGAAGAAAGTTCTGGAACTCACCAAGCAGCTTCATGAGGAGCGGAGTCTGAATGCCTACATTGCACCAAAGAGGATGCATTCAACTTTTTCATCTTAGGGTTTTTGTATTTATTTGTAAGCCCAAAGAGGCATGATGTACTCAAACTTTGATTTAGTAATATAACGTGAGTTCCTTTTTGTATAAAGAAAATTTAAATCTCTAATTTCCTTGAAATCATTTGCATATACATCTTCAGTCATCATAACACAAACAGGTCTCCTTATCTTTCTACTGTTTATTTCACTGAGATGGATATTGAACAGACAATAAAAGATCTCCAGGCGCAGAATGCTCAATTTCAACAAATGTTCTTGACCCTGGCAAAAGGACGAGAGGATTTGAAAACTTTACTGATCAAAGAAAAGAAGAAGAAAGCGAAGAAATCAACCGGTGTTTTGAATCTGGGAAGAAGGTTCTAAGGGACAGCCAGACGTACCCTAGACTTTGCAACATCATCAGGTGAAGGGGACCATCAAGGGAAAAACAAGGAAGTGACTGACCATCCAGAATTTGAAGAGGAAGAAGAGGATGATTACTCTGAAGAGCAATATCCTTCAGCTGATGAGAAGTATAAACATCTAGAAGAGAGTCTAAGTGTAATGGAGATTCATAAAGTGCTCGGGCTAGACTTTGAAGAGTTGGGTTTGGTGTCTGGGATTGTTGTTCCACCAAAGTTCAAGGAACCAGTGTTTTCTAAGTACGATAGGGTTTTGTGTCCCAAGATGCACCTCCGATCTTATGTGAGGAAGATACAGCCTCACACTGCTGACAGAGATTTATGGGTCAACTTCTTTCAGAATAGTCTATCCGGGACTCATCTAGATTGGTTCTATCAACAGGAGAGGGCCAATATCCATAATTGGGAAGACCTGGCTGCTGCTTTTTATAAACAGTATCAGTACAACAGAGACCTTGCTCCCACCCGTACTCAACTCTAGAGTCTGGCTATGGGTTCGAGCAATGGTTTCAAAGACTACGCTCAGAAGTGGAGGGACTTAGCAGGAAGAGTCCAACCTCCCCTATCTGATAGAGAGCTAGTGGACATGTTTCTGGGTACCCTGTTTGGTCCTTTCTTTAATCATCTAATTGGAAGCTCCTCAGCCAGCTTCACTGAATTAATCTTGACCGAGGAGAGAGTGGAAGCTGGGATTAAGAGTGGGAAGATCCAAAAGGACGCATCCTCCAGTGCCATGAGAAAACCATTCATTGGGAAGAAAGAGGTTGGTGTTGTGTACCATCAAAGAAATCAGGACAGAACTGAACGTCGTCCAACGGTAGGGGCTGTGATGATCCCTAAGTCTGCACCTACTCAACAAAGGAATAAGCAGCCAAGAACAGAAAGACCGGTAAGACAACTTACCTGGATAAATATGATGTTGTCTCAAGTCTTGCCACATTTGTTGAGATATAATTTGGTAACCTTGAGAGAAGCTCTGAAGAATCCCAACACTACCTCTCCCCGTTACAACCCAAACGCCCGTTATGTTTACCATTCAGAAAGTCCAGGTAAAGATACAAACGACTGTTGGGATTTGAAAAATAAGGTGCAAGACCTTCTCGAGGAAAAGGAAATTGAATTTGACGCCCCGAGATCCCAAATATTATCACTGATCCTATGCCCAAGCACGGCCGTGGTGTTAATGCAGTTGAAGATCATGTGTTTGTTACTGTTGTTGATGAGCTTGTTACTCCTTGTAAGTGTTTGTTTGTTGGCATTATTTTTTGGTAAAACCAGATTTGCGAATGTCATGACTTATGTTATAACATTCTGGGATAAAGGTACATTCTGAAGAAGGAATGTTCTACAGGAACTACTCAGTATGAGTGATTACCATTATCATTAAGCTATGATCATATGTATTGAATTCTACCAAAATCAGTGAGCAAGATACATGATGTCATAACCAATGTTAAGACATCTTGTACTGATCAAGTTTCTGTACAGATTTTTTATTCCTGAGAATTTTCAGGAAACTGGTGTGCTACTCTGAGTTGAAGAATTATTGTCCAAATCAGCTGCTCACGTGGACATTAGGTTAATCTTGCTTAACTCTAATCTGTTATGAAAAAGCCCTAGACCAAGTCTTTAGGTTAACTTTAGTTAACCCTAGCTATTTTTATGGAATCCATAAAAGAAGAACAACCTGCTTATATATTTCTCATGAAGCCGAATGGTATGGCACACTTTTGATAGAAGATCAATAAGGCATTGTATAGTTGTAACTACTGTGATCCAAGCAATTATCGTTTTGATAAGTTACTTGGAGTAGGATTTGGTTGTAAGGGTTGTTTATCACGTAAATCTTTGAAGCACGAGTGTTGTGTCTCTTGATTAAAGCTTTGAAGCAAAATCAGTGTGTGTATTGAAGAATGTCTTCATAATCTCATTAATCAATAGATCAGTATCACTGCTATGATTGAGGGGGAGTGAGTAGGAACTCAGGTTTAAGTAGGACTTAGATTGAAGTTGCATTGGGTAGGTCTTAAGTGAAGGAGATAAACCGGTTGGTTTATTCCTAAATTAATACATCTTATAGTGAATTTCCTCCCTGGCTTGGTAGCCCTCAGAGTAGGTATTGTTACACACTGAACTGGGTTAACAATTGATTGTGTTCTTTACTGTATTTTAATTTACTATTTGGAGTGTGTACAAGTTTGTCAGATATGGTGTCATAACATTCACTGTGACATTAAGTATCTGTTGCCAGAATTTCAATTGGCATCAGAGCAGGCACCCTGCCTGTCTTTCTGGGTGAGATCTAGGGATATTATTTTCTGGCGCTATGGACAAGCAAGGAGGATTTTGGAACAGGCCACCTATTCTGGATGGATGAAATTATGACTACTGTAAACCTCATATGATTGCCTTCTTGATGTCACTGGACAAAAAGGCTTGGAGAGCTGCTGACAAAGGATGGAACCATCCCACCATAACTGGGAAAGATGGGACGACTAGTCTGAAACCTGAGGAAGAATGGAGCAAAGAAGAAGATGAGTTAGACCTGGGTAACTCTAAAGCATTAAATGCCTTGTTCAATGGAATTGATAGAAACATATTCAGACTAGTACATCAATGTGAACTGGCCAAGGATGTTTGGGACACTCAAAACCACCCATGAGGGTACATCCAAAGTAAAAATGTGAAGACTTCAAATGCTCACTACCAAATTTGAGAACCTAAGGATGATGGAAGATGAGACCATTCATGAGTTTCACATGAACATCTTGGAAATTGCCAACACCTCAGGAGCATTGGGAGAAAAGATGTCAGAAGAAAAGCTGGTGAGAAAGATTCTCAGATCCCTGCCTAAAAGGTTTGCAATGAAAGTGACTGCTATAGAGGAAGATCAGGATATCTGCAACTTGAAGGTTGATGAACTCATTGGGTCACTTCAGACTTTCGAGATGGGGATTAGTGACAATGTTGACAAGAAAAACAAGAGCATAGCCCTTGTATCCAATACTGAAGATGAAAGCAAGGAGAGTGATGAAGAGAATATTTCAGAAGCTGTAGCTATGCTTGGAAGGCAGTTCAACAAACTCATCAAGAGAATGGACCCAAAGTCAAGGTCAAATGTCAAGAACATTCCCTCTGACATCAGCAGATCCTATGATTCCAGTAGAAGAACTAAGTCTGAAGAAAAGGGAAATTAAAGCAGAGGAATCCAATGCCATGGATGTGAAGGATATGGGCACATTCGAGCTGAATGTCCTACCTTTCTGAAGAAACAAAAGAAAGTAATCTCTGTTACTTGGTCTGATTGTGACTCAGAGAGTAACTCTGAATAAGAATCTGTTAAACTAGTTACTGCACTATCTGGTATTTGTAACTCTGATAGTGACTCTAGTGATGAGGAAGTGACATTTGAAGAACTTGCTGACTCCTACAAGAATCTATGTATTAGAAGTGCTGAAGTCTGTCAGCAAAATGAGAAACAGAAAAAACTCATAGTGAAGTTGGAGGCTGAGAAGAAGGCAGACACTGCTACTATAAGCCATCTCGAAGGTGAAGTTCAAATGCTGAACTCCAAACTTAATCAGATGACTAAGTCTGTCAAGATGTTGACAAATGGAACTGACAAGTTGGAAGAAATCCTTTAGGCTGGACAAAATGCAGGAAACATGTCTGGTCTAGGATTTGTGGCTGCAAAGAAATCTGATGTTGACAAGAAGAAGACCAGGCCTGATAAACAAATGTCAAAGCAGATGTCACAACATAGGACTCAACATCAAGAATAGAGAAATATGAAGAAAAAGTATCAAAGATGGAGATGTCATCATTGTGGAAGGTTTGGTCACATAAAGCCATTCAGCTTCAGATTATATGGAAATCCTAATCAGACCCCATATGTCAAACCTAAGACTAACAAGGCACCATATATTCAACAGTGGAAGAAAAAGATCGCAACCTTGATAGCTCACACCTCCCTTAGAGTTTCTGCCAAGGAAGACTGGTACTTTGACAGTGGATGCTCTAAACACATGACTGGAATCAAGAATCTGTTGAATGATGTCAAACCCCATACTACTAGTTATGTCACTTTTGGAGATGGTGCTAGAGGAGAAATCAAAGGAGTTGGAAACTTGGACTACCCTGGAGTTCCAAACCTAAATGAAGTGTTGCTGGTAAATGGTTTGACTGCTAATCTCATAAGTATCAGTCAATTATGTGATCTAGGATTCAAGGTCAACTTCTCCAAGTCTGAATGTCTTGTAACTAATGAAAAACAAGAAGTTGTAATGAGAGGAGTCAGATCAAAAGACAACTATTACTTATGGGAGTCTGAGAACACTAACTATTCTTCTGTATGCTCTATAGCCAAAGAAGAAAAGGAAGTGAAACTGTGGCACCAAAAACTTGGTCATTTACATCTAAGAGGGATGAAAAAGATCATATCCATGGAGGCAGTTAGAGGGATTCCAAGGCTTCAGATTGATGAAGGGAGAGTCTGGTGAATGTCAGGTTGGAAAGCAAACTAGAATGTCACATCCAAAGACAAGACATCTGACTACCTCTAAGGCGTTAGAACTTCTACATATGGATCTGATGGGTCCAATGCAGGTGGAAAGTCTTGGTGGAAAGAGATATGCCTATGTTGTTGTGGATGATTTTTCCAGATTCACCTGGATAAACTTCATTAGGGAAAAGTCTGATGTATTTGATGTATTTAAGGAATTGTGCAAAAGAATTCAAAGAGAAAAAGAAGGATGCATTGTCAGAATTAGAAGTGATCATGGCAAGGAATTTGAAAATAGTAAGTTTGATGAGTTCTGTTCCTCAGAAGGAATCAATCATGAGTTCTCTTCACCTATAACTCCTCAACAAAATGGAGTTGTGGAAAGGAAAAACAGGACTATACAGGAATCTGCCAGAGCAATGATACATGCCAAAAGGCTTCCTATTCATTTTTGGGCTGAAGCTATGAATACATCCTGTTATGTCCATAACATGGTCACCTTGAGAAAGGGAACATCATCCACCATTTATGAACTATGGAAAGGAAGAAAGCCTACAGTGAAGTACTTCCATGTCTTTGGTAGCAAATGCTATATTCTGACAGATCGTGAACAAAGGAGAAAGATGGACCCTAAAAGTGATAAAGGAATATTCCTAGGATACTCTACCAACAACAGAGCATATAGGGTATTCAATTCCAGGACCAAAGTTATGATGGAGTCTATAAATGTCATAGTTGATGATCACCATGAGGAAACAAATGTCCCATATGATGTTGAGACATTCTTTGAGACTTCAACACAAGTTTCTAAAAAGGATGATGTGCCTAATCCTACTCCATCAGAGTCTGAATCAAAGGAAGCTAACAAAGATCCTTCCATCATAATTCAGAAAGATCATCCTAAGGAACTCATCATAGGAGATCCTAACAGTGGAGTCATTACAAGATCTAGAGAAATCATCACAAACTCTTGCTTTGTGTCTAAGATTGAACCAAAGAATGTTAAAGAGGCTTTGACTGATGAGTACTGTATTGGAGAAATACAAGATGAATTGAACCAATTCAAGCAACGTGAAGTATGGGAGTTAGTTCCTAGACCAGAAGGAACAAACATCATTGGCACAAAGTGGATCTACAAGAACAAATCAGATGCTGAAGGAGTTGTCACCAGGAATAAGGCAAGGCTTGTTGCTCAAGGATACACTAAAGTTGAAGGGGTTGATTTTGATGAGACTTTTGCTCCTGTAGCCAGACTGGAATCAATCAAACTTCTATTGGGAGTTGCTTGTCTCCTTAAGTTCAAGCTATTTCAGATGGATGTAAAGAGTGCCTTCCTAAATGGGTACTTAAATGAGGAAGTATATGTGAACAGCCTAAAGGATTTGTGGATCCAAACTGTCCCAATCATGTCTATAAATTGAGGAAAGATTTATATGGTCTGAAACAAGCTCCTAGAGCTTGGTATGACAGGCTGACAAAGTTTCTCACTGACAAAGGATACAGGAAAGGAGGCTTGGATAAAACTCTTTTTATCAAGAATGAAGGAGGAAAGATAATGGTAGCTCAAATTTATGTTGATGACATAGTGTTTGGAGGAATGTCAGATAAAATGGTTAAACATTTTGCTAACCAAATGCAAGCTGAATTTGAAATGAGCCTCATGGGAGAATTGACCTACTTTCTTGGACTGCAAGTCACACAGATGGAAGACTCAATTTTTCTGTCTAAAAGCAAGTATGCAAAGAATATTGTCAAGAAGTTTGGAATGGAGAATACCAGTCATAAAAGGACTCCTGCACCTACTCATTTAAAGTTGCCTAAAGACACAAGTGGGGCAAATGTGGATCAAAGCTTGTACAGAAGCATGATAAGAAGTCTGCTATACTTAACAGCCAGCAGAACTGACATTGCCTTTGCAGTTGGAGTATGTGCAAGATACCAGGCTGAACCCAAAGTAAGTCACCTCAACCAGGTGAAAAGAATTCTGAAGTATGTGAGTGGAACTTACAATTATGGCATGCTGTATTCTCATGGATGTGAACCAATTCTGTCTGGTTACTGTGATGCTGATTGGGCTGGTAGTGTTGATGATAGAAAAAGCACCTCTGGAGGTGCTTCTTTTTGGAAATAATATTGTCTCTTGGTTCAGTAAGAAACAAATTTGTGTGTCTCTATCTACTGCTGAAGCTGAATATATAGCTGCTGGTAGCAGCTGTTCTCAAATGATCTGGATGAAACAGATGCTGACTGAGTATAATGTCACACAAGATGTCATGACATTATACTGTGACAATTTGAGTACTATTAACATATCCAAGAATCTTATACAACACAACTGAACTAAGCATATTGATATTAGACATCACTTCATCAGAGATCTTGTGGAGGAAAAGGTGATTAAGCTGGAACATGTTGCCACTGAACTACAACTAGCTGACATTTTTACCAAGGCACTTGATGCTAGTCAGTTTGAAAATTTAAGGGGAAAGCTGGGTATTTGCCAATATGAAGGGATGTAGCAATTAATTTTGCTTAAAACAAGGGATGAAAGAGATATTTTAGTCAAGTCTATTCTAATTGGGCTAATCATTCGTTTCCCTCCTTCTTTCCAAAATTTTAAGAAGTGGAATAGACATACTTATATCTCCCTCTTCTCTTTTTTCTGCAACATTCTCCATTCCCTCAAAAGAAGATTTCACACACGCTGTCACTTATTTTCTCAATCTCTCAAGATGTCTCAACAATCTGTGTCATCATATTCATCAAAGGCAACTGCATCTTCCTCACCCTCTGACACCGAACCTAGGGCAATCGTAAACTGCATGGATGTTGATGTTCTTGAGATAACTCGAATTCGTGAAATGGCAGCTGATCCTACTGAGGTCAAGAAGCTGTGAACCATACATGCAAGAAGATCACAAGCTTCTCCATCTGGTAAATCTTATCAACCATCATCTTCTATTCCTCCAGAGATAGCTAATAGGGAAGGTTCTGCTTATGTGCATCAAGTTATTGCCAGACTAGTCACTAGGATTCTTAATGAGAATCACTTTGTTCATGGCATATCTGTACCATTGAACCAAGAAACTGCTAGCCCTAATGTAGAAATGATCCAGATGTCCCTCAGAATGTTGAGACACCTGATGACAACATTGGGAAATCTCCAGAAAAACCTAATGGTCACCAGACCCCTACTGACAAGGCTGTTGAACCTCCTGTCATTGATGTTGATGAAGAATTATCTGATAATGATTTAATTGCCAATATCAACCCTAGCATAGCTAGAAGGATAATGAGTAGAAAAGAGAAGCAGAATGCTGCTCAAAGCCCCTCCAAAGAGAAGGCTACTGAAGTTGTTCATGAGAAGGTGAGGCCTGAGAACAAGGCTGAGAAGGCTAGAACTTCGAAAGGGAAGGGTAAGGTAAAAGCTAGGGTATCTGTTGGTAGTCTCTCAAAACCCTTGAGACAACCTATAGCCAAGAAAAGAAAGGCTCTTGAACCCTCTGAATCTGATGAGGAATCATACTTTGATTTTGATGTTGAGAGAAATGTTCCAGACATTCCTCTCAGGAAAAAACCCTCTTCTAGCAAACCGCCTAAGGTTCCTGAAGTTGCCATTGACAACATCTCCTTTCACCATCTAGAAAATGCAAGCAGGTGGAAGTATGTGTTTCTAAAAAGGATTGCCTTGGAGAGGGAGCTGAACAGAAGTGCTATTGAATGTAAGGAAGTCATGGATCTAATCAAAGTTGATGGCCTGATGAAAACAGTGGTCAAGTTTTCCAACTGTTATGAGATTCTTGTCAAAGAATTCATAGTAAATTTGTCTGGTGGTTGTGCTGATGGAAAGTCAGCTGATTTTAAGAGTGTTTATGTGAGAGGAAGGAAGGTAAATTTCTCTCCTACTGTGATAAACAAATACCTAGGAAGGCCTGATGATGCTCAACCTGAGCTTGAAGTTACTGACAACCAGGTTTGTCAAACCATCACTGCCAAGCAAGTCAAGCACTGACCCTTGAAAGGGAAGCTAACTGCAAGCAAGCTGAGTATGAAGTTTTCCATACTGCACAAAATTGGTGCAGCTAACTGGGTTCCCACCAACCACAAATCCACCATTTCCACAGGTTTGGGAAGATTTATCTATGCTGTTGGAACCAGAACAAACTTTGATTATGGCAACTACATCTTTGATCAAATATTGAAACATGCTGATAGTTGTGCTATTAAAGGCCCTATTGCTTTTCCCTCTCTCCTGTGTGGTATAATCATTGATCAGTATCCTGATATCCTGGTTGAAAAAGACTCTGTCTGCAAAAGAGCCCCTGCTCTTGGTTTTCACTATAAGCTGTTTCAGGGAACACATGTTCCTAACATTGTCATGACATCTGCTGAGACATCAAATGTCAAAGCTCATTCAAGGAAAACTGATGTTATAGATGTTCTAAAAGAAACCTGCAGAGAGCTTGATGCAAGAAAAAGGACTCTTGAAGAGTTGATTGCTAGTTTGGAACAGGAGGAGAATGATGAACAAATGAGGGAAGAAGATGTTGATGAAAAACAACATGCTGCTGCTGAAAATAGTGCTTCCTCAAGGGATGACAGTACCTGAAGGTCTATGTTTGATGAAAAGATTGGTGATGGAACTTGTTGCTGCTAAATGATACCTTCTCTCTGTTTATCTATTCTTTTTAATTTCCTTTTGGATGACTGTATAACTTAAAGTACTAGTACCTTTGGCCTCTTTATGGCTAAAAAGGGGGAGAAGAAATTGTGGTAATTTTGGTACTTGAGGACAAGGAGAAAACGATCTTCGTCACACAGTGGGGCATGTTCTGTTACAAAATTATTCGGGTTGAAAAATGTTGGGGCAACTTATCAGCGCGCCATGGTAGCTCTATTTCATGACATGATCCATCACGAAATAGAGGTCTATGTGGATTACATGATAGCCAGATCTCAAACCGAAGAGGAACATCTTGACCATTTACAGAAACTGTTTGAAAGGCTAAAGAAATACAAGCTAAGGTTGAACCCGAGTAAATGCACATTTGGAGTGAGGTCCGGTAAACTCCTAAGCTTCATCGCCAGCGGTAAAGGTATCGAAGTGGACCCTGTAAAGGTAAAAGAAATACAAGAAATGCCTTATCCTCGCACCAAGTAGGAATTCAAAGGATTCTTAAGATGGCTAAACTACATCTCCAGATTCATTTCTCACTTAACCGCTACTTGTGAACCAATCTTCAAATTACTGAAGAAAGATCAAGTAGTCAAATGGAATGATGAATGTCAAGCTGTCTTCGACAAGATCAAAGAGTACCTTCAAGAGCCTCCTGTTTTGATGCCTCCAGTCGATGGAATACCTTTGATCATGTATCTAATTGTCTTGGAAAATTCAATGGGGTGTGTGCTGGGGCAGCATGACGAGTCTGGCCGAAAAGAGCATGTTATTTATTACCTGAGCAAAAAGTTTACCGATTGTGAAACCAGATATTCACTGCTCGAGAAAACTTGTTGCACTATGGCATGGGCTGTTCGCCGGCTAAGGCAGTATATATTGACCCATACTACCTTATTGATTTCCAAGATGGATCCAATTAAATACATATTTGAAAATCCTGCCCTCTCTGGGAGAATAGCAAGATGGCAGATGATCCTGACTGAATACGACATTCAGTACACTACCTAAAAAGAAATAAAAGGGTTGTGTGCTAGCCGATCACCTTGCTCATCAGGCTGTGGATGACTACCAGTCCATGAAACTCGAGTTCCCAGATGAAGACATCAGGATGGTAAACAATTGTGAAGAACTCAGACCATATGATGGACCTGAACAAGGATCCCGATGGACCTTAGTTTTTGATGGAGCTTCCAACGCACTCGGCAATGGCATATGTGTTGTGATCATATCCCCTGAAGGATGTCATACTCCCTTCACTATAAGACTTTTTTTCAACTGTACTAATAATATGGCAGAATACGAAGTGTGTATTTTGGGTCTCAAAGCTGCCATAGATTTGGGAACTAAGTTCTTAAGTGTATTTGGAGATTCAGCCTTATTCATCAGTCAGATCAAAGGAGAATGGGACACGAAGCACCCTAATCCCATCCCTACAAAGAAAATTTGTTGGCATTAATCCCACATTTTAAGGAAATTACCTTTGAGAATTTTCTATGAGAGGAAAATCAACTAGCGGATGCGCTAGCCACTATGTCATCCATGTTTAAAATCAAGTGGGGTAACGAGGCTCCCCAGATCACCATTGAGCGAATGGATGAACCAGCTTACTGTCACGAGATCGATACTGAAGAAGTAGTGGACAAGCCTTGGTTCCATGAAGTTAAGAGGTATCTCGAGGCCCAAGAATATTCGGAGGGAGCTTCAGTCAATGATAAGAAGTTCTTGAGAAGATTCTCTGCTAAGTTCTTCCTCAGTAATGGCATTCTCTACAAGCGCAACCACGAATCCAGTTTGCTTCGTTGCGTAGACAAGGTTGAGGCAGACAAGATCATGGTTGATCTACATGAAGGCACTTTTGGCATTCATTCTAGTGGGCACACGATGGCTAAAAAGATCCTACGGGCGGGGTGCTATTGGTCTACCATGGAAGCAGATTGCCATCAGCATTCACGAACCTGTCACAAGTGTCAAATCGATGCTGACAAAGTACATGTGCCTCCAGTTCCTCTAAACGTCCTTACTGCTCCTTGGCCATTCACAATGTGGGGCATCAACATGATTGGAGAAGTCAAACCTATAAATTCTAATGGACACCGCTTCATCTTGGTGGCCATTGACTACTTCACGAAGTGGGTTGAGGCAGCTTCTTTTGCTTATGTTACCAAGAACGTTGTGGCCCGATTCATCAAACAGAATATCATTTGTCGGTACGGCATCCCGGAGAGAGTCATCACATACAATGGTAAGAATCTCAACAATATTATGATCACCGCACTATGCGGGAAATTCAAGATCCAGCACCATAATTCTTCTCCTTATCAGCCAAAGATGAATGGTGTTGTCGAAGCTGCAAATAAAAACATCAAGAAGATCATGCAAAAAATGACACTGACCTACAAGGACTGGTATGAGATGTTACCATTCACTCTCCACAGTTACCGTACCACGATGCGTACATCAATAGAGGCAACTCCCTTCTCCTTGGTATACGGAATGGAAGTTGTTCTACCAATTGAAGTCCAAATACCTTCTCTGAGAATCATAAAATATTCAGGGTTGAATGAAGATTAATGGATTCAAACTCGACTTGACCAGTTGAATTTGATTGACGAGAAGAGGCTTACGGCTGTCTGTCATGGTCATATGTACCAAAAATGAATGATCAAAGCTTTTAACAAGAAGGTCAGACGTCAGGTATATCGGGTCGGTGACTTGGTAATCAAGCGTATCATATTTCCACAAGGTGATCCCAAGGGAAAATGGGCTCCTACATGAAGGACCATTTGTGATCAAAAGCATATTCTTTGGTGGAGCAATGATCTTAACTACTATGGATGGTGATGACCTTCTGCACCCTGTAAACGCAAACATAGTCAAAAGATACTATGCATGAATAAAGACCCGCTAGGTCGACTGGCCTAGGCAAAAATTAGGGCATCCTGGCGAACCAAAAAGGTTCAGGCAAAAATTAGGGATAAAATATAAAAAAATTATACACCCAGCAAGCTGAAAACCCGAAAGGGCGGCTTGGGAAAAAAAGGGTATCCCGGTGGACTGAACACCTGAAAGGGAGGTCCATGCAAAAATTAGGGAATTAAGGCGTATGACTATGTCCTGTTGGATCACCTTACAGACAACCTTTAGTATTGACTGACAAGCTCAAACGGTTCTAATCAATCCAATCAGCTTCGGACAAAGTAGCAAGTGGACGAGGCGCTCAGAGACACGAAGGCTATAGTAGAATGGGAATCCCATGGGATTATTTCACATAGCTATCTTTTCTTTGTATCAATTTTCATTTTCTACGACGACACTCCCTTACTAGGATGTTCGTCTCATTGTACAAAAAATACTTATTCAAGTCAATACAAAGATATTCCTTTAAAAGTGCAAAAATATTTGTTTTTCTTTTATTTACGTGTTTTGTTTGCAAAAATGTCCAATGATTATTTTTGAATATATGCATTTGAACGTGATCACTATTTACAAATGAGCAAAAAAGGGAACAGAAAATAGAAAGACAATCACTAATGGCTTTAAGAAATAGGATAATATCTTTAGAATATTCCATAAAATCCCCCGTAGGTACTTTTCCAGCAAGAGCAGAAAACGAGACATCCCGCTACAGGATCGCTAATGTATCTCCAGTATGCAGCCTAATGGTATCAAGCGCTCTCACATCCCTAACGGAACAAAACTTCCAGTTACCGCTCCAGAGATTCCCCAGTGAAATTTGCCCAATTTCTCAGGATTCCCTAACAGGATTTCACGAGGTCCACAAGCAATGCACGGCGTTTCCCTTCCACGACAGAGTTTATTTCTCTAATAAATGGAAACTCATCCATCAACACTTCAACTTCAAAATATGAAGACTTACACTCCTTATTCCCAGTGGTACTCAGAGATTTATTTTCCCTGACTCCAACAACACTGCGGCATAACGATTAGTGTGTCCATACATTACATCCATACATCATAGCATTGACAACACAAATGCATACAGTGCGATCTCATTTATTTTGAGAAACATCATTATACCATGCATTTCATACATCAGGGCATGTCATGCAACTAACCTTTCATCTTTTCAGGAAAGATCAATCAACAGAAAACTATCGTCAAATTTTCAACAAGTCAATTACAGATCAATTCCCAAGAATGGACTGGTCGACCATCTACATAACAGATATTTCCTTCAGATCCCTGCCGGTTCAGTTTAAATCTCTCAACAATTTATTCTTATTCTTTCCCAAGGACATTTTCTCTGGTTCAGATAAATCTCTCAATGATTTGTTCTGATTCTTCTCCAGATACCTGCCGGTTCAGTTTAAATCTCTCAACGGTTTATTATGATTCTTTCCCGCAGACGTTTTCTCTAATTCAGATAAATCTCTCAATGATTTATTCTGATTCTTCTCCAGATCCTTGTCGGTTCAGTTTAAATCTCTCAACGGTTTATTCTGATTCTTTCCTGCAGACGTTTTCTCTGGTTCAGATAAATCTCTCAACGATTTATTCTGGTCCTTCTCCAGATCCCTGTCGGTTCAGTTTAAATCTCTCAACGGTTTATTCTGATTCTTTTTCACGGATATTTTCTATGATTCAGATAAATCTCTCAACGATTTATTATGATTCTTCTCCAGATCCCTTCCGGTTCAGTTTAAATCTCTCAACGGTTTATTCTGTTTCTTTCCCGCAGACGTTTTCTCTGGTTCAGATAAATCTCTCAATGATTTATTATGATCCTTCTCCAGATCCCTGTCGGTTCAGTTTAAATCTCTCAACGGTTTATTCTGATTCTTTCCCGCAGATGTTTTCTCTGGTTTAGATAAATCTCTCAATGATTTATTCTGATTCTTCTCCAGACCCCCTGCCAGTTTCAGATAAATCTCTCAACGGTTTATTCTGATTCTTTCCCGCAGCCGTTTTCTCTGGTTCAGATAAATCTCTCAATGGTTTATTCGGATTCTTCTCTAGATTCCTGCTGGTTCAAATAAATCTCTCAACGATTTATTCTGATTCTTTCTCGCAGGTGCTTTCTCTGGTTCAGATAAATCGCTCAAAGATCTACTCTGATTATCTCCAGTTAAAGAATATTCAAAACCTCTTTTGGTTCAGTTTAAATCTCTCAACGGTTTATCCTGATACTTTCCAAATGAACATTTCTGGTTCATATAAATCGCTCCAAGATTTATTTTGATTCTTCCCAGTCAAACAACATACAATACTTCTGCTAGTTTCAGATAAATCGCTCCGAAGATTTATTCTGATTCTTTTCCAGTTGAAATCAAGTTCAGACTTAATCGATTTTCTATCAACAGTCACCTTTGGATGGCATCTACAAGCCCGTCTCTGAAAAATCTCCCCCATTCCTCCAAATTGCATATATAAGCCCATTCACAATTCATCTTCGAGTACAAATTTCTGGGCACTCTAGTGTTCAATCATCTTCCACCTTCAAGTCACGAATGGAGGATCCGCCAATCTAACTCTTCAGGTTTAAGAAGATTGAACAGGGGCAGCTATTGTACCCCAAAATTTTCCCTCTCATTTATCAAGTATTTTCTCACAATATCTTCTTTGGTTCAAGACTGCACAAGGGTTGATCAGCTCAAGGCACCTCCTTAAGCACTGATGACTGAAATTAGGGTTTGAGATTCCACAAGGTTAATTGAACTTTTAATGTCGCATATGACTTTCATGGATCATTATGGACCCTCAAGATTTCTCATGTCAAGTTTCAAGTCTTGGATCACATTTTTGCTCAATCAATTGATCAGTTGTATTGGGGGAGAAGTCAATTATGGTCAATTTATAGTCAAACTTCATAACTTTATCCATACCAACATTGTGAACTCCTATATATCATTTTATCAAGTTTGGACCATAATTCGTCAAGAAATTTGATCAGATCATCAAAAGGGCAAAATGGTCAAAATTAGGGTTTTGATTGAGAAAGGGCAATTTCTGATTTTTGAACTACCAAATGGTTAATTGGTTTGAGACATGATCTCAAGGTTTCAAATGCATCATTTTTACCTAATGGCATGACTCAACATCCCTCAAGATCAATTGATTGATAGTTGATTTTCAGTCAACTGATCAAAAGTCAACTGCATACTGAAAAGTTAAACTTTGATTTTTTGGTCAAAATCAAGTGTCAAAAATCATAATTCATCAAAAAATGTCAAAATATGAAACTTGTTCATCAAGAAATCAAAAAGTCAAGATTTCATTTTGAAAAGTCAAAGTTTCCAAACTTAGACATTTTTCTAAGTGTTGAAAACTTCTTCTTTTTTTCACAACTTTGAGCCAAATATTCACCATTATGCAAGATGATTCAAAGGAAACTTTCAACATGAAAGTTGTAGATATAAATGAGATATAAAACATTTATTTACACAACTCCTCCTAGAAATTCTTTTATTTAAAGTTATTAATCCATGAAATCATGGTCTTGAAACTAAAACACTTAGTGAAATTTTGAGCATTTTCGTCAGGATTTTGACCTAACTTCTGGGCCAAGTTTCATATATTTCCAATTGGATTTTGAAAAAGTGATTCAAAGAGGGGTTGTAGAGCACATTACAAGCTTTCTAAAATTTCCAAGAACTCCTTTAGATCATTTTTGAGTAAGGAGAATCAAAGGCCAGAAGTTAGGGTTTCAAGTTGTTTTACAAGGCAGAATTTCATGATGAACAAGAATGCGAATTTTTTTTATTAATAACCAAGTATTAAAATAATATTTCGCAAATAACCGGGTTTCAGAAAAAATTACGCAAATAACCATGTTTGAGATGGCTCCACAAAGGAGGAGCCATCTCAAATGGCGCATGCTCCTCTTTTTTTAAGGGAGGCGCCATCTCACTTGGCGCCTAAGTGCTTAGGGCAAGCCCTAAGCCAAGTGAGATGGCGCCTATGTAGAAAATTAGGTCAAAAAAAAAATTTTTTTTCTTTCCTGCGCGTTGCGTATTAGACAAAGATAAACAAAATGGATTTTTTATTTAAAAAAAAATAATTACATTCAACTGTTTTACATTTAAAGAACAGTAAAAAAATGGATACAAAAAATACTGGGAAAAAAAAAGATACATCAGTGATCCCCAGGAACCCGGTAATGACCCCCAGTTCCGCATCCCCGTCCTCGCCTTTCTCTTGCTGGGTGCCGTCTCGTTTCCTGCTGCGGCAAGGTCGATGGCCCAACGAAGTCAATGCGATCCGAATCCATAAAATCAGTAAGATCTCCATATCTCGAAGATCCGCTCTGGTACAGTCGGTTACCCATACCCTCGAAGTTTGGTCGTGTTGGCGGTGGGTGGGGTTCCATGGTTGGTCGGTAGCATTGGTCGTCTGAGTAGGGGGGGTAGAAAGGAAATGGATCTTGGGGTGTTTGGTATTGTGGATGTTGGGTTGTTTGGTGATAAGGTGGTTGATGGTAGGTTTGGTCGGCTTGGTCATAATCTTCTGACATTCCCATATCAGGACTAAGGCTGGATGTTGAGGGTGCCATATTGGGATATGTGGAAGACTGAAATTGTGTATGGGGTATGTGGGTTTGCTGGTATTGGGGTTGGTATTGTGGTTGGGTTTGAGGCATATCCGGGTATTGGTAGTTTGGCGGTGATTGTGGTTGGTAGTACGACATTTGATTGTAGTTGTGTTGTGGTGGGGAATGTGGTTGTGTGTTTGTTGGTCTGTTTCTTCTTGGGGGTTGGTTTGAGGTTGATGGATTTTGGGTTTGTTGGTGGGGAATCGAGGGTTGTGCCCATTGTGTGCGTGGGTCAACCAAGTACCTCGGATGAGACACGTGCATATCTGGGTTACTAACCGACCTGTACCACGACATATATTGATCAGTGTGTCGCATGTTACCTTGAGTAAGGAAAACCGGGGATTGCAAGATGTAGCGGTGACGCCTTTGCCACATTTTACACCATTCTGGAGCAAAGCCTTTCCAGTTGGTAAGACCCCACTGGGCGTCGACCCTTTTTAGATGCCAGGGGGACAAATCTGTTGGATCACTTGGTATCTCTTGGATCATTCTGAACTGCATCTTCACACGGTCACTGTGGTGCATCTCCATAATGTTGAACCGAATGAGTGCAGTCTTTGCAGTCCAAGTTGCTGCATCCTCTGGATTTGGAGAATGGCCCAAACCCAAATATGGTCTCCAGACGAACTGCGATAAAATTTAAATCAGGTAAGCGCAAAAGTAATGTATAAATAATTAAAATGAACAAAAGTTAAAAGTTACGACGTACGTCATCTGGGCCTAAGTGATCCAACAGATTCCGGTAGAGTGCGACATTGAATCTGGGATTCTTGCCGTAATCCATACCCCTCACGCAGTACCTAAAGGAAATGAGAAACATGTTATTTTTAGCATATATTTTGGAAAGAGCAGAATAGTTATAAATGCTATAACTTAATGACTTACTTTGTTGCGTACGGGAATCCAAAAGTGTTGTTGTTGATGGGGTTTAAGGACTCCATCCTCCACCAACCCCAGGCTTGTAGTAAAAATGCGCACCCATGAAATGTACATTTTTCCTTGACTGCGTTTTTGCACAAGGAACTGTACAGGTGGGCTAATACTGCAGAACCCCGACTATATTTTCTAGTTTTATCAAAATTTGTTAGTAAATGTAAGTACATGAAATTTACACTATTTCCCGTACTTTCGGGAAATAAAAATGTACCAAAAAGTATCATAATATACGTTCTGGCTTTTACTACTCGGTCATTCTCTGAGGAATTTTCATTTAATTCCATACTAGCATAATGCCGTTTCAGGTCAGTGAGTAGTATTCCCTGCCCTCTTGCTCCACCACCTTCTACCATGTCCCTACCCAACAGTTCTTCACACTGTGAGTTGGGTTGTTGAACCGACCCGTTCACCGCCTTACCGTCGATAGGGAGGCCCAGTAGCATGTACACATCTTCGAGAGTGATGGTACATTCACCTATTGGTAGGTGAAATGTATGGGTCTCCGGTCTCCACCTCTCCAACATTGCAAGAATGAATTTTGAGTCAATGGTAAATGGACGATAAATGGGTCGGGAGCCAGGTATTTGTGCGAACGGATTCTGAATCTTTGTGTATCCTGAGATCATAATTAAACAAGAGTAAGATTAATTAAGATGAACAACACGTTATTTGAAGTATGAAAAATGTATAACCAAAGAAGAGACTTACAAATGCAGCAATGTTTTCCCTTGTGCCTCTGTGAGTATCTCCCATTGTTAGAAGAGCCATTGTTCAGAATGCTTGAGAGAATGAAAGACTTAGGAAGAAATAGAGAGTATGATAGACTTAAGAAATATTTCGTAGCAGAGAGTGAGAGTTGTGTGGGTGTGAGTGATGTTTCATAAGGTATGTATTTATAGGCAAATAAGATTGATGTAGTGGTTGCATGCCTGCGATGTGTCACATTTGCATGCTTAGGGTGTTACACATATGCATGAATGCATTTACAAAAAATGTAAGGTGTCACTCTTGCAGGCTAGGTGGCAGCCCATGCATGTATCACGATTGGACAGTAAGGGAGGCGCCATCTCACTTGGCGAAAGAGTACAAAAATGAATGGTGTCGCCACCCCATTTGGCGAATAAGAGGTGTCACGTTTTACAGCATTGGCTCAGGCTACGTGACAGCCTTTGGGATTCCTTTCTTTGTTGCATGCAAGGCCATTGGAGTTGATGGGTGGAGTCTTACACAAAACATTTATGTGTGCAGAATAGGGCCAGGCTAGGTGGCAGGCTAGGTGGCTGCATCAGCCCATGCATGTATCACGATTGGACAGTAAGGGAGGCGCCACCTCACTTGGCGAAAGAGTACAAAAATGAATGGTGTCGCCACCCCATTTGGCGAATAAGAGGTGTCACTTTTTACAGCATTGGCTCAGGCTACGTGACAGTCTTTAGGATTCCTTTCTTTGTTGCATGCAAGGCCATTGGAGTTGATGGGTGGAGTCTTACACAAAACATTTATGTGTGCAGAATAGGGCCAGGCTAGGTGGCAGGCTAGGTGGCTGCATAAGCCCATGCATGTATCACGATTGGACAGTAAGGGAGGCGCCACCTCACTTGGCGAAAGAGTACAAAAATGAATGGTGTCGCCACCCCATTTGGCGAATAAGAGGTGTCACTTTTTACAGCATTGGCTCAGGCTACGTGATAGCCTTTGGGATTCCTTTCTTTGTTGCATGCAAGGCCATTGGAGTTGATGGGTGGCAGGCTAGGTGGCTGCATAAGCCCATGCATGTAATATTATTGGCAGCCTTGGGGGGTTGCATCACTTACTTAATTGAAATTTTTTGCCTTACGTTGAACATAACATTCATTCACATAAACTGTAAAATTTTCCAACCTTCGAATCAGTCATCTAACCTTCAAACATTCCAGCATTCATACCTTCATACAATCAATAAACCCAAAACATTCCCACCTTCATACCTTAAAACAATTCTACACAATGGCCTCTTCACCACAATTTGTTATCAAAGCACATTTCAACGGTGAGACATACATGTGTCCCACAGTTGGGTTTTTGTTTAGAAACACCGACAATGTTCGATTTCTCTTAAACGAGAAAGCAAATTTCTCGTACTTTAAGAAAAGATTGGAGGCCAAACTTGAACGAGGCCCGGTATCCCAGATATTTTATCAGAGTCCAGTCTTTTTTGGAAACAACCAAGTTATTTTTTATAAGGTTGCAATTCAAGATGACGAGGATTTCCATAACATGATTTCCAGCCATGTCTATTCTGGAAACGACTCTATTGAGTTGTACGTTTTGTTTCAAGAGCCTCCGGTGACACAGGACGTAGAGCCTCCGGTGACACAGGAGGTTGATCCTTTGGAGAATGAGCAAGATGAGGTGGATGCAGTTGATGATGAAGAAGAAGATAACGAGTTAGAGTTTGATGAAATGGTGAACGACGATTCTGACGATGATGGCATCCCAAGTATTCCTACCGACAAAATCTACACACCACCTACACACATGACAAACTTCAACATGGGCGGAGATGAACCTTCTACGGACTTGTTTTTCCAACCGTATATGCAGTCGGATGAAAATTTAAAAGAGAAGGACAAGTTTCGTAATAGAGAGGAATGCATAAGGGCCACCAAAAAATTTCACATTCTCAACTCGGTTGATTATAAGGTGGATCGTGTAAACCCGGAAAGGTACAAGATCAAGTGTGTCCACCCTGACTGTATGTTCAAGCTGACCGCTTCATACAGACTAAGGGGTGACTGCTGGGTCATAGGTTCCATGACTACCCATACTTGTGTAAGTTCCACTCAATCACAAGACCACCGAAAACTCAACCATGATCTAATCTGTCAAGAAATCCTACCCCTGGTCAGCAACGACCCTTCTTTGAAGGTGAAAACAATCATCTCCCACATCACCACGGTTTTTAACTACACTCCGTCTTACCGTAAGGCGTGGTTAGCAAAGACTAAGGCGATTGAAAGGGTGTACGGAAACTGGGAGGAGTCATACCGAGAACTTCCCCGCTACCTAAATGCACTCAAGACATATTCTCCAGGTAGTGTTTATGTTCTGGAAACATTGACAGCATACGCCCAAGATGGTAGTCTACTACATGGCAACGGAATATTCAGTCGCGTCTTTTGGGCATTTCAACCATGCATCACAGGGTTTGCATCATGCAAACCAATTCTACAAATAGACGGGACTTGGTTGTATGGGAAGTACAAAGGCACGCTTTTGATGGCAGTTGCACAAGATGGCAACAATAACATTTTCCCCGTTGTGTTTGCCCTTGTCGAGGGGGAGAACGGTGGTGCTTGGAGCTTTTTCCTGAAAAATCTTCGTACACACGTGGCTCCTCAACCAGATCTCTGTTTGATCTCGGACAGACATGCCTCCATTGAAAGTGCCTATAATAATCCGGCAAATGGTTGGCATGACCCTCCTTCTACGCATGTCTATTGCGTCAGGCATATCGTCCAGAATTTCTCGAGGGAGGTCAAGGACAAAACATTGAGGAAAGCGGTGATGAATGCGGGATACGCACTGACACAGCCCACATTCAAATATTACCGCAACGAGATCCGTTTGTCTAACCCAGAAGCCGGTACGTGGATCGACAATATACCGGTCGAAAAGTGGACTAGGTCATACGACAATGGCCAAAGATGGGGGCATATGACAACAAATCTTATTGAATCAATGAATGGGGTATTCAAGGGCATACGAAACCTCCCCATCACTGCCTTGGTGAAATCCACGTATTTTAGGATGGCTGCGTTATTTGCCAAAAGAGGTGAAATGTGGTATGCGGTCTTGCAATCAGGACAACTATGGAGTGAAAGATGTATGAAATACATTAAGGCTGAAAGTGCTAAAGCCAGCACTCACATGGTTACACGGTTTGACCGCCATAGCCACAACTTCATTGTGAAAGAGACAATTGACCACAATGAAGGCCTGGCAAGACAAGAATACAGGGTCATTTTACCTTCTCAATGGTGCGATTGTGGCAGGTTTCAAGCTTTTCGTATGCCTTGCTCTCATGTCATTGCCGCTTGTGCTCATACCCATCAAGACGCGCTTCAACTGCTCTCAAACATTTATAAATCTGAAACGTTGCTCACTGTTTACAACAACAACTTTCCTTTGGTGGCAAAACCGGACTATTGGCCTGAATACAACGGTGATATAGTTTGGCACAATGACCAAATGCGAAGGAACAAGAAGGGTCGTCCCAAAAGCAGGCGCATAACAACAGAAATGGACGATCTTGACAGGTTGGAAAGAAAGTGTGGTTTATGCCGTTAGGTCGGACACAATCGCAAAAACTGTCTGAATCGGGCGTCTGGCTCGACCACATAAATTTTGTAATACAATAAATCTTTTCAATATTTGTGTTGTAAACATTATGGGTTTTCCGTTAATAAAACTATTCACACAATTTAAGAAATTCAATATAGGAAATTACATTAGGGTTTTCGCGTACAACAATGATTAACAATATTCAATCTAGGAAATTACAACTGTTAACACAATTTCATCTGACCCATGCATCATCAGCATTACATCACTGTCTGTTTTGACTTCCTCCAACCACACATTAGGTCTTCCTGTCACATGCGAGGTTGTTGTTCGTTTTCGCTGGATCCTTCGAATTTTTCCCCCTCGGCGATGTCTCCATCTAGCCACTGCATCAACTCCCGCTTCAGACGCTCCATGGAGTGAATGTGCCAGAATTTCATTTTCATCGCAGGTTTCGTGGCGGAGAATATAACGTAACCATCTCTGCTAAAAATCATAGGCGACGTCATTACGTAAATAAGGGAGTACAAAATAAAAATACAGTGCGAGAAAGTGTGAGAAATTTCAAAGAAACGGACGAATTATTTATAAAACAGCAAAAAACCCTAGTTTTGCCCTAGGCGCCAAGTGAGATGGCGCCTCCTCTCCTTTTTAAGGAGCATGCGCCATCTCACTTGGCTAAAAGCCAAGGGAGGCGCCAAATGAGATGGCGCCTAGGGCAAAACCCTAGGTGCATGCGCCAAATGAGATGGCTCCTCCTTTGTGGAGCCATCTGAAACATGGTTATTTGCGTAATTTTTTCCGAAACCCGGTTATTTGTGAAATATTTTTTTAATACATGGTTATTAATAAAAAAAATTCCAAGAATGCAAATCCATTCTTGTCTGCACAATATTTGCTTTGTAGGCCTCAAACTTGTTTGGCACTCCATAATTAAATGTTTGCACAGCTGTTATAGGCTTCAATTCAAGCATTCAATGCATTTCCCATGCTTAATTCCATTTTAGGAAGAAAGTAACCATTCCATTCTAGTAAAGTTGCTTTAACCAAAAAATCAGTTTTGTCTTGAGCATTGAACTTGTCCTTTATGCACAAGCTTTCCTTATACAATCATAATGAGCGTATTTAAAGGTTACAGCCACCCTACAAGCTTTATACTTCACATTGAAACAAGATGTTTCAAGCTTGCTTCAAAAACAAGCAAAATCCCATAACTTGTACTTGTGTGATTCTGACCCTCTCAAGCCTCCGAACCTTTTTCCTTACTTATGCATAAGTTATTTGCAAGCTAACAGATGAATACATAAGCTCCAAAACTCACCAAAACTCAGAACTGCATCTCATACTTCCATTGTTGCACATTCTGGCGAGAAATCCCAAAATCAAAAACTACTCGTGTGTTTCTTGGCCTTTTGCTTCCAAAAGCTTCCAAACATCATACATAAATCATCCATGTCCCTGTTACATGACTGTAACACCATCTTCACCCATTTCCAAGTTCAAAAGTAGAGCATCACAATTGGACTTCTCCAGACCATTCCAGCCACCTTCAGCTCAAGCCAGCCATTGCATTAGCTTCCTAGAGGTCCAAGGAAGCTAACATGATCATAGATTTCATTTATGTTGCTTAAGCATGGAAATTTTGAGTTTGAATTTGTTGGAACATTTAGGTCAGAATTTGGTACTTTCATAAATTCATCCTTATCTTTGAATGTTAGCTTAAATTAGTTACATGGTTGGATTCGTGTTGGAAAAATGCACAAGTTTCATGTTTACATTTTTGAAAATGGTCGAGGAATGAGCAAGTTTGAAATCCTTTGGCTGGAGGTTGAAGATGAAGTACAGTCAGGGCCAAATTTGTGTTATGTATTTATTATCGTGCACCAGGTAACGGATTTATCACCACCCCAGTGGTTAAAGTGCGCGCCTATCACCCCTTGGACCTGGGTTCGAGCCCCAACGTCCGTTTTTCTTTTTTTTCACATTTTTCTGTTTCCCTTTTTTGTTTGAACAGGTGTGGGGCCTCCAACTTGGGCCTGGTTATTTTTTTCTTTTACTAACCCCTGACTATGTTCAGCACCCCCTGGTCCTTTATTTTATTTTTTCATTTTTATTTATTTTCTATTTTTTATTTCTAGTTCTTTTTTTCTTCTTTATTTTTATTTTTTGTTATTATTATTATTATCATTATTAGTATTTATTAATAAAAATATAAAAAATATTTTACTTATTATTTATAATTACTTATTTTATTTTCTTTATAAAAAAACTAAAAAAAGAACAAAAACAATTTTCTTAATAAATTAATTTCTCTTTCTTGATTAATATTTAGATAATTAGGTTTAATTATTATATTATATTATTTTCTTGTAAATTAAAATTAGTCTAGAACTTAGGTTTATTTTAATTAATTAATTTTTCCTATTATTTCTATTATTTAAAACCTTTTCATAAAAAAACCCTAGAAAACCATTTTTAACTTATTATTCTTTGTTAATTAATTTATGTTTTAATTTTAGTTAATTTCCATTAATTATTTTCTTAATTAGGTTAAGATTAAAACCTTCCATAAAACTAAATAAACATCATTTCTTTTTCCATTTTGCATTCTTGCATTTTTATCTTCATTTTTGTACAATATTCAATATGGTTGTAATAATTATTTAGATTTAATTTTCTTGCAATTTCCCCATTTGTAAATTTGTATACCCCCTCCCCTATTGATGTAGTAGCTTAGTATTTTTATTTTCCGCAATTTAATGCTTTATATATAAATGCTAGTAAATTAGGGTTTGTATGGAAAGATAAAATCAATGCTTAGAAAACCCTAATTCAAAGACAAAACAATGCATGTAAATCAATACACTTGCACACTTACACCCCTAGGGTAAATCCACTTTGTTGCCTTATGAAAATGGTCATAATAAGCATGTAAGATGTCTTAGCAAAAACAAACAAAATACAAGATCATAGTCCCTCGATGACGCTACAAATGTTGCCTTACGAATGGTCTTAGTCCCTCAAGGAAAATGCTAAGTGTGATACAATGGGAGAACTGACTTGAGGGTTTTCCGTTTGATCTCAAATGTTGAGGTTAGCAAGAGTCGCCATCGACTTTTCTTTTATCCAAAAGGAAAGGTTAAAAAGCACAGGAAAGACCTTTGATATTATTTCTTGAGTTCGGGGGGTAGATTATGAAAAGGGAAGGTATTATCACCCTTTTCATCCATGGTTTTCCATGGGCTCTTAGTTACTTGCTAGATAACTTGATTTTGTTTGAAATTGTGCTTTGTGTGAATTTTGAAATTATTTTGTAAAGAAGTCATTGTTTAGGCAATCTTTGTAATGATTCTTGTTTGTAAGAATGTATACAAAGATGTTTGATCTTTTGAAAATGTTTTCAATTTTGTAAGATGTTTAAAAGTGTATGTGATTATTTTGAAAATAGCAAGGATGTTTTGTTTGAAATTGAGCAAGTAATTAGGAGCAATCTACCTAATCAAATGTCTTTCTTGTTCATTTTATTTTCCTTTGACATTGTTGTCTTACCATTGATTTGTTAAGTAACCCTATCTTTGGATGTAAACGGGACGGGCGTGGGTCATCGTATAGCCATGATTAGCAATGTTGTAAGGTATCTTAGAATTCTTTTTGAGGGACTAAGATCATTGGTAAGGCAACTTAGATAGCGTAATCGAGGGACTATGATCTTGTATTTGCTTGTTTTTTTCTTAGATACCTTACATGCGTAATACCGCCATTTTGTATAAGGAAACCAATTGGAGTTTACCCTAGGGGTGTTTGTGTGCAAGTGCATTGTTTTCATGCTTGATTTAGTCTTGAATTAGGGTTTTCTAAGTATTGGTTTTAGTCTTTCCATACAAACCCTAATTACTAGCATTGTATATATGAAAGCGATAAATTGCAAAATTTAAAGTTACTACGCTATTACAACATTTGTGGGGAGGGGTATAGAATTTGTGAATGGGGATTGCAATGATATAAACCTAGTTAATCTATTACAATCAAATTGAATAAATGTACAAGGAAATGAATAAATATAAAGTACAAATGCAAATGGAAAGAAATGATTTTTGTTTGGATTTTTATGTGAAAGAGGTTTTAACCTAAACCTAATTAGAAAAAAATAATTAAATCAAAATTAAATTAACTTAAACTAATTAAGAAAAGAAATTAATTAAGAAAATATTTTTGAATAAAAACCTTATTCTATTTAGTTGATTAAAAGAAAAAGTATTTTTGTATTTTTATCTTGAAAATAATATATGGTGTTGTAAAATATTTTTGGCCTTTTTTATATTAAAATAAATATATTTTAATTAGTGTAAAAGAAAATAAATAATAACCTAGTTTTAAATTAAATTTACAAGATAATTAGTAAAGATAAATAAAGCATGATGAATAAAAATAATTTTTTGTGTGAGAAAAATATTTAAATTATGTCAAAAACATAAATCTACTATTTTTATATATTTTATGATTTTTTTGGTAGCTTAGAAAATATATTTAAAAGGAAAAATGAAATAAATAAATAAATAAAAATAAATGGGCCAGGGGGTGCCAAAAGTAGGTAGGGAGTTAGTTAGCAATAACAAAAAAAAAGCCAGGCCCAAAGGGCCTAGCGCCTGCAAACAAATCAGAAAATGTCAAAAAATATGCAAAAATGTAAAAATGGTCGCGCTGGGACTTGAACCCAGGATAATGGGGTGAACAGGCGCGCGCTTTACCACTGGGGTGGCTATACATTCGTTTAGATAAACAAAACAATAAATATGTAAGGCAAATCAAGTCCTGATAACTTCATCTTCAACCTTCAGTCGGTGTACCTGTAACTTCTTCATTTCTCAAAAAAAATGGATGATGACAAAATGAAAGTTGTTGCATTCTTCCTCATGAATCTAACCATGTAAATAACTAAGGATAAAAGTCAAAGATAACAGAGAATTTCTCTGGCCCTAATTTGAACACTAAAAATTTCAGAAACTTCAACTCTAAAATTCTCTAAGCTCAGGCCATGTAAATGCAAACTATGGATATGTACAGCTTTGTGGCAATGAGGTCTACATTTTATCTTCATAAATGAAAGCCTAACAATGCCTAAGTAATGAGATAGAAGTTCAAGAAAAATACCTCAAAACTGGAAATCGTGAAATGGATTTGAGCTTGTTTCAGGCAGTGCTAATGATTAGGTTAGCTTCCTTGGACCTCTAGGAAGCTAATGCAATGGTTGGCTTGAGATGAGGATGGCTGGAATGGTCTGGAGAAGTCCAACTGTGATGCTCTATTTTTGGTTATGGAAGACAGGGAAAATGGTGTTACAGAAGTGAAACAGGTACAGGGATGAGTTACTCTTAATGTAAGGAAGCTTTAGAAACTAAAAGGCCAAGAAACGCAAGAGGGAAATGTGAGTTTGGTATGTAAAGTCAGAACTTGCACAACAATGGTGTTTTGAGACAATTTCTGGGTAGAGGGAGTTTGAGTGAGTTTTTGGGTCTTCAAGCTCGTGTTCTAGCTCAAAAATAATGCTTTTATTTATAAGGAACAAGTTTGGAGACTTCTTGTTTGATCAGAATTTGAATTTGCATTCTTAAGCTAAACATTGTATTTTTTGAGAAAACAAGTTTCAATGCCTTGTGTACTTGCTAAGATAGAGTGGTTATGCTTTAAACACACTTGCTTCTGACTTTGTAGATGAAGTGTGATCATAGGGAAGAAGTTAGAGGCTCAAGGGTGGACTTTATGCATAAATCTTGCTTTTCAAGAATGGTATTGTTAACTTTCTTCCCAAAATGACAATGTGAATTGGATAAAGCTTAAACTACTTGGATTATAACTCAAAAGTTTGTGTAATCCATTAATTATGGAGTGAAAAACAAGTTTGAGACCTTCAAAGCAAAGATTATGCAGCCTAACATTGATTTGCATTTGTGTTCATCATGAAAATGACCTATAACTCAAGTGACAAAACACCAGCTTCATCTCTTCGATTCTCCCTACTCAAGAATGATCTCAAGGAGTTCTTGGATATTTTGGAAATCTTGCAATGTTCTCTACAACTCATCTTTGAATTTCTTTTGAATATTACCCTTGGAACTATGTGAAAATTTTCCATGAAGTTAGGTCAAAAATCTGCCTAACTAGGGCAAAATTTCACTAAGTCTTTTTTAGTTCATGAGCATGTATTCACAAAATTATAACTTGAGATCCAAGAACTTTTGGAAGAAGTTGTGTGAATCAAAGTTGTATATTTCATGGACATATACAACTTTCATGTTGGAAGTTTCCTTTGAATCATCTTGTATCATACTGAAAAAATTGCTCAAAGTTATGAAAAAATAAGAAATTTTCAACACTTAGAAAAATTTCTAAGTTTAGAAATTTTGACTTTTCAAAATGAAATATTGATTTCTTGATTTCTTGATGAATAAGTTTCCTATTTTAACATGTTTTGATGAATTGTGATCTTTGGCACTTGAATTTGACCAAAAAGTCAAAGTTTGACTTTTCAATATATAGTTGACTTTTGATCAGCTGACTGCAAAATTCATTTGTCAATCCAATGGATATGCAATGTTTTGAATCATGTCATTATGTAAAAATGATGAAATTGGACTCTTGAGATCATGCCTTAGACCAATTGACCATTTTCTAGGTCAAAAATCAGAAATTGCCCTTTCCCAATCAAAACCCTAATTTTGACAAATTTGCCCTTTTGGAGATTTGATCAAATTTCTTGAGGAATTATGGTCCAAACTTGATCAAATAGTACATATGGGTTTGAAATGTTGATGTGGATAAAAAATTATGAAGTTTGACTATAAATTGGCCATGGTTGACTTTTTCCCCAATATAGTTGATTTTTGGGTTAACTGTTCAATTGACTGATCAAAAGTGTGATCCAAGACTTGAAACTTGACATGAATAATATTAGGGGTCCATAATGGTCCATGAAAGTCATATGAAGCATTGATAGTTCAAAAATCCTTGTGCAAACTCAAACCCTAATTTTGGTCATCAGTGCATAAGGAGGTGTCTTGAGCTGATCAAACCCTAGTGCAGTCTTGAGCCCAAGGAGATCTTGTGAGAAAATTCTTGATAAGTGAGAGGGAAAATTTTGGGGTACAACAGCTGCCCCTGTTCAATCTTCTTAAGCCTGAAAAGTTAGATTGGCATGTTTTTCCAGTCGTGACTCGAAGGTGGAAGATGATTGGACACTAGAGTTCCTAGAAATTTGCACTTGGTGATGTGATGGTTGAGGGAATGGGCTTAAAGATGCCATTTGGAGAGGTGATAGAAAGTTTTTGGAGATGGGCTTCTAGATGCCATCCAAGAGTGATTTTTGGTATTGTAATTTGTAAGCTGGAAGAATGAGTATCAGGGCGGCGTCCGTGTCTGAAGCGTATCTAAAATGTATCTGGGAGCTGATTATCAGAATGGCATCCTTGTCTGAAGTGTATCTGAACTGTATCTAAAAGCTAGTTTTGAATGAGTGTCAGAATGGCATCCGTGTCTGGAGCGTATATGAACTGTATCTGAGAGTTAAAACTGAATGAGTATCAGAATGGCATCCGTGTCTGGAGCATATCTGAAGTGTATCTGGGAGCTGATTATCAGAATGGCATCGGTGTCTGGAGCGTATCTGATCTGTATCTGAAATCTAGTTTTGAAAGAGTGTCAGAATGCATCCGTGTCTGGAGCATATTTGAACTGTATTTGAGAGTTGAAACTGAATGAGTATCAGAATGGCATTCGTGTCTGGAGCGTATCTGAAATGTATCCAAAAGTTGCACTTGAACATTGTTAATGGTAGTTGTTAACCTTATCCTTAAAAGGGTAACATGTTAACTAAAATACAAAGTCATGTTGTATGAAATGTATGATATAATTATTTCGTGTTATCAATGTTTATGATATATGGATGCAATGTATGCGTATGTGAGCTAGTTTATTGCACTGCTGTTGGATTGGGGAAAATAAATCCCTGACTACTGCTAAAGATATGGAGTATAAGCCTTCATGTTGTGAAGTCTAAGTGTTGACAAATTTCTGTTTGGAGAAATAAACCCTGTTGTAAAGGAAATGCCATGTAATGCTTGTAAAATCCTATTGGGGAATCCTGAGAATTTTGACGACTTCTACTGGGGGTTGATAATTGGAAGTTTGTTTCGCTGGGAATTAAACTGCAAAATGTGGGGGATTTATGGAAATATCTTAGAGAGATTTCCCTACCTCTTAAAGCCATTAGCAATTGTCTTTTACTTTGTTTATTTGTAAACAGTAATTATGTTCAAATGCATATGTTCAACAATGAATCATTGGACGTTTTTATAAACAAACCACAAGAGTAAAAGAAAAACAGATAGTTTTGTACTTTCAAAGGAATATCTTTGCATTGACTTTGAGTAAGTATTTTGTACAGTGAGACAAACATTCTAGTAGGAGAACGCCGTCGTAAGAAAAAATGAAAATTTTAATACAAAGAAAAGATAGTTATGTGCAATAATTCCATGGGGTTCCCATTCTGCTATAGCCTTTGTATCTCTGAGCATCTTGTCTATTTGTTGCCTTGTCAGAAGATGATTGAATTGGTCAGAACCTCTGAGTTTGCAGGTTATCCGTAAGGTGATCCAATGGGACATAGTCATTCGCTTTAATTCCCTAACTTTTTCCTGGACCTCCCTTTTGGGTTTTCAGCCCACCGGGAAACCCTTTTTTGCCCAAGTCACCCTTTCGGGTTTTCAACTTGCCGGGTGTACAGTAATTTTTTTTTATCCCTAATTTTTTTCCCGAACCTTTTTGGTTTTCTGGGATGCTCTTGTTTTTCTTAGGCATGTCAACCTAGCGGGTCTCTTATGCGTAGTATCTTTTGACTATGTCCGCGTTCGCAGGATGCGGTAGGTCATCGCCATCCACGGTGGTCAAGATCATTGCCCCACCAGAGAAGATGTTTTTGATTACAAATGGTCCTTCGTAGGTGAGAATCCATTTTCCCCTGGGATCATCTTGCGGAAGTATGATGCGTTTGATTACCAGATATCTGACTTGATATACTTGGCGTCTGACCTTCTTGTTGAAAGCCTTGATCATTCGTTTTTGATACATTTGACCATGGCAGACAGCCGTAAGTCTTTTCTCATCAATTAAGTTCAGTTGATCAAGTCGAGTCTGGATCCAATCTTCTTCATTCATCCATGCATCCTTCATAGTTCTCAGAGAGGGGATCTGAACCTCGATAGACAAGACAACCTCCATGTCATAAACAAGAGAATAAGGTGTTGCCCCGGTTGATGTGCGAGATGTGGTACAATATCCGTGGAGAACGAATGGTAGCATCTCATGCCAGTCTTTTTATGTGACTGTCATTTTCTGTATGATCTTTTTAATGTTCTTATTTGCAGCTTTGACAACACCATTCATCTTTGGCCGGTAAGGGGAAGAATTGTGATGCTGGATCTTGAATTGCTCGCACAAGGCGGTGATCATAGTGTTGTTGATATTTGTACCATTGTCAGTGATGATCCTTTCCGGGATACCATACCGGCAAATGAGATTTTGCTTGACGAAACAGGCAACAACATTCTTGGTAACGGAAGCAAAAGAAGCTGCCTCCACCCACTTGGTAAAATAGTCAATGGCCACTAAGATGAAGCGGTGTCCATTAGAGGTTTTGGGCTTGACTTCCCCAATCATATCAATCCCCCACATAGCAAAGGGCCAAGGAGCCGTCAAGACATTCAGAGGAACCGGAGGTACGTGCACCTTGTCAGCATAAATCTGACACTTATGGCAAGTTCGAGAGTGTTGATAGAAATTTGCTTCCATTGTAGACCAGTAATAGCCTGCCCGTAGGATTTTCTTTGCCATCATATGCCCACTGGAATGGGTGCCAAAAGTGCCTTCATGTAACTCGGTCATGATCCTTTCTGCTTCATTCTTGTCTACGCATTGAAGTAATACAGAGTCATGGTTGCGTTTGTACAGGATGCCATTACTAAGGAAGAATTTAACAGAGGATCTCCTTAAGAACCTCTTGTCATTAACTGAAGCTCCTTCTGGATATTCTTGAGCCTCGAGATACTTCTTGACTTTGTGAAACCAAGGTTGGTCCACTACTTCTTCAGTATTAATCTCGTGACACTGTGATGGTTCCTCCATTCGTTCGATGGTGATCTGGGGATCCTCGTTATCCCAATTAAGTTTAAACATAGATGACATTGTGGCTAGAGCATCTGCTAGCTGATTTTCTTCTCGCGTGAAATGCTCGAAGGTAATCTTCTCAAAATTTGGTAGTAATGTCAAAACATATTCTTTGTAAGGGACAAGATTTAGGTGTTTAGTGTCCCATTCCCCTTTGATATGACTGATGACCAAAGCTGAGTCTCCGAATACATCCAAGGATTTGATCCCCAAGTCTATGGAAGCTCTGAGACCAAAGATGCATGCTTCGTATTCTGCCATGTTGTTTGTACAATTGAAGCAAAGTCTGGAAGTAAAGGGAGTATGACACCCTTCTGGAGATATGAGTACAACACTGATACCATTTCCAAGTGCGTTGGATGCCCCATCAAAGAATAGGGTCCATCATATGGCATGAATTCTTCACAGTTATTTACCGTCATGATGTCTTCATCTGGAACTTCGAACTTCATGGATTGGTAGTCTTCTACAGCTTGGTGAGTAAGGTGATCAGCTAGTACACTGGGCTTTATAGCTCTCTGGGTAGTATACAGTATGTCATATTCCATCAGGATCATCTGCCATCTCGCTATTCTCCCGGAGAGAGCAGGTTTCTCAAAGATATATTTTATCGGATCCATTTTAGATATCAACAAAGTAGTATGAGTCAACATATATTGTCTTAGTCGGCGAGCAGCCCATGCCAGAGCGTAGCAAGTTTTCTCAAGCAGTGAATATCTAGTTTCACAGTCGGTAAACTTTTTGCTCAGGTAGTAAATAGCATGCTCTTTTTGGCCAGACTCGTCATGCTTCCCCAATACACACCCCATTGAATTTTCTAAAACAGTCAGATACATGATCAATGGTCTTCCCTCGACTGGTGGCATCAGAAAAGGAGGCTCTTGTAAGTATTCTTTGATTTTGTCAAAAGCAACTTGGCACTCATCATTCCATTTGACTACTTGATCTTTCTTCAATAGTTTGAAGATTGGTTCACAAGTAGCTGTCAGGTGAGAGATGAATCTGGCAATGTAGTTAAAACGTCCCAAGAACCCTCTGACTTCCTTCTCAGTACAAGGAGAAGGCATCTCTTTTATTGCTTTAACTTTGGAAGGATCAACCTCAATACCTTTGTTGCTGACGACAAAGCGTAGGAGTTTACCGGACCTTACCCTAAATGTGCATTTGTTTGGATTCAACATCAGCTTGTACTTCTTCAGTCTCTCAAACAATTTTTGTAAGTGATCAAGATGCTCTTCTTCTGTTTGAGATCTGGCTATCATGTCGTCCACATAGACCTCTATTTCGTGATGTATCATGTGGTGAAATAGGGCTACCATGGCATGTTGATAGGTTGCCCCAACATTCTTCAGTCCGAATGGCATCACCTTATAGCAGAATGTCCCCCACTGTGTGACAAATGTTGTTTTCTCCATGTCCTCAAGCGCCATTTTGATTTGGTTATAGCCTGACAAACCGACCATGAAGGAAAACACTTTGTGCTGCACCATATTGTCAACTAGAATATCAATGTGGGGGAGTTGAAAATCATCCTTAGGGCTTGCCCTATTCAAATCTCTGTATTCCACACACATTCTCACTTTGCCGTCCTTTTTGGGCACGGGAACAACATTGGCAACCCATTGGGGATAAGAGGTGATAACCAAGAATCCAGCATTTAATTGCTTCATGACTTATGCTTTAATCTTTTCTAACACATCAGGCTTCATGCGGTGAACCTTTTTCTTTACTGGCGGACAATCCTCTCTTGTAGGCAGACGATGTACCACAATATCTGCATCAAGTCCTGGCATGTCTTCATACGACCAGGCAAAGACTTCAACATAATCGTGTGACAACTAAATCAGACGCTCCTTGATATTGGGTTCCAGATTGGAACCCACCTTGACCTTTTTTTGTCTTCTTTGGTACCTAGGTTGATTGTATCCACGGGTTCTTCGTGAGGCTGAATGGTTCTCTCTTCTTGTTGTAGTAATCTGGTAAGTTCCCTTGGTACTTCACAATCTTCCTCACCTTCGTCTTCGGCTTGGTAGATTAGATTCTCAGAGTCACAAAAGACCATAGCATTATTGTTACCCATGGGATCCCGAATGGATGTATACCTGTATTGTGAGTGTGAGTGTGTGTAAGGGTATAGTTATCCTTGAAGAAAATAAAAAATGTAAAAAAGAAAAACAATGAACAAAAAAGTTTGTATGCGAAAACATCCATGATTCATTGATGTCATATGAAAATGAGATAATAACCCTTACAAATGGACCATTGTGCCTCGGGTAAGACACAATGTATTAAGAGTGCAAATTATTTTAATATTACAGATCCAACAAAATGTAAAGACATATTACTGTGGGATAAAAGTGATCGGGACAAAATATCTAGCCTCCCAATTGTTGAGCCCTCCACTGACGGTTGGGAATATCCAGTCTTCCAAGTCACAACTATCTTCATCATCTTCTACGGTGTTGACCTCGCGGTTGCTAATCTTCAGGGGTGGTCCTCCAGCACGAGTGCAGCGTACTGCCTTCTGAGCACTTGAAGTGAAACCCAGGCCAAACTTGTCAGACTTATATGAGATATCTGGGATTTTCCCCCAGATAGTTCACCCACCTTCTTCTACCACTACTTTGGCATCCTTCAGAGATGACATCCGGAGCGGAGGCCTTGTGATCTTGGGAACAGCCTTGGTTACCGCCACATCTTGCGGGACCTCTTCAAAGTGTTGGAATGGAGTTTCAATAAATTCACCATCTAATTCCACATATCTGAAGGAATTGATATGGCTGATCATATACTCTTCTTCTCCATGAACGATGATAATCTTCCCTTGAATCAGATATTTCAGCATTTGGTGCAACGTAGAAGTGACAGCGTCAGCATTGTGAATCCACGGTCGGCCTAGCAAGCAAGAATATGAGGGACGAATCCATTACGTAAAAAGTTGAATCAAATGTTTGTGTTCCAACTTTTATGGGACTGTCTACCTCCCCATGTACCATCCTTTTCGAGCCGTCAAAAGCCCTTACTACTATGTTACTTGGCTTCAATGTCAATCCCTCATAGTCAAGCCTATCAAGAGCTTTTTTAGGCAATACATTCAGAGATGAGCCAATGTCCACCAAAACATAGGCCAAGGTTGTTCCCCTACATTCAAATGAGACATGCAATGCCTCATTATGCTTCTTTCCTCTTGGCGTTAAATCAGCATCCGAAAAACCTAGACCATTATCTGCAGTCAAGCTGGCTACGCAGTCTTGAAACTGATCGGCAGATGTCTCTTGGGGTACATGGGCAGTTTTCAGGAATTTTACCAAGGCTTTTGCATGCGCCTCGGAACATAGTAGTAATGCCAGCATGGAAATTTTATAGGGAGTTTGCCCCAGTTGTTCAACTACACCGTAGTCGCTTATTTTTATGATCTTCAGAATTTCCTCCATCTCTTTCCGGGAGGTCTCAAGGATGGCCAATGACCGTACCTTCGTCCGGACAGGCTCAATCAGAATACTTTTACCTCGAGTTTTGGTTAACTCGGCAACAGGAGTTTCAGTAGGAATGATAACAGGGGTTGTAACGGCTTTGTCAGTTGGAGTATTGGTGGAGATGATTGTAGGACTGGGAATAACCTTCAGAGGGGAAACAACAACAGGAATGACTACGGGTCCAGAAACAGCCTTTGGGGGAACAATTTTTGGAGAGAAGATCCTACCACTTCGGGTAATCTTACTAGTCCCTGCAATATTACTGACATCGGAATCCACTTTCTCAAAACTTGAATCTTTGGCGCCTGGCCAGTCCTGCTTGATACCATGGTAGTAGACATCCCTTCCATAATTCCATGGTACGGTCTTGTCTGACAAATATGGGACTGGTCCAGGCATTGTAATTATTAAAGGAGTTGCTTTCGGAACTGATGTAATTCTAACGGATCTTTTGGTGGAGACCCTGGAAGAATTGGAGGAAATGGTAATGATAGAAACATCTTCAAAAGGAATAGGTGGAACAGAATTCTTTTCAAACAAAATTTATTTGTTATCTATTAGGCACTGAACGCCTGCTTTCAACAAAGTACAGTTGGTGGGTGAGGACAAACAGAAATGGCACACTTCATCACAGCCCGGGAACACACCGACATTCAACAAGTTCACTTTAATAGTCAGGAGTGAGGTCATAAGTTCATCAACTGAAGTAACAAACATTTCTTCTTCAATGGCATTGGTATTATGGCCATGTCTGGGCATAGGGGCAGAAATGACATTTGGCTTTTCGGGTGCATCGAATTCAATCTCTTCTGCTTCAATGAGGTCTTGTATTTTGTTCTTTAGAGCCTAACAGTTATTAGTGTCGTGGTCGGGACTTTCAGAGTGGTATGCACAACGGGCATTGGGATGATAATGAGGAGATGTTGTGTTTGGGTTTTTCGGAGCTTCTTTCAAGGTCACCAAATTGGATCTTATTAGGTGCGGTAATACCTAAGATGGGGTCATGTTAATTCTGGTGAACTGCCTGACCGGTCTTTCCATCCTCGGTTAATTGTTTCTTTGTTGATCAGGCGCAGGTTTAGGGATCATCACAGCCCCCACCATTGCTCAGCGCTCATCCCTATCTTGATTTCTCTGAGGATAAACGGCAACCACTTATTTCTTTCTGATGAAAGGCTTCCTTACAGCTGCAGAAGTGGATGTATCATTATTAATCTTTCCACTCTTTATACCGACTTCTACCCTTTCTCCAGTCAATATCAGTTCAGTAAAACCTGCAGATGAAATTCCAATTAAATGATTGAAGAAGGGACCAGACAAGGTGCCCAAGAAAATGTCTACCAACTCTCTCTCAGATAGAGGGGGTTGAACTCTTCCGGCTAAATCTCTCCATTTTTGTGCATAGTCCTTGAAACCTTCATTAGAAACCATGGCCATACTCTGGAGTTGAGTACGGGTAGGCGCAAGATCAACATTGTATTGGTATTGTTTGTAGAAGGTTGCAGCAAGATCTTCCCAATTGTGAATGTTGGCTCTTTCTAGTTGGTAAAACCAGTCAAGTTGAGTTCCAGACAGACTGTCTTGGAAGAAGTGTACCCATAAGTCTTTGTCAGTGGTATGGGGCTGGATTTTACTTACATAGGATCGGAGATGCATTTTAGAGCATGAGACTCCGTCATACTTGGCGAACACAGGTACTTTAAATTTCAGAGGAATGAAAATCCCTGATATTAACCCCAATTCTTCAAAGTCCAAGCCAGGCACTTTTTGGATTTCCATCGCACTCAACCGCTCTTCGAGATGTTTATACTTGTCATCAGGTGGAGGGTATTATTCTTCATAATAGTCTTCTTCTTCCTCTTCCTCTTCTGATTCTAACGGGACAAATGTTTCCTTGCCTTTCCCCTCTTGATTGTCTCTTTCATCGGATGTCGTTGCAAAGTCTAAGGTCCTTCTTGTCTGCCCATGAAATCTTCTTCCCATGTTTAAGACTCCGGTTACCTTCTTTGTTTTCTTTTTCTTCTCCTCAGCCAGCAAAGTCTTCAACTCTTCTTGTCCTTTGGCTAGGGTCAAGAGCAACTGTTAAAATTGTGTATTCTGAGCTTGGAGGTCCTTCATTGTTTGCCCGAGATCCATCTTACTGAAATAAACAGTAGAGAGATGAGGAGACTTGTTACAAAATACATGTTTATGTTATGATGAATGATAAATGCATATGCAAATGTTTTCAAGAATTTTAAGATTCAAATTTTTTTTAGACAAAAAGGAAACACATGTTATATTAATAAAGTTAAAGCTTGAGTACATCAATGCCTTTTCGGGCAAAATAATACAAAAACTCTATGATAAAAAGGTATTTCACATCCTCTTTGGTGCAATGTAGGCATTGAGAGTCTGCTATTCATGAAGTATCCTAGTGAGTTCCAAAACCTTCTTCTCGCTTGCATAGAATTGGGCTTCGAAGGTGTCTCGCTCTCCCTTGAGTTGTATCCAATCCCTTTGTAGGTTTTCAAGAGAGGTGGGCATATAAGGATGTAGGATAGTGTATGGAACATCTCCTTCCATGACATACTCCATGATTACCGGGAGAATGGAGGGGTAAAGCATCATAAGACTCTGAGCACGAGTTCGTACCCATTTGAGGTAAGGCTCAAGAGGGATGGAATTCTTATGCCCCAAAGTCTTGCTATCCACCTTGTTTAAAAGTTCATATAAATCTCTGGCGAAGACCTTGATCTTCGTTGTCGTAGTCAAATACCAAACCTTGAATCAGTATCTCATGCAGGCCATCCCTTCGGGTGTAACCAAACTGTCTTAAGGCTAAGCATGGGTTGTAGGTGATACCTCCCCTAATGCCAAGTAAAGGGACATTAGGGAATTATCCACAATGTTCGGCAATGATAACATTCTCTTAGGATCGGGAGCACCAATGAATGTACGAATGTTTGAGCATCATCAACCTTTGTGACCACCTTGAACCTTGATCATTCTTTAATACAGATTGGGGAAGATGCAAAAATAAACCATCTTTCCAAGAGAGGAGTGAAACACATAAGGACACCTCTTTTCCTCATTGCACGAGTGTGAAAAGAGTGTAGGATACCTCCTAGTAATATAGGTACCGGGTTGCGGGATATGAAGATCTTGACGGCGTTGACAATTATGAGTTGGTCGGGATTTGGAAACAAAACCATCCCATAGATGAGGAGAGCCACAATTTCCTCAAAGGCTTGCAAGTCCAAGGAATTCCAACCATTTTGGGCTTTCTCAAACAGGAACTTTTCTAGGAAACCTTTGACACCACTCCTTGTTTTCCAATGAGTTGTGACATCAGATGAGTGCAGGTGTAGAGCTTGAGCAGTATCTTCTGGCTTTGGGTCTCTTTCCGTACCATTGAAAGGTAGTTGATTGAGAATGGGAATCCTTAAGAGTAAGGATAATTCTTCCAAAGTAGGCACATGTTGATAGTCGGGAAATGTGAAGCAATGGTGTAAAGGATCAAAGAACTGAAAGAGCACCTTCATCATATCCTCATCTGTGTTGGAGGTGACCAAGTTGAGTAGGCGATCATGTCTCTCGATAAATGGAGAGTTTTCAGGAATCCTTGAAGATAGCTCCTTAAGTTGTGGAGGGATCCTCACAAGGTTGACTTGAATAGTTTTCCTGCGAAGTGAATCCATATCCTACAAAACAAGAACAAAGATGAATCCAAAAATCCTTGAAATGGTTAGTGGATGTATATGATGTTCATGATGTTATGTAAAAGTATGAATATACAAACAAAGCAAACAAGTCCTTAGGTTTAGGCATGCATGGAATTTTATAGGTAAGTACCCTCTTGAAGTTTAGTTGGCTTAAACCTGTCCTAGTAATAATAAACGGGTTCTAAGGAGCTCAATATCACTGGTTTGTTTCCTTGGTTATTGTTTCAGCACAAGCCTCTTTAATGGTGACCGAAATATCCCAAGAAACCAAACCTCAATGAGTGTAGTATCGAGTATCTACCAACTTCAGACTGCACCAAAGCCCGTCATCTCACTACATCCTAAAGGCCAAGTTGGTCAAGTAAAGGTTCTAAAAGTTCATTAGTGCTTCGTGACATCACTAAGCGGCCCCATATTCCCTTTGATTAACTCAAAGGCTACCGGTACCCATAAATATGTCACACTAACGTAGCTATTTCTTAGACCATGTCGGTATGCCCTGCACAGTTTCCACAATGTATTGCTACTTACCTATAATGTATCCCAAATCCGGGTAGAGGATTCAAGCCAAAATAAAGAACCATAATGTAAAGAAAACAAGTCAAACAATGAAAGCAAGTAGATTTGATTTATCCCTAAGGTAACCCCACTTTTAGAATTGTCCCCAGCAGAGTCTCCAGTTCTGTGATATGGTGAGAGAACTGACTTGAGGGTTTTGCGTTTGATCGCCAATGTTACGGTTAGCAAGAGTCTCCACCGACTTTTCTTTTATCCAAAAGGAAAGGTGAAAAATCACAGGAAAGACCTTTGAGATTATTTATTGAGTTCGGGGGTGAATTATGAAAAGGGAAGGTATTAGCACCCTTTTCATCCATGGTTTTCCATGGGCATTTAGTTACTTGCTAGATCACTTACTTTTGTTTGAAATTGTGCTTTGTGTGGTTTTTGAAAGTATTTTTTAAAGAGGCCATTGTTTAGGCAATCTTTGTAATGATTCTTGTTTGTAAGAATGTATACAAAGATGTTTGATCTTTTGAAAATATTTTCAATTTTGTAAGATGTTTGAAAGTGTATGTGATTATTTTGAAAATAGAAAGGATGTTTTGTTTGAAATTGAGCAAGTAATTAGGAGCAATCTACCTAATCAAATGTCTTTCTTGTGCATTTTCTTTTCCTTTGACATTGTTGTCTTACCATTGATTTGGTAAGTAACCCTATCTTTGGATGTAAACGGGACGGGCGTGGGTCATTGTATAGCCATGATTAGCAATGTTGCAAGGTATCTTAGCATTCTTTTTGAGGGACTAAGATCATTGGTAAGGCAACTTAGATAGCGTCATCGAGGGAATATGATCTTGTATTTGCTTGTTTTTTTGCTAAGATACCTTACATGCGTAATATCGTCATTTTGTATAAGGCAACCAAGTGGAGTTTACCCTAGGGGTGTTTGTGTGCAAGTGCATTGTTTTCATGCTTGATTTAGTCTTGAATTAGGGTTTTCTAAGTATTGATTTTTGCCTTTCCAAACAAACCCTAATTACTAGCATTGTATATATGAAAGCGATAAATTGTGAAATTTAAAGTTACTACGCTATTACAACATTTGTGGGGAGGGGATATACAATTTGTGAATGGGGATTACAATGATATAAACCTAATTAATCTATTACAAATAAATTGAATAAATGTACAAGGAAATGAATAAATATAAAATACAAATGCAAATGGAAAAAAATCACTTTTGTTTGGATTTTTATATGAAAGAGGTTTTAACCTAAACCTAATTAGATAAAAATAATTAAATCAAAATTAAATTAACTTAAATTAATTAAGAAAATAAATTAATTAAGAAAATATTTTTGAATAAAAACCTAATTCTATTTAGTTGATTAAAAGAAAATAAGTTTAAAGAAAAAGTATTTTTGTATTTTTGTCTTGAAAATAATATATGGTGTTGTAAAATATTTTTGGCATTTTTTATATTAAAATAAATATATTTTTATTAGTGTAAAAGAAAATAAATGATAACCTAGTTTGAAATTAAATTTACAATATAATTAGTAAAGATAAATAAAGTATGATGAATAAAAATAAATTTTTGTGTGAGAAAAATATTTAAATTATGTCAAAAACATAAATCTACAATTTTTATATATTTTATGATTTTTTGGTATTTTAGAAAACATATTTAAAAGGAAAAATGAAATAAATAAATAAATAAAAATAAATGGGCCACGGGGTGCCAAAAGTAGGCAGGAAGTTAGTCAACAAAAAAAAAAGCCATGCCCAAAGGGCCCAGCGCCTGCAAACAAATCAGAAAATGTCAAAAAATATGCAAAAATGTAAAAATGGTCATGCTGGGACTTGAACCCAGGACCATGGGGTGAACAGGCGCGCGTTTTACCACAGGGGTGGCTATACATCTGTTTATATAAACAAAACAATAAATATGTAAGGCAAATCAAGTCCTGATAACTTCATCTTCAACCTCCAGCCGGTGTACCTGTAACTTCTTCATTTCTCAACAAAAATGGAAGATGACAAAATGAAAGTTGTTGCATTCTTCCTCATGAATATAACCATGTAAATAAATTAGGCAAAAAGTCAAAGATAAATGAGAATTTTTCTGGCCCTTATTTGAACCCTAAAAATTTCAGAAACTTCAACTCTAAAATTCTCTAAGCTCAGGCCATGTAAATGCAAACTATGGATATGTACAGCTTTGTGGCAATGAGGTCTACATTTTATCTTAAAAAATGCAAGCCTAACAATGCCTAAGTAATGAGATAGAAGTTCAAGAAAAATACCTCAAAACTGGAAATCGTGAAATGGATTTGAGCTTGTCTCAGGCAATGCTTATGATCAGGTTAGCATCCTTAGACCTCTAGGAAGCTAATGCAATGGTTGGCTTGAGCTGAGGATGGCTGGAATAGTATGGAGAAGTCCAACTGTGATGCTTTGTTGTATATTTCATGGATATATACAACTTTCATGTTGGAATTTTCCTTTGAATCATCTTATATCATAATGAAAAAATTGCTCAAAGTTATGAAAAAATAAGAAATTTTTAACACTTAGAAAAATTTCAAAGTTTAGAAATTTTGACTTTTCAAAATGAAATCTTGATTTCTTGATTTCTTGATGAATAAGTTTCCTATTTTGGCATGTTTTGATGAATTGTGATCTTTGGCACTTGAATTTGACCAAAAAGTCAAAGTTTGACTTTTCAATATACAGTTGACTTTTGATCAGCTGACTACAAAATTCATCTGTCAATCCAATGGATTTGCAATGTTTTGAATCATGTCATTAGGTCAAAATGATGCAATTGGACTCTTGAGATCATGCCTTAAACCAATTGACCATTTGCTAGGTCAAAAATCAGAAATTTCCCTTTCCCAGTCAAATCCCTAATTTTGACCATTTTGCCTTTTTAGAGATTTGATCAAATTTCTTGAGGAATTGTGGTCCAAACTTGATCAAATGGTACATATGGGTTTAAAATGTTGATTTGGATCAAAAATTATGAATTTTGACTGTAAATTGGCAATGGTTGACTTTTTCCCCAATACAACTGATTTTTAGGTCAACTATTCAATTGACTGATCAAAAGTGTGATCCAAGGCTTGAAACTTTACATGAATAATCTTAGGGGTCCATAATGGTCCATTAAAGTCATATGAAGAATTTATAGTTCAAAAATCCTTGTGCAAACTCAAACCCTAATTTTGGTCATCAGTGCATAAGGAGGTGTCTTGAGCTGATCAAAGCCTAGTGCAGTCTTGAGCCCAAGGAGATCTTGTGAGCATATTCTTGATAAGTGAGAGGGCAAATTTTGGGGTACAACACTAAGATATCTTACAACATTGCTATTCATGACTATACGATGACCCTTACTCGTCCCTTTTACATATAAAGATAAGGTTACTTACCAATCAATGGTAAGATAACAATGTCAAAGGAAGGAGGAAATAAACAAGAAATACTTTTGAGTAGGTAGAATGTTCCTAGTTGCTTTCTCATTTTCAAACCAAAAACATCCTTTCTATTTTCAAAACAAACACCAACACTTTCAAAAACATCTTTCAAACTTGAAACATTTTTCAAAAGATTAACACTTTGTATACATTCTTACGAACGAGAATCATTGCAAATGTTAGCCTAAACAATGGCGCTTTTTCAAAATACTTTCAAAAACCACACAAAACACATTTTCAAACAAAAGCAAGTGATCTAGCAAGCAAATAAGAGCCCATTGATAACTACGGATGAAAAGGGTGCTAATACCTTCCCTTTTCATAAACTACCCCTCGAACTAAAGAAAACATCTCTAAAGGTCTTTCCTGTTCTTTTCAGCCTTTCCTTTTGGATAAAATAAAAGTCAGTGGTGACTCTTGCTAACCGTAACATTTGCGATCAAACGCAAAACAACCAAGTCAGTTCTCCCACCGTATCACACTCGCCTATTCAGAGGCATATTTATCAATAAAAACATTGAAGTTTTCTTCAAATCTTTCAATTGTGTTTCTTTCTTTTTAGACTTGTTTGCAAAATACTAGGATTATTTTTGTGAATATTGTTTGAAATCATTTTGGGGCATTGACATACAAATAAAATCATTTGATAAAACATCAAAAACATTTTATTTATAAAAAACATTGAAAGAAAGTCCACGTCTACGTCCATACCTACGCTTGCGCCTACGATACAGACATCAAGATCTTGCCGACACTTTTTACCAAATTCAAATCAACTTGGAGATACAACAATTGGAACTAAACAATGTTGGGGAGTTGGTGGTTGCAAGAACCCGGTGGTTTAATAAAGGAGAAATATCAAAAACATTTTTACTTAGAGTATGCACATACATTTGGTGCATATGTAAATACTTAGGGCATACATATACAAACATTTGGGGCATATACGCACATAAGTATTTTGGAACATGAGCATTTAAAACATTTGGGGCATACATCACACTTGGATAGCAAACTAATTTAGGGCATTATGCATGCATGGCATCTCGCAAAGCTACTTTGGTTAAAATTGAGGATTTTCTTGGGGTTCGTCATTAGCAGGCTTATCAGAGTGAGCTATATGGTTCAAACCTTAAGCAACTTGGGGTTTATTTTCTTCATGTTGATAGTCATGGTTAAGGGCTGACACAACCAACATGATTGATGAATTTGAGGTTTATTTTTTTCATGTTGATAGTCATGGTTAAGGGTTGACACAACCGACATCATCGATGAACCTGGGGTTTATTTTTCTTCATGTTAATAGTCATGGTTGAGGGCTGACACAACCGACATCATCAATGAATTTGGGGTTTATTTTCTTCATGTTGATAGTCATGGTTAAGGGCTGACACAACTTACATCATCGATGAATTTGGAGTTTATTTTTTTCATGTTGATGGTCATGGTTAAGGGCTGACACAACTGACATCATAGATGAATTTGGGGTTTATTTTCTTCATGTTGATGATCATGTTTGAGGGATGACATAAACCAACATTTCCAATGAATTTTGGGGTTTATTTTATTCATGCTAATAGTCAAGGTTGAGAGCTGACACAACCAACGTCATTAGTGAATTTAGGTTCCATCACTTCAAATCTAGCATATTTTCATTTGGATATCGAGTCTTGGTTGAGGTCTTACATAACCATCATCGTCTTTCCAAGTTCTAAATATCTGGTTTCAAGCTCGTATTATCTATCATCTACGCTATGGTAGGTATACAAAAAAATATTCGACCCATTATATCAGTCTCCTTGCAGCAATGTTATTATCAAACTTTTTCTACGATATAATCCATCGCGTCACTCTCCACGTAGTAATATGTTTTCTTCTTTGCGATATAACTCATTGTATCAGTCTCCATGCGGCAATGTTGCAAAATCTCTAACTCTTTCCATTGCATCAGTCTCCATGCAGCAATACTATTATCAGGCTTAATCCATTGCATCAGTCTCCATGCAGCAATGTATTATCATACCTTGTTTTATTCATATCCTAGGTTATGATGAATAGACTAAATCAAATCAAATCAAAACTTACTATATTAGTCTTCAAGCATTAGTTATCGTACCCCAAATTTGTCGTACCTTTATGATCGTATTTTCAAGATTAGAAATACAAGAGAAATGTTTTAACTAAGGATGGTCCAACAATATCTGATGACTCATTCTTAAATCCAAGTCAACCAGGGGGTGTATTTTTTAGGAAAGTGGGGCTTTCTAAATCAGAAAGACCCATACACCCATAGGCCCATTTGTGATGCATGTTGGCCAATGCCCATGAGATTCGAATATAGAAAATTGATGCGAAAGGAAATTAAGATTCTATTTACAAGAGTCCATTTAAGGGTTGTTGTTTGCAAAGAGAGGGTGGGAATTCAAATTAAAAGCCCATCAGATTTTGTTTGGCCCATTTCTTTTGGGGGTTGAATAGAAAAAGATAGGGTAGGGATATGGAATTGCAGGTCCATTGAGATTTTGTTAATCAGCCCATTTACTGTGTTATTTTAGGAGAAAAAAGCATTATTATCATCCAACTTCTTCTATCATTATTATTAAAAAAATTACAATTTATTAAGTGATTAATTTTTAATTATTTTATAGATATTCATTAAAATATTTTGTAAAAAAGGAGTGTCGTGTTTGGAAAATGGTAAGTTGGCCCATTAGACGTTTTTGTCGTTATGGCTCTGTTTATAATAAGAAAAAAAATGTCACTATTATTAAACTTTTTTTTCTATTATTGAGAAAATCTTGTTACAAAATATTAAAATATGTATTATGATTAATTAGTTGATTATTAAAATATTCTATATTTTATTACATATTTTATTAAAAGTTTTTTAATGCTTGCAAAAAATTCAGTTACAAGGCCTCAGGCCCAATTCGTACAAAAAATGTTGTTTGCAAATAATAAAGAAAGCAAGTATTGATTGTTTGCAGTAATGTGTTGGGTTGAGATTATGTTAGGCCCAAAGTCCATTTACGCATGGCATGAACAAAAATAGCAACGCAAGGCCCCAAAAAAAGTAACTAACTGTTACTGTACCAATTGACCAAAATATGTGCATGTTTTTCATCATTAGCTAGTACTATTTAAATCAAATATTGTTTTTATTTTATTTACCAAATCAAATCACAAATTATAATCTAAAACAAAGATATACAACAACAGTCCATGCCCAGAAATACATCACGACAGAACAATACCATAATACTAAATCAAATCTAAATAATACAAAAAATCAAATCTTAGAAAAGATATATTACAGAGTTAATCTGAATCAATCACAGCGAGATTTCAATCTCTAATTTATCAAATCCCTAAATCTAAGATGACTAATTTTGTAACAGAAAATCAACAAAGCCTTAATTTTGCCCCTATAAGTACCAAACTAAAAATACCGAAAAAGGGAGGAAGCCAAGAAGAAGAAATTTCGAGCGAAGAACGAAGAGATACCCATATTCGTTGAAGACAGGAGGAAGGTGACTAGGGTTTCAACATCTGAAACCCTAATTACGTTGTTGCTACCACGCGGATATCCACCGTTGAATACATCTCCGGATCATCATCCTAAAGGGCCGCTGTAACCTGCGAACAAGAGAAACCAAGAGAGATCAGAATCGCACTGATCGGAAGCAAAAGTCAGAATATGAACTCGTGAAAGGTTAAAATAACTCAGCTTTTTATTTTTGATATGGATTAAGGGTTGTTGGGATGCTTTACGATAGAAAGGGGAAGGTTGGTTTTTAGTCGGCCCGGTGAGTTGTTCTGGGATTTAGGGTTGACGGAAGGAGAAAGGGCACAAGAGAGAGAGAGAGAGGAGATTAGAAATTGTAAACAAAAATGAACGAAATAATGAAAAAACAATATGTTGTGTTCTGGTATTATTGATTACATGCGTGATTACCATAGTTAGTATGCACCCTTTAATTTTGTCCATTAGATCATCAGTGGACGGCTGTGAGGCCAATTCCACTGTAACACCCATACTCCCTCGCATAGGCGATCACTCAGGCCCCTCTAAGCTGTGTATTGGGCCTAGCCCCAGTTTTTTTAACACCTTCGTTCACTTGCTTTGCTAAACCAACAAACAATTCGCACCCCCCAGGCTTATTGGGCCTGAATTTAACATCTGAATTCAGGCCCTGACTTTTAACACCCTACCCTTTATACTATCCAATATAAAATGCACCCCCCTGATTATTAATCAATATTTCCTATTTTTTTATCTTTATACTTTCTTATTCATATTTATTATTTCTTATTATTATTATTATTATTATTATTATTATTATTATTATTATTATTATTTGTTTTTATGATAATTATTAGTAATTGTTATTTTTATATATATTATTCATATTATCATTTAAATTGTTTTATATAAAAAACTCATGTACATTTTTATAGATTTGCATTAAAATATTTTTATATCATGCATTAATTAAGAAATTTCATAATTAATATGATTAAAAAATATTCAGCAAACACTAAATTCTTTTTCGCAATAAACTAATCTAAACAAATATTTCTTGCTAAAGGGTTCCAAATATATTTTGACTAATCGTGCATTTTGTCCAAAATTCCACAATCATTAGACCCGGTCAAAATGCGAGATGATTCAAAATACTTTTGCAACCCCTAAAAAACACAAACCCATAGAACTATGAATTGGGACTCTGATTTCTCATAAGAGGATATGTAGGCATACGGCGAAAATCATGGCGAGTTCCCCTATTAAAAATTAAAACCCTGTTTAACCTGAAACCTAAACCTAAACCTAGTATCCTTAAAAATAAGGTAGATGAATGGTGCCTAACACATTCCTTTCATCTAATGGAGTCTGAAACTTAAAATCTCTGTATTTACCAATTAGGGTTTCTTATTAGATGCCCTTCCTTTGAATAAAAACTAGTAGTGGCGACTCTGATTTTAAATCCAGTCGCAACAACTGGAGACTCTGCTGGGGACCCTTAACCCTAGGTTTTACGTTTATTTTGGGTTTTCATTATTTATTTATTGCACTTATTTATTCTTGCATATTTTTTATCATTATATATTTACTGCATGGCGGAATTTTATTTTCAAGGAAAATATTTTCAAATAACCCTTAGAAAGAATGTTCGTCTATTAGCTTAGGGGATACATCATCCATGCGAGTTTATGTGACGACTTCACCTAGAGTCGGTGGAATTCCGCAAAAGGAATACTTATCGAGAGATATCCTCTTGACGAGTAGGACTTTGGAAAGCCACCCATGACTCTTTATAACGACCTTAACCAAAATCTCATGACGAGACCTTTCACAACTTTGAGACTAAATTCTCGGTCCGTAAAGAGGCTCCACCTAAGGGAGGCCCTTGTGCCTTCTTCCTCTGGTGTTATTCATGATACCCTTAAGGAAGCCACCTTTTTGGAGGTTAGACTAACTGTAGGTCAAAGCCAAGAGCCTACCTTATAAGGGTACTTGTCACAAAAACTTATCCCAAAATCTTGTCACTAAACCATACATCCATGCATTCATACATTTCATATATTCATGATCTGTTTCTTTTATTTGTCTTATTCACAGGGTAAAAAAACAAAAATAATAAAATCAAGATTTTGGTGATTATCTTTGAAAATGGATCCCAAAGGGAAACAAATTTTCCGCGTCAACACCATCAAGCCAGACATGTCTGAAATCAAATCTATAAAAGGGAAGTTATACGAAGCAGCTCTGAAGATGTTCGCTCGCTACTATGGGGATATCCTTGATCCTAAGAATGTTGAAGACTTTCTCAAGCTTTGTAAAGCAATGGTCGATGGTTTCAGAGCAGACATCCGCAAGCGCACCTTGAAGATTTGTTTCCCTTTGCTTAATTTCATGTAAACAAGATTTGGTTTAAGATTGTAATATCTTTCAATATCTGAATCATGTTACTTTCAGTAAAGGCATTTTGTTTCCATATCTCGTTTGCGTATCTATTTTTAAGACATTCACCAAATAAATAAAAAAGAAGTGAAAAAGCAAAAACAAATATATAGCCAAGTGAATAATACATTTAACCCCTTTCATGTTCATACATATTCATTCGCATCCGTGCATTCGCAAACACCTGCATTTCATACCCAAGCTCATGTTTTTTAAAAATCTCTCCAAGTAAACCAGTGGTAGAAAAAGATTACCACCTCCTTGGCCTCCATATCAAACAATGGCCTACCAACAAAAAGTAATGGAACTAATCAAGGAGAATCAGGTTGCATTCAAGGAGGATCTCGACCAATTAAAGGGTGATGTGAGTTCAATAAAAGGAGATCTAAGTCAAGTTCTCCTAGCTTTGAAGAACATCATTGACAGAAAAGATCAGATTCCCAAGGTAGATTTTGAAGAAGTAGCTCAAACAATTGGTGCATCAAGCGATCACCAACTAAGAAAAGAGCCAGAGACAGGACCCCAAAAGTCCTCCATGGCCCAACAAGAGACAAGAGAAGCTGAAACTGAAGGTTTTGTCCCACCGCCATCAAAAGTAAGGGCATCACATACCCTACAAATCCCTATCAACAATGCAGACAACTACTTGGACCTATAATATGGATACCACGGCCTTGAGGATGTCAATCAGGCACCCTTAAAGATGACTGTTACTCAGGCTATTGATAATCCACTAGTGATGAATCAATATAAGGCTCTGGAAGAAAGGCTGAAAGTTGTGGAAGGTTTTGATTCCTTCGAAGTAGATGCTCTCAAAATGGGCCTAGTGCCTGATGTGGTAATTCCGCCGATGTTCAAAATGCCTGACTTTGGAAAATACAAGGGGCTCACTTGTCCAAGAAATCATATGCGTACGTATTGTAGGAAATTGCATGCCCTTGCCCACGATAAAAAGACGATGGTTCACTGTTTTCAAGATAACTTAAGCGGGGCATCTTTAGATTGGCATATGCAGTTGGAGTGAGTTTACTTTCGAACATGGGCAGATCTTACTAATGCTTTCTTAAAGCATTATAAATATAACCTGGACATGGCGCCTACCCGCATGCAACTCTAGAACTTGTCCCAGAAGAAAGAAGAGTCCTTTAAAGAGTACGCTCAGAGATGGAGGGAGATGGCATCTCGCGTGCAACCATCACTGTTAGAGAATGAGTTAGTATACATGTTCATGGGAACCATGCAAGGGTTATATTATGATAAGATGGTTGGAAGTATCACTTCGGGATTCACAGATCTAGTGGCTATCGGTGAAAGAATTGAGACTGGAATAAAAAGTGGGAAGATACCAGGGGAACCATCAAATGCCCCCTAAAATTCAAAAAGGCCTGCTTCAAACTTCCCCAAAAGAAAAGAGGGATAAATTAATGTTGTAGCCTCACAACCAAGGGCATAACAACCACTAATGATCCCACAAGGATAATAGCAAGGCAGATTTGGAAGGCCGCGGAGAAATTTTGATTCGCTCCCTATGCCACCCTGCCAGTTACTATAACATTTGGTCAAGGCATCCTTGGTGGAGCTCAAGCCTCTAGCTCCTCCAGTAAGGCCACTCGCGCAAAAGTACAATGTTGACGCCAGATGCGAGTACCATGCTAACTCTCATGTGCATACCATAGAACAATGTTGGGCATTCAAGCACAAGGATCAAGATTTGTTAGAATCTCAAGACATCACTTTTGAGAACCCTAACATCAAATCAAACCCCATGCCTCCGCATGGTGGACCGGCAATAAATGCAATTTAAGTAGTCATTGACGGTGGGGAAACCAAACAAGCAAAAGCCCTGATAAACTTGTTGGAAGCATATATGTTGGAATGTGGGTTCCTGCTGGAGCATAATGAAGCCGTCGAAAGAACGCTACAAAAACTAGTGGACCAGGGGATAGTCTAATTCGGACCATACCCTGAAGAAAAATATAAAGCTACTCTGAAGGGTAAAACACAGTTTCCTCCAATCCAGGAGACCTTTTTCAATAACGGAATAGATTATGGTGAACATGTGGCGATGATATCCAACAAAGTCAACACCAAAAGGGCAACTGACTTCATCCGAAAATGCGCCCCAGGAGAAGATTCAAAAGCTAGACTGCCGTGGAGATTCCCGAGATCCTTTTCTTTCCTAAGTAATTTTTCTTTTTTTGAAAGAACATATGTCAAGCCTGAGGAATAGGGGTTGCTAGTAAGGGTCCCCCCATTTTGTTTCAGACAATATTTACAATTAATAAAAGTTATATTTTGTTTTCAATTAAGATCCTTGTCTTTCTCTTACATTTATCTCTTAAATTTAAAAATGGCAATACTTTCATATGCATTTTCAAATTTCATATACTAAAATCTGCACCAAAACATGATAAACGTGCAGATCCGTGCCCAAAACCACTGATAATGTTACTGCTGCAACCCGATATAATTTTTATGCTCCCATCAACCAAGTTGAAGAGGAAGGTGATGAAGATCTTGAACTCTCTAAGGAAATGGCAAGGGAAATAAAGCAAAAGGCTGACAACATACAATCATATCAAGAGGCTATCGAGACCATTAATCTGGGCACAAAAGAGGATCCGAAAGAAATCAAGCTAGGGGAAATGTTAGAGCAGAGCGTCAAAGAAAGGATGATCAAGTTATTACATGAATGCATGGATATATTTTCCGGGTCCTGCGGAGACATGCCAGGGATAGATACCGACATTTTGGTGCACATTCTCCCTCTCAAAGAAGGTTGTTCTCCAGTTAGGCAAAAACTCAGAAGAGCTCGTCCAGATATGTCTAGCAAGATTAGAGAGGAGGTTCTCAAACAGTTTGACGCAGGGTTCTTAGCAGTGGTAAATTATCCACCATGGATAGCTAACATTGTGTCGGTACCCAAGAAATATGGCAAGGTACACATGTGTGTGGATTATCGAGATTTGAACAAAGCAAGTCCCAAGGACGACTTCCCGTTACCTCACATAGATGTTCTGGTAGACAGCACGGCTCAAGCCTCTGTATTCTAATTCATGGAAGGTTTCTCAGGCTATAACAAAATCAAGATGGCACCCAAAGACATGGAAAAGACTACTTTCATGACACCTTGGGGAACCTTCTACTACAAATTAATGCCATTCGGTCTCAAAAATGCAGGGGCAACGTATCAAAGGGCCATGGTCACACAATTCCATGATATGAATCACAAGGAGGTTGAAGTGTACGTAGATGATATAATTGCTAAATCCCATAAGGAAGAGGAACACATCATACATTTACAAAAGTTATTCGAGCGGCTACACAAGTTCAGACTGAGGTTAAATCCGAATAAATGTACATTTGGAGTCAGATTAGGCAAGTTGTTGGGTTTCATTGTAAGTCAGCATGGTATTGAGGTAAACACCGGTAAAGTAAAATCTATACGAGGGATTCCAGCACTGAGGGCAGAAAAAGAAGTTTGTGATTTCTTAGGGCGATTGAATTACATCTCAAGGTTCATATCACATCTAACAGCTACGTGTGAGCCTATATTTAAATTATTACGAAAAGATCAAATGGTAGTATGGAATGACGATTGCAAAACGGCCTTCGAAACAATAAAGTAGTATCTACAAGAGCCACCAATCTTAATGCCACGTGTTCCTAGGAGACCACTCATCATGTATCTGACAGTGCTTGAAGGATCAATGGGTTGTGTTTTGAGACAGTAGGATGAAACAGGAAGAAAAGAGCATGCAATTTACTACCTCAACAAGAAATTCACTGACTGCGAAACCATGTATTCGCTCCTTGAGAAAAATTATTATGCTTTGGCTTGGGATACTAAGAGATTGAGGCAATATATGTTAACCCACACTACATGGTTAATAGCAAGAATGGATCCTCTAAAGTACGTGTTCATAAAACTGGCTCTTACAGGGAGAATCGCCTGATTGTAGATGCTATTATCAGAATACGACATCCAATATGTCACTCAAAAGGACATCAATGATAGTATAGTAGTTGATCACCTATGAAGTTTGAATTTCTAATCGAAGATGTCATGGTGTGATACGGTGGCAGAACCTGACAGTTTTAGGAAAATGCTGGTTTGCGTTTGTATTCGCAAAATGTCGCGGTAAGCAAGAGTTGCCATCGACTTTTATTTTATCCAACTTAGAAAGTAAAAAAGCACAGAAAAATTCCTTTTTCGAGATATTCTGAGTATTGGGGGTAGATTATAAAAAGGGAAGGTATTAGCACCCTTTCTATCCGTAGTTTTCTACGGGCTCTTAGGTACTTTCTCATCATTTTCAAAATTGCTTTCGTGTTTGTGTGTTTTGAAAAGTTTTTGTTTTACTTCGTTTTAACCCTTGCTTCTGTCTTCAAGAGTGTTAAGAAGTGTTTTTGAAAACTTTGTTTGAAAAGGGTGTAAGTGTGGAAAAGTTTGATTTTTGAGCAAGTACCTACTAGCATCTACCTACTCGAAAAAAATAATGTTTTTGTTCTTGTTTCCTTTAGACAACGCTATCCCACTATTAGTGAGTACGTAGCACCGTCGTTGGAGTTGTAAGGGTCAATTCGAAAGAGACGTACGATCACTAAAGCAATGTTAGGATGTCTTAGTAATAACCGCAGTGTCTTAAGATCATATTCGAGGCAACATTTCCGAGGCAACCTTTTCGAGGCAACATTTCTGAACGGGACATTTAATCTTTGTTTAGACAAGAGGGCGACCACTAAAATATCTTATACTTAATGATCATTTACCGAAGGAAACCGAAGTGAGAGTATACCCTAGGAGTGCGCATGTGCGAGTTATTTGATTTCAGTTATTATTTTTTGCATATTTAGGGTTCGCTAACAATTTTAAAATTAACATACATTCTTGTCATGTAATCCTATTATCATACATCTAACAGTTAATATTTGCGAAAATTAAAATGTGAGAAATAAAACTACGCTATTACAAGGCTTCGGGGAGGGGGATTATTTACATAGCCAAAAACCCGTAAAACGATAAATAAAAGAAAAATCCTAATTAAACTATTACATCCCATGAGCAGCTACATTAATATCGTAAAAATAAATAAACGCGCGCGATGAAATGAGAACGAGAAAAAATTAGGGTTTTGACCCCGTCTAAACCTAATTGAAAGAAAAATCATTTTTTTGTTGTTTTTGGTTATTTTGAGAAAATAAGATTTTAATTAATAAATATAAACCTAGTGACTAATTAATTTAATTTGAGAAAAGTAATTAATTTGACCTATTTTTATATTTTTGTTATTTTAAGAAAAGAAAAAAAGAAATTAAATCAAACAAATCCTAATTTCTAATTTGTTTTAAATTATTACAAAAAGGTTAAAATTACCTACAATTAAATTAATCTAATTTTTAAATTAATTTTGATAAAAATAAAACCTAAATCTAATTTGATGAAAATTGATTTTATGAGTTTTTTGTAAAAAAGAATTAATTTTTGTGTCAGAAGACAATTTAAACAAAAATAAATAAAAGAAAATATATAAAAGAAGAAAAAAAAGAGAATTGGGCCTGGTGTTAGTGGCAAGAAAGGGGTGTCAAAAGTAGCTTTGGGCCCAATAAGCCTTGGTCCATTTTGACTTTCCATGATCCCATGCATTGGCTTGACTAGGGTGTATTGTGAACCTCCAAAGAATGGCCTTTGGATCTAGCTGATTGGAGATCTGTTGGTTGAAGGATGATGGCATATGGTGGACGTCCTAGAAGCTGGAACACCTGATCATGTAAAATAAAATTTCATTGAACAAATATGGGGGACCTGGTATCGAACCCAGGCCCTTTGGCTTTTTCCAACACCTCCTGACCAGCTGAGCTAACGTGCCTTGTTGTACAAAAGATATTAATCAAACATTATAATGAAAAAACCAAATTAGTATATCAAACAGGCGCGAGTTTTCAAACGGGCCAGCCAGGCCATGCCACGCCATCATCTTCTATCTCCTTCAGTTGCTAAAAGTTTAGAGACTTTTACCTACGGACAAAAGGGCGTAGGTACAGCCCTGGGATTTTCCAAAAGTCACTACAAGCATGATAAACACATAACAATGGTACCAATCAACTCGTGACAACCCCACGGGCATCATGGTACCTTAATTGTGGCCCAATTTTCCCTGTGTAGTAAAGCCCCAAAACTATCTCAGGAACCCTAACAATGGCATCCACATGTATGGCTTCCAAAAATGCAATTAAACGGTATTGTTAGCTTGCAAATATGATAAGGATTACAAATATATCATTTAAACATGATAAAGATGCAAGAATGAATGGATACGATTTTGGAAAAATGGACAAACCGTGAGAGTTGTGGAGACGAATTTTGGGCAAGGCTTGAATATGATCAGGTTAGCTTCAGGAGAAGGCTGGGAATCGATTGCTAGCCTTAGAATGGTGTAAATCTTCCTCTAACTTGTAATTTGATTCAGCACTTTTTGGTGATTTTTGTGACTTTTATTCTGCTCTCTTACGCCTCCAACCCCTGTGCTTTTGCTTTGGATTTATTCAATATATATCATAGAATCAATTAGGGTTACAAGTTTGCATCAAAACCTTGAAATTATGAAGATTTGATCATTGATTCACCCTTTCATCAAATCTTTCCAAAACAAGAAAAATTCAATATTTTTCTGTCCAAACAAGCCTTGCACGATTTGATTCTCTTCCCAGCTGTATGAGAGACCTAAACATGCATAAAATCTCCATCTTTGATTAGTTTTGATATTTTCATGATTTTATTTTGATTTAATTTGATTTAATTGAAAAAAAATCAAAATAAATGACAAAAATAAAATAAAGACAAGTGGGAATGATCATGGGTCGTGGATCATGTTACCAACTTAATACAAGCACAAAAAGTTGGTCCCATTTGACAAAAATTGCAATTTTGGCCACTTTTGACTTTTGGCAATTTTGCATAAAGGGTCAACTTCACCAATGCATAATTCCTTCAATTTTGACCCTAGAGATGTGTTCTTGGACTTTTTAGAAAGCTTAAGATGTTCTCTAAGCAAACCTTTAAGTTTTATCTCAATTGAGTCTTCCATTTTCATGTATGAAACTTTGACAAAAAAAAGGTGTTTTTGTTGACTTTTCAAAATGACCTATAATGTCCAAATTCATAACTTCTTTTGAGTGCATATTTTGAACTTTGGAGATGAATATGAATTATAGGGAATTATATCCTCTTAAAAATGAGATTTGGATGGGTCATTTCTGATAAATCATGAGAAAGTTATGTTGGTCAAAGTTGAATTGACTTTTCCTACAAAACCCTAATTTAGCAACTTTTGGGTTTTGATGAATTGTGAGCAATCCTTGAGGAATCATGATCAACCCTTGATTAAATGATGAATAATACTTCAAAATGAGGATGTTGACCAAAAATCTTGAAGTTTGACTGTATGTAGGACACAGTTGAATTTTGCCCTAGCACAATCGATTTTTAGTCCTTTGAGCAATTAACTGAGCAAATTTTTTCTGCAACGCTTGAAACTTGAAATGGATAATCTTGAGAATATATTAGGAAAATGGTGAGAATTTGGGATCCCTTGGACTCAAGTATCTTGATGCAACATGAAACCCTAATTTGAGGTAGATTGCCTTAGGAGAGAGTTTGTCCGGTCAACCCTTGGACTTCCTTGAGCAATTTAAGGATCTCACTTAAAATGGATTAAGAAATATGGGAGGGAAAATTTTGGGGTACAACAGCTTCCCCTGTTCAATCTTCTTAAATTTGAGGATGTAGATTGGCTTGTCTACCATTCGTGATTTGAAGGTTGAAGATGATTGAACACTAGAGTGCCCAAGAAATTTGCACTCGCATGAAGTGATACTTGTCTTGTGATGTCGAGAATGGGCTTATAGATGCCATTTGGAGATTGACGATGGATGATGGGATTAAATATGCCATCCGGAGAAGTGTCGATCACATAAGAGATTCCTTTGTGAGAGCCGGTATACCTGTTGTTGAGGAGGACTACGCTGGGGAGTGCTAGTCTCTGTCTTGTTAAAAGTTGAATTTTAGGATCTTCGGTCGTCTTTTATTCTACTGGGGAATCGTATCTTGGTTGAAGAGGTGAAAATGAACTACTATCTGGTCGTGATCCAGGCTTTATAGTGATAAGATCGACTGCTATCTGTTCGTGCTCCAGGCTTTGTAGTGACTTACTGGGGAGATGAGATTAAACTTGATACTCGATCGTTCTCCAGGCTTCGCAATTTCTCAATTCTTATCTGGTCATAACCCAGGCTTCAGAAGGGATTAAGTTGTTATCCGGTCGTACCCGGGCTTCAACTTGTATTTAAGGCAACACTAATATCCGGTCGATTCCAGGCTTCTTAGTAATTGGCTAGGTAAACTGTTATTCGGTCGAATTCCGAGCTTCGCAGTACCTTATACTGTTATTTGGTTGTAATTCAGGCTTCAGTATTCTTTTCCGCTATCTGGTCGTAATCCAGGCTTCACGGTGTCTTATACCATTATCTGGTCGAGTCCAAGCTTCATGGTATCTTGTATTGCCATTTGGTCGTAATCCAGGCTTCACAATAACTTGCTAGCTGTTATCCGGTCCCTTTTCGGGCTTCACGGCTTGTGTTTATGACATACCACTATCTGGTCGCTTCCAGGCTTCATGGTGTTTTATACTGCTATCTGGTCGTAATCTGGGCTTCACAGTAACTTACATTGCTATCTGGTCGTAATCCAGGCTTCACAATAACTTGTTAGGGATTAAACTATTATTCGGTCGAATTCGGGCTTCATAGCTTTAAGATAAACCACTATCTAGTCGATTCCAGGCTTCGCGGTATTTTGATACTGGTATCCGGTCGTTCTCTGGGCTTCACAGTATGATGGAGAAATCAAGATATTATTCGGTCAGACCCGGGCTTCATAGCAGAAACTGGAATAGAAATCTTAGCACCGATTTGACTGAACCAGAGAAAATTGTGATAATTTGATTATATCTTTCCCTGAAAGGTAAAGAGTTAGTCGTATGTAATATCATGATGCATGACATGTATCGAATAATGATGTTCTCAAAATAAATGAGATTGTGTTGTATGATGCTTATGTGTATGCCATGATGTATGAATATGCAATGTTCTTATGATGTTCTTTAGCTGGGGAAAATAAATCCTGGATTGCTGCTGGAGGGTACAAGGAGTTGAATTATTCATTCTCGCTGGGGGTAATGACCGAAATAAGTTGGTGAGAGAATGACTCTGTTGGAGAACAAATTGGTGAGAGATTGACTTTGTGGGGAAGAGATACTCTATCAGAAGATCTGCTGATTTGGAGAAATAACTTCGGCTGGGGATGAATTACCGTTACTGGTGATAATGAACCCTGTTGGGGAATTGAGTTTCTGCTTGTGGAAGAAATAAACTCCACTGGGGATAGTCTTCCATTGTTGGTGATAGATGAACTCTGCTTGGGGAGAATTAACACCACTCTTTTCCGACACTTCCTACTCTGTGGGGGAGTGTATGTACCTTTAGTCATTTTCTCAAACTGACTCTATCCTTGTACCCGGTGGGTAGAGCAACTGTAAGGTTTGGACACTTCTTGTTTGCCCTTGTTCCTAGAATTACGAGTAATTGTCTTTTGTTTCGCATGTAAATATTTATGAGCAGCAATTATTGTCAAATGCATATGTCAAAAATGAACCATTGGCCGTTCTTACAAAACAAAACAGAAAAAGAAAACACAAGTTGAAATTCCTTTGTGAAAATGAATTGTATTGATTTTTGAAGTTAGCCTGTAATAGGCGTTTTTTATACAAGAGGCTGACGTCCTAGTAAGAGAACACCGCCGAACGAACAGAATTTGTACAATTTATGTAAAAGAAAGAAAAACAGCTATGTGAAACAATCCCACTGGGTTCCAACTCTGCTATTGCCCTTATATTTTTGAGCGTCTCATCACTTTGCTACTTGGTTGAAGGTAGATCAGATTGATCAGAGCCGTCCGAGCTTGATATTTGATACCGAAGTCTAGTTGCAAGATGATCCAAATGAGACATAGTGTTACGCTTTTATCACTAATTTTTTCCTGGACCGCCCTTTCGGGTTTGAAGTCCACCGGGATACCCTTTTTTGCCCAAGCCGCTTTTTTGGGTTTTCGACTTGCCGGGTGTATAGATTTTTTCATTTTCATCCCTTACTTTTGCCCGAACCCTTTTGGTTCGCTGGGAAGCCCTTATTTTTACCTAGGCCAGTCGACCTAGTGGGTCTTTGATTATGCGTAGTATTTTTTCACTATGTCTGCATTGACAGGGTGAGGAAGGTCGTCACTATCCATGGTGGTTAGAATCATAGCTCCTCCCGAGAAAATATTCTTAACAACAAATGGCCCTTCATACATAGGGGTCCATTTTCCCCTGGGATCACCTTGCGGTAATATGATGCGTTTGATCACCAGATCCCCAAATTGATACTCTTGTCGTCTGACTTTCTTGTTAAATGCCTTGGTCATTCGCTTTTGATACGTCTGACCATGACAAATAGCAGTAAGTCTCTTATCATTGATTAAGTTCAGCTGATCAAGCCGGGTCTGGATCCAGTCGTCCTCGCTTAAACCTGCATCCTTCATAATCCAGAGAGAAGGTATCTGGACCTCAATGGGTAAAACTGCCTCCATACCATACACCAAAGAGTAAGGTGTTGCCCCTATCGATGTCTGTGCTGAGGTACGATACCCATAAAGAGCAAATGGTAACATCTCATGCCAGTCTTTATATGTCACCGTCATCTTCTGCACAATCTTCTTAATGTTCTTATTAGCCGCTTCAACAGCCCCATTCATCTTCGGCCGGTAAGGAGAAGAGTTGTGATGTTGTATCTTAAACTGTTTGCAGAGCTTGGTGATCATCGTATTGTTGATATTTATACCATTGTCCTTAATGATCCTTTATGGTACACCGTATTGACAGATCAGATTGTGTCGGATAAACCGCTCCACGATGTTCTTGGTTACTAAAGCAAAGGAAGCTGCCTCAACCCACTTTGTAAAGTAATCAATCGATACTAGAATGAAACAATACCCGTTAGACGTTGTAGGTCTGATCTCGCCGATCTTGTCGATACCCCACATTGCAAAAGGCCAAGGAGCTGTAAAGACATTCAAAGGAACTGGAGGTATATGCACCTTATCAGCATAGACTTGGCACTTATGACAAGTCTGAGAATGCTGATAACAATCGGCTTCCATAGTGGACCAATAATATCCTGCCTGTAGGATCTTCTTCGCCATGGTATGTCCACTGGAGTGAGTTCCAAAGGTACCTTCATGTAACTCTGTCATGATCTTTTCTGCCTCTCTTTTGTTGACACATCACAGTAAGGTTGAATCATGGTTACGCTTATAAAGGATACCATTACTGATGAAGAACTTCGCATCAAACCTTCTCAAGAACTTCCTATCATTAACAGATGTACCCTCGGGGTACTCTTGAGCCTTAAGATACCTCTTTACCTCGTGGAACCATGGATTATATGTTACCTCTTCAATGTCACAGCAATGTGCGGGTTCATCCAACCCCTTAATGGTAATCTGGGAGCTTCATTGTCCCACCTGACCTTGAACATAGAAGACATGGTAGCTAGCGTGTCCGCTAACTGGTTCTCTTCTCTCGGGAAGTGTTCAAAGGTTATCTCCTCAAAATGTGGGAGCAATGTCAGTACATACTCCTTGTAAGGAATAAGATTTGGGTTCTTCATATCCCACTCGCCCTTGATTTGACTGATCACTAGAGCGGAATCTTAGAATACACTTAAGAACTTAATCCTCAGGTCAATAGCTACTCGAAGACCCGTGATGCATGCTTCATACTTTGCCATATTATTGGTGCAGTTAAAACATAATCGGGCGGTGAATGGAGTATGACATCCCTCAGGAGATATGATCACAGCGCCAATGCAATTACCTAACGCGTTTGAGGCTCCATCAAAATACATAGACCATCGGGATCCTTCCTCAGGTCCTTCATCCGGTCTAGGTTTTTCACAGTCGGTCACCAACATGATATTCTCATCCGGAAACTCAAAATTCATAGACTGGTAATCATCCAAGGCCTGATGCGCCAAATGATCTGCCAACACACTCCCCTTGATTTCTTTTTGGGTTGTGTATTAGATGTCATACTCGGTTAAGATCATCTGCCATCTTGCTATTCCTCTGGACAAGGCAGGATTTTTGAAGATATACTTGATTGGATCCATCTTTGATATCAATAGGGTAGTGTGAGTCAGCATATACTGTCTCAGCCGGCGAGCAGCCCATGCCAAAGTGAAGCAAGTTTTCTCGAGAAGTGAGTATCGGGTCTCACAGTCGGTAAACTTTTTGCTAAGGTAGTAAATAGCATGCTATTTTCGGCCAGACTCGTCATGCTGCCCCAGCATGCACCCCATTAAATTGTCGAGTACTGTCAAGTATAAGATCAAAGGTCTTCCTTCAATTGGAGGCATCAGAATAGGTGGCCCTTGGAGGTATTCCTTGATCCTTTCAAAAGCGGTCTGACATTCATCATTCCATTTTACCACTTGATCTTTCTTCAACAGCTTGAAGATTGGCTCACAAGTAGCGGTCAGATGTGAGATGAATCAGGCAATGTAGTTCAAACGTCCCAAAAAGCCTCTAACTTCTTTTTCTGTGCGGGGAGCCGACATCTCCTTTATAGCTTTCACCTTTGCAGGGTTCACTTGAATACCCTTATCACTAACGACGAAACCTAGCAGCTTACCAGACCTTACCCCGAAGGTACACTTGTTCGGGTTCAACCTTAGCTTGTACATCTTCAACCTGTCGAACAGTTTCTGGAGATGGTCAAGGTGTTCTTCTTTAGTCTGGGACCTTGCAATCATGTCATCAACGTAAACCTCAATCTCATGGCGTGCTGATAAGTTTCCCCGACATTATTCAACTCGAAAGGCATTACCTTGTAACAGAAGGTGCCCCACTGTGTAATGAAAGTTGTCTTCTCCATGTCCTCGGGAGCCCTCTTAATCTGATTGTAACCAGAAAAACCATCCATAAAGGAGAAGATCTTATGTTGCACGGTGTTGTCGACCAAAACATCAATGTGAGGCTGTGGGAAATCATCTTTGGGGCTCGCCCTGTTCAGATCTCTATAGTCCACACACATCCGTACCTTACCATCTTTCTTGGGTATTGGGACAACGTTGGCGACCCACTGTGGGTAAGAAGTGACAGCTAGAAATCCGACGTCAAACGGTTTCATAACCTCAGCTTTGATTTTCTCAGACATCTCAGGGCGCATACAGCGAACCTTCTGTTTTACCGGAGGGCAGTCTTCTTTAGTTGGAAGATGGTGTACAACAATATCAGTGTCCAAACCAGGCATATCTTCATAAGACCAAGCGAAGATCTAAACATAGTCGCGCAGCATCTGTATCAACCGTTGCTTGACACTAGGCTCCAGATTCGCACCTATCTTGACCTCTTTCATATCTTCCTCTGTACCCAAATTCATTGATTCCACTGGCTCTTCATGAGGCTGTATGGCCCTCTCTTCCTATAGTAACAGTATAGCAAGTTCCCCAGGAACTTCACAATCATCCTCTCCTTCGTCCTCAGCTTGGTTGATTGGATTCTCGAAGTCATAACCGGAAGTAGCAGAGTTGTTATCAATGGGATCCAGAGTGGATATGGATCTGTATTATAATGTGTGAGTGTGTGTAAGACAATAGCTGTTTTGATAAAGTGCAAGATAGAAAAGAAAAACAAGGAGCGTAAAATTTGTAATGCAATAAAATGTCCAATGCTTTATTGATGATATATGAAAATGATGAATAAGAAGCCCTCACAAACAAAGCCAAGGTGCCTCGGGCAAGGCACCGGGCCGTAAAGTTTTAAACTGTCTGTTAAAAATCTCAAAACAAAAGTTTATTACTGTGTAATGAAAGAAACGGGCACAAAGTCCTTCGCCATCCAGTTGTTCAATCCACCATTGGCAGTCGGGTAGATCCAGCTGTCGATATCTGACTCTTCTTCATCATCCTCAATTGCATTCACTCCTTGATTATTGATGTGCAGAGGAGGTATTCCAATCTGCGCGCGCCGAATAGCCCTTTGAGCCTCTGCAGTAAAGCCCAAACCAAACTTGTTAGTCTTGTGTGTGAACTCAGGGAGCTGACCCCAATTTGCACATTCACCTTTTTCAATTACCGCCCTGGCATCTTTGAGGGAAGCCATCTTCGTCGGAGGTTTGTCAGCAACAACTTCAGTCGACGCCAGAGTCTGAGGGACTTCTTCAAAGTTCTGACACGGGGTTTCGATGAACTCCCCATCCATTTCCATGTAGAGAAAGGAGTTAAGATGACTCACCATATACTCCTCTTCTCCTTGTACCGTAACAATCTTCCCCTTTACTGGATATTTCATCATTTGATGGAGCGTAGAAGTCACTGCCCCAGCCTTATGAATCCACGGGTGACCCAACAAGCAAGAATGTGATGGTCGGATATCCATCACATAGAAAGTAGATGCAAAATTCTGAGAGCCGACTTTAACAGGGATGTCCACCTCCCCGTGCACCATCCTTTTTGACCCGTCGAAAGCCCTGACCACAATATTGCTCGGCTTCAGTATCAAACCTTCACAGTCCAGACGGTCTAATGCTTTCTTTGGCAAAACATTCAATGAGGAACCTTTATCCACTAGTACATGGGCCATAGTAGTGCCCCTGCACTCGATCGAGACGTGCAGAGCGTCATTGTGATTTCTTCCTTTAGTAGTCAGATCTGCGTCTAAGAAACCCAACCCGTTGTCGGCAGTCAAACTAGCTACGCAGTCTTTGAATTGATCAGCCGAAGTTTCCTGCGGCACATGCACAGTTTTGAGGAAAGCAATTAAATCCTTTGCATGGGCTTTCGATCATAATAACAAGGACAACATGGAGATTTTCGACGGGGTCTGCCCTAGCTGCTCGACTACGTTGTAGTCACTTTTCTTGATAATCTTCAGGATTTCCTCTATCTCCTGCTTAGAGGTTTCTACAATGATCTTCTTAGGTGCCTCCATCCAGGAAGGCTCACCTGTGATTTCTTTGCCCCGAGTGTCAGATGGCTCGGTGACAGGGGTGATGACTGGAATATGTATTGGGACAGTAGCTGATGTACTAGTAGATGGAATGACAACAGGTTTGTGAACAGTCGGAGGGGAAATCTCAGGAGAGAAGAGTCTTCCACTTCTGGTGACCTTGTTATCCCCGACAATATTGCTGACATCAGCATCAGCTTCTTCAATCTTTAAGTCTTGCTTTACCCTATGGTAATACACATCGGCCCCATAGTGCCAAGGGACAGCCTTATCCAAAGTGTATGGGATAGGACCAGGGATAGTAATGATTAACGGAGCAATTATGGGAACATATGTAATCCTAACAGGCTTTCTCGAGGAAGCCTTGGAAGGATTGGAGGAAATGGTCATGATGGCAATATCTTGAACTAGAACCAACAAAATCGTAGTCTTCTCGAACAGGATTTCTTTGTTATCCATCAGGCGCTGAACACCTGATTTCAAAAAGTGGCAACCAGCAGGCAGAATTGAACACAAGTGGCAACCTTCTCCAAAGCCCGGAAATAAACCGGTCAACCAGAGATTCTTCTTAACTATCATCAAAGGAGTAGAAATTTCTTATACGGAGGTCACAAATAAATCATTGTCCATAGCATTTACTCCATGACCATGTTCGGGCATAGCAGCAGTCATGACGTTGGGCTTCTCCGGAGCGTCAAACTCAATTTCTTTAGCTTCAATCAAATCTCGCACCTTATTCTTCAAGGCCCAATAGTTGTTCGTATCTTGACCTGGGCTATGAGAGGGATAGGCGCAGCGGGCGTTCGGGTTATATAGTGGAGATATGGTACTGGGATTCTTCGGGGCTTCCCTCAGAGTTACCAGGGTTGGTCTTCAAAAATTATGGTAGAATTTGAGACAAAGTCATATTAAGCCGAGTGTATTGTCTCTGTGGTCTCTCCATTCTTTGTTGATTGTTGCATTGTGGAGCAATGGTGGGTCTTGATATCACTACCGCATTTACTGCTTGGCGGTGTCCAGGTCTGCTTTGGCTCCTCGAGCCGTAAACTGCACTAGCTTCTTTCTTACCGGTGAAATGCTTCTTTTCTGCACTTCGTGAAGTACCTTTCTGTATCTTACCATTTCAGATACCATGTTCTATTCTCTCTCCAGTAAAACTTAATTCAGTAAACCCAGATGACGAACTGCCGATCAGATGATTGAAAAATGGACCAGACAGCGTCCCCAGAAATATGTCAACCAACTCCCTATAAGACAAAGGGGGTTGGATTCTTCCAGCTAAATCTCTCCACTTTTGAGCATAGTCCTTAAAACCTTAACTTGCACCCATAGACATACTCTGAAGCTGAGTACGAGTAGGAGCAAGGTCGGCGTTGTATTGATACTGCTTGTAAAAAGCAGCAGCAAGGACCTCCCAGTTTCGGACATTAGCTTCTTCCAATTGATAAAACCATTCAAGTTGAGTCCCTGACAGACTATCTTGAAAGAAATGTACCCACAAATTTCTATCAGCAGTGTGGGGTTGAATTTTCAAGACATACGAGCGGAGATGGAGTTTAGGACAAGATACTCCATCGTACTTAGAAAAAATCGGAGCTTTGAACTTATGAGGAATTACCACTCCTGATACCAATCCCAGCTCTCCAAAATCCAAACCAGGGATCTTCTGACACTCCATAGCACTCAACCGGTCTTCAAGTTGTTTGTACCTATCCTCAACAGGAGGATACTGTTCTTCATCATAATCTGTATCATTATCAGAAATTGCAGGACTGGGGCCCTTTTCTTCTCCTTGGTCCTCCTCTCCTTTGGATGAAAGGGACAGATCAACTTGTTGCTTCAGCCTATCCCCAAACCTTTTACCCATGCTAAAAAGAACAACCTTCTTCTTCTTCTTCTTCTTCTTCTTCTCCTTCTCTTTCTCTTTCAGGATGAGAGCTTTCAAATACTCTTGCCCTTTAGCCAAGTTTAAGAACATCTCTTGGAATTGGGCATTTTGTGCCTGAAGATCTTTGATTGCTTGATCAGAAGACATAACTGCTGAAATAAACAACGAAGAAGATGAGAAACCTGTAATGGTACCTGTAATGATGTGCATGATAATGGGATGCGTATGTAATGATTTTAAAGACTTTGGGAGATTTAAATTTGTAAAACAAGAAATGAACAAACTTTATTAGATTTAAACTTATAAAAAGGTTCAACGATGCCTTTAAGGTGTTTACAAAAGAAATAAACGGAAAACAAATCTAAACTAGAAAAAGCAAAATCATAAATCCCATGGACGCTTCCCCTTGGCGCTGACGTAGTCATTAATCGTTCTTTCATTCTCGAGTTGCCTGGTGAGCTTCAAGATCTTCCTTTCTTGCTCATGATACTTGTCTCGGTAGGCATCCCTCTCCTCTTTCAACTGAATCCAGGATCTCTTCAATGCCCCAAGATCAGTGGGCATGTAGGGATAAAGGACTGTATAAGGAACGCCCTCTTCATTGGTAGGCTCCACAATTACTGGCAACACAGCTTCATAAGGCATCCCAAGTTTCTGAGCATGAGCTCGAACCCACTGGAGATAAGGCTGCATAGGGAGAGAAATCTATGGTCCTAGCTCTTGAGGATCAGATATGTTCACCATGCCCCAAGCTCGTATAAACCTTCGGCGATGCTCGTCAACATCTTCCTTGTAGTCAAAGGCAATATCTGTAAGAAGTAGCTCATGAGGACTGTCTCTCCGAGCGCGACCAAATTTTCGCAGAGCTAAGCAGGGATTATAGGTTATACCCCCTCTGATTCTGAGCAATGGGACATTAGGGTATCCCCCACATTGATCAATGACAACAATGCTTTCCAGAGCCTTAGAACTCCAAAGAATGTCTGTATGGGCAAGGGACATTATCCTGTAAGACCATCCTAAACCTTCTTCATTTTTCAACACGAACTTGGGGAGGTGTGAAATAAACCACCACACCAACAGTGGCATGCAACACATGAGGGTACCTCTTCTTCGCACAGTACGAGTGTAGAGGGCATGCAAGATATCACCCAGTAGAGTAGGCACAGGATTGCAAGACAGGAAGATCTTAACCGCATTTACATCTATGAAGGAATCTGGATTCGGGAAGAGAAATAAACCGTAGATAAGGAGAGTCAAGATGTCTTCAAAAGCTTGAAAGTCCAAATTATCCCAGAACAGTTAAGCTTGATCCATCAGAAACTTGGCTAAGAAACCTTTAACCCCGCTTCCTGTCTCCCAATTGGATACTACATCAGCCCGTTTCAAATGTAGAGTTAAAGCAATGTCTTCTGGCCTAGAGTCTCTTCTAAACCTGTGAAGGGCATTTGCTCAAGGATGGATATGCCCAATAAGTGAGAAAACTCTTCCATAGTGGGAACCAACTGATAATTTGGGAAAGTGAAGCAATGATACACAGGATCGAATAACTGGAAAAGCACACTCATCATCTGTTCATCAAACTTTGAGGTAACCAAGCTAAGAAGCTGGCCATGTCTTTTAATGAACGAAGAAGTCTCGGAAACTCTCGAGGCTAACTCTTTGAGTTGAGAAGGTATTTGCACAAAGTTAACTTGGATGGTGTTTTTGCGTATGGAAGCTATAATCTGCAAAATAGAACAAACATAAATCCCCTCGGTCTTTGAAATGGTTAGTATAATGAAGTATGCATGCTTTGTTATGAAGCATGATGTCGTGATAAAACACACAACAGGTATAGCAGATAACATACATGGTAAAGGCAAACAAGTCACACAAGAGCCCTTAAGTTTCAGGCTTGCATGGGGTCTAGGTATTAACCTCTTGAAGTTTAGTTGGTTTCAACCTGTCCTAATAATAGTAATCGGGTTCTAGAGGTTCTCAATACACTGACCATCCTCCATCGGTCATGGTTTCAGCTCACACAATCTTTTCTTGCAGCCGGAACTATCTCGAGAGTATGGTCTCAATGAGTGTAGTATCGAGTATCAACCAGTTCCCATCTTTACACCGAGGCCGGCTATCTCACTACTTCCTATGGCCAAGTTGGTCAATTATAGGTTCTAAGGTCAGTTGATGCTTAACGACACACATAGCAGCCCCGTATTCTCCTCGTTTCTCCACAAGGGATACCGGTACCAACCAATGTGCCACATCAACGTAGCTACTGCTTCAACCGTATCGGTCTACGCCATACAGTTCCCTCACAGTTTATTGCTACTTACCTAAAAGGTGTCCCCCAGATCCGGGTTAGGATCTATAGTAACTCCCAATACAAGACCCTTAAAAATAAGGCAATCAAATCAAACAAAAGAAGCAATTTATGATGAACTAATCCTAAGGTATACCCCACTTATTAAGTCCCCAGCAGAGTCTCCAGTTCTGTGATACGGTGGCAGAAACGGAGTGTTTTAGTAAAATGCTGGTTTGCGTTTTGCGTTTGTATTCGCAAAATGTTGCGGTAAGCAAGAGTCGCCACCGACTTTTATTTTATCCAACTTGGAAAGGAAAAAAGCACAGAAAAATTCCTTTTTCGAGATATTGTAAGTACGGGGGGTAGATTATAGAAAGGGAATGTATTAGCACCCTTTCTATCCGTAGTTTTCTACGGGCTCCTTGGTACTTGCTCATCATTTTCAAAATTGCTTCTGTGTTTGTGTGTTTTGAAAAGTTTTTGTTTTACTTCATTTTAACCCTTGCTTCTGTCTTCAAGAGTGTTACGAAGTGTTTTTGAAAACTTTGTTTGAAAAGTGTGTAAGTGTGGAAAAGTTTGATTTTTGAGCAAGTACCTACTAGCATCTACCTACTCGGAAAAAATAATGTTTCTGCTCTTGTTTCCTTTAGACAGCGCTATCCCACTACTAGTGAGTAGGTAGCACCGTCGTTGAAATTGTAAGGGTCAATTCTAAAGGGACGTACGATCACTAAAGCAGTGTTAGGACGTCTTAGTAATAACCCTGGTGTCTTAAGATCATATTCGATGCAACATTTCCGAGGCACCCTTTCCGAGGCAACATTTCTTAACGGGACATTTGATCTTTGTTTAGACAAGAGGGAAACCCCTAAAATATCCTATACTTAATGATCATTTACCGAAGGCAACCGAAGTGAGAGTATACCCTAGGAGTGCACATGTGCGAGTGATTTGATTTCAGTTATTATCTTTGCACATTTAGGATTCGCTAACCATTTTAAAATTAACATACATTCTTATCATGCAATCCTATTATCATACATCTAACAGTTAATATTTGCGAAAATTAAAATGCGAGAAATAAAACTACACTATTACAAGGCTTCGGGGAGGGGGATTATTTACATAGCCAAAAACCCGTAAAACGGTAAATAAAAGAAAAATCATAATTAAACTATTACATCCCATCAGCAGTTACATTAATATCGTAAAAATAAATAAACGCGCGCGATGAAATGAGAACGAGAAAAAATTAGCGTTTTGACCCCGTCTAAACCTAATTGAAAGAATAATCATTTTTTTGTTGTTTTTGGTTATTTTGAGAAAATAAGGTTTTAATGAATAAATATAAACCTAGTGACTAATTAATTTAATTTGAGAAAAGTAATTAATTTGACCTATTTTTATATTTTTGTTATTTTAAGAAAAGAAAAAAAGAAATTAAATCAAACAAACCCTAATTTCTAATTTGTTTTAAATTATTACAAAAATGTTAAAATTACCCTACAATTAAATTAATCTAATTTTTAAATCAATTTTGATAAAAATAAAACATAAATCTAATTTGATGAAAATTGATTTTATGAGTTTTTTGTAAAAAAGAATTAATTTTTGTGTGAGAAGACAATTTAACCAAAAATAAATAAAAGAAAATATAAAAAAGAAAAAAAAAGAGAATTGGGCCTGGTGTTAGTGGCAAGAAAGGGGTTCCAAAAGCAGCTTTGGGCCCAATAAGCCTTGGTCCATTTTTACTTTCCATGATCCCATGCATTGGCTTGACTAGGGTGCATTGTGAACCTCCAGAGGATGGCCTTTGGATCTAGCTGATTGGAGATCTGTTGGTTGAAGGATGATGGCATATGCTGGACGTCCTGGAAGCTGGAACACCTGATCATGTAAAATAAAATTGCATTCAACAAATATGGGGGACCTGGGTATCGAACCCATGCCCTTTGGCTTTTTCCAACGCCTCCTGACCAGCTGAGCTAACCTGCCTTGTTGTACAAAAGATAGCAATCAAACATTATAATGAAAAAACAAATTAATATATCAAACAGACGCAAATTTTCAAATGGGCCAGTCAGGCCACGCCACGCCATCATCTTCTACCTCCTTCCGTTGCTAAAACTTTGGAGACTTTAACCTACGGACAAAAGGGAATAGGTACAGCCCTGTGATTTTACAAAACTCACTGCAAGCATGATAAACACATAACAATGGTGCCAATCAACTCGTGACAACCCCACGGGCATCATGGTACCTCAATCATGGCCCAATTTTCCCTATGTAGCAAAGCCCCAAAACTATCTCAGAAACCCTAACAATGGCATCCACACGTATGGCTTCCAAAAATGCAATTAAACGGTATTGTTAGCTTGCAAATATGATAAGGATTACAAATATATCATTTAAACATGATAAATATGCAAGAATGAATGGATACGATTTTGGAAAAAGACAAACCGTGAGAGTTGTGGAGACGGATTCTGGGCAAATCAAGGCTTGACTGTGATCAGGTTAGCTTCAGGAGAAGGCTGGGAATCGATTGCTAGCCTTGGAATGGTGTAAATCGTCCTCTAACTTGTAATCTGATTCAGCACTTTTTGGTGATTTTTGTGACTTTTATTCTTCTCTCTTACGCCTCCAACCCCTGTGCTTTTTCTTTGGATTTGTTCAATATATATCATAGAATCAATTAGGGTTACAAGTTTGCATCAAATCCTTGCAATTATGAAGATTTGATCATTGATTCACCCTTGCATCAAATCTTTCCAAAACAAGAAAAATTCAATCTTTTGCTTTCCAAACAAGCCTTGGACGATTTGATTCTCTTCACAGCTGTATGAGAGACCTAAACATGCATAAAATCTCAAGCTTTGATTATTTTTGATATTTTCATGATTTTATTTTGATTTAATTTGATTTAATTAAAATAAAAATCAAAATAAATGAAAAAAATAAAATAAAGACAACTGGGAAGGATCATGGGTCGTGTATCATGTTACCAACTCATTACAAGCACAAAAAGTTGGGCCCATTTGAAAAAAATTGCAATTTTGGCCACTTTTGACTTTTGGCAATTTTGCAAAAAGGATCAACTTCACCAATGCATAGTTCCTTCAATTTTGACCCTAGAGATGTGTTATTTGACTTTTTAGAAATCTTAAGATGTCCTATAAGCAACCCTTTAAGTCTCATCTCAATTGAGTCTTCCATGTTCATGTATGAAGCTTTGAAAAAAATGTGTTTTTGTTGACTTTTCAAAATGACCTATAATGTCCAAATTCATAACTTCTTGTGAGTGCATATTTTAAACTTGGGAGATGAAGATGAATTGTAGGGAATTACATCCTCTTAAAAATTATCTTTTGATGGGTCATTTCTAATAAAGTATGAGAAAGTTATGCTTGGTCAAAGTTGAATTGACTTTTCCTCCAAAACCCTAATTTAGCAACTTTTGGGTTTTGATGAATTGTGAGCAATCCTTGAGGAAGAATGATCAACTTTTGATCAAATGATGAATAATACTTCAAAATGAGGATGTTGACCAAAAATCTTGAAGTTTGACTGCATGTAGGACACAGTTGACTTTTGCCCTAGCACAGTCGATTTTCAGGCCTTTGAGCAATTAACTGAGCAAATTTTCTCTGTAAGGCTTGCAATTGACATGGATGATCTTGAGAATATATTCGGACAATGGTGAGCATTTGGTATCCCTTGGACTCAAGTATCTTGATGCAACATGAAACCCTAATTTGAGGTAGACTGCCTTAGGAGAGAGTTTGTCTGGTCAACCCTTGGACTTCCTTGAGCAATTTGAGGATCTCACTTGAAATGGATTGAGAAATATGGGAGGGCAAATTTTGGGGTACAACACATGGTTATAGGTGATTATGAAATACCAGGACCTAACGAAGGACCCGAGTCAGGGGCACGTTGGACCGTTATGTTCGAAGGGGCTTCAAATCCACTGGGGCATGGTACAGAAGCAGTTTCGACTTCTCCAAAGAATTATCACAAACCCTACACTACAAGGTTGTATTTTGATTGCACCAACAACATCTCCGAGTATGAAGCCTGTATACTAGGACTGGAAGCTGCCATTGATCTGAGAATAAATCACCTCGAAATATTTGGGGACTCCACATTAGTCATATACCAAGTCAACCGCGAATGGGACACTAAGCATCCAAAACCGATTCCATATCAGGATCACGTTTTAAAGTTGGCTGCGGAATTCACGGAGATCACTTTCAGTCACATCCCACAAGAAGAAAATAAAATGGCAGATGCCCTAGCAACTCTCTCAGATATGTTCAAAGTAACTTGGCTGAACCACGCATCACAATCAGACACTTCGAAGAGCCCTCACACTGCCTTGATATTGAAGAAGGACCAGACGACAAGCCATGGTTCTATGACATCAAGAAGTACCTGGAAAAGCAAGAATATCCGGAAAATGTCTCTAGCATCGACAAACGAACTCTACGGAAGTTAGCCTCGAAATTCTTTCTGAGTGATAACGTGTTGTACAAAAGAAACTATGACATGGTACTACTCAGGTGTGTAGAAAAGCATGAAGCAGATATGCTCATGAGAGAAATCCATGAGGGAAACTTTGGAACTCATACAAATGGGCATGCCATGGCTAGAAATATTTTGTGAGCAGGGTATTATTGGTTAACGATGGAATCCGACTGTTATCACTACACAAAGACATGTCACAAATTCCATATCTACGCTAATAAGATAAATGTGCCACTAACTCCTCTGAACGTCATGAGCTCCCCTTGGCCATTTTCAATGTGGGGAATTGATATGATTGGTATGATTGAGCCGAAAGCATCTAACGGGAACCGTTTCATACTAGTAGTCATCGATTACTTCACCAAATGGGTAGAAGCAGCATCCTACCCCAATTTGACAAGTCAGGTGGTTACGCGATTTATCAAGTTGAATCTCGTATGTAGATACGGGGTTCCGAGCAGGATCATTACAGACAACGGGTCCAATTTGAACAACAAGATGATGAAGGAATTGTGCGATGATTTCATAATCTAACATCATAACTCCTCACCATACAGACCCAAGATGAACGAAGTCGTCGAAGCAGCCAATAAAAATATCAAGAAGATCATTCAAAAAATGGTGAAGACATACAAACATTAACACGAAATGCTTCCTTTTTCTCTACACGGCTATTGCACTTCTGTGTGCACATCAACAGGCGCGACTCCTTTCTCTCTGGTATATGGAATGGAGGCAGTACTTCCAGTTGAAATAGAAATGCCGTCACTTCGGGTTTTAATGGAAACGAAGTTAGAAGAAGCTGAATGGGTTTAGACACGACTCAATCAGCTCAACCTCATCGAAGAAAAATGCTTGACAACACTATGCCACAATCAGTTGCGTCAGAAGCAGATGAAGAGGGCCTTCGATAAGAAAGTTCGTCCTCGAATATTCAAAGAAGTGGATTTAGTGCACAAGAAGATTCTGCTACCTCGCCTTGATTCACGAGGTAAATGGACACCCAACTACGAAGGTCCATACGTAGTAAAAACAGCATTCTCCGGTGGTGGTCTCATCCTCACAATAATGGATGGGGAAGAACTCCTGCATCTGGAAAATTCAGACGCAGTCAAAAATACTATGTATAAAAATCTCGCTAAGCTCGAACCTTAAACGAGCGACTTAGGCAAAAAGGAGCGTCCCGGTGGATTGAAAACCCTAAAGGGCGATCCAGGAAAAAAATTAGGGACACACAAAAAAAGGCTATCCCTGTGGATTGAAAACCCGAAAGGGCGATCCAGGAAAAATTAGGGATTTTATGCAAAAGGAAATAAAGAACAAAAAGACTGCGAACTGAGAACTGCGACTACGAACCACGAATGGAGAGATGGGTCTAAATCATACAACTCAGAAACAAAGGAGATAAAAGCCATTAAAAGGATGTTGGGGAACAGCAGTAGCAATTATCATTTTCATTACCATTTACAGTTTTGAAAATTTTTGTAATTACCTCTTTTAAGGAATTACATATTGTACTTTCGCCTATTCAGAGGCATATCAATAAAACATTTGCTTTCTTTTCATCTTTCAAATTGAGTTTTTTCTTTTTCAGACTTGTTTACAGAATACTACGCTTATTGCTTGTGAATATTGTGTCGAAAACATTTAGGGGAAATTGACAAATAAAAGCATTTGATAAAATATCGAAAATCATTTTTGTTAGAAAAGGCATCAAAAAGAAAATCCACGTCTGCATCCATACACATGTCTACGCCTATGTCTACGTTCACAACACAAAAGTTCGCGTCCAATACATACGTCCACACATACGCTTGCGCTTACAATACAAAAAAATTAATCAAAATCTTGCTAACACTCTTCATCATGTTCCAATCAGTTCAAAGATGCCACGACAATACAACATACAATTCCAGGGAATTGGTAACTCAAAACCAATGGTTTAAAGGAGAGAAAGCCGGAAACAGTTTTCATAACATTTTAAGGCATACACGCACGTTGCACACATTTTGCATATACAAACATTCAATACACATACACTCAGGGTTCCATATCAATATTCGACATCATACGCATGCGTCATACAACAAACAAACAATCCCACCCTCGATTTAGCTATTTAAGGGTCAATCACCGAAGCACACTTCTTCTACAAATCCAACCCATCCCCTAAAACTCCATGCAGTGATGTGTTCAACCCATCACCTAAGCCTCTATGCAGTGATGTATTCTCTACAACGTAGCATTACCTAAGACACCATGCAGTAATGTGAAAAACCCAGTACATTGCCTAAGACTCCACTCCACAGTGTTCGAAAGACCAAGTAAAAATCTGTCACCTAAGACTCCATGCAGTGATGTGTTCAGCCCATCACCTAAGACTCCATATAGTGATGTTTTCCCTCTACAATGTAGTTCATTACCTAAGACTCCATGCAGTAATGTACAAACCTCAATACATTACCTAAGACTCCATGAAGTGATTTATTCTCCTCTCTTTATCGATTACCTAAGACCCCGGGCCGTAATGCGTGAAACTTAGTTCATTGCCTAAGACTCCATGCAGCTATGTGTTTCCCTATCTTCACCTGTTACCTAAGACTTCATGCAGTAATGTGCAACACTCCCAATATTAGATCATTGCCTAAGACTCCATGCCGCAGTGCTTGAAATCCAAACCTAGCTCGTCGCCAAAGACTCCATGCAGCGATTCGCAAACATAACCCATTGCCTCAGTCTCCAACCAGCCATGTGTTATCAAGTGTTGTCTTATTCATCCCCCCAAAAGGATGAATAAGCAAAGCCAAACCAAGACATGCAATATTGTTTTCTCAAGCTCAAAACCATATGCCTCGTTGTCAAACCCCGGTAAGTGATATATCATCAACTTTGCCTACCTCCTCAAGACTCTTAAGGGTACGCTATATCAGCATAACCTTATGTTTGTCGGACAAATTTTAGGGTATTCCAAGTATTCAATAAACTCCCAATCAGAATGCGCAAGACTTGTGTATTCTCATGCTATTCAATTGGAACATAATTGAATAGGGGCAGCTGTCGTACCCTAAATTTTCCCTACCTTTATGATCATATTTTCAAGAATAAAAATACAAGAGAAATGTTTTAACTAAGGATAGTCCAGCAATATCTGATGGCTCATTCTTAAATCAAAGTCAACCAGGGGGTGTATTTTTCAGGAAAGTGGGGCTTTCTAAATCAGATAGACCCATACACCCATAGGCCCATGCGAGGCATGTCGGCCAATGGCCCATGAGATTCGAATATAGAAAACTGATGCGAAAGGAAATTAAGATTTTATTTACAAGAGTCCATTTAAGTGTTGTTGTTAGCAAAGAGAGGGTGGGAATTCAAATTAAAAGCCCATCAGATTTCGTTTGACCCATTTCTTTTGGGGGTTGAATAGAAAAAGATAGGGTAGGGATATGGAATTGCATGCCCATTGAGATGTTGTTAATCATCCCATTTACTGTGTTATGTTAGAGAGAAGAAAAAAGCATTATTATCATCAAACTTCTTCTATCATTATTATTACATTTTTATAGTTTATTAAGTGATTAATTTACAATTATTGTATAGATATTCATTAAAAGATTTTGTAAAAAAGGAGTGTCGTGTTTGGAAAATGGTAAGCTGGCCCATTTGACGTTTTTATCGTTATGGCTATGTTTATAATAAGAAAAAAATGTCACTATTATTAAAATTTTCTTTTCTATTATTGATAAAATCTTGTGACAAAATATTAAAATATGTATTATGATTAATTAGTTTATTATTAAAATATTCTATATTTTATTAAATATTTTATGAAAAGTTTTTTAATGCTTGCAAAGAATTCTGTTACAAGGCCTCAGGCCCAATTCGTACAAAAAATGTTGTTTGCAAATAATAAAGAAAGCAAGTATTGATTGTTTGCAGTAATGTGTTGGGTTGAGATTATGTTAGGCCCAAAGTCCATTTACGCATAGGCTGAACAAAAATAGCAACGCAAGGCCCAAAAAAAGTAACTAACAGTTACTGTACCAATTGACCAAAATATGCGCACATTTTTCATCATTAACTAGTAATGTTTAAATCAAATATTGTTTCTATTTTATTTACCAAATCAAATCTCAAATTATAATCTGAAACAAAGATATACAACAACAGTCCAAGCCCAGAAATACATCACGAAAGAAAAATACTATAATACTAAATCAAATCTAAATAATACAAAAAATCAAATCTTAGAAAAGATATATTACAGAGTTAATCCGAATCAATCACAGCGAGATTTCAATCCCTAATTTATCAAATCCCTAAATCTAAGATGACTAATTTTGTAACATCAAATCAACAAAGCCCTCATTTTTGACCCTATAAGTACCAAACTAAAAATACATAAAAATGGAGGAAGCCAAGAAGAAGAAATTTTGAGCGAAGAACGAAGAGATACCCAAATTCGTTGAAGACGGGAGGAAGGTGACTAGGGTTTCAACATATGAAACCTATTCATATTGTTGCTACCACGCAGACACCCATCATCGAATACGTCTCCAGATCGTCATCCTTAAGGGTCGTTGTAACTTGCGAACAAGAGAAACCAATGGAGATCAGAATCGCACCGATCGGAAGCAAAAGTCGGAATACGAACTCGTGAAAGGGTAAAATAACTCAGCTTTTTGTTTTTGATTTGAATTGAGGGTTTTGGGGATGGTTTACGACAAAAAGGGGAAGGTTGGTGTTTTACCCCAAAATTTACTCTCTCACTTCTCAAGTAATCTCTCATGAAGATCTCCTTTGGTTCAAGACCACACAAGGTTTGATCAGCTCAAGACACCTCCTTAAGCACTGATGACTCAAATTAGGGTTTGAGTTTTCACAAGGACAAATGGACTTTTAATTCCCCATATTACTTTCATGGATTATTTTGGACCCTCAAGATTTCTCATGTCAAGTTTAAAGTCTTGGATCACATTTTTGCTCAGTCAATTGATCAGTTGACCTAAAATCAACTATATTGGGGGAAAAGTCAATTATGGTCAATTTACAGTCAAACTTCATAATTTTTTATCCATATCAACATCATGAACTCATATATGTCATTTGATCATGTTTAAACCATAATTCCTCAAGAAATTTGATCAGATCATCAAAAGGGTAAAATGATCAAAATTAGGGTTTTGACTGAGAAGGTGCAATTTTTTATTTTTGACCTAGAAAATGGATTATTGGTTTAAGGCATGATCTCAAGGATTCAAAAACTTAATTTTGACCTAATGGCATGACTTAAAACATTTCTCAAGATCAATTGATTGATAGTTGAATTTCAGTCAACTGATGAAAAGTCAATTGTACACTAAAAAGTCAAACTTTGACTTTTTGGTCAAAATCAAGCTTCAAAGATTAAAATTCATCAAGACATGTCAAAATATGAAACTTGTTAATCAGGAAATCAAAAAGTCAAAATTCATTCTTGAAAAGTCAAAATTTCTAAGACTTGGGATTTTTCTAAGTGTTGAAAATTCATGTTTTTTTCATTAATTTGAGCCAAATTTCCATCATGATGCAAGATGATTCAAAGGAAACTTCCAACATGAAAGTTGTAGATATCAATGAGATCTAAAATATTGTAGGTCAGAAATTTTCCTAGAAATGCTTAGATTTCAAGTTATGATTTTGTGAAGACATGTTCATGAAACTTAAAAAACATAGTGAAATTTTGCCCTAGTTTAGGCAGGATTTTGACCTAACTTCATGGAAAGTTTTCACCTAATTCCAAATTGAATTTTCAAAAATGTCCAACATGAAGGTTGTAGGGGTGTTACAAGCTTTCCAAAATGTCCAATAACTCATTAATATCATACTTGAGCTAAGATAATCGAAGGCAAGAAGTTAGGGTTTCAAACATGAATTACAAGCCATTTCTTGATGAACACTGTTGTACCCCAAAATTTGCCCTCTCATTTCTCAAGGATTTTCTCACAAGATCTTCTATGACGTCAAGTTTGCAGCACTGATACATCAATTTAGGTTTGAAATTGACACAAGGGCAAAATGGTCAATTGCATACTAGAAAGTCAAACTTTGACTTTTTGGTAAACATTACATTCCAAAGATCAAATTTAGTCAAGACATTCAAAAATATCAAGCGTGATCATCAAGAAGTTGAGAAAGTCAAAAGTCAACTTGAAAAGTCAAGATTTCCAAGACTTAGAAATTTTCTAAGTGTTTTTATACATGATAATTCCATCACTTCATGCCATTCTTTCACCAAGATGAAAGACAGTTCAAGGGAAACTTTCAACATGAAATTTGTAGATCTCCATGATATCTACAACATTGCTTTACACAACTTCTCCTATAAGTGATTGGATTTTGAGTTATAAGTTCATGAAGTCATGACATTTTCATTTAAACACTTAGAGAAATTTTTAGCAGTTTTGGTTAGGTTTTTATCCCAACTTCTTGCCCATTTTTCATCAAGTTCCAGTTAGATTTAACAAAGTGGCCAACATAAAAGTTATAGAGGGTGTTTCAAGCTTTCCAAAACATCCAAGAGCATGAATGTATCATATTTGAGCTAGGAGATACAAGGATCTGAAGTTGGACATTCATTCTTGATTTACAAGGCAGATTTGTGATGAACACTTGACTAAAATTCCAACCAAAGCTACAAGATCTCTCTTTTCAGGCTATGTTCTCTCCAAATCTATGCATAATCAAGCAATTACACAAACCCTAAGTGTATTACACAGGCATTTGAAGTTTTGTCCAAGTCTTGATACCATTTATGGTTAGAAATGCAAAAAGCAACATTTCCATTTGCATAAAGCTTCACTTTTACAACCACTCTCTTCTTTCAAAGCTTGAAATTTGTTCCAAAGAGGACAGAAATATCTCTCAACAGCAGAAGCAATCTACAAGACCTGCAAAGCATGGCTAAAGTTCCTTAATTCACTCCTTTCTTCATCATAAAGCAACTTGTCTTTATGAATTTGAAAAAAGGACATAACATGTGATTTTTAAAAAGTCTGAGTTTCTCAAGTCTCAAACCTTCTCTATAAATAGAGAGGCCAATCAAAATACAAAAGGTTGGAAAAACAGGTTGGAAAAGGTTATAAAAAATAGAGAGAGAGAACAAGGAGAACAGTCAGTAGTTTTATTGATAAACCTTCAAAAAAAATCCATAACAGTCCCTAAGACTTCCACTCTTGAGTTTTGAAGTCTAAACCTTAAAACCTCTCAAACTTTGCATATTCCATCTAAAAACCATCCAAACATTTCATACCACACAGAAGTTGTTTAGTAACCTTCAACAAAAAAGAAGTCTAGCAGCCTGTTGGAGCTTCCTTAAGGTTCATACAACATCTTGAAGGGTATTTGGATTCAAAAACCTAAAGTGCAGTTTTAAGGTAAGTCATCTTTACCTTGCCTTTTCCATACATCAATTTTTCTGTTTATAGGATGTAGTAATCACTATTTTTGAAGTTAATAATTTTTTCATGTTATTCATTTATATGTTAAAAGCTAACTGATGTATGCAAAGAATGGTGTTTAAGGCAGAAAAAGGCAATATGTATCGACACATATCCACATGTGTCGACCCATCTTAGTGAAAATGCAGGGTATGAGTCGACACATGACCCTCATGCATCGACCCATACTGAGTCCAGGTCACAAAACAGAAACTGGAAAGGACTATGAGTCGACACATACGCATTTAGAGGAGATGCAAAAAGGTGTATGCGTCGACACATCCCATTATGTGACGATACATATTGAACAGATTTCACAAAACCGAAGCTGGAAAAGCCTTTGAATCGATACATACGCGTTTCGCATCGATACAAGAAGATGCATGAGTCAACACATCCCATTACGTGTCGACCCATACTGAACTGATTTTGTTTTACAGGAGCAGGAGAAGCTATGTGTCGATGCATAGCAGCATGTGTCGACACATAGCAGTTCAAAAATCCATTTTTTCCTTTATTCTACAGTGTTTTCACATTCTTTTCATCATCATTTGATGTGGTTGTAATATTTTAGTTCCTACTTCACCCCCATTGTTAAATTGTACACCCATCCCCCTAAAGTGATGTAATAGCTTAGATTTTACTTTCCGCTTTCTACTTGCTTTTCATATATTGCTAGTAAATAAGGTGTGTATGGCAAGATAAAAACAACAAAATAGGTCACCCTAATCAAAGACTTAATGCATGCAAATCAAACATATTATTCACACATGCACCTCTAGGGTAATCTCACTTGTTGCCTATCGGAAAATAGTCATGTCCCTCGAGCATGGACGTTTTAGCAAAGACCCTTGATAAAAAGATCGTAGTCCCTCGATGACCCTCGATGTTTCCTTCAGTAAACGATCTAGTCCCTAAAACGAAATTGCTAAAATGTCCCATATGTTGCCTTCTATGACTATACAAACGTCCCAACGCCCATCCCTTTACATCCAACGATGGGGCTTCTTACCAAATCAATGGTAAGATAGCCACATCTAAAGGAAGAGGAAAAGCACATTTAATACCTTTCGAGTAGGTAGATTCGCTCTTAGTTACTCGCTTGCTCACAACAAAAACATTTTTATACACCCATACTCTCATCTTTGAACTATTTTTGAAACAAACACTTTGTAGGCGTTCTTATAGAAACAAGAACCATTACGAAGTTCCATTTTCAAAATACTTTCAAAAACACATCTCACAAACACACTTTTGAACTATTTTCGAAACAAACACTTTGTAGTCGTTCTCATATAAACGAGAACCATTACGAAGTTCCATTTTCAAAATACTTTTAAAAATCACCACAAGCATACATTCAAACAAAAGCAAGTGATCTAGCAAGTAACTAAGAGCCCATGGAAAACTATGGATGAAAAGGGTGCTAATACCTTCCCTTTTCATAATCTACCCCCCGAACTCAGAAACATCTCTAAAGGTCTTTCCTGTGCTTTTTCACCTTTCCATTTTGGATAAAAGAAAAGTTGGTGGCGACTCTTACTAAACCGCGACATTTATAATAAAACGTAAAACCTCAAGTCAGTTATCCCACCGTATCACAGAACTGGTGACTCTGCTGGGGAATTTTAAACAAATGGGGTTACCTTAGGGTTTAGATCACAATTATTTGCTTACATTGTTTGACTTGTTTGCTTTTACATTATGGTTCTTTGTTTGGGTTTGAAATCCTCTATCTAGATTTGGGATACATTATAGGTAAATAGCAATAAGTTGTGGAAACTGTGCGGGGTATACCGACATGGTCTAAGCAATAGCTATGTTAGTGTGACATATTTGTGGGTACCGGTAGCCTTTGAGTTAATCAAAGAGAATATGGGGCCGCTGAGTGATGTCGTGAAGCACTAATGAACTTCTGGAACCCTTTACTTGACCAACTTGGCCTTTTAGGACATAGTGAGATTACCGGCTTTGGTGCAGTCCGAAGTTGGTAGATACTCGATACTACACTCATTGAGGTTTGTTTTCTTGGGATATTTTGGTCGCCATTAAAGAGGCTTGAGCTGAAACAATGACCAAGGAAACAATCCAGTGATATTGAGCTCCTTAGAACCCCGTTACTATTACTAGGACAGGTTGAGCCAACTAAACTTCAAGAGGGTACTTACCTACAAACTCCATGCAAGCCTAAACCTAAGGACTTGTCTGCTTTGTGTGAATATGATTACTTGTATATAAACTTGCTTACTTCGCATACTTGTGCATAACATCATAACATCATACCATAGCATTTTCAATAACCATTTCAAGGATCTCGAGGGTCTTTGATACAGGTTCACAATGAACCAGATGTCTATCAAGGGGCAAGAGGATTTATTTTCCTATAACCAAACACCGTCAAAGATCAAGTACAACAACTTGAGTCAAGGGCTATGACCCACTTGACATGGTGAGCTTAATTCTTGTGGAAGGACATCCACTGATACAAAGTTCTCCGATCAAAGATGTTGATCAAAATTCAATCTCTAACTTTTTCTTGTGTTTACCTCGCGAGATCCTTGAAAACATGCATCCACATATCATGCATCATATCATGAAAGGTTTCTCCCATATAGGTCTCCTTATCTTCCTACTGTTTATTTCAGTAGAGATGGATCTAGAGCAGACTATCAAGGACATCCAGGCTCAAAATGCTCAACTTCAAGAGATGTTCTTGAACCTATCCAAGGGGCAAGAAGAGGTGGATGCTCTCCTCACTAGGGCATAACCATGGGGAATCCTGAGGGCAACAAGGATGATCAGTTGGAAAGGCTACAAACTGAAATAGCCATAATGAGGGTCCAAATGATGGGACAGTTGGTAGGCCAGATGGCTCTTATCCAAAATCTGGCTCAAGGACAAGAAGAGTTGAAAGTTCTTGTCAACCAACTTCTTCAAGACGGTTGCAATTATATAGGGCAAACAATCAGGATTGGAAATCAGGTCAATGCTCATCCTCCCATGAGACAAGAAGCCGGAAGACCTTCCCAATTTTCTTCCGCGTCACGAGCCCAACAACGACTTCAACCAGAAAATCAGCAAAGGCAAAGCAAGCCCAAAAGACGCTTCATTGAAATCAACATGTCATTGTCTCAAGCACTGAAAAACTTGCTGGAGGCCAAGCTGGTTGTATTAAGGGACCCTCCTCAGAATCCCAACACAGCCTCCCCAAGGTACAATCCAACTACAAGATGTGCGTACCACTCCAACAGTCCTGGACATGACACCAACAACTGTTGGGCGTTGAGAAATAAGATTCAAGATCTGATTGACGAAGGAATGTTGGAATTCACACAAGATGGCCAGAATGAATTCTTTTGCCGTCCCTCAAAGGCTCACCATCTAAAGTGACAAGTCCAGACAAAGAGGCTTCTGTTCATTTGAATTTTCAAGTTGTAATTTCTTTTGTTATTCAAACAATTATCTATTAATGTCAAACTCTGTTTCATTAATGCATTGCATATGTTTGTCTTGAATTCATCTTTCGTTTTCACTATATTTAAACTATGTTTTTTATTCTTCTTATGACATTTGACTCTTGCTAAAAGTTACAAGCCTTTAGAGGGACGATGACGAAAACAATGCCATAATCTCATACAGTATGCTTTTGGACAGACCTTGCTGACGATGTACAAGCGTTCTTTCAAAACCTAAACACTGGAGTTATAAGGAAGATAATCCCTAATCAACCCATTCGAGCCAAAGAAGTAGAAGTTTTCTGTTTTAACACAAATTGAAACCTTTAATCAAAACCTGGGGCAGGGTAGTCTCTCAGTTAATTCAAACGCGCGTTTAACCGCAAACTCTCATCTCGTAATACAACGAATGACATAAAAAACATTCTCTAGAATCAAAAGACGGTGATAGTTCCCTATCACATAGGCAGTCATTATCTCTCAAAAAAGAAAAGTCCACTAAGTCAAAACCTACAAAGGAGACTTAAGAAAATTGGGGCATCCCGCTGACTGTAATCTCAAAATAAGAGCAGTCAGGAAAAAATTAGGGATAACAAATCAAAAGAAAGAGGTCATTACAAATCCTCAACAGCATGAAAAAAATGTTGCAAAAATGACCGTCTTCCAACAAACTTAACTTGTTTGAACCATCACTAAAACGTTATTCCAGACTCAATTGGAGTTCAAAACGCACAATTAACAGAGTTTAGGACTGAAGAACGTCACGAAGAACGGGTGGATACAAATACATTTGAGCCTTTATCCTTTGTTTCTTAAACCGTTAACCAAGCACGCTACAACCCTTCAAAAGTCCTAATTGAAGCATGGGTTAGTTCGAAAGCATACTGGTACAAAAGGTATCCTGACTCCTGTAAGGCTTTACTCAAAATCCGGAGTTGAATTACAAACCTCTTTACTTGCTAAAAACACATTTTTCAAAACTTCAAGACAAACATAAACTTTGCATTATTTGAATATCATTGTTTGCATATGGCGATTTGTTTGACAACGAAGAAATTCACACAACGAATATCCAGTGAGCGAAAGCTCTCTCAGTGAACAAAATCAATTCAAGCGGGATGAAACTTCCAAAGAAAAATCTCCTATCAACAAGGGGACATGACATGTCACTATCCAGCACACTTGGGGCAGTCCAGTCGAGATTTCAAGAAATCTCTCAAAGTGCAGAGTAACCAGGGGAAAATCTCCATCTGCGTCACTTGGGGCATTAAACGTCAAATCTCAGCAAAGGGTTACATACAGTCAAACATTTCCAGGAAGTTCCAGAAGCACTTGCTACTAGGGACAATGACAAATCTCCCCAAGAATCCTTCTCACATGATGATTCCTCAGCCAAAGTTTAATCTCCGAAAACCTTTCCCCAGCTGGGACAACTTCAAGAATCCTCGAAGACTTTCCCCCAATGAAGTCATCACCTCTCAACCAAATCGACAACAGGGTTTATTTCCCCAACAAACGACAGGACTCCCCAGCTTGAGGTAGCCTTTCCAATTACTACAAATCAAAGGACAACAACTCCTCTTCCCCAGTAGAATACTTGTGATCGGTGGAAATAGAACTGACTGTTTTTTAGCTGGTTTCGCAAAATGTCGCGGTAAGCAAGAGTCGCCACCATCTTTTATGTTCTCCAACATGGAAAGGACAAAAGCACATCAAAATTCCTTATTCGAGAATGTTTCTCGGTTCGGGAGGTAGATTTATAGAAAGGGAAGGTGTTAGCACCCTTTCTATCCGTGGTTATCCACGGGCTCTTAGGTACTTGCTCTTATGTTTTCAAAAGATGTTTGCTTTTCAAGTGTGTGTGGGTTTTGAGAAAGTTTTGTTTGAAAATTTCCTAAGTAACTCTTGTATCTGTCCTCAAGAGTGTATGAAAATTTTGTTTGAAAACTTTTAGAAAGTGTGAGTGTGAAAAGTTGTTTTGTTTGTTTGAAAAGAGCAAGTACTTGAAAGAATCTACCTACTCTAAGGAATTAGGTTGTGTAAGCTTCCTTTAGATAGTGCTATCCCACCATTGAGAGGTAGGTAACACCGTCGTTGGAGGTGTTCGGGTCAATTCGATGATTAGGGACAGTGTGGTCACCGAAGCAATAGTAGGACACCTTAGAAGTAACCCTAATGTCCTAGATCCTTTTTATCCGAGGCAACCGTTTTGAGGCAACTGGATCTTAGACAAAAGGGCGACATTTAAGACACCCTATACTTGACGACCACGTTCGAGGCAACCAGTGAGGCGTACCCTAGAAGTGACATGTGCTTGTGTGTTGTTTTTCAGTTAATTTGTCTTTGCATGTTATTTGTGAGCTACGGATTGGTTTTATTTACATACATTCTTTCATGCATTTTTTAACAGTTAGGAGTGCGGAAAGTAAATTGCGAAAATGTAAATCTAGCTATTACAAGCCGCGGGTCTATACATCGCCAAGAAACAAAGACTCGTTTTGGTAAATAAGTGCGAGAAATTAAATAAAGCGGTAAAATTCCTAATTAACTATTACATATCTGGAGACAGTTACATAAATAATCAAAATAAAATAAATGCGCGCGAATAAAAATTTAATCGGGAACGTCCTAAGGGTTTTGACCCTTTTGAGAAAGAAATTGAATTTTGTCTTTTTTTAATGAAATGGAATTAAAACTAATTATTTAATTTATTAAAAAAAATGTATTTTTGTATTTTTATGTTTTTAATAAAAATAAAATAAAAAGAAATTAAAAGTTGAAAGTTTTAATTCTAAATTAATTTTACTTATTAAAAAAATGTTGAAATTGTTCTAATTACACAACTAATTAATTAATATTAAAATTTATTTACAAAATAAGTTAATAAATAATAAAATGTTTTTTTTTTTGGTTTTATTGAATTTTATGGGGAAAAATTAGTTTGTTAGGTTAATTAACAATAATGATAATAATTAAAAAAAGAAAATAAAAAGAAAAGGAAAATAGAAAAAAAAAGAAATAGAAACCAATGTGGGTGTTGATGGCCCAATGGAGGTGTGAAGCCTGGAAATTGCTGGCCCATTAACCAGCCTTGTTGACTTTTGGAGATTGCCTGGAGCACGTTGACTGGAGAATATAGTGTTCATCACTTTTTGGCCCTCGGATTGATGATCGTAGCCACTTGGCATGTGGAACGCTGAAGATTCATGGTGAAACGCACTGGGCATCCTGCACACAAACACATAAGAAAAAATGATATGGAATTTTGGGGGACCTGGCAAGGACTTACAGCGCGGTATGATGGATCTTAGGACGTTGCAAGGGTTGCTTTAGCTTCAGGGGATGGCAAAGAAGAGAGTCACATTCTCCTTTTGGCCTGAAAATGCTTGCAATACTCCTTTTGATCTCACACTTTTTTTTGACACTTTTTGGATTTTGCTCTGGCCGTTTGTGTAATGTTCAGGTCGTGAATGAGGCTTGCAAGGCTTGCATATATAGTAATGAGTGAGAATAAGTCACATTTAGGAGCCTTTAACCATTGCAATTAAGCTTTGGATTTTGTCTTAACCACCATTAAAGGCCTTTCAAAGCTTGTTCAAAATTTGAATTTTCATGCCTAAATGAGCTTAGCACGAAATTGGTAGGTTGCAAATGCTTCATGAAGGCTATTCAAACCATAAGATACCATTTAATTAATTTTTTTAGATTTACTTGAATTATTATGGATTAAAATGAATTAAATCCATAAAAATTAAATAAAAATAGAAAAATAATTATTTGGTCTTGAAATTGATCATGGGACACGTGGGTGGCATGACAAGGCTGAATCAAGTGGAAAAAAGTGGGCCCTTTTGTCAAAAATTGAAGTTTCAAGGATAGTTGACTTTTGCCATTTCACAAAATTTCCCAACTTCTTCAATTCATATCTTGCTCAATTTTGATCATATGAACATTTTCTTGGACATTTTGGAAAGGTCTTGAAGTCCTCTAACCAATTCCTTTGGTCCCATGTCATTTTGAGTTACCAATCTCAAGTTATGGTCTTTTACTTAAAATGCCTTTTTGTTGACTTTTGAAAATGTCCTATAATGTTGAAATTGATAACTTTTTGTGAGCGCATTTCTTGGACTTGGAATGTGAAGATGAGTTGTAGGAAATGTCATCCCCTTCAAAATGAGCATTGGATGGGATTTTTCTGATGAACCATGAAAAAGTTATGCCTTGGTCAAGTTACAGTTGACTTTTCAACTGTCCAAAAATGGAAACTTTTGCATCTTGATGATTTTTGAGCCATTCTTGTGAAATCATTGTCAAGATTTGACCAAATGATGATTGTGGCTTCAAAATAAGATGTTGACCAAAAATTTTGACTTTTGACTGCCAAATGACCATTTTGCCCCTACAGTTGATTGTGAAGCAATTAGGGTTTTTGACTGTGCAACTTGACCTTGTGAGCCTTGAAACTTGGCATGTAGATGCTTGACAATGTATATGAGCATATGGGACTTGATTGAACCCTTGAAAACCTCAACTTCCTTGAAGGAACCAAAACCCTAATTTGACTGGCTTAGGAGGGTGTTTGAACTGTGCAACCCTTGAGTAGACTTGAGCAAATTGAGATGATGCTTGCCAAAACTTTGAAGAATATGGGAGGGAAAATTTTGGGTACAACAGTTGCCCCTATTCAATCTTCTTAGACCTGAGGATGTAGATTGGCTTGTGTGCCTTTCGTGATCTGAGGGTGGAAGATGATTGAACACTAGAGTGCCTAGAAATTTGCACTCGCATAGTAGAATATCAGCAGTGTGATGGCGGGAATGGGCTTATAGATGCCATTTGGAGAGATGATGGATAGGAGGATGGGCTTATAGATTCCATCTGGATGTGACAGGACCTTGTCGGGAATGGGCTTATAGATGCCATTTGGAGACTGTTGATAGGTGGATGGGCTTATAGATGCCATCTGGAGGTGGTCTGTTGAACTGTAATTTTTGTAAGTTGAAAGAGGGAACCTGTGTAGGGTTGCCTGATGATGAGCTCGTGTAAAACTGCATCTTGGAAAGAAGGACACCTGTGTAGGGTTGACCGATGATGAGCTCGTGTAAAACTGCATCTTTGGAGGAAGGAAACCTGTGTAGGGTTCACTGATAATGAGTCCGTATAAGACTGCATCTGAAATGAAGAAGGAACCTGTGTAGGGTTACTTTGATGACGAGTCCGTGTAAAACCGCATCTAGAGCTGAGAAGGAAACCTGTGTAGGGTTTACTGATGACGAGTCCGTGTAAAACTACGTCCTGGAAGAAATAAAACCTGTGTAGGGTTTTTGATGACGAGTCCGTGTAAAACTACATCTTTGGAAAGAGAGAACCTGTGTAGGGTTTCTTAATGAAGAGTCCGTGTAAAACTTCATCTGGAGAGAGAGAACCTGTGTAGGGTTTCTTTGGGATAAGTTCGTGTAAAACTTCTTGATGAACCGGGGTAAGGTTATCTTGAGGTAAGTCCGTGTAAGACTTCTGAAGGAACCGGGGTAAGGTTACTGCAGGAAAAGTTCGTGTAAAACTTCAGGAGGAACCAGGGTAAGGTTACTTCGGGATAAGTCCGTGTAAGACTTCTGGAGGAACCGGGGTAAGGTTACTGCAGGATAAGTTCGTGTAAAACTTCTGGATGAACCGGGGTAAGGTCATCTTGAGATAAGTCCGTGTAAGACTTCTGGAGGAACCGGGGTAAGGTTACTGCAGGATAAGTTCGCGTAAAACTTCTTGATGAACCGGGGTAAGGTCATCTTGAGATAAGTCCGTGTAAGACTTCTTCATAAAGAAAAGGAACCAGTGTAGGGTTACTTTGATGATAAGTCCGTGTAAGACTTCGTCTGAAAATTGAGAAGGAACCGGTGTAGGGTTGCCTGATGATGAGTTCGTGTAAAACTACATCTGAGGTTGAGAAGGAACCGGTGTAGGGTTGCCTGTTGATGAGCCTGTGTAAGACTTCGTCTGAAAGAAAAGGAACCGGTGTAGGGTTACTTTGATGATAAGTCCGTTTAAGACTTCGTCTGAAAATTGAGAGGGAACCGGTGTAGGGTTGCCTGATGATGAGTTCGTGTAAAACTACATCCGAGGTTGAGGAGGAACCGGTGTAGGGTTGCCTGTTGATGAGCCCGTGTAAGACTTCTTCTGAAAGAAAAGGAACCGGTGTAGGGTTGCCTGAGGATGATCAAGTAGATAATTGTCCTGTTTGGTTTCGGACATTAACCCACGATCAGTCATCCACAGAATTTTCCTGGCTTGTTACCGGTGTTGATATGGAACTGTAAAGGTAGATGGTAATCATCTTTTGATTGACTCTTTCCTGAAAAGGCAAAGTATTAGTCGTATGCAATGTCATGATGCATGATCTGCATGATTTTAAGATGTTCTCAAAAATAAATGAGATTTGTGTTATATGATGCGTATGCATGCTATAATGTATGAAGATGTGATGTTTATGAATGTATTCTCGCCTGGGAAAATAAATCCTTGACGAATGCCGGGAGTTTGTTGAATCCTGGGCTGATGTTGAAGAGTAGAGTTCTTCATTTCTGCTGGGGATGATGATTGCAAGAATAAACCGGTAGGAGAAGATGACTCCATTGAGGAATAAACTTGTTGGAGAGATTACTCTGCGGGGAATTACTCTGTGGGAAGAGATATTTCGCTGAGAATTTGATGATAACTCCGCTGGGGATATCGTTGATATGTTTTATTGGAGGATTTGATGAACTCTGCTGGGGATAGGAAGAACTTCGCCGAGGACGATCTTTCTGTGGTAATTAGCTGAGGATAACCCAGTTATAAGCTCTGGTGGAGAATAACCTCTGAATAAAGCTGGGGAGAGATACGTTGTACTCTGTGGGGGACAAGATTCCAGAATCTACTGGGGATAAGCTTCCAGAATCTACTGGGGAGGATGATTCAACTCTCCTGGGGAAACTTTTGGACTGTACTGGGGAATGGCTTCACTGGGGTGTCTGGTATTCCGCCGGGGAATAATCTTATATTAAGACGGTCGGGGATGCTTGCTTAGGAATATCTGTATACTCCGCTGGGGAATATTGAGATTTTTTGGGGATACCCAACTTCCTTAAGGCTGACAGTAGATTAACTCTGCTTGGGGAGAGTGTTGTTGACTTGCTGGAGATACTGTGCCTTTTCAGGGCTGATGAGAGACCAACTCTGCTCGGGAGAGAGTATTGTTGAATCTTATCTTACTCTGCGGGGAGTGAAGGTATCTTGGTCAGGTTCTTCAGCTGAACCTACCTTGGTACCTTGGCGGACAGAGCAACTAGATCGCTCGGACAACTCATTATTGCCCCTGTTTCTGCGGGAGAAAAAAGACCTAGGAGGTGCTTGATAACTGCTGATTGATGAACCTTCTTCTGGTAGGCAAGTGACGAGATACCGGGACATAGTCGTACGCTTTGATCCCTAACTTTTGCCTGGACCGCCTTTTCGGGTTTTCAGTCCACCGGGATACCCATTTTTGCCCAAGCCGCCTTTTCAGGTTTTCGACTTGCCGGGTGTACAGATTTTTTTCATTTCATCCCTTGTTTTTACCCGAAACCTTTTGGTTCGCCGGGAAGCCCTTATTTTTGCCTAGGTGTGTCAACCTAGCGGGTCTTTGATTATGCGTAGTATTTTTTTCGACTATGTCCACATTCTCGGAGTGTAGGGAGTTGTCACTGTGAGTAGTGTTGTATCGCCATACCACCAGAAGATCTTCGTTTGATCGTTCAATGCCCCCAGTGATCCAGATGGAGATTTACCCCAAGTGACTCAGAGGGAGGTTTTCCCCTGGCTATTTGGCATTTGAGAGATTCTCCGAATCTTGACTTAACTACCCCAGATGACGGACAATGATCACGTCTGCCCCTTGGTTGGAAGTACTTTTTTTTCACTAGATATTCTTCGTGCAAATTTCTTTGCTGTTCAAACAAAAAAGTCATATGCAAACAATGTTATTTTAAAAAATGCAAAGCTTATGTCTGTCTTGAAGTTTTTTGAAAATGCATTTTTTCATAAAAACAAGTGAATTTTTTTGTAAACCGTGATGTCAACTTGTTATTTTAACGCAAGCCTTAAGGAGTCAGGATACCTTTCGTAACAGTATGCTTTCGAACTAACCCATGCTTCAGCTAGGACTCTTAAAGGTTATAGCGTGGCCTGGTTCACGGTTTAAGAAACAAAGGATAAAGGCTCAAAATTTATTTGTACCCACCCGTTCTTCGTGATGTTCTTCAAACCTAAACTCAGCTAATCGTGCGTTAGACCTTGTTTGAGTCTTTGCTCGGATATTATGGTGATGGTTCGGATATTGACAGTTTATTTTGAATAGGCAGTCATTTCTTTTTTTTTGTTGAGGGTTTGTAGGACCTCTTTTCTTTTTGATTTCATTGTCCCTGTTTTTTGCCTGAACTGTTTCTTTCATGATCACAGTCAGTGGGATGCCCCAGTTTTGTAAGTCTCCTTCATAAGTTTTGACTTAATGGGCTTTTATTTTTGGGAGATAATGACTGCCTGTCTTTATGATTATTCGGAACCATCACTGTCTTTGATTTTAACAGGACTCCTTTGGTGCCATTTGTTGTGCACTTGGATCAACTGAGAGAACTACCCTGCCCCAGGTTATGATTAAGGGTTTTAATTTTCGAAAAGAAAACTCCTACTTCTTTGGCTCAGAGGGGTTGACGAGGGATTATCTTCCTTATAACTCCAGTGTTTAGGAATTGAAACAATGCATGTACCTCATCAGCGGGGTTTGTTCAAAAGCATATTGTAGATTATGGTATCGTTTTCGTCATCCTCCCTCAAGAGGCTTAGAATTTTCAATCGAGAGTTGAACATCAAGAAAAAATAAAAGCAATTTTGAATATAGAGAACACAATTACTTCAAAACAGACACGTGTAATGCATTAATGAAATAATAGAGTTTGACATAATAATTGTTTGAATAAGCATAGAAAAATACAATATCAGAATTTAAATGAACAAGAGTCTCTCAATCCTAGCCATGTTTTGGCAAGGGAGCAGTGATCACATCGGGAGTCTCAGCAGGCTCAAATTTGATCTCCTTGGCGTCAATCATGTTCTGAATCTTGTATTTCAGCACCCAACAATCCTCAGTATCGTGCCCCGGGCTTCCGGAATGATAAGCACACCTCGCATTTGGGTTATAGTTTGGAGAAGAGGTCTTGGGATTTGCAGGAGGGTTGATCACCTCAATCAGATCCATTTTCAACATGTGCTGCAATGCTTGTGACAATGGCATATTGATGTTGGTGAATTGTCTTTTAGGTTCGTCTGGCCTTTGCTGATTTCCCTTTGGCGGTTGTCGGCGTGACGCAGAACCTGAGATCATGACTGCCCTTACGTGTTGGTCACGACGATCCTTCTGACTGTACGCAGCATTGGACTCTTTCTTAAATGGTTTCTTCTCAGCGTTCGAGGAGTCACCCTTTTGTATCTTCCCGGACTTGATACCAGCTTCTATTCTCTCACCAGTTAAGATCAGATCTGTGAACCCATCAGAAGAATTCCCAATCAGATGGTTGAAGAAAGGACCAGACAGGGTCCCTAAGAACATGTCAACGAGCTCACGGTCAGTCAACAACGGTTGCACCCTGCCAGCCAGGTCTCTCCACTTTTGCGCGTACTCCTTAAAACCTTCACCCGTCCCCAGTGACATACCCTAGAGTTGGGTACGCATAGGAGCGAGGTCGGCATTATACTGATACTGCTTATAAAAAGCAGTTGCCAAGTCCTCCCAATTACGAATACTGGTTCCATCCAGCTGATAGAACCATTCGAGCTGAGTCCCTGACAGACTTTCCTGGAAAAAATGGATCCATAGATTCTTGTCTGCCGTGTAGGGATGGATCTTCCTTGCGTATGAATGGAGGTACAACTTAGGACAGGAAGCCCCGTCGTACTTCGCAAAGACAGGTGCCTTGAATTTGTGAGGGATCACCACCCCAGAAGATAAGCCTAGGTCTCCAAAGTCCAATCCGGGCACCTGTTGAATCTCCATGGAATTTAGACGGTCCTCTAGTTGCTTGTACCTGTCCTCAGCAGGAGGGTACTGTTCATCATTGAAATCTGTCTCGTTGTCGGAGACCACGAGACTAGGAACCTCTCTCCCTTGTGGGCTGTCTTTCCCAGCAGATGGGGTGGTCAGCTCAGCCTCATTTTGTGATCCATTCCCAGATCTGCGTCTAGGGTTGAACAAAACAATCCTTTTCTTCTTCTTCTTCAAAAGCAAAGTCTTCAATTCCTGTTGTCCCTGGGCTAAGCTCATGACCAGCTCCTGGAACTGGGCGTTCTGGGCCTGGAGGGCCTTGATAGCTTGTTCATTGGATGATTCAGGATTCATGATGACTGCTGAAATAAACAGCGAAGAAGGTAAGTGACCTGTAGAACAGAGTACTTGTAATGCAATGATATGTATGTATGCATGCGATGTTTTTAAGGATCTCGTGGGGTAAACAGAGAAACTTGTTAGAATTTGAATTTGGGTAGCTTGATTGAAGGAACTTCATGTTGCTGAGAGTCCTTCTTCAAGAGTCAAGGCTCACCATATCGAGTGGTTCATAGCCCCTGACAACCTTGGCTAGAGGAAAGTAAATCCCCTTTGCCCCTTGCTAGACATTTGATTCATCATGACCTGCATCACAGACCCTTGAGATCCTTGAAATGGATTAGTCCTTATGCAGGATGTAGGCAATGGTATGATGATATGATGTTGTGTTATGTATGGAGTGATGTAAGTGAACCCTGTTATAAGTCTAGATTAAGGACTGTAAACTAAAACCTGCAAGAAACTCAAGTGTCAGATAACAAGCATGCAAGTAGTCAAGTTTGAAGGCACACAAGATAGCCCTTAGAGTTCAGGCCAACATGAAGTTTGGGTACTATCCTCTTGAAGTTGGTGGGCTCAAACCTGTCCTATCAAAAGTAACCGGGTTCTAGAGGATCCCAATATCACTAACTACCCTCAATCGGTCATAACTCCAGCGTCGCAATCTTTTCTTGCGGCCAGAACCATCGCGAGAGTTTAGCCTCAATGGGTGTAGCATACGGCTACTGTTCTATGGCCAAGTTGGGTCACATTAGGGTTCTAAGGTCGGTTGGTGCTTAATGACTCCTCAGAAGACCCATATTCTCCTCGTTGCAACACAAGGGATATCGATACAGACCAAGGTGCCACACCAACGTAGCCACTGCTTCACCCGTGTCGGTCTACACCGGACAGGTCCCTCACAACTTATGCTACCTAAAAGGGTATCCCCAGATCCGGGTTAGGATCTATGAAACTCCGATGCAAAGCCCACAAATATAAAGCAATCAAAGCAAAGCAATTGAAAACATAAGTATGATCTAATCATAAGGTACACCTCACTTTTATAGTCCCCAGCAGAGTCGCCAGTTCTGTGATCGGTGGAAATAGAACTGACTGTTTTTTAGCTGGTTTCGCGAAATGTCGCAGTAAGCAAGAGTCGCCACCGTCTTTTATGTTCTCCAACATGGAAAGGACAAAAGCACAACAAAATTCCTTATTCGAGAATGTTTCTCGGTTCGGGAGGTAGATTTATAGAAAGGGAAGGTGTTAGCACCCTTTCTATCCGTGGTTATCCACGGGCTCTTAGGTACTTGCTCTTATGTTTTCAAAATATGTTTGCTTTTCAAGTGTGTGTGGGTTTTGAGAAAGTTTTGTTTGAAAAATTTCTAAGTAACTCTTGTATCTGTCCTCAAGAGTGTATGAAAATTTTGTTTGAAAACTTTTAGAAAGTGTGAGTGTGAAAAGTTGTTTTGTTTGTTTGAAAAGAGCAAGTACTTGAGAGAATCTACCTACTCTAAGGAATTAGGTTGTGTAAGCATCCTTTAGATAGTGTTATCCCACCATTGAGAGGTAGGTAACACGGTCGTTGGAGGTGTTCGGGTCAATTCGATGATTAGGGACAGTGTGGTCACCGAAGCAATAGTAGGACACCTTAGAAGTAACCCTAATGTCCTAGATCCTTTTTATCCGAGGCAACCGTTTCGAGGCAACTGGATCTTAGACAGAAGGGCGGCCTTTAAGACACCCTATACTTGACGACCACGTTCGAGGCAACCAGTGAGGTGTACCCTAGAAGTGACATGTGCTTGTGTGTTGTTTTTCAGTTAATTTGTCTTTGCATGTTATTTGTGAGCTACGGATTGGTTTTATTTACATACATTCTTTCATGCATTTTTTAACAGTTAGGAGTGCGGAAAGTAAATTGCAGAAATGTAAATCTAGCTATTACAAGGCGCGGGTCTATACATCGCCAAAAAACAAAGACCCGTTTTGGTGAATAAGTGCGAAAATTAAATAAAGCGGTAAAATTCCTAATTAACTATTACATATCTGGAGACAGTTACATAAATAATAAAAATTAAATAAATGCGCGCGAATAAAAATTTAATCGGGAACGTCCTAAGGGTTTTGACCCTTTTGAGAAAGAAATTGAATTTTGTCTTTTTTTAATGAAATGGAAATAAAACTAATTAGTTAATTTATTAAAAAAAACAATTTTTTTATATTTTTATGTTTTTAATGAAAATAAAATAAAAAGAAATTAAAAGTTGAAAGTTCTAATTCTAAATTAATTTTACTTATTAAAAAAATGTTGAAATTGTTCTAATTACACAACTAATTAATTAATATTAAAATTTATTTACAAAATAAGTTAATAAATAATAAAATGTTTTTTTTTTTTGGTTTTATTGAATTTTATGGGAAAAAATTAGTTTGTTAGGTTAATTAACAATAATGATAATAATTAAAAAAAGAAAATAAAAAGAAAAGGAAAATAGAAAAAAAAAAAAATAGAAACCAATGGGGGTGTTGATGGCCCAATGGAGGTGTGAAGCCTAGAAATTGCTGGCCCATTAACCAGCCTTGTTGACTTTTGGAGATTGCCTGGAGCACGTTGACTGGAGAATATAGTGTTCATCACTTTTTGGCCCTCGGATTGATGATCGTGGCCACTTGGCATGTGGAACGCTGAAGGTTCATGGTGAAACGCACTGGGCATCCTGCACACAAACACATAAGAAAAATGCTTGGGGGACCTGGGAAGAACTTACAGCGCGGTATGATGGATCTTAGGACGTGGCAAGGGTTGCTTTAGCTTCAGGGGATGGCAAAGAAGAGAGTCACGTTCTCCTTTTGGCCTGAAAATGCTTGCAATACTCCTTTTGATCTCACACTTTTTTTTACACTTTTTGGATTTTGCTCTGGCCGTTTGTGTAATGTTCAGGTCGTGAATGAGGCTTGCAAGGCTTGCATATATAGTAATGAGTGAGAATAAGTCACATTTAGGAGCCTTTAACCATTGCAATTAAGCTTTGGATTTTGTCTTAACCACTATTAAAGGCCTTTCAAAGCTTGTTCAAAATTTGAATTTTCATGCCTAAATGAGCTTAGCACGAAATTGGTAGGTTGCAAATGCTTCATGAAGGCTATTCAAACCATAAGATACCATTTAATTAATTTTTTTAGATTTACTTGAATTATTATGGATTAAAATGAATTAAATCCATAAAAATTAAATAAAAATAGAAAAATAATTATTTGGTCTTGAAATTGATCATGGGACACGTGGCTGGCATGACAAGGCTGAATCAAGTGGAAAAAAGTGGGCCCTTTTGTCAAAAATTGAAGTTTCAAGGATAGTTGACTTTTGCCATTTCACAAAAATTTCTCAACTTCTCCAATTCATATCTTGCTCAATTTTGATCATATGAACATGTTCTTTGACATTTTGGAAAGGTCTTGAAGTCCTCTCACCAATTCCTTTGGTCCCATGTCATTTTGAGTTACCAATCTCCAGTTATGGTCTTTGACTTAAAATGCCTTTTTGTTGACTTTTGAAAATGACCTATAATGTTGAAATTGATAACTTTTTGTGAGAGCATTTCTTGGACTTGGAATGTGAAGATGAGTTGTAGGAAATGTCATCCCCTTCAAAATTAGCATTGGATGGGATTTTTCTGATGAACCATGAAAAAGTTATGCGTTGGTCAAGTTACAGTTGACTTTTCAACTGTCCAAAAATGGAAACTTTTGCATCTTGATGATTTTTGAGCCATTCTTGTGAAATCATGGTCAAGATTTGACCAAATGATGATTGTGGCTTCAAAATAAGATGTTGACCAAAATTTTTTACTTTTGACTGCCAAATGACCATTTTGCCCCTACAGTTGATTGTGAAGCAATTAGGGTTTTTGACTGTGCAACTTGACCTTGTGAGCCTTGAAACTTGGCATGTAGATGCTTGACAATGTATATGAGCATATGGGACTTGATTGAGCCCTTGAAAACCTCAACTTCCTTGAAGGAACCAAAACCCTAATTTGACTGGCTTAGGAGGGTGTTTGAACTGTGCAACCCTTGAGTAGACTTGAGCAAATTGAGATGATGCTTGCCAAAACTTTGAAGAATATGGGAGGGCAAATTTTGGGGTACAACACTACTCTACTGTGATCGGTGGAAATAGAACTAACTGTTTTGAAATGCTTGTTCGCGTTTGCGTTTAGCAAAATGTCGCAGTAAGCAAGAGTCGCCACCGTCTTTTATTTTCTCCAACAAGGAAAGGACAAAAGCACAGCAAAATTCCTTTTCGAGATGTTTCTCGGTTCGGGAGGTAGATTATAGAAAGGGAAGGTGTTAGCACCCTTTCTATCTGTGGTTATCCACGGGCTCTTAGGTACTTGCTCACTATGTTTTCAAAATGTTTTTGCTTTTCTTGTGTTTGTGGGTTTTGAAAAAGTTTTGTTTGAAAACTTCAATTTAACTCTTGTATCAGTCCTCAAGAGTGTATGAAGTGTTGTTTGAAAACTTTTGTCAGAAAAGTGTAGGTGCGAAAAGTTATTTTGTTTTGAAAGAGCAAGTACCTGAGAACCTCTACCTACTCAAAAGAAATTAAGCTGAGTAAATATCCTTTAGACAGTACTATCCCACTATTAAGAAATAGGTAGCACCGTCGTTGGAGTTTTTCGGGTTAATTCGATTATAGGGACATGTGGTCACCAAAGCAATAGTAGGACGCCTTAGCGGTAACCCTAATGTCTTAGATTGTTTTTTATCGAGGCAACCGTTTCGAGACAACTTTTGATCTTTAGACAGGAGGGCGACCTCTAAAACACCCTATACTCAATGACCACGTCGAGGCAACCAAGTGCGGCGTACCCTAGGAGTGGCATGTGCGAGTGTGTCAAGATTTAGTTAAGTTATCTTTGCACATGTTATGGTGAGCTATGGGTTGATTTTAATTTCAGAGATAAGTGTTGTCATGCATAGCCTAGTTAACATACATCTAACAGTTAATAGTTGCGGAAAGTAAATCTACGCTATTACAAGGCGTCGGGTATTTACGTCGCCAAAAACAACCCTTGAAAAATAAATGCGAGAAATTAAATGAAAAGCGATAAAAAGGTCCTAATTAAAGCTATTACATCCTCGGAGCAATTACATAATAGTGAATCAAAAATATGAATCAAAAATAAACATGCGCGAGAAAAATTGAATCGGAGAAGTTCTTAGGGTTTTGACCCTTTTTTGAGAAAGAAAGAAGTTTTATCTATTTTGCATTTAATTAAATTAAACCTAATTAATTAATTAATAAAAATAAATATTTTTGGTTTTTTAATGTCTCAAGGAAAAATAAATAAATAAAAGGATGATTAAAAGTTCTCAAGAACCCTAATTCTATGTTGATTTTAAATTATTATGAAAATATTAAAATTAACCTAATTAACTAAATAAATTAATTATGTTAGTATTTATTCACAAAAATAACTAATTAAATTTAATAAATAAAAATATTATTATTTTTTATGTTTTCTAGATTTATTATGAAAAAATTAATTGGGTTAATTAAGTAATAATAATAATAATAATTAATAGTAAAATAATTAAATAAAGAAGAAAAAAGAATAACCCAGGGGGTGCTGGCCCAAAAGGAGGTGAGAAAGCAATTTCTGAAGCCCATTATGCATTAGCCTGTTTGACCATTGAGATTGTCTATGCGCTGGTTGACTGGGGAGTATGGTGATCACCCAGCTTTGGCCACTAGATCTATGCTAGAAGACACCTGGCGCGTTGATAACTGGAGGTATATGATGGACCTCACTATGAAACCTGCATGTGAACATACAAAGGAAAAGGAAATAAAGGTTTTGGGGGACCTGGGATTCGAACCCAGGTCCCAATGGACTTTGCATGCTTTCCCAAACCACTCAGCCAACACGTTCCAATTGTTATTAAAATAAAGCGCAATAATTATATAAGAAAATAAACAAATATGCTGAAATCAAAACAACGTGCGCCCTTTTTTAAACCGGCCAACCAGGTACTAACACATCATCATCTTCTTCATTATTCCTGCAAAAATAAACATTAGATAGCGGGGGTTTTTAACCCCCCACTAAACATGGCAACGAAAAATAGCGAATAGAGATACAGGGTATATAAATATTTCGCGAAGGGTTAGTCTTGTTCGTCTTGGCCTAATGATTCCAACCATGTGTATTAGGAGCCCTAATTTTTCATGGTTCATAAAGCCCCAATTTCAAAGCTTAAGAACCCTAGAAATCGTTCATGGCATCTTGTGATTCAGTGCATTATAATTCAATTAAATGATACCATTAGCTTCATATGGTTCCTAGCAACACAAATCAATCAAGAAAACACGTTAGATATGCATGAATTATGAAATACGATTTTGGATAAAGATGGCAAATCGTGGTTTTGTATTCCTTGATTTCTTAAGCTTTGATGTCTGAATTTGATGGCAAAACACTCCTGGGAACTCCTGCAAGATGTTTGAATGAAAAGCACGCCTTGAATTGGTCTGGAATGCAAAGATCAGCTTTCACTTTTTCTTGAAATTTCTCAATATGCTATGGCTTTTTTTCTGCAACTTTTTCACGTCCTTTGGTTAGGGTTTGCTTGCATATATATAGGAGAATGGAATTAGGTCAAAAACTTGGCAAAAATGCATGTGCAATGGTGATTGAATCTTTGATTGGAAATCAAATCTTTTTGATTTTTCATGATTGGAAAATGTTTCCAAATTTGGAGATTTTTGCATCTTTGATTTGTGCACGAATTTGCCAGCATATCTTGACCATATTTGCTTCACCAAAAGATTGAAAAATCAAATCTTGTATTTTCATACAATTTAAATTGATTAAATGAATTAATATTAACTAAAAATCCAATTAATTCATAAAAAATAAGAAAATAAATTCCATTAAGCTTGATGGGTCGTGCATAAGTCATGGATGAAGTTTCAAGAAGAGATTTGAAGCCCATTAGCAAAAATAAGGTGTTTTGGGTAAAGTTGGCTTTTGCAAATTCATGAAAATTTCCCAACTTCTCCAATGCACAACTTTCTCAATTTTGATCATATGAACATGTTCTTAGACATTTTGGAAAGGTATTGAAGTCCTCTAACCAATTCCTTTGGTCCCATGTCATTTGGATTTACCAATCGCAAGTTATGTCCCTTGACTCAAAGTGTACTTTTGTTGACTTTTGAAATTGACGTATAATGTAAAAATTGGTAACTTCTTGTGAGAGCATTTCTTGGACTTGGAGTGTGAAGATGGATTGTAGTAAATTTCATCCCCTTCAAAATGAGCATTGGATGGGATTTTTCTGATGAACCATGAAAGAGTTATGCCCTGGTCAAGATACAGTTGACTTTTCTACTGTCCAAAAATAGTAACTTTTTGCATCTTGATGATTTTTGAGCCATTCTTGTGGAATCATGATCAAGACTTGATCAAATGATGATTGTGGACTCAAAATAAGATGTTGACCAAAAATTCTGACTTTTGACTGTAAAATGACCATTTTGCCCTTGTAGTTGACTGTGGATCAAATAGAGCTCTTGACTGTGCAAATTGGCACTATGAGTCTTGAAACTTGGCATGTAGGTGCTTGAGAATGTATATGGGCCTATGAGACTTGATTGAACCATTGAAAACCTCAAATTCCTTGAAAGAACCAAAACCCTAATTTCAGCTGGCTTAGGAGGTGATTTGACTGTCCAACCCTTGAGCAATCTTGAGCAATTTGAGGATCATTCTTGACAAACCTTGAGGAATATGGGAGGGCAAATTTTAGGGTACAACAGTTTCCCCTGTTCAATCTTCTTAAACCTGAGGATGTAGATTGGCTTGTGTGCCTTTCGTGATCCGAAGGTGGAAGATGATTGAACACTAAAGTGCCCAGAAATTTGCACTCGCATAGCGTAGTATCAGCAATGTGATGTCGGAAATGGGCTTAAAGATGCCATTTAGAGAGATGATGGATAGGAGGATAGACTTATAGATGCCATCTGGGAATGTAACAGAATCTTGTCGGGGATGGGCTTATAGATGCCATCTGGAGATTGTTTGCTGAAATGTAACTTGGTAGGTTGAAAGAGGGAACCTGTGTAGGGTTACTTGTCGATGAGTCCGTGTAAAACTGCATTTTGGAAGAGAAGGAACCAGTGTAGGGTTTCCTGTCGATGAGTCCGTGTAAAACTGCATCTTGGAAGAGAAGGAATCGGTGTAGGGTTGCCTGTCGATGAGTCCGTGTAAAATTGCATCTTGGAAGAGAAGGAACCGGTGTAGGGTTGCTTCATGATGGTCAAGTAGATAGTTATCCTGTCTGGTTTCAGGTATTAATCTTTGACCTGAGAAATAAAGATAGTTTTCCTGTCTGGTTTTAGGTATTAATTTTCAATGTCTTCAATGTAGATAACTTTCCTGTCATGTTTCAGGTATGGATCTACAATCAGTCGTCCACAGATATTTCCTGGCTAGTTACAGGTGTTGATCTGGAACTTAAGAAGGCTGGCCGACGAGATAGTTGTCCTGTCTGGTTTCAGGTATTAATCTCTTACCTGAGAAAGAAAGATGGTTTCTTGGCCTGTTACAGGTGTTAATCTTCAATCTCTTCATATAAGTGGCTTTCCTGTTTGGTTTCAGGTGTTAACCTATAATCAGTCGTCCACAGATATTTCTTGGCTAGTTACAGGTGTTGATCTGGAACTTAAGAAAGGTTGGTCGAGGAGATAGTTGTCCTGGCTGGTTTCAGGTATTAATCTCTGACCTGAGAAAGAAAGATGGTTTTCTGGCCTGTTACAGGTGTTAGTCTTCAATCTCTTCATGTAGATAACTTTCCTGGCTACTTACAGGTATAGATCTACAATCAGTCGTCCACAGATATTTCCTGGCTAGTTACAGGTGTTGATCTGGAACTGCAAAAGTTTATTGTAATCATCTTTTGATTGACCTTTTCCTGAAAAGGCAAAGAATTAGTTGTATGCAATGTCATGATGTATGAAATGCATGATGTTCTCAAAATGAGATCGTATGATATGATGCGTATATGCATGTATCATGATGTATGACAATGTGATGTTTTAGCTGGGGAAAATAAATCCCGGATAGCTGCTGGAGAATGATGTTGAATTCTTCGTTTCCGCTGGGGACGATGAACGAAGATGATTGCAAGAATAAACCGGTAGGAGAAGATGACTCCATTGGGGAATAAACCTGGTGAAGAGATTACTCTGCGGGGAATTACTCTCTGGGAAGAGATGCTTCGCTGAGATTTTAATGATAACTCCGCTGGGGATTCCGTTGATAAGCTCTATTGGGGATTTTGATGATGAACTCCGTTGGGGATAGAAAGAACTTCGCTAGGGACGATCTTTAAGTTACAATTTGCTGAGGATAACCCAGTTAGACTCTGGTGGGGATAACATCCGAATATGGCGGGGGAGAGATATTTGTACTCTGCAGGGGACAAGCTTCCAGAATCTACTGGGTAAGATGATTCAAATCCGTTGGGGAAGCTTTTCAGACTGTGCTGGGAAATGGTTCCGCTGAGGGTATCTTGTATTCCGCCGGGGAACAATCTTATATTAAGACTGTCGGGGATGCTTGCTGAGGAATATCTATATACTCTTCTAGGGAATATTAAGATCTTCTGGGGATACCCAACTTTTTCAGGACTGATGGTAGACCAACTCTGCTTGGGGGAGAGTATTGCTGACTTGCTGGGGATACTGTGCCCTTTTTAGGGCTGATGGGAGGCCAACTCTGCTTGGGGAGAGTATTGCTGAATCTTGCCTTACTCTGCGGGGAGTGAAGGTATCTTGGTCAAATTCTTCAGCTGAACTTACCTTGGTACCTCGGTGGACAGAGCAACTAGATCGCTTAGACAATGCTTATTGCCCCTACTTCCGATGTCACCCGTAATTAGTCCTTTGTTTCGCATGCAAATATTTATGATTAACAATTAATGTCAAATGCATATATCAAAAATGAACCTTGGACGTTCTTTGCAAAACAAAACAGATAAAGAAAAAAAACAATTTGCGATTTGTCTGAAAAATGAGCTTGTATTGATTTTGAAGTTTGCCTGTAAATAGGCGTTTTGTGTACAAGAGGCTGACGTCCTAGTAAGAGAACGCCGCCGAACAAAATAGGGTTTATACAATTTGTGAAAAAGAAAACAAAACAGCTATGTGAAAAATCCCACTGGGTTCTAACTCTGCTATCGCCTTTATGTCTTCAAGCGTCTCATCACTTTGCTGCTTAGTTGAAGAGGAATCTGATTGATTGGTGTCGTCCGAGCCTGATGGTCGATACCTGAAATTCTGGCTACAGATACTCAATGTCACGTCCAGTGTTATGACACCGTATTTGACTTACTATATGACAGTAAATACAAAAGCAGTAAATAACACAGTCAATTGTTTACCCAGTTCAGTGTGCAACAACACCTACTCTGGGGGCTACCAAGCCAGGGAGAGAATCCACTATAAGAGATGTTAATTCAGGAATAAACCAACCAGTTTATCTCCTTCACTTGAGACCTACCCAATGCAATTCTAATCTAAGTACAACTTAAACCTGAGTTCCTACTCACTCCCCCTCAATCACAGCAGTGATACATAAACAAATTTGACTTGAGAATTGTTGAAGACACTCTTCAAAACACACACTTGATTAAGCTTCACAGCTTTTTAATCAAGTAAACACAATCATTCGTGCTTCACAGCTTTTAGTGATGTACACAACTAACTTGACTCTGCTTCACAGCTTTAGTCAAGTAACATTCAAACACTCTTGCTTCAAAGCTTTGAGTGCTACACAACCCTTACAATTGAAGCCTATTCCAAGACACTTATCACAATGATAATTGCTTGGAGTACAATACACAAATCTATACAGATTACAAACTTGATCTTCTAATCAATCAGCAGGGATAGCTTCAAAAACCGCAGCTCTGTTGAATATATAGCAGCTGCAACTTCAGTTAGGGTTTCCAAAAACCTAGGGTTGATTCCGTTTGACCTAAAGACCAGGTCACAGTACTTCATTGATCAGGTTAGGATTGAGCTAGGTTGCTCCTCAGAAAACGCAGGATTCTGTTTAGGAAGGACTGAGTTATTTCCTGAAAAAACTCAGACTTATCCAATCCTGTAATCCTGCTAGTTCAGAACAGGATGTCATAACATCTGTTATGACATCTGAGAAAACCTGTCTACTGATTAGCAAAATGTGATCATTTTGCAAACATGCTCAGATACACACTTATAAACATCAGTATTTGAGTTACAATATTTTTCTGCACATGTACCTAAAGAGTTAGTACAACCTGAACTAGAATGTTATGACATCAGTCATGACATTCACACATACACTTGGAATTTACCAAAAATGCAAGCCAATACCTAAACACCTACAAACTCCCCCTTTGGTAGATTTTTGGCTAAAGTCCCTAAACAATCAGAGATAGATAGATAGCAGCAGAAAATAAGTGACAGCAGAAAAATATAGTGTTAAGTACTAATTAAGCAGTACCAAATATTCTCCCCCACTTTAGCCACAAATGGGCCAAAGATTACATGTTTATAAAGTTATACAGTTATCCAAGACAAAATAATGAGATCAGCAGCAGACAATAGCAGAACATACTTCCAAACTCCACCAGCAACACCACCAAGCAGCAATCATCCTTCAAGTACTGTCATCAGACTCAGAGGAGCCACTTTCTTCAATGTTGAGCTGTCCTTCATCTTCTTCCCTCATGCTTGCTTCAGCTTCTTCCTTTTCTAGCTTGGCAATTAGAGCTTCTAGGGTCCTTTTTCTAGCATCCAGATCTTTGCAAGTTTCTTTTAAAACAGCTATGACATCTGATGTTTTGGACTGAATCTTTGCAGACGATGTCTCAGCTGATGTTATGACAATGTCTGGAGCATGGGATCCCTGAAACAGTTTGTAGTGCAGGCCAAGGGCAGGGGCTCTTTTGCAGACTGTATCTCTTGCTACAAGTATGTCAGGATATTGTGCAAGGATGATTCCACAAAGGAGGGAGGGAAAGGCAATTGGTCCTTTGACAGCATAACTGCCAGCATGCTTCAAGGTTTGTTCAAAAATGTACCTTCCATAGTCAAAGGCAGTCTTGGTTCCTACAGCATAGATGAATCTCCCCAATCCTGTGGAGATGGTTGATTTGTGATTTGTAGGCACCCAGTTTGCTGCACCTATTTTATGCAAGATGGCAAATTTCATGCTGAGTTTACTAGCATTCAACTTCCCTTTCAATGGCCAGCACTTTACTTGCTTGGCAGTGATGGTCAAGCATACTTCATTGTCAGTTGCCTCTACATCAGGACAGTCCTTATTTGTTCTTCCAAGAAACTTGTTAATTTCTGATGGAGAGAACTTGACCCTTCTTCCTCTAACAAACACACTATCAAAGTCAGCTGACCTCCCATCAGCACAATCATTGGACAAGTTTACTACAAACTCTTTAACCAGATTTTCATAACATTTTCCAAACTTCATCACTGTCTTCATTAGACCAGCATTCCTGATTAGCTCCATGATGTCTTTGCACTCCAAAGCATCATTGTTGAGTTCTCTCTCCAAGGCTATTCTCTTCAAGCAGACATACTTCCACCTGTTTGCATTATCAGGATGATGAAAGGAGATGTTGTCAGTTGGCACTTCAGGCACTCTAGCAATCTTGCTGGAGGGGAGCTTCCTTCTGATGGGAGTATTGTCAATGTCAATCTCAAATTCTGATTCATCATCAGAGTCAGAAGTTTCAGGTTCTTTTCTTTTCTTGGAGATTGGTTGTCTAGCAGTCAGCACCTGTGCCTTCTTCCCTTTTGTCTGAATTTTTTCAGCCATCCCTTCAGCCTTGGACTTCTTAGGTTTAACAGTCTCACTACTTTTTCTTTTCATCAATCTCCTAGCAATGCTAGGGTTCACATTAGCAATCAGTTCATTATCTGAGTAATCTTCATCCACATTAATGATAGGTGGATCAGCAGCCTTTTCAGAGGGATTCTGAATGTTGTCTTTTGGTGTCACAACATCCTCAGTGACATCTATATTTGGACTATCAGATTGATTCAAAGGAATAGAAATCCCCGGTACAGATTGGTTGCCACTCAGAATGCTAGTAACCAGTCTAGCAATAGCTTGGTGTACTTGAATTGTTCCTTCTTTATTAGGTATAGGAGATGAAGGAAGAGAAGAATTACCAGAGACTGCAGCTTGAGCTCTTCCTGCATGTCTGGTCCTGAGCTTCTTGATTTTGGCAGGGTTAGTTGCCATCTCCCTGAGAGGAGTGACCTCAAGTACTTCAGATTCTATGCATGTCGTGATTGCCCTAGAATCTTGATCAGATGACGATGATGATGAGTGAGACGAAGCCGCCATAGTGGAAGATGATGTCTGAGACATTGTGTTTAACGTTGAGTAGCAGTAGTAGTTTGAGAAAACTCTTTGATTGGGAGGAGAAAACAGGTTGCAAGGATGAGAGAGATAGGGAGTACAAGGGAGTCTTTTTAACTTCTGAAGGCTTTTGAAGGAATTGTGAATGAATATGATTAACCCACTAAATATAGACTTAATAGAATTAATCCCTTCAACCCTTGTTTTCAGCAAAACTAATTGCTATAATTTCTCATGTTGGTGAATACCCAATCTGCCCCTCAAATTTTCAAGTTGATTTCCAACAAGCGCCTTGGTAGAAGAATCAGTTAGCTGAAGCTCAGAGAAACTATGTTTCAGTTCAAATGATTTCTTCTCTCCAAAGTCAATAGGGTTTAAGGAAATGTTGAATGTTTTCAGATTATCACACCACAATGTCACAACATCTTGTGTAACATTGTCTTCAGGTAGCATCTGTGTTGACCAGAATTTTTGAGAACAGAATTTATGAGACTTGTTCTTTGCCACATCACATATATTATCAGCCTGTAGTTTAGGAGTTCTTCTGACATCTTCCATAGGAATAGCTCTTTTCATTCCTTTATGCTGCCACTGTTTCATATCTTTTTCTTCTTTGATGATTTGACTCAAAGTGGAGATATCAGTGTTCTCAGGCTGCCACACATAACAGTTATTTTTGGATTTTATTCCTCTCATTACAATATCTAGTTTTTCATTAAACACTAGACATTCAGATCTTGAGAAGTTGACCATGAATCCTAGATCACATAATTGACTGATGCTGATGAGATTAGTAGTCAACCCTTTTACCAGCAGTACCTTATTCAGACTTGGAGCTCCAGGGTAGTCCAAATTACCAACTCCTTTGATTTCTCCTTTAGCACCATCTCCAAAGGTCACAAAACTGGTGGTGTGAGGCATAACATTATTGAGGAGATTTTTGAATCCAGTCATGTGTCTGGAACATCCACTGTCAAAGTACCAATCTTCCTTTGCTGAGATCTTCAGGGAAGTGTGTGCTATCAGTGCAGTAGCCTTTTTCTTCCATTGAGGAGCGTGTGCTACCTTTTTAGACTTAAGTTTGACATCTGATTTCTGATTAGGATATCCATGTAGTCTGAAGCAGAAGGGCTTTATGTGACCATATTTCCCACAATGATGACATCTCCATCTTTGGTACCTCTTCTTCATGTGTCTCTGTCCCTGATGTTGAGAGTAATGTTGAGACATCCGTTTTGACATTTGCTTCCTGGTAACAAATTTCTTTGTTTCCACAAATCCTAGGCCAGATTTATTTCCCATATTTTGTCCAGCCTGAAGAATCTCTTCCAATTTGTCTGTTCCATTTGTCAACATCTTGACTGATTTGGTCATTTGATTCAGTTGTGAGTTCAGCAGTTGAACTTCTCCTTCTAAATGACTTATAGTTTCAAGATTTGCTCTCTTTTCAGCCTCCAGCTTTACAATGAGTTTTGATTGTTTCTCATTTTGCACACAGACTTCACCACTTCTGATACACAATTTCTTGTAGGTATCAGCCAATTCTTCAAATGTTACTTCTTCATCACTGGTGTCACTTTCAGAAGTACAAACACTAGTTAGGGCAGTAACTAGTTTGGCAGATTCTTCTTCAGAATTGCTTTCTGAATCATAGTCAGACCAAGTAACAGTCATTCCTTTCTTTTGCTTCTTAAGAAAGGTAGGACATTCAGCTCGAATATGTCCATATCCTTCACATCCATGGCATTGAATTCCTCTGCCTTGGTTTTCCTTATCTTTTGATCTTGGTCTTCTGCTGGAACTATCAATGTCAGAAGGAATGTTATGAACATTTGACCTTGACTTTGGGTCCATTCTTTTGATGAGCCTGTTGAACTGTCTTCCAAGCATGGCAATGGCTTCTGATATGTTTTCTTCTTCATCCTCTTTGTGTTCAACATCAGTGTTGGTTACAAGTGCTATGCTTTTGTTCTTCTTGTCACCATTATCAGTGATCCCCATCTCAAAAGTCTGAAGAGACCCAATAAGTTCATCCACTTTTAACTTGCTAATGTCCTGGGCTTCCTCTATGGCAGTTACCTTCATTGCAAATCTTTTAGGCAAGGATCTGAGAATCTTCCTCACCAGTTTTTCTTCTGACATTTTTTCTCCCAGTGCTCCTGAGGTGTTGGCAATCTCCAAGATGTTCATGTGAAATTCATGGATGGTTTCATCTTCCATCATTTTTAGATTCTCAAACTTAGTGGTCAACATCTGAAGCCTTGACATCTTTACTTTGGAAGTGCCCTCATGAGTAGTTTTGAGGGTGTCCCAAACTTCCTTGGCCAGTTCATATTGATGTACTAATCTGAAGATGTTTCTATCAATTCCATTGAACAAGGCATTTAAGGCTTTTGAATTTCCCAGAGCTAACTCATCTTCTTCTTTACTCCAATCTTCCTCAGGCTTCAGACTGATTTCCCATCTCTTTCAGTTATGGTGGGATGAATCCATCCTTTGTCAGCAGCTCTCCAAGCCTTTTTGTCCAGAGATTTTAGGAAGGCAATCATACGAGGTTTCCAGTAGTCATAATTAGTTCCATCCATAATGGGTGGTCTATTTCCAAAAACTCCTTCTTTGTCCATAGTGCCAGAAAGTGATATCCCTAGATCTCACCCAGTAATACAGGCAGGGTGCCTGCTCTGATGCCAATTGAAATTCTGGCTACAGATACTCAATGTCACGTCCAGTGTTATGACACCGTATCTGACTTACTATATGACAGTAAATACAAAAGCAGTAAATAACACAGTCAATTGTTTACCCAGTTCAGTGTGCAACAACACCTACTCTGGGGGCTACCAAGCCAGGGAGAGAATCCACTATAAGAGATGTTAATTCAGGAATAAACCAACCAGTTTATCTCCTTCACTTAAGACCTACCCAATGCAATTCTAATCTAAGTACAACTTAAACCTGAGTTCCTACTCACTCCCCCTCAATCACAGCAGTGATACATAAACAAATTTGACTTGAGAATTGTTGAAGACACTCTTCAAAACACACACTTGATTAAGCTTCACAGCTTTTTAATCAAGTAAACACAATCACTCGTGCTTCACAGCTTTTAGTGATGTACACAACTAACTTGACTCTGCTTCACAGCTTTAGTCAAGTAACATTCAAACACTCTTGCTTCAAAGCTTTGAGTGCTACACAACCCTTACAATTGAAGCCTATTCCAAGACACTTATCACAATGATAATTGCTTGGAGTACAATACACAAATCTATACAGATTACAAACTTGATCTTCTAATCAATCAGCAGGGATAGCTTCAAAAACCGCAGCTCTGTTGAATATATAGCAGCTGCAACTTCAGTTAGGGTTTCCAAAAACCTAGGGTTGATTCCGTTTGACCTAAAGACCAGGTCACAGTACTTCATTGATCAGGTTAGGATTGAGCTAGGTTGCTCCTCAGAAAACGCAGGATTCTGTTTAGGAAGGACTGAGTTATTTCCTGAAAAAACTCAGACTTATCCAATCCTGTAATCCTGCTAGTTCAGAACAGGATGTCATAACATCTGTTATGACATCTGAGAAAACCTGTCTACTGATTAGCAAAATGTGATCATTTTGCAAACATGCTCAGATACACACTTATAAACATCAGTATTTGAGTTACAATATTTTTCTGCACATGTACCTAAAGAGTTAGTACAACCTGAACTAGAATGTTATGACATCAGTCATGACATTCACACATACACTTGGAATTTACCAAAAATGCAAGCCAATACCTAAACACCTACAATACCGAAGTCTGGATGCAGGGTGATCCAATGAGACATAGTATTACGCTTATCCCTAACTTTTTCCTGGACCGCCCTTTCGGGTTTTCAGTCAACCGGGATACCCATTTTTGCCCAAGCCGCCTTTTCAGGTTTTTGACTTGCCGGGTGTACAGATTTTTTTATTTTCATCCCTTATTTTTTCACGAACCCTTTTGGTTCCCCGGGAAGCCCTTATTTTTGCCTAGGCCAGTCAACCTAGCGGGTCTTTAATCATGCGTAGTATCTTTTTACTATGTCTGCATTGGCGGGGTGAGGAAGGTCGTCACCATCCATGGTGGTTAGAATCATCGCACCTCCTGAGAAGATATTCTTAACCACAAATGGCCCTTCATACGTAGGGGTCCATTTTCCCCTGGGATCACCTTGAGGTAGAATGATGCGCTTGATTACCAGGTCCCCAACTTGATACTCTTGTCGTCTGACTTTCTTGTTAAATGCCTTGATCATCCGTTTTTGGTACGTCTGACCATGAAAAATAGCAGTGAGTCTCTTTTCGTCGATTAGGTTTAGTTGATCAAGCCGGGTCTGGATCCAGTCGTCTTAGCTCAAACCTGCATCCTTCATTATCCGGAGAGAGGGTATCTGAACTTCAATGGGCAGGACTGCCTCCATGCCGTATACCAAGGAAAAGGGTGTTGCCCCTGTTGACGTCTGTGCTGAGGTACGGTACCCATGAAGAGCAAATGGTAACATCTCGTGCCAATCTTTGTAGGTCACTATCATCTTCTGCACAATCTTCTTAATGTTCTTATTAACTGCTTCTACAGCCCCATTCATCTTCGGCCGGTAGGGAGAAGAGTTGTGGTGCTGTATCTTGAATTGCTCGCAGAGCTCAGTGATCATCTTGTTGTTAAGATTGGTACTAGTATCCGTAATGATCCTCTCTGGTACACCGTATCGACAGATCAGGTTGTGCTGAATGAACCGTGCCACGACATTCTTGGTTACGGTGGCAAAGGAAGTTGCTTCAACCCACTTCGTAAAGTAATCAATTGCTACCAGGATGAAGTGATGCCCGTTGGATTCCGTAGGTCTGATCTCGCCGATCATATCAATGCCCCACATTGCAAAAGGCCAAGGTGCTGTCAAGACGTTCAAAGGAACTAGAGGAATGTGCACCTTATCAGCGTAGATCTGGCACTTGTGACATGTCCGAGAATGCTGATAACAGTCGGCTTCTATTGTGGACCAGTAATACCCTGCCCGAAGGATTTTCTTTGCCATGGTATGCCCATTGGAGTGAGTTCCGAAAGTACCTTCATGCAGCTCTGCCATGATCCTTTCTGCTTCAACCTTATCCACACAACGTAGTAAGGTTGAATCATGGTTTCGTTTATAAAGAATGTCATTGCTGAGGAAGAACTTTGCCGCGAACCTTCTCAAAAACTTCTTGTCATTAATAGATGTGCCCTCGGGGTATTCTTGAGCTTCAAGGTACCTCTTTACTTCATGATACCAAGGTTTTTCTGTTACCTCTTAGGTCTCAAGATCACAGCAATGTGCAGGTTCATCCAATTTCCAAATACTTATTCGGGGAGCCTCGTTGTCCCATTTGACTTTGAACATAGAAGACATCGTAGCTAACGCGTCCGGCAACTGATTCTCCTCTCTTGGGAAGTTTCAAAAGTTATCTCCTCGAAATGGGGAAGCAACGTCAATACGTACTCCTTGTAAGGAATAAGATTTGGGTGTTTCGTATCCCACTCGCCTTTGACCTGACTGATCACGAGAGCGGAATCTCCGAAGACACTCAGAAACTTGATCCTTAGGTCAATTACAGCTCGAAGACCCATGATGCATGCTTCATACTCCGCCATGTTGTTGGTGCAGTTGAAACATAACCGGGTGGTAAGTGGAGTATGAGAGCCTTTAGGAGATATGATCACAACGCCAATACCGTTACCCAAAGCGTTCGAGGCTCCGTCAAAGTGCATAGACCATCGGGATCCTTCCTCAGGTCCTTCATCCGGTCCAGGTATTTCACAATCAGTCACTACAATGATATTCTCGTCTGGAAATTCAAAGTTCATAGATTGGTAGTCATCCACTGCCTGATGTGCCAAATGGTCTGCCAACACACTTCCCTTGATTGCTTTTTAGGTTGTGTACTGGATGTCATATTCAATCAAGATCATCTGCCATCTTGCTATTCTTCCGGACAAGGCAGGCTTTTCGAAGATATACTTGATTGGATCCATCTTTGAAATCAACAGAGTAATGTGAGTCAACATATACTATCTCAGCCGACGAGCAGCCCATACCAAAGCGCAGCAAGTTTTCTCGAGCAGCGAGTATCGGGTCTCACAGTCGGTAAACTTTTTGCTAAGGTAATAGATGGCATGCTCTTTTCGGCCAGACTCGTCATGCTGACCTAGTACACACCACATTGAGTTGTCAAGTACTGTCAAGTATAAGATTAGAGGTCTCCCTTCAACCGGTGGCATAAGAATGGGTAGCTCTTGGAGATACTCTTTGATTCTTTCAAAAGCGGCCTGACATTCATCGTTCCAACGTACCACCTGATCTTTCTTCAGTAGCTTGAAGATTGTTTCACAAGTAGCAGTTAGGTGCGAGATGAATCGGGCAATGTAGTTCAGACGTCCTAGAAAGCCTCTGACTTCCTTCTCTGTCTTGGGAACTGGCATCTCTTGTATGGATTTCAATTTGGCAGGGTCCACTTGAATACCTTTATCGCTCACGACGAAGCCTAGCAGTTTTCCAGATCTCACCCCGAAGGTGCACTTATTCGGATTTAATCTCAGCTTGTACAACTTCAACCGGTCAAACAGCTTCTGTAGATGGTCAAGGTGTTCCTCCTCCGTTTGGGACCTTGCAATCATGTCGTCAACATATACTTCGATCTCATGATGGATCATATCATGAAACAAAGAAACCATGGCACGTTGGTAGGTTTCCCCAACATTTTTCAACCCAAAAGGCATGACCTTGTAACAAAAGGTGCCCCACTGAGTAACAAAGGTGGTCTTCTCCATGTCTTCAGGAGCCATCTTGATTTGATTATAACCGGAGAAACCGTCCATGAAGGAGAAAAACTTATGCTGAGCAGTGTTGTCAACCAGAACGTCGATGTGAGACAGAGGGAAGTCATCCTTAGGGCTCGCCCTGTTCAAATCCCTGTAATCAACACACTTTCTGACCTTACCATCTTTCTTCGGTACCGGAACCACATTGGCGACCCACTGAGGGTAAGAAGTCACTGCTAGAAAACCGGCGTTGAATTGTTTCATAACCTCAGCCTTAATTTTCTCGGACATCTCTGGACGCATACGACGAACCTTCTATTTTACCAGAGGGCATTATTCCTTGGTAGGCAGGTGATGAACCACAATGTCGGTATCCAACCCAGGCATGTCTTCGTAAGACCAGGCAAAGATTTCCACGTAGTTATGTAGCATCTGAATCAACCGTTGTTTCACACTAGACTCCAGATTGGCACCAATCTTGACTTCCTTTCTGTCTGTCTCAGTACCCAGGTTTACCGTTTCCACTGACTCTTCATGTGGCTGAATGGCCCTCTCTTCTTGGAGTAGCAGTCTTGCAAGCTCACCAGGCACTTCGCAATCATCTTCACCTTCGTCTTCGGCTAAGTTGATCGGATTTTCGAAGTCATAACTGGTAGTAGCAGAGTCGTTACCAGTGAGATCTAGAGTGGATTGGGACCTGTATATGTGAGTGTGTGTAAATAGCTGTTTTGCAATATATAATAAAGAAAGACAAGGAGCGCAAGATTTGAAATGCAAAAAACTTCCAATGCTTTTATTAATGATATATGAAAATGACACACAAAAGCCCTCACAAATGAAGCCACGGTGCCCCAAGTAAGCCACCGGGCCATAAAGTTTCATAATATTGTCTGTTACAAATTCAAAACAAAGGAGTTCATTACTGAGTCACAAAATTAATAGGGATGAAGTCTTTCACAGTCCAGTTGCTTGGTCCACCGTTGGTCGTAGGGTAGATCCAGCTGTCGAACTCAGATTCCTCTATGTCATCCTCAATGGCATTTACTCCCGAGTTGCTGATGAACACAGGAGGTCTTCCAATCCTTGCACGACGAACAACCCTCTGAGCTTCTGCAGTGAAACCCAAACCAAACTTGTCAGTCTTCTGAGTGAAATCAGGAAGTCGGCCCCAGTTTGCATACTCACCATTCTCAATAACAGCCCAGGCGTCTTTTAAGGAGGCCATCTTCAACAGAGAATCTTCAATCACAGTCTCGGCTGACGCCAGTGTCTGTGGAACCTCTTAAAAGTGTTGGAATGGAGTCTCAATGAATTCCCCATCCATCTCTATGTACCGGAATGAGTTGAGGTGGCTGACCATATACTCTTCCTCCCCCTGCACTGTCACAATCTTCCCCTTGACTGGGTACTTCAGCTTCTGGTGTAGTGTGGAGGTCACAGCTCCAGCCTTATGGATCCATGGACGACCCAACAAACAAGAATAGGATGGTCGGATGTCCATCACGTAGAATGTAGAATCGAATACCTGAGAACCAACCCTGATTGGAATATCAACCTCACCATGTACCATCCTTTTAGACCCGTCAAAGGCCCGGACAACAATGTTACTTGGCTTTAGTTCCAAACCTTCGCAATCCAACCTGTCTAGAGCTTTCTTGGGCAAGACATTCAACGAGGAACCAGTGTCAACCAACACGTGTGCAAGAGTAGTGCCCCTGCATTCAATGGAGACATGCAGGGCATCGTTATGGTTCTTCCCTTTAGTGGTCAGATCAGCATCAGAGAAACCCAAACCATTATCAACAGTTAAGTTGGCCACACAATCGGTGAACTGATCAGCTGATGTCTCTTGTGTCACGTGGGCCGTCTTCAGGAAGGTAATCAGGGCCTTGGCATGGGCCTCTGAACACAACAACAGTGATAGCATAGAAATTTTAGATGGGGTGTGCCCCAGCTGCTCAACTACGTTAAAATCACTCTTCTTGATAATCTTAAGGATCTCTTCCATCTCCTGCTTGGAAGCTTCAACAGTGGTTGTTTTCGGTGCCTCCGTCTGGGCAGGTATATCAGTAGTGATCCCTTTGCCCCGAGCGTTAGATGACTCGGCAACAGGGGTAGAACTAAGAACTTGATCAGGAGTGGAAATAGGCACACTTGCAGTTGTGATGACAATAGGTCTCTGGATAGTTGGTGGCGCAATATCTGGTGAGAAAAGCCTACCACTGCGAGTGACTTTAGCAGGCCCGGTGATGTTACTGACGCCGGTACTAGTATCACACTCTTGTTTTACTCCAAGAACATAAACATCTGCCCCATAGTGCCACGGGACAGCTTTGTCGGATGTATAGGGGATGGGCCCCGGAACAGTGATGATTATAGGTGCAATCTTCTGAGCAGGCATAATTTTGACAGGCTTCCTCGAGGGAGCCTTGGGAGAATTGTTGAAAATGGTGACAATGGAAACTTCTTCGGTAGGGGTAGCAGGAACAACAATCTTTTCAAACAGGATCTCTTTATTATCCATCAGGTTTTGGATACCTGACTTCAAAGATGGACAACTAGTAGGTGAAACGGAACACAGATGGCAACCTTCACTACATCCCGGAAATAAACCGGCTAGTAACAGGTTCCTCTTGACAGTCAACAGTGGAGTAACAATGTCATCCACAGAGGCTACATACAGGTCTTCCTCTACAACATTCACTACATGCTTGGGCATGGGAGCAGTCACAACATTATGCCTTTCAGGCGCCTCGAACTTTATCTCTTTAGCATCAATTAGGTCCTGAACCTTATTCTTCAGAGCCCAACAATCATCCGTAGTATGCCCCGGGCTGTCAGAGTGATAAGCGCAGCGGGCGTTAGGATTATACTTTGGGGATGTTGTGTTTACAACCTTCGGAGCTTCTTTTATAGTCACCAGATTAGTTGTCAGTAACTGCAGCAATATCTGGGATAAAGTCATGCTGAGGCGAGTGAACTGCCTTCGGGGTCTCTCACTCCTTTGTTGGTTATGATGCTGAGGAGCAGCAGCAGGCTTTGAAATAACCACTGCGTTGACAGCTTGGTGGCGTTCCGGTCTATTCTGTCTCCTTGAACCATAGACAGCACTGGATTCTTTCTTGAAGGGTTTCTTCTTGGTGCTCGAGGAGGCACCCTTATGTATCTTCCCAGACTTGATACCAGCTTCTATTCTCTCACCAGTCAAGATAAGGTCTGTAAACCCGGCTGAAGAATTTCCAATCAAATGGTTGAAGAACGGACCAGACAGGGTCCCCAGAAACATATCAACCAGCTCACGATCAGTCAAAGGTGGCTGCACCCTGCCAGCAAGGTCTCTCCATTTTTGGGCGTACTCTTTAAATCCTTCACTCGTCCCTAGTGACATACCCTGGAGTTGGGTACGCGTAGGAGCGAGGTCGGAATTATACTGATACTGCTTATAGAATGCAGTAGCCAGATCCTCCCAGTTATGAATACTGGCTCCATCCAGCTGATAGAACCATTCGAGTTGAGTCCCTGAAAGACTATCCTGGAAGAAATGGATCCACAAATTCTTGTCAGCAGTGTAAGGTTGGATATTCCTTACATACGACCGGAGGTGCAGCTTTGGGCAGGAGGCTCCGTCGTATTTGGCAAAAACAGGTGCCTTAAACTTATGGGGAATCACCACCCCAGAGGATAAGCCTAAGTATCCAAAGTCTAACCCGGGCACATTCTGTATCTCCATAGCACTTAAGCGGTCCTCCAGCTGTTTATACCTATCCTCAGCAGGAGGATACTGCTCTTCATCATAATCTATCTCGTTGTAGGAGACCACGGGACTAGGAACCCTTCTTTCTTGGGGGCTGTCTTTTCCTATAGATGAGGTAGTCAGCTCAACCTCATTCTGCAGTCCATTCCCAAATCTGCGTCCAGTGTTGAACAAGACAGTCCTCTTCTTCTTCTTCTTCTTCAGAATCAGAGTCTTCAACTCCTGTTGACCCTTGGCTAGGCTCATAACCAACTCTTGGAACTGGGCATTCTGGGCCAGGAGGGCCTTGATAGCTTGTTCAGTGGAAGGTTCGGCAGACATGATGATTGCTGAAATAAACAGCGAAGAAGATGAGTGACCTGTAAAAAGGGTACCTGTTATGCATATGATGAAATGAAATGCGTATGATTTATGTTATCAAAGACAATCGAGATTCAACTTTGTAGACAAGAAAGGAAACAAACTTTATTAGATTAAACTTCGGAATTCAAATTTGTTCAACAAATTGCCCTTAGGCGTTACAGGAATGGAAATACTGAAAAGTAAACAAAAGCTGTAAAAGAAACATCAAATGTCCATCAATGCTCCCATGGCCTCTTCTTCTCGGTGCGGATATAATCATTAAGGATCCGTTTGGTCTTCAGTTGCTTAGTCAGCTTCTGGATCTTTTGTTCCTGTTCGTTGAACCTTTCCCGATAAGAATCCTGTTCTTCCTGTAGTTGCGCCCAAGACCTCTTTAGTGTACCAATATCAGTGGGTATCTGAGGATGGAGAACAGTTGGAGGAACCCCGTCTTTATCAGGAACTTCAAGAGTAATAGGCCTGACGGCTTCGTATGGCATACCTAACTTCTGAGCATGGATGCGGACCCATCTGAAGTAGGATTCCATTGGTAGAGAAGTCTTCGGTCCCAACTCATGTGGGTCAGCTTTGTGAACTCTATCCCAAGCCCGGATGAATCTACGATGCAGCTCGTCACTATCTACCTGAAACTCAAAACTGATGTGAGGTATCAACATCTCATGAGGCCCTTCTCTTCTGGCTCTTCCAAACTGGCGGAGAGCTAAACATGGGTTATAAGAGATTCCTCCCTGGGTTCCGATCAATGGAACATTAGGATACTCTCCGCAACGATCAATAACAGCCACCTCATCTAAACCTCTGAGAGTCCAAATAATATCATTATCAGTTAGAGACATTATCCTATGAGCCCAGCCTCTTCCTTATTTGTTCTTCAGTACGAACCTAGGGAGGTTCGAAATAAACCACCTCACCAATAAAGGAGCACAACACCACAAAGTTCCCCGTCTTCGGGCAGTACGAGCATAGAGTTGTTGCAGGATATCACCCAAGAGAGTGGGTACAGGGTTCCGAGAGATGAAGATCCTTATGGCGTTGACATTAATAAAGGTATCAGGATTTGGAAACAATACTAGACCATAGATTAAGAGAGCCAGAATCTCTTCGTATGCCCTGAAGTCTAAATCATTCCAGAAACTATTAGCTTTGCCAATCAGAAACTTAGCCAAAAAGCCCTTAACTCCGCTTCTAGTCTCCCAGTTAGCCATTACCTCTTCTTTGGTCAAAGGAGGGGCTGCAGCAATCTCCTCAGGCCTAAGAGTCTTTTCCCAACCAGTGAATGGAGTCTTCTCCAAAACAGGGATACCAAGCAAATCAGAGAATTCTTCCAGGGTAGGGACCAGCTGGAAGTCTTGAAAGGTGAAGCAATGGTATAGCGGATCATAAAACTGGACCAGGACGCTCATCAATTGTTGGTCCCACTTTGAAGTGACTAAACCGAGAAGAGAACCATGCCTCTTGATGAAGGAAGTAGTGTTTGGAATCCTATCAACCAATTCTATAAGCAAAGCAGGTGGTTGAACAAAGTTGAGCCGGATAGTATTCCTTCGCACGGGCATCATGATGTCCTACAAAACAGAGCAAAGATGAAACCCTCTTGTCTTTTAAATGGGTTAGTCCTTATGCAGGATGCATGCAATGTTATGATGGTATGATGTCATGATAAAGGCAACCCACAAGTATTCACAAAAGGTAAACATGGTAAAGGCACACAAGTCACACAAGACAGCCCTTAGAGTTCAGGCCAGCATGAAGTTTAGGTACTACCCTCTTTCAGTTTCGGTTGGTTAAGACCTGTCCTAAAAAATAGTAACCGGGTTCTAGAGGATCTCAATATCACTGACTACCCTCGATCGGTCATAATTCCAGTTTAGCAACCTTTTCTTGCGGCCGGAACCATCGCGATAGTTTAGCCTCAATGAGTGTAGCATACTGCTATTGTTCTATGGCCAAGTTGGTCAGTTTAAGGTGCTAAGGTCAGTTGGTGCTTAATGACTCCTCAGAAGACCCATATTCTCCTCGTTCCAATACAAGGGATATCGGTACAGACCAAAGTGTCACACCAACGTAGCTACTGCTTCACCCGTGTCGGTCTACGCAGGACAGGTCCCTCACAGTTTATTGCTACTTACCTAAAGGGTATTCCCCAGATCCGGGTTAGGATCTATGAAACTCCGATACAAGCCCACAATATTAAAGCATACAAGGCATACAATTGAAAACATAGAATGATCTAATCCTAAGGTACACCTCACTTCTTAAATCCCCAGCAGAGTCGCCAGTTCTGTGATCGGTGGAAATAGAACTGACTGTTTTGAAATGCTGGTTCGCGTTTGCGTTTAGCAAAATGTCGCGGTAAGCAAGAGTCGCCACCGTCTTTTATTTTCTCCAACAAGGAAAGGACAAAAGCACATCAAAATTCCTTTTCGAGATGTTTCTCGGTTCGGGAGGTAGATTATAGAAAGGGAAGGTGTTAGCACCCTTTCTATCTGTGGTTATCCACGGGCTCTTAGGTACTTGCTCACTATGTTTTCAAAATGTTTTTGCGTTTCTTGTGTTTGTGGGTTTTGAAAAAGTTTTGTTTGAAAACTTCGATTTAACTCTTGTATCAGTCCTCAAGAGTGTATGAAGTGTTGTTTGAAAACTTTTGTCAGAAAAGTGTAGGTTCGAAAAGTTATTTTGTTTTGAAAGAGCAAGTACCTGAGAACCTCTACCTACTCAAAAGAAATTAAGCTGTGTAAATATCCTTTAGACAGTACTATCCCACTATTGAGAAATAGGTAGCATCGTCGTTGGAGTTTTTCGGGTCAATTCGATTATAGGGACATGTGGTCACCAAAGCAATAGTAGGACGCCTTAGCAGTAACCCTAATGTCTTAGATCGTTTTTTATCGAGGCAACCGTTTCGAGGCAAACTTCGATCTTTAGACAGGAGGGAGACCTCTAAAAGACCCTATACTCAATGACCACGTGGAGGCAACTAAGTGAGGCGTACCCTAGGAGTGGCATGTGCGAGTGTATCAGGATTTAGTTAAGTTATCTTTGCACATGTTATGGTGAGCTACGGGTTGATTTTAATTTCAGAGATAAGTCTTGTCATGCATAGCCTAGTTAACATACATCTAACAGTTAATAGTTGCGGAAAGTAAATCTACGCTATTACAAGGCGTCGGGTATTTACATCGCCAAAAACAACCCTTGAAAAATAAATGCGGGAAATTAAATGAAAAGCGATAAAAAGGTCCTAATTAAAGCTATTACATCCTCGGAGCAATTACATAATAGTGAATCAAAAATATGAATCAAAAATAAACATGCGCGAGAAAAATTGAATCGGAGAAGTTCTTAGGGTTTTGACCCTTTTTTGAGAAAGAAAGAAGTTTTATCTATTTTGCATTTAATTAAATTAAACCTAATTAATTAATTAATAAAAAGAAATATTTTTGGTTTTTTAATGTCTCAAGGAAAAAAATAAATAAATAAAAGGATGATTAAAAGTTGTCAAGAACCCTAATTCTATGTTGATTTTAAATTATTATGAAAATATTAAAATTAACCTAATTAACTAAATAAATTAATTACGTTAGTATTTATTCACAAAAATAACTAATTAAATTTAATAAATAAAAATATTATTATTTTTTATGTTTTCTGGATTTATTATGAAAAAATTAATTGGGTTAATTAAGTAATAATAATAATAATAATAATTAATAGTAAAATAATTAAATAAAGAAGAAAAAAGAATAACCCAGGGGGTGCTGGCCCAAAAGGAGGTGAGAAAGCAATTTCTGAAGCCCGTTATGCATTAGCCTGTTTGACCATTGAGATTGTCTATGCGCTGGTTGACTGGGGAGTATGGTGATCACCCAGCTTTGGCCACTGGATCTATGCTGGAAGACACCTGGCGCGTTGATAACTGGAGGTATATGATGGACCTCACTATGAAACATGCATGTGAACATACAAAGGAAAAGGAAATAAATGTTTTGGGGGACCTGGGATTCGAACCCAGGTCCCAATGGACTTTGCATGCTTTCCCCAACCACTCATCCAACGCGTTCCAATTGTTATTAAAATAAAGCGCAATAATTATATAAGAAAATAAACAAATATGCTGAAATCAAAACAACGCACGCCCTTTTTTAAATCGTCCAACCAAGTACTAACACATCATCATCTTCTTCATTATTCCTGCAAAAATAAACATTAGATAGCGGGGGTTTTTAACCCCCACTAAACATGGCAACGAAAAATAGTGAATAGAGATACAGGGTATATAAATATTTCGCGAAGGGTTAGTCTTGTTCGTCTTGGCCTAATGATTCCAACCATGTGTATTAGGAGCCCTAATTTTTCCTGGTTCATAAAGCCCCAATTTCAAAGCTTAAGAACCCTAGAAATCGTTCATGGCATCTTGTGATTCAGTGCATTATAATTCAATTAAATGATACCATTAGCTTCATATGGTTCCTAGCAACACAAATCAATCAAGAAAACACGTTAAATATGCATGAATTATGAAATACGATTTTGGATAAAGATGGCAAACCGTGGTTCTGTATTCCTTGATTTCTTAAGCTTTGATGTCTGAATTTGATGGCAAAACACTCCTGGGAACTCCTGCAAGATGTTTGAATGAAAAGCACGTCTTGAATTGGCCTGGAATGCAAAGATCAGTTTTCACTTTTTCTTGAAATTTCTCAATATGCTATGGCTTTTTTTCTGCAGCTTTTTCACGTCCTTTGGTTAGGGTTTGCTTGCATATATATAGGGGAATGAAATTAGGTCAAAAACTTGGCAAAAATCCATGTGCAATGGTGATTGAATCTTTGATTGGAAATCAAATCTTTTTGATTTTTCATGATTGGAAAATGTTGCCAAATTTGGAGATTTTTGCATCTTTGATTTGTGCACGAATTTTCCAGCATATCTTGACCATATTTGCTTCACCAAAAGATTGAAAAATCAAATCTTGTATTTTCCTACAATTTAAATTGATTAAATGAATTAATATTAACTAAAAATCCAATTAATTAATAAAAAATAAGAAAATAAATTCCATTAAGCTTGATGGGTCGTGCATAAGTCATGGATGAAGTTTCAAGAAGAGATTTGAAGCCCATTAGCAAAAATAAGGTGTTTTGGGCAAAGTTGGCTTTTGCAAATTCATGAAAATTTCCCAACTTCTCCAATGCACAACTTGCTCAATTTTGATCATAATAACATGTTCTTGGACATTTTGGAAAGATCTTGAAGTCCTCTAACCAATGCCTTTTGTCCCATGTCATTTGGATTTACCAATCTCAAGTTATGGCCCTTGACTCAAAGTGTACTTTTGTTGACTTTTGAAATTGACCTATAATGTAAAAATTGGTAACTTCTTGTGAGAGCATTTCTTGTACTTGGAGTGTGAAGATGGATTGTAGGAAATTGCATCCCATTCAAAATGAGAATTGGATGGGATTTTTCTGATGAACCATGAAAGAGTTATGCCCTGGTCAAGATACAGTTGACTTTTCTGCTGTCCAAAAATAGTAACTTTTTGCATCTTGATGATTTTTGAGCCATTCTTGTGGAATCATGATCAAGACTTGATAAAATGATGATTGTGGACTCAAAATAAGATGTTGACCAAAAATTATGACTTTTGACTGTAAAATGACCATTTTGCCCTTGTAGTTGACTGTGGATCAAATAGAGCTCTTGACTGTGCAAATTGGCACTGTGAGTCTTGAAACTTGGCATGTAGGTGCTTGAGAATGTATATGAGCCTATGAGACTTGATTGAACCATTGAAAACCTCAAATTCCTTGAAAGAACCAAAACCCTAATTTCAGCTGGCTTAGGAGGTGATTTGACTGTCCAACCCTTGAGCAATCTTGAGCAATTTGAGGATCATTCTTGACAAACCTTGAGGAATATGGGAGGGAAAATTTTGGGGTACAACATCTACCATCCCCAACAAGTTACTGCGAGACCTGGACCTGACCAAATATTAGTTCAACTTCGACTCCCCGGTAGAGCAACAGACAACTGAGACTCCTGAACTTTTCCCCCAAGCAGGAATAAACATACTCCCCACAGAGTTTTCAATATTTCCCAGCGGAGTTCTCCTCAAACAAAAAAACAGGAATCCCCGGTGGAAACATTCTAAGAAAAGTTTGCAGACACACCAACTCTTCAACAACAATCCAGGATTTAACAACTCCCCGACATTTGTCAAAGATTTATTTTCCAGACAAAAATACATTCATTAAACATCTCACATTTCATATATCATATTACATACATGACAAGTGCACACGAAACAATCTCATTTATTTTGAGAACATCATTACGCAATGCATACATCATGACATTGCATGCAACTAACTCTTTACCTTTTCAGGAAATATCAGTCAATAGATAAAGGTAATCATCTTTTGGAGTAGCAATCGTCTCAGATTCCTTCATCATCCATGGAGATTCCTTCTAGAGATAGTTCAGATACGTTCCAGATATGGCTGACATTCTGATACTTATTCCAAATTCCTTCTAGAGATAGTTCAGATACGCTCCAGATATGGTTGACATTGTGATACTTATTCCAGGTTCCTTCTAGAGATAGTTCAGATACGCACCAAATATGGCTGACATTCTGATACTTATTCCAGATTCCTTCTAGAGATAGTTCAGATACGCTCCAGATACGGATTCCATCCTGATACTCATTCAGATTCAGCTTTTAGATACAGTTCAGATACGCACCAGATACGAATGCCATCCTGATACTCCTTCAGATTCAACTTTCAGATACAGTTCAGATACGCACCAAATACGGATTCCACCCTGATACTCATTCAGATTCAGCTTTCAGATACAGTTTAGATACGCACAAGATACGGATGCCATCCTGATACTCATTCAGATTCAGCTTTTAGATACAGTTCAGATACGCACCAGATACATATGCCATCCTGATACTCATTCAAAGACAGCTTTCAGATACAGTTCAGATATGCACCAGATACGGATGCCATCCTGATACTCATTCAGATTCAGCTTTCATATATAGTTCAGATACGCACCAGATACGGATGCCATTATGATACTCATTCAGATTCAGCTTTTAGATACATTTCAGATACGCACCAGATACGGATGCCATCTTGATACTCATTCAGATTCAGCTTTTAGATACAGTTCAGATACGCACCAGATACGGATGCCATCCTAATACTCATTCAAAGAAAGCTTTCAAATACAGTTCAGATACGCACCATATACGGATTCCATCCTGATACTCATTCAGATTCATCTTTCAGATACAGTTCAGATACGCACCAGATACGGACGCCATTCTGATACTCATTCTTTCAACTTACAAATTACAATTCAACAAGCAATCACTTTTGGATGGCATCTTTAATCCCATCTCCAACAACTATCCATTACCTCTCCAAATGGAATCTTTAAGCCCATTCCTCCTATCATCGCATTGCCGAGTGCAAATTTCTAGGCACTCTAGTGTCCAATCATCTTCCACCTTCGAGTCACGAATGGCAAAACTCGCCAATCTAACTCTTCAGGTTTAAGAAGATTGAACAGGGGCAGCTGTTGTATCCTAAAATTTGCCCTCTCATTTCTCAAGGACTTTCTCACAAGATCTTCTACGACATCAAGTTTGCAGCACTGATACATCAATTTAGGTTTGAAATTGACACAAGGGCAAAATGGTCAATTGCATACTAGAAAGTCAAACTTTGACTTTTTGGTCAACATTACATTCCAAAGATCAAATTTCATCAAGACATTCAAAAATATCAAGCGTGATCATCAAGAAGTTGAGAAAGTCAAAAGTCAACTTGAAAAGTCAAGATTTCCAAGACTTAGAAATTTTCTAAGTGTTTTTATACATGATAATTCCTTCACTTCATGCCATTCTTTCACCAAGATGCAAGACAGTTCAAGGGAAACTTAAAACATGAAAGTTGTAGATCTCCATGATATCTACAAAATTGCTTTACACAACGTCTCCTAGAAGTGCTTGGATTTTGAGTTATAAGTTCATGAAGTCATGACATTTTCATTTAAACACTTAGAGAAATTTTTAGCAGTTTTGGTTAGGTTTTTATCCCAACTTCTTGCCCATTTTTCATCAAGTTCCAGTTAGATTTAACAAAGTGGCCAACATGAAAGTTATAGAGGGTGTTTCAAGCTTTCCAAAACATCCAAGAGCATGAATGTATCATATTTGAGCTAGGAGATACAAGGATCTGAAGTTGGACATTCATTCTTGATTTACAAGGCAGATTTGTGATGAACACTTGACTAAAATTCCAACCAAAGCTACAAGATCTCTCTTTTCAGGCTATGTTCTCTCCAAATCTATGCATAATCAAGCAATTACACAAACCCTAAGTGTATTACACAGGCATTTGAAGTTTTGTCCAAGTCTTGATACCATTTATGGTTAGAAATGCAAAAAGCAACATTTCCATTTGCATAAAGCTTCACTTTTACAACCACTCTCTTCTTTCAAAGCTTGAAATCTATTCCAAAGAGGACAAAAAGATCTCTCAACAGCAGAAGCAATCTACAAGACCTGCAAAGCATGGCTATAGTTCCTTAATTCACTCCTTTCTTCATCATAAAGCAACTTGTCTTTATGAATTTGAAAAAAGGACATAACATGTGATTTTCAAAAAGTCTGAGTTTCTCAAGTCTCAAACCTTCTCTATAAATAGAGAGGCCAATCACAATACAAAAGGTTGGAAAAACAGGGTGGAAAAGGTTAGAAAAAATAGAGAGAGAGAGAGAATAAAGAGAACAACCAGTAGTTTTATTGATAAACCTTCAAAAAAAAGCCATAACAGTCCCTAAGACTTCCACTCTTGAGTTTTGAAGTCTAAACCTTAAAACCTCTCACACTTTGCATATTCCATCTAAAAACCATCCAAACATTTCATACCACACAGAAGTTGTTTAGTAACCTTCAACAAAAAAGAAGTCTAGCAGCCTGTTGGAGCTTCCTTAAGGTTCATACAACATCTTGAAGGGTATTTGGATTCAAAAACCTAAAGTGCAGTTTTAAGGTAAGTCATATTTACCTTGCCTTTTCCATACATCAATTTTTCTGTTTATAGGATATAGTAATCACTATTTTTGAAGTTAATCATTTTTTCATGTTATTCATTTATATGTTAAAAACTAACTGATGTATGCAAAGAATGGTGTTTAAGGAAGAAAAAGGCAATATGTATCGACACATATCCACATGTGTCGACCCATCTTAGTGAAAATGCAGGGTATGAGTCGACACATGACCCTCATGCATCGACCCATACTGAGTTCAGGTCACAAAACAGAAACTGGAAAGGATTATGAGTCGACACATACGCATTTCGCGTCGATGCAAAAAGGTGTATGAGTTGACACATCCCATTATGTGTCGACACATACTGAACAGATTTCACAAAACAGAAGCTGGAAAAGCCTATGAATCGATACATACGCGTTTCGCGTTGATACAAGAAGATGCATAAGTCGACACATCCCATTACGTGTCAACCCATACTGAACTAATTTTGTTTTACAGGAGCAGGAGAAGCTATGTGTCGATGCATAGTAGCATGTGTCGACACATAGCAGTTCAAAAATGCATTTTTCCTTTATTCTACACTGTTTTCACATTCTTTTCATCATCATTCGATGTGGTTGTAATATTTTAGTTCCTACTTCACCCCCATTGTTAAATTGTACCCCCATCCCCCTAAAGTGATGTAATAGCTTAGATTTTACTTTCCTCTTTCTACTTGATTTTCATATATTGCTAGTAAATAAGGTGTGTATGGCAAGATAAAAACAACAAAATAGGCCACTCTAATCAAAGACTTAATGCATGCAAATCAAACACATTATTCACACATGCACCTCTAGGGTAATCTCACTTGTTGCCTATCGGAAAATAGTCATGTCCCTCGAGCATGGACGTTTTAGAAAAGACCCTCGATAAAAAGATCCTAGTCCATCGATGACCCTCGATGTTGCCTTCGGTAAACGATCTAGTCCCTAAAACGACATTGCTAAAACGTCCCATATGTTGCCTTCTATGACTATACAAACGTCCCAATGCCCGTCCCTTTACATCCAACGATGGGGCTTCTTACCAAATCAATGGTAAGATAGCCACATCTAAAGGAGGAGGAAAAGCACATTTAAGACCCTTCGAGTAGGTAGATTCGCTCTTAGTTACTCGCTTGCTCATAACAAAAACATTTTTATACACCCACACTCTCATCTTTGAACTATTTTCGAAACAAACACTTTGTAGGCGTTCTTATAGAAACAAGAACAATTACGAAGTTCCATTTTCAAAATAATTTCAAAAACACATCTCACAAACACACTTTTGAACTATTTTCGAAACAAACACTTTGTAGGTGTTCTCATAGAAACGAGAACCATTATGAAGTTCCATTTTCAAAATACTTTCAAAAATCACCACAAGCACACATTCAAACAAAAGCAAATGATCTAGCAAGTAACTAAGAGCCCATGGAAAACCATGGATGAAAAGGGTGCTAATACCTTCCCTTTTCATAATCTACCCCCCGAACTCAGAAACATCTCTAAAGGTCTTTCCTATGCTTTTTCACCTTTCCCTTTTTGGATAAAAGAAAAGTCGGTGGCGACTCTTGCTAAACCACGACATTTGCGATAAAACGCAAAACCTCAAGTCAGTTCTCCCACTGTAAAACAAACACATAATCCAATCTCAATGTTAGGCTGCATAATATTGCTTTGTAGGTCTTCTAAATTGTGTATCTATCCATAATTAATGGATTACACAAACATTTGAGCTATAATCCAAGTGGTTTAAGCATTGCCCAAGTCCACTTGCCATTTTAGGAAAAAAGCTAACATTGCCATTCTTGAAAAGAAAGCTTTATGCACAAAGTCAATTCTTGAGCTTCTCACTTGTTCCCTCTAATCACACTCTATCTACAAAGTCAGAATCAAGCTTGTTTAAAGTGTAACCACTCTACTATAGCAAGTACAAAGCATTGAAACTTGATTTTTCAAGAAAATCACATTTTGAGCTTAAACATTTGATTTTTTTAATTATGATCAACTACAAGTCTCAAAGCTTGTTGCTTATAAATAGAGGCACTATTTGTGAGCTAAGACACGAGCAAAAAGAACCCTGAAACTCTCTCAAACACTTGCAAGCCAGAAATTATCCAAAAACACCATTGATGCATTATTTTTTACTTTGAACTTGTAACTCACATTTACCTCGTGCGTTTTCATTCCTAATCATTCACAAAGCTTCTATACCTCAAATATAGTCCATCCTTGTCCTTGTTCCATAACTATAACACCATTTTCATCAACCTCCATAACCAAAAAATAGAGTCTGCAAGTTGACTTCTCCAAGCCATTCTAGCCATCCATTGCTCAAGCTAATCATTGTATTAGCTTCCTGGGAACTTGAGGAAGCTAACCTGATCACTGCAGCACCTTGAATCAAGTTCATTTGCATTTCATGATTTCCAGTTTTGAGGTATCTTTTCTGAACTTCTATCTTTTCATTTAGGTATTGTTAAGCTTGCATTTGTGCAGATAAAATGTAGATATCATTGCCCTGAAACTGTATATGTCCATAGATTTCATTTATATTGATTGAGCTTAGAGAATTTTAGGTTTGAATCTCTGGAAAAAGTTAGGTCAGAATTTGGTACTTTTAGAAATTCTCATTCATCTTTGATTTATAGCTTATGATATTATATGGTTGGATTCGTATGGAAAAATGGAGCAACTTTCATGTGTACATCTTTCATTTTTGTTGAGAAATGAGCAAGTTATAAGAAACATGGCTAGAGGTTGAAGATGAAGTCATTTTCAGGACTTGTTTTATGTTATGTATTTATCATTTCACTTTTGTTAACGGGTGTACAACCATCCCAGCAGCAAGGCAACGCGCGTTTCATGTCTAGAGGGTGGATTCAAGCCCCAGCGCTGCCACTTTTCACATTTTTCACATTTCCTCCCTTTTTTTGTTCCAAACAGGCGCGCATGGGCCTCCAGTAGTGGGCCTTGTCATTTTTGCTAACTTCTAACCCCCTCCATTTATTTTTGCATACTGGCCCAAACATTTTTTTATCATTTCATTTTAATTTGTTTTATTTTTATTTTTTTATTTTATTTCTTTTTTATTTTTTATTTTTTATTACTATTATTATTATTATTGTTATTAATAAAAATCCAAAAATATTTTTATTTATTATTTTCACACTTATTTATTTATTTTCTTTATAAAGACAAAAGACAAAAAAACATTTTCTTAACAAATTTAATTTCTTTTTCTTAATAAATATAATTAAATTTAGGTTTAGTTATTTTCTTTTTCTTAATTAAAATTAACTTAGAACTTAAGTTTCTTTTAATTAATTAATTACCATATTATTTTTATTAAGTTTAAACCTTTTCATAAAAAATCCTAAAAATGCTTCAAACTTATTTTCTTTTATTAATTAATTTAGGTTTAATTTTATTTATCTTTAATTAATTATTTTTCCTTTTTTAGTAATTAGGTTAAAACCCTTAATAAAAACCAAACAAAATCATTTCTTTTCCATTTATCTTCTTGTACATTATATTTTCAATTCTTGTACATTATTCAATATGGTTGTAATAGATAATTAGGTTTAATTTTCTTGCAATCCCCATTTGTAAATTTGTACACCCCCTCCCCCTAATAATGTAATAGCGTAGTAATTTTACATTCCGCAATTTATCGCTTTCAAATAAATGTTAATAATTAGGGTTTGTATGGCAAGATTAAAATCAACAAATAGTAAACTCTAATTCAAGATAAACAATGCATGGAAATCAAACACACTTGCACCCTTGCACCCCCTAGGGTTAACTTCACTTTGTTGCCTTATAAAATGGCCATGTTATGCATGTGGAATGTCTTAGCAAAAACAATAAAAAAATACAAGATCATAGTCCCTCGATGACGCTACGAATGTTGCCTTTCAAATGATCTTAGTCCCTCAATGAGAAATGCTAAGACATCTTACAACATTGCTATCATGACTATACGATGACCCACACCTGTCCCTCTACATCCAAAGATAAGGCTTCTTACCAATCCATGATAAGATAACAATGTCAAAGGAAGAGAGAAATGAATAAAAGACTTTTGAGTAGGTAGATTGTTCCTAGTTGCTTGCTCACTTTCAAAATAAACATCCTTGCATACTTTCAAAATAAACACTTTCAAGAAACAAACTTTCCAAACTTAAAATATTTTCAAAAGTCCAACACTTTGTATACGTTCTTACGAACGATAACCATTACAAATTTTGCCTAAACGAAGGCGCCTTTTCAAAATACTTTCAAAACCACCACAAAGCATATTTTCAAACAAAAGCAAGTGATCTAGCAAGCAACTAAGAGCCCATAGATAACTATGGATGAAAAGGGTGATAACACCTTCCCTTTTCATAATCTACCCCCCGAACTCAAGAATTAATCTCAAAGGTCTTTCCTATTCTTTTCCACCTTTCCTTTTGGATAAAATAAAAGCCGGTGGAGACTCTTACTAACCGCAACAATTGCGATAAAACGCAAAACATCCCAAGTTAGTTCTCCCATCGTATCACAGAACTGGCGACTCTGCTGGGGACTACTTAAAATTGAGGTTATCTTAGGGCTAGATCACCTTTATTTGCTTTCATTGTTTGACTTTCTTGCTTTACATTTTGGTTCCTTGTTTGGGCTTGTTTTAAATCCTCTACCCGGATTTAGGATACCTTATAGGTAAGTAGCAATACATTGTGGAAACTATGTGGGGTATACTGACATGGTCTAAGCAATAGCTATGTTAGTGTCACACATTTGTGGGTACCGGTAGCCTTTGAGTAGTCAAGGAGAATATGGGGTCACTGTGTGGTGTCATGAATCACTAACTGACTTTAGAACCTTTACTTGACCAACTTGGCCATTAGGAAGTAGTGAGATAGCCGGTGTTGTAACCCAAAATTTGTCCTCTCACTTGTCAAGAATTTTCTCACAAGATCTCCCTTGGCTCAAGACTGCACTAGGGTTGATCAACTCAAGACACCTCCTTAAGCACTGATGACCAAAATTAGGGTTTGAGATTGCACAAGTATATTTGAACTTCCAATGCCCCATATGACTTTCATGGATTATTATGGACCCTCAAGATTACTCATGTCAAGTTTCAAGCTTTGGATCACACTTTTGCCCAGTCAATTGAGCAGTTGACCTAAAAATCATTTGTATTGGGGAGAAAGTCAACCATGGCCAATTTACAGTCAAACTTCATAATTTTTTATCCACATCAACATTTTAAACTCATATGTATCATTTGATCAAGTTTGGACCATGATTCCTCAAGAAATTTGATCAAATCTTCAAAAGGGCAAAATGGTTAAAATTAGGGTTTTGGCTAGGAAGGGCAATTTCTGATTTTTGACCTAGCAAATGATCAATTGGTTTAGGGCATGATCTCAATAGTAAAATTGCATCATTTTGACCTATTGACATGGCACAAAACATTGCTCAAGTCCAATGGATTGACAGATGAATTTTCAGTCAATTGATCAAAAGTCAACTGTATACTGAAAAGTCAAACTTTGACTTTTTGGTCAAAATCAAATGCCAAAGATCACAATTCATCAAAGCATGTCAAAATATGAAACGTATTCATAAAGAAATCAAAAATTCAAAATTTCATTTTGAAAAGTGAAAGTTTCTAAACTTAGAAATTTTTCTAAGTGTTGGAAATTTCTTATTTTTTCACAACTTTGAGCAAAATTTTCACCATGATGCAAGAGGATTCAAAGGAAACTTCACACGTGAAAGTTGTAGATATCCATGAGATCTAAAAAATTTCTTCAAATAACTCCTTCCAAAAGTGCTTGGATCTCAAGTTATATCTTTAAGAACACGTGGTCATGAAACAAAACACTTAGTAAAATTTTGCCCTAATTTGGTCAGGATTTTGACCCAACTTCATGGCACTTATTAATATAGTTCCAAGGGGAGTTTTCAAAAGTGATTCAAAGATGGGTTGTAGAGCATATTGAAAGATTTCTAAAATTTCCAAGAACTCCTTGAGATCATTTTTGAGTAGGGATAATCGAAGAGATGAAGTTAGGGTTTTATCACTTGAATTACAAGTCATTTTGTGATAAACAAAATTCAATTCAAAGTTATGTTGCATAACCTCTACTTTGCAGGCCTCAAACTTGTTGGGCACTCCATAATTAATTGCTTGCATAGATGTTAGAGGTCTCATTTCAAGCATTCAATTCAAGGTCATGCTTTATATCCATTTTGGGAGGAAAGTGCACAATGTCATTTTGATAAAGTGACTTTTTGCATAAAACTTGTTCTTGAGCCTTGAACTTGTTCTCTTCTAATCATACATGTCTCATAACACAAGAGAAATGGTTTAGACACTTACAATCACCCAGCCCATGCTTGTACTTCCCCTTGAAACTTGTTTTCCCACTTTTCTTGAAAATCAAGTAACATAGCAAAAAGCTTTAAACTTGTACTTCTGACTTTCCAAACCACTCAAGACCTTTTGCTTATACATACACAAGCCATTTGCCACAAAACACACGCATGCTTGATCCCTAAAAAACACCAAGAGCTCAGAACTGTATCACATACCTCCATTGTTGCCTAACCTGACCAAAAGTTTGAAACTCACATCTCCCTCGTGCGTTTTCAAGCCTTTTGGTTCCTAAAGTTTCTAAACATCATTTAGAACTCATCCTACACCGTGTTACAAGACTGTAACACCATTAACACCATCCTCCATTTCAAAAACAGAGCTTTTCACTTGGACTTCTCCAGAACTCCTCGGGCACTTTCAGCTCAAGCTAAGCATCCCATTAGCTTGCTGGGAACTTGAGGAAGTTAATCCAATCATTGGAACTCACTGAAAGCTACTCAAAATCCAAACCAGATACCCTCTTACAAGGTAAGTTTTCTAACTTTGGAACTTTTGATACAGGCATCATCAATGATTTATTTGTGAATGAAACATGTAGATATCATTGCCATAAAGCTAACCATGTCCATAGTTTCCATTAATTTTGCTTGAGCTTAGAGAATTTTAAGATTGAAGTTTCTGAGATTTTTAGGGTTCAGATTAGGGCCATTAAAATTCATGCTTGTCTTTAATCTATAATGTTATTGCTTTGCATTTCTGAAATCGTGAGGAAATTTTCTACAAGTTTCATGTTTACAGTTTTCATTTTTGTTGAAATTTGAACAAGTTACGGAGGCTCTGACTAGGCGTGAGGTTGAAGATGAAGTTCAGGCCATGGACTTGTTTACTATCATGTATTTATTGTTTTGATTATATAAACAGATGTATAGCCACCACAATGGTAGAAGCGCGCGCCTGTGACTAGAGGGACCTGGGTTCGAGCCCCAGTGGTACCCTTTTGGATTTTTTTCTATTTTTTTCATACATTCTGACTTTTTTTGGCATGCGGTGGGCCTCTGTTGTACCCCAAAATTTGCCCTCGCATTTTACCACAAGGAATCTCAGCTTCAGGCGTTTCCTAATTTTTCAGATTGACTCAAGAATCGGTCAAACAGACTTTTCTCGTCAGTCGGGACGCAATTAGGGTTTTAATGATTTTTAGGACTACTGGATTGCTTCAAACAGTCTGCTAAAAACGCATTTTTCAAAACTTCAAGACAAACATAAACTTTGCATTACCTGAATGTCACTGTCTGCACTTGGCTTTTTTGTTTGACAGCGAAGAAATTCATACAACAAATGTTCGGAGGAACGAAAACTCTCTCAGTAAGTAAAAATCACTTCAAGAGGATAACACTTCCATTGCAAATCTCCAATCAGCAGGGGACATGACATGTCACCATCCAATTAACCTGGGGCAGTCCAGTCAAGGTCCAACAGATCTTTCAAAGTTCAGTTAACCTGGGGCAGTCCAGTCAAGATTTCAATAAATCTCTCAATATGCAGGTTAATCTGATTCAAGATTCCTTCATCACCACTTGGGGCATTCGAATGTCAAAAGTGTTCAATAAATCAACTATCACAATTCCAGATTCGACTCCTGTATCCAGCTAGGGCACGTCTGAAGAGTTCCAGATCAACACCTGTAACAAGCCAGGAAACATCTGTGGACGACCGATTGTAGACCAACCCCTGTAACAAGCCAGGAAATTATCTACATCACCGCTTGGGGCATTCGAATGTCAAAAGTGTTCAAAAAACCGATGCAGTTTTACACGAGCTCATCATCAGGAAGCCCTACACTGGTTCCTCTTCAAGACTTCTGAAAACGGTTTACGGATTCTTCCCCACAACGGATGTTAATCTACCAACTTGTTCAGACTCTTCTCAACTTTTGAAAACAGTTTACGGACGCTTCCCAACAACGGACGCGGCTCTATTGCTGATTCAACTTCAAGATTTCTGAAAACAGTTCACGGGTTCTCCAAGTAAACGGATGTTAACCTATCACTTGTTCAGATTCTTCTTCAAGACTTCTGAAAACAGTTTATGGATTCTTCCCAACAACGGATGTTAATCTATCAGCTTGTTCAGATGCAACCTTTGAAAACAGTTTACGGACGCTTCCCAACAACGGATGCTGCTCTATTGCTGATTCAACTTCAAGATTTCTGAAAACAGTTCACGGGTTCTCCAAGTAAACGGATGTTAACCTATCACTTGTTCAGATTCCTCTTCAAGACTTCTGAAAACAGTTTATGGATTCTTCCCAACAACGGATGTTAATCTATCAGCTTGTTCAGATGCAACCTTTGAAAACAGTTTACGGACGCCTCTCAACAACGGACGCGGCTCTATTGCTGATTCAACCTCAAGATTTCTGAAAACAGTTTACGGGTTCTCCAAGTAACGGATGTTAACCTATCGCTTGTTCAGATTCTTCTCAAGACTTCTGAAAACAGTTTATGGATTCTTCCCAACAACGGATGTTAATCTATCAGCTTGTTCAGATGCAACCTTTGAAAACAGTTTACGGACGCTTCCCAACAACGGACGCGGCTCTATTGCTGATTCAACTTCAAGATTTCTGAAAACAGTTCACGGGTTCTCCAAGTAACGGATGTTAACCTATTGCTTGTTCAGATTCTTCTCAAGCTAACTCCACTCAGGGTCAAGCTTCATGATCCCCAGCAAAGCTAAAACTTCAATCCCCAGCGGAGCCAGACTAGTGAGCCTTCTCCCCACGGAATTTTGGGAGGGCAAATCTTTTGTTCCCCAGTGAAGTCGCCAGAGGTACTTCCCACCAAGCTGAAGATTCTCAATCTTACCTCCCCAGCATGAGCCTACTAGTTTGGTACTCCCCCAGTAGAAGTCATCAGGAATTCCCCAGAGGATTGGTATACAACCCAAGCTCCTTATTCCACAGCAGCAGCCAGAGAATTTTTCTCCCATGCAGCAGTCAAGATTCTCTTGCCTCCAGCCATCCAGGAGTCATTTATCCTCAACAAGATAGCTCATCATGCTTACATGCGCATTCATCACATTAATGTCATAAACATTGATGACACATACATCGCATCATAATATTGCATATAACTAACCCTTTACCTTTTCAGGTAAGAGCAGTCGACAGACACAGATCATCTTCCGAGATTCATCCAGAAATAGTTCAAATGTGACCCGGACACGGCGACATTCTGATACTTATTCCAGATCCATTCAGACGCATCATCAGGAATCCCTACACCGGTTCCTCTTCAACTTCAAGACTTCTGAAAACAGTTTACAGATTCTTCCCTACAACGGATGTCAATCTATCAACTTGTTCAGACTCTCCTCAACTTTTGAAAACAGTTTACGGACGCTTCCCAACAACGGACGTTGCTCTATTGCTTATTCAATCACAACTCCTGAAAATAGTTTACGGATTCTCCAGACATGGACGTCAATCTGTTGCTTACTCGGACCCCCAATTCAGAGATGTTCCAAAACATGGATGCCTTTCTGATACTCGTCCAGTCACCAGATGGCATCTTTAAGCCCATCACCAAATGGCATCTTTAAGCCCATTCACATCTACCATCACATCGCCGAGTGCAAATTTTCTGGGTACTTTAGTGTCCAATCTTCTTTTACCTTCAAGTCGCGAAAGGCAAACTTGCCAATCTAACTCTTCAGGTTCAAGAAGATTGAACAGGGGCAACTGTTGTACCCCAAAATTTGCCCTCGCATTTTACCACAAGGAATCTCAACTTCAGGCGTTTCCTAATTTTTCAGATTGACTCAAGAATCGGTCAAACAGACTTTTCTCGTCAGTCAGGACGCAATTAGGGTTTTAATGATTTTTAGGACTACTGGATTGCTTCAAACAGTTGGCTCAGGGTTTTGGTTGATCTTGACTCAATTTTGATCAGGTGAACGTTCTTTGGCATTTAATCAGGAATTAAGGTTTTTGTGGGCACATTCTCAGAAAGGGTAAAATTCCACAGCACTTTGCAAGTTATTCCGAGATTCGGTTTGAATTCGCGTTGTTTTGATTTAATCAGTAAAAGAGACAGTTGGTTTGAATTCACGTTGGTTTGTTTGAGCCAGTCAAAAGAAATATGCAGTTTGGATTTACAGTGCTTGGTAAGAAATCAATAAGAAGGAATGCGTTTGATCAGTTATTGCATATTGATTGTGCGTTGCTTTAGATGATGGAGGCGCCAAGTTCATTTATTTTGATCAACGAAGAATCAATGTTTAGTTGATTATTTATTATTCTAAGAATTAAATATCTGAAATTTAATTTTCATTTATTTTAATTTAAGGAACTATAAATGATAAGTAAATAATTGAAAAAGGGATAAAAAGAATTAAATGGATCAATAGAATTTTTATTTCATATTTAAACATTTGTTACAATTATTATTTAGATACAAGTATGCATTTACGAAGTATTTAAAATAATAATAGTTTACAATGATTAAATTGAAAATAAAACTATCCTATTTTTCTAAATATTTCCTAAGTCCCTAATTCTTCATTCTTCACTTTGCTCCTCTCCATCCAAATATTCATCTGCAAAAAGAAAAGGAGAAAAGTCAGTGATTGATAAAATAAATAAAGACAGATAAAAAGAAATTCATCATTAAGGGCCACTGATTGGGATCAGTTAACCCTCTCTGCAAATCACGGGATTTCTCCCGGTTCATAAAGAGGGAAGAATTTTATGCAAAGTTGAAAAAAAATGCAAAGTGTCAAAACTGCATAATTTCAAAATCTCAAACTCCAAGTTCAAACCAAACTGAAAATCCAAATTACAACTTGCTGTCATAATCCAAAAAGTGTCAAACTTACTGTCAAATATGCCAAAGGTACCCAAACTGTCAAAAGAAGATTTGGCAAAGATATGGAAAGTTCAAAAAATACAAAGTCTACTCAAAGTTGTCAAGAAAAGATAAAGAATGCAGAGGAAATCCATTATGCAAGAAAGACACTTTCTTATCATCATTTCCCATCAGGGTAGCCCTTTTAGAAAAAGTACAGAAAAGAAACATATTTTAACATATCCAACTGTACTGAGAGAGAAGAGTGGAGAGATAAGGAGCAGGTTTTTAGGCTTTAGGCAGGCATAGATAGAAAGATATACAAAAGAGCAAAACACAGTAAGAAAAAAAAAGAATAGAACCTTCACCAAAGTAAAGGAGAAACCAATACAAACTGATATACAAAACTGCTAAGCATTCAACCTACTGTCCAGAACCTTAAGCAAGAAACCTCCAAACACATAACCTGAAGCTCATTCCAAGTCAATAAAACCTCAAAACAAAAACCATACAAACCTGTCAATAACAAATCCAAAAATAACCAGTTGAAGCCTCAAAGCCTCATCCTGTCTAAACCTGAAACACAAAATATGCCAAAGCCTCATACTACCTGAAGCCTAACATGAAACCCTTACCTACTGTCAACACACAAACCTGCAAAGCCATAACTGTCAAGCCTAAACTGATAAAAACACAAAGCTCAGACCTGCCAGCATTAACCAGTTACCAATTTCCAAACCCCAACACCTAAACCATTCAATCCAAACATATACCAGTCACAAGCATAAACCTACTGTCAAAAACAACAGAACCTGAAGCTCAATCCAAGTTCTTCCAACCTGAACCAACACAACTTACCCAGGCAACCTGTGTACCCTGTGTACACCAGCCCCATCCAAATAAAAACATCATTGGGCAAAAGTATTCAAAATCAAAACCTCCAGCCCTCAGTGAAAAAACATCATTGAGCACAAGTATTCAATTCAAAACCAACAAGTCAGAAGAAGAGAGAAAATCAACACAGGCAGCCCTCAGGAAGATAACATCATTGGGCAATAAAAGAAGCTAGTCAAAATAGCATTTCAACAAGCAGTAAAGGCAACACAAGCAAGCATTTCAACAAAGCGTTTAAGGCAACACAGGCATCAATCTCAGAAAGCAACATTCAAAGCATACAAAGTGGCTCAACAATAACATTTCAAGCATACAGGCGAGGCCCCCTCAGAACTCTGAGTTCATCATAGGGTGGAAAAAGAAGCAGCAAGCATACAGTGGTAAAGAAGAAGAAGAAAGAGGCAAATTCAAAAATAAGGTTTTCAGTCAAGTCATCATCACGAAACCTTAAAGACGGTAACAAAATAAAGGGTACCAGTAAGTTAGCTTCACAATCGCGTCCCCTCCGCCGTCGAGCCCTCCAAAACGCTTCCTAATCATCTCCTCCAATGAAGGTAATTCTTTTTTTATTCCTTCTCTTCACACCTCGAACAAAAAGGACATGAATGGTCAGAATCATTAACGAGCTTAATCGAAATCGGGATACAAATTAAACATGCAAGACAAATTATAAAAAGCCTAAAATACGTTGAAAAAAGATGTCACCTTACAGCCTCGTTGGACCAAAGAGGAATAGGAGATGGTGGTAGCATGGTGGCTCAGGCAAGGAGACGCTGTTCAGTAGCCATGGCAAAGAGGCAAGAAGACGAAGACAACGCGAACGAAACCACGAACGGCGCGCTGCTCGCAAACCCTAGAACATGTTCCCAATTGAAACAAAAAATTCCAAACCCTAAAACGTTACTGAGCCCAAACGTGGGCCTTGCTCATTCTGAATGCCCAAGCCCATTCTTTTCTCACTAACATCTTTCAACATCTTATATTAATTAACCACTCTTTTTTTTACTTAATACTAATTGCATTCTATTATTACACTAACAATATTTTTTTTTATACAAACATAATTAAATAAAAATACAAAGTATGGCAATAATACTTTAATACAAAAAAAAACTTAAAAAACACATTTCTTATATACATAACTCTAATACATTTAATTGAATTATTTTTGTACATAACAATTAAAAATACATTTCTTTTTTAATATACATAATTCAATTCTTGACATTTAATTAAAATACTTTTTGTATATAATAATAAAGATACATTTTTCTACATCATATAATTAAAATTGAAAATACTTTTCTTTTTATTCAAATATTCTCACAAAAATCACAAAGATACATTTCTTATATCAAATACAAAACGACAATTTTCAAACTTGTAACATTTCCTCTCTTTTAAATATTTTTACATAATAAATGAAGATACCTTTTTTATACATAATTTAATTAGGACTTAAAACATTCAATTAAAACATTTCTTTTGTACATATTAAAAATATATAAATCAAAGATTCATTAAACACATTTTAGGTCAACAATACCCTAATACACATTAATTTCACCTTGTCGCACTTGTAAATAATCACATGCACATATACACGTACACAAAACAATACATTCACATTGCTCCTATACACACTTGTTTATCTTATGCATTGATATACATTATTTACATTTGATCGCAAATTCGATTTGGTTGTAACTTATTGGATACTATAAGTCTTATCCCCATTTGTGAATATTGTACCCCCACTCCCGGATACTTATTTTGTAATAGCGTAGATTTTATATTTTCGCAATTTACTGCTTTCAATTATACCATGGTTAGACCTAGGGTTTGCATGTACATAAAATCAAACGCTAGATAACCTAATACAAGACGAATACATGAAATCAATACACAATCACACTTGTACCCTCTAGGGTAATCCCACATGTTGCCTTCCAAAATGGGCCATGCTTGCACGTCGAGTATCTTTGGCAAAACAAATTCAAATGATCATAAGTCCCTCGATGACGCTTTCGAATATTGCCTAAATGGAATGATCAAAGTCCCTTCAAAGCCAATTGCCAAAGACACTTGGCACCATTGCATTCGTGGTCCATAAGATAACCCGCGCCCGTCCCTTTCACCTCCTAAGACAAGATTGTCCACCAAATACAATGGTGGAACAAAATTGTCAAAAGGTTTAAAACATAACAAAAATCCTTTGAGAAAACTTTAGGGTAGATAACTCTTAAGTACTTGTCAATTTGCCAAGAAAACACTTGCCTAATTTCAAATTCACACTTCACAAACACTTTCAAAACAAACTCTCAAAACATTTTGAAACATCTTTTCGAAAAGATACACGCCTTCGTAAAATATTTGAGTAAAGAATTGTTACAAGGTTAGCCTAAGACAAGGCATCTTCTTCCAAAACATTTTCAAACACACACACACACACACACACCATTTTCAAGCAATCGAAAATCAAGGCAAGTGATCTAAAAAACCAAGTAACTAAGAGCCCATGGATAACCATGGATGAAAAAGGTGCTAATACCTTCCCTTTTCATAATCTACCCCCCGAACCCACAAAATATCTCAAAGGGTTTTTGCTGTTCTTTTTCAACCTTTCCTTTTAGGATAAAATAAAAAGTCGGTGGCGACTCTTGCTCAACCGCACAAGTGCGAATACGAACGCAAAACTCACAGTCAGTTCTCCCACCGTATCACAGAACTGGCGACTCTGCTGGGGAAAGACTTAAAAGTGGGGTTACCTTAGGGTTTAGATCACCTTTACTTTCTTGCTTTGATTGACTTGATTGATTTATCTTTTTGGGTCCTTGTTTGGGTTTGTTATAAATCCTCCACCCGGATTTGGGGCACCTTCTTAGGTAAATAGCAAAAAACTGTGAGGGAACTGTGCGGGGTATACCGACACGGTTGAAGCAGTAAGCTATGTTAGTGTGACATATTTGTGAGTACCGGTAACCCTTGAGTAGTCAAGGAGAGTACGGGGCCGTTGTGTGATGTCATGAAGCACTAACGAACTTTTAGAACCTTAATTGACCATCTTAGCCTTTTTAGGGGTAGTGAGATGACCGACTTTGGTGCAGTCCGAAGTTGGTAGATCCTCGATACTACACTCATTTGAGGATTGTTTTCTTGGAATATTTTGGTCGCCAGTAAGTGGCTAAACCGAAACAATGAACACAGAAAACAATCCAATGATATTGAGCTCCTTAGAACCCGGTTTCTATTTTAGGACAGGTTTTAACCAAAAAACTGAAAGAGGGTAGTACCTGAACCTCATGCAAGCCTAAACCTAAGGACTTGTCTGCTTTGTGTGAATATGTTTGCCTGTATATATACTCACTTGCTTGTGCATACATGTACATGACATCATGACATCATACCATAGCATTTCAATAACCATTTCAAGGATCTCGAGGGTTCTTTGGATGCAGGGTTACGTTGAACCAGACGTCTATCAAGGGGCAAGGGGTTTCTCCTCTAACCAATGCCATCAAAGATCAAGTACAACAACTTGAATCAGTGGCTATGACCCACTCGACATGGTGAGCTTGATTCTCGTGGAAAGACATCCACCGATACAAAGTTCTCCAGTCAAAGATCAAGTACAACAACTTGAATCAGTGGCTATGACCCACTCGACATGGTGAGCTTGATTCTCGTGGAAAGACGTCCACCGGTGCAGAGATCTCCAATCCAAGAGCAAAGTTCAACCTCTAACATTTTCTTGTGTTTACCCCAAGAGATCCTTGAAAGCATGCATCCACATATCATGCATCGCATTTTGACAGTCTTTCCCTTTTTCAGGTTTCCTTACTCTCCTGCTGTTTATTTCAGCAAGAGATGGCTCTAGAAAGGTCTGTCAAAGACATCCGAGACCAGACTGCTCAACTGCAGGAGATGTTCCTGAACTTGTCTCTGGGGCAAGAAGAGATGAAAGCTCTCCTCACCAAGGGCTTGGAGAATTCCAACAATTCCAGGAGTGATCAGCTGGCGGAGCTGCAGTTTGATCTGACCACCTTGAGGACTCAAATGATGGGACAATTGGTGGGCCAGATGGCTCTCATCCAAGACCTATCTCAAAGACAAGAGGAACTCAGAGTTCTGGTCCGCCAACTGCTTCCAAACAACCAACTGGGGCAAATATCTGAGGTCGAAGAGCAAGTCACCGCTCAGCCTCCATTCACTCAAGAAGACAAGGGGAAAGCTCCTTTGCTTGCTTCAGGGTCACAAGCCCATCAACAACCTCGCCAGCGTCAACGGGGTAATCGGCGTAAGCAAGAAACGTCGGGAAGGCAGTTCACGGAGACTGAAATACCATCATTTTTCATACTGAAGCGCCTGATGGAGGTCAACTTGCTCACTTTAAAGGATACTGCTCAGAAGCCCAATATCTCCTCTCCTCACTATCATCCCGACGCATTTTGTGTTTACCATTCCTACAGCTCGGGACACGACACCAACGACTGTTGGGCCTTGAAGAACAAGATTCAAGATCTGATCGACATTGGGGTGTTGGAATTCATGCCAGACGGCGAGATGAAAATCTTCCGTTAAAGGGTTCTCCACTTGAAGTGACGAAGCTCAAGCTGAAAGACTTTTGCTTCTTTTTGAATTTTCAAAGTTGTAATTCTTTTTGCTGTCAAACAATTATCTGTTGATGTTAAACTCTGTTTTCATTAATGCATTGCATATGTTTGTCTTGAATTCATCCATTCGTTTCACTACTCTCATGCTTTTCTTTATGATATTTGACTCTTGATAAAAAGCTGTAAGCCTTTAGAGGGAGGATGACGAAACAATACCATGATCTTATACAGTATGCTTTTGAACAGACCTTGCTGATGATGTACAGGCATTTCTTTCAATTCCCAAACACTGGAGTTATAAGGAAGTTAATCCCTAGTCAACCCCTTCGAGCCAAAGAAGTAGGAGTTTTCTGTTCAAAACAATCAAAACCTTTGATATAAACCCGGGGCAGGGTAGTATCTCAGTTAATTCAAAAGAAAATGCGCATTGAAGTCGCAAACTCTCAGTTCTTAATACAATGAACGACGTCAAAAAAGAAAGCATTCCTTTGGAATCAAAAGACAAGGGTGGTTCCCTATCACATAGACAGTCAATCTCTCAAAAGAGAAAAGCCCACCAAGCCAAAACCTATAAAGGAGGCTTAAGAAAGCTGGGGCATCCCGCTGACAGTAATCCCGGAAAACAGTGACAGTCAGGCAAAAGTTAGGGATAACAAATCAAAATCAAAATAGTGAGGTCATTACAAAATCCTCAACAACATGAAAAATGTTGAAAAATAAAAAGGAGATGATGACTGTCTCCCCAAATTCAACTGGTAAACCATCGCCCAAAAGTCGTTCCAAACTCAAAACGGAGTGCGACGCACAATTAACTGAGTTTAGGTTGGAGAACATCATGAAGAGAGGGTGGGTACAAATATACTTTGAGCCTTTATCCTTTGTTTCTTAAACCGTGAACCAGGCCACGTTACAACCCTTCAAAAGTCCTAATTGAAGCATGGATCAGTTCGAAAGCATACTGTTACGAAAGGTATCCTGACTCCTGTAAGGCTTTACTCTAAATCTTGTGTTGATTTGTCTTATAAAAAGTTTTCTGCTAAAAACGCATTTTTCAAAACTTCAAGACAAACATAAACTTTGCATTACCTGAATGTCACTGTCTGCACTTGGCTTTTTTGTTTGACAGTGAAGAAATTCATACAACGAATGTTCGGAGGAACGAAAACTCTCTCAGTAAGTAAAAATCACTTCAAGAGGATAACACTTCCATTGCAAATCTCCAATCAGCAGGGGACATGACATGTCACCATCCATTTAACCTGGGGCAGTCCAGTCAAGGTCCAACAGATCTTTCAAAGTTCAGTTAACCTGGGGCAGTCCAGTCAAGATTTCAAGAAATCTCTCAATATGCAGGTTAATCTGATTCAAGATTCCTTCATCACCACTTGGGGCATTCGAATGTCAAAAGTGTTCAACAAATCAACTATCACAATTCCAGATTCGACTCATGTATCCAGCTAGGGCACGTCTGAAGAGTTCCAGATCAACACCTGTAACAAGCCAGGAAACATCTGTGGACGACCGATTGTAGACCAACCCCTGTAACAAGCCAGGAAATTATCTACATCACCGCTTGGGGCATTCGAATGTCAAAAGTGTTCAAAAAACCGATCCAGTTTTACACGAGCTCATCATCAGGAAGCCCTACACCGGTTCCTCTTCAAGACTTCTGAAAACGGTTTACGGATTCTTCCCCACAACGGATGTTAATCTACCAACTTGTTCAGACTCTTCTCAACTTTTGAAAACAGTTTACGGACGCTTCCCAACAACGGACGCGGCTCTATTGCTGATTCAACTTCAAGATTTCTGAAAACAGTTCACGGGTTCTCCAAGTAAACGGATGTTAACCTATCACTTGTTCAGATTCTTCTTCAAGACTTCTGAAAACAGTTTATGGATTCTTCCCAACAACGGATGTTAATCTATCAGCTTGTTCAGATGCAACCTTTGAAAACAGTTTACAGACGCTTCCCAACAACGGATGCTGCTCTATTGCTGATTCAACTTCAAGATTTCTGAAAACAGTTCACGGGTTCTCCAAGTAAACGGATGTTAACCTATCACTTGTTCAGATTCCTCTTCAAGACTTCTGAAAACAGTTTATGGATTCTTCCCAACAACGGATGTTAATCTATCAGCTTGTTTAGATGCAACCTTTGAAAACGGTTTACGGACGCCTCTCAACAACGGACGCGGCTCTATTGCTGATTCAACCTCAAGATTTCTGAAAACAGTTTACGGGTTCTCCAAGTAACGGATGTTAACCTATCGCTTGTTCAGATTCTTCTCAAGACTTCTGAAAACAGTTTATGGATTCTTCCCAACAACGGATGTTAATCTATCAGCTTGTTCAGATGCAACCTTTGAAAACAGTTTACGGACGCTTCCCAACAACGGACGCGGCTCTATTGCTGATTCAACTTCAAGATTTCTGAAAATAGTTCACAGGTTCTCCAAGTAACGGATGTTAACCTATTGCTTGTTCAGATTCTTCTCAAGCTAACTCCACTCAGGGTCAAGCTTCATGATCCCCAGCAAAGCTAAAACTTCAATCCCCAGCGGAGCCAGACTAGTGAGCCTTCTCCCCACAGAATTTTGGGAGGGCAAATCTTTTGTTCCCCAGTGAAGTCGCCAGAGGTACTTCCCACCAAGCTGAAGATTCTCAATCTTACCTCCCCAGCATGAGCCTACTAGTTTGGTACTCCCCCAGTAGAAGTCATCAGGAATTCCCCAGAGGATTGGTATACAACCCAAGCTCCTTATTCCACAGCAGCAGCCAGAGAATTTTTCTCCTAGGCAGCAGTCAAGATTCTCTTGCCTCCAGCCATTCAGGAGTCATTTATCCTCAACAAGATAGCTCATCAAGCTTACATGCGCATTCATCACATTCATGTCATAAACATTGATGACACATACATCGCATCATAATATTGCATACAACTAACCCTTTACCTTTTCAGGTAAGAGCAGTCGACAGACACAGATCATCTTCCGAGATTCATCCAGAAATAGTTCAGATGTGACCCGGACACGGCGACATTCTGATACTTATTCCAGATCCATTCAGACGCATCATCAGGAAACCCTACACCGGTTCCTCTTCAACTTCAAGACTTCTGAAAACAGTTTACAGATTCTTCCCTACAACGGATGTCAATCTATCAACTTGTTCAGACTCTCCTCAACTTTTGAAAACAGTTTATGGACGCTTCCCAACAACGGACGTTGCTCTATTGCTTATTCAATCACAACTCCTGAAAATAGTTTACGGATTCTCCAGACATGGACGTCAATCTGTTGCTTACTCGGACCCCCAATTCAGAGATGTTCCAAAACATGGATGCCTTTCTGATACTCGTCCAGTCACCAGATGGCATCTTTAATCCCATCACCAAATGGCATCTTTAAGCCCATTCACATCTACCATCACATCGCCGAGTGCAAATTTTCTGGGTACTTTAGTGTCCAATCTTCTTTTACCTTCAAGTCGCGAAAGGCAAACTTGCCAATCTAACTCTTCAGGTTCAAGAAGATTGAACAGGGGCAACTGTTGTACCCCAAAATTTGCCCTCGCATTTTACCACAAGGAATCTCAACTTCAGGCGTTTCCTAATTTTTCAGATTGACTCAAGAATCGGTCAAACAGACTTTTCTCGTCAGTCAGGACGCAATTAGGGTTTTAATGATTTTTAGGACTACTGGATTTCTTTAAACAGTTGGCTCAGGGTTTTGGTTGATCTTGACTCAATTTTGATCAGGTGAACGTTCTTTGGCATTTAATCGGGAATTAAGGTTTTTGTGGGCACATTCTCAGAAAGGGTAAAATTCCACAGCACTTTGCAAGTTATTCCGAGATTCGGTTTGAATTCGCGTTGTTTTGATTTAATCAGTAAAAGAGACAGTTGGTTTGAATTCACGTTGGTTTGTTTGAGCCAGTCAAAAGAAATATGCAGTTTGGATTTACAGTGCTTGGTAAGAAATCAATAAGAAGGAATGCGTCTGATCAGTTATTGCATATTGACTGTGCGTTGCTTTAGATGATGGAGGCGCCAAGTTCATTTATTTTGATCAACGAAGAATCAATGTTTAGTTGATTATTTATTATTCTAAGAATTAAATATCTGAAATTTAATTTTCATTTATTTTAATTTAAGGAACTATAAATGATAAGTAAATAATTGAAAAAGGGATAAAAAGAATTAAATGGATCAATAGAATTTTTATTTCATATTTAAACATTTGTTACAATTATTATTTAGATACAAGTATGCATTTACGAAGTATTTAAAATAATAATAGTTTACAATGATTAAATTGAAAATAAAACTATCCTATTTTTCTAAATATTTCCTAAGTCCCTAATTCTTCATTCTTCACTTTGCTCCTCTCCATCCAAATATTCATCTGCAAAAAGAAAAGGAGAAAAGTCAGTGATTGATAAAATAAATAAAGACAGATAAAAAGAAATTCATCATTAAGGGCCACTGATTGGGATCAGTTAACCCTCTCTGCAAATCACGGGATTTCTCCCGGTTCACAAAGAGGGAAGAATTTTATGCAAAGTTGAAAAAAAATGCAAAGTGTCAAAACTGCATAATTTCAAAATCTCAAACTCCAAGTTCAAACCAAACTGAAAATCCAAATTACAACTTGCTGTCATAATCCAAAAAGTGTCAAACTTACTGTCAAATATGCCAAAGGTACCCAAACTGTCAAAAGAAGATTTGGCAAAGATATGGAAAGTTCAAAAAATACAAAGTCTACTCAAAGTTGTCAAGAAAAGATAAAGAATGCAGAGGAAATCCATTATGCAAGCAAGACACTTTCTTATCATCATTTCCCATCAGGGTAGCCCTTTCAGAAAAAGTACAGAAAAGAAACATATTTTAACATATCCAACTGTACTGAGAGAGAAGAGTGGAGAGATAAGGAGCAGGTTTTTAGGCTTTAGGCAGGCATAGATAGAAAGATATACAAAAGAGCAAAACACAGTAAGAAAAAAAAAGAATAGAACCTTCACCAAAGTAAAGGAGAAACCAATACAAACTGATATACAAAACTGCTAAGCATTCAACCTACTGTCCAGAACCTTAAGCAAGAAACCTCCAAACACATAACCTGAAGCTCATTCTAAATCAATAAAACCTCAAAACAAAAACCATACAAACCTGTCAATAACAAATCCAAAAATAACCAGTTGAAGCCTCAAAGCCTCATCCTGTCTAAACCTGAAACACAAAATATGCCAAAGCCTCATACTACCTGAAGCCTAACATGAAACCCTTACCTACTGTCAACACACAAACCTGCAAAGCCATAACTGTCAAGCCTAAACTGATAAAAACACAAAGCTCAGACCTGCCAGCATTAACCAGTTACCAATTTCCAAACCCCAACACCTAAACCATTCAATCCAAACATATACCAGTCACAAGCATAAACCTACCGTCAAAAACAACAGAACCTGAAGCTCAATCCAAGTTCTTCCAACCTGAACCAACACAACTTACCCAGGCAACCTGTGTACCCTGTGTACACCAGCCCCATCCAAATAAAAACATCATTGGGCAAAAGTATTCAAAATCAAAACCTCCAGCCCTCAGTGAAAAAACATCATTGAGCACAAGTATTCAATTCAAAACCAACAAGTCAGAAGAAGAGAGAAAATCAACACAGGCAGCCCTCAGGAAGATAACATCATTGGGCAATAAAAGAAGCTAGTCAAAATAGCATTTCAACAAGCGGTAAAGGCAACACAAGCAAGCATTTCAACAAAGCGTTTAAGGCAACACATGCATCAATCTCAGAAAGCAACATTCAAAGCATACAAAGTGGCTCAACAATAACATTTCAAGCATACAGGCGAGGCCCCCTCAGAACTCTGAGTTCATCATAGGGTGGAAAAAGAAGCAGCAAGCATACAGTGGTAAAGAAGAAGAAGAAAGAGGCAAATTCAAAAATAAGGTTTTCAGTCAAGTCATCATCACGAAACCTTAAAGACGGTAACAAAATAAAGGGTACCAGTAAGTTAGCTTCACAATCGCGTCCCCTCCGCCGTCGAGCCCTCCAAAACGCTTCCTAATCATCTCCTCCAATGAAGGTAATTCTTTTTTTATTCCTTCTCTTCACACCTCGAACAAAAAGGACATGAATGGTCAAAATCATTAACGAGCTTAATCGAAATCGGGATACAAATTAAACATGCAAGACAAATTATAAAAAGCCTAAAATACGTTGAAAAAAGATGTCACCTTACAGCCTCGTTGGACCAAAGAGGAATAGGAGATGGTGGTAGCATGGTGGCTCAGGCAAGGAGACGTTGTTCAGTAGCCATGGCAAAGAGGCAAGAAGACGAAGACAACGCGAACGAAACCACGAACGGCGCGCTGCTCGCAAACCCTAGAACATGTTCCCAATTGAAACAAAAAATTCCAAACCCTAAAACGTTACTGAGCCCAAACGTGGGCCTTGCTCATTCTGAATGCCCAAGCCCATTCTTTTCTCACTAACATCTTTCAACATCTTATATTAATTAACCACTCTTTTTTTTACTTAATACTAATTGCATTCTATTATTACACTAACAATATTTTTTTTTATACAAACATAATTAAATAAAAATACAAAGTATGGCAATAATACTTTAATACAAAAAAAACTTAAAAAACACATTTCTTATATACATAACTCTAATACATTTAATTGAATTATTTTTGTACATAACAATTAAAAATACATTTCTTTTTTAATATACATAATTCAATTCTTGACATTTAATTAAAATACTTTTTGTATATAATAATAAAGATACATTTTTCTACATCATATAATTAAAATTGAAAATACTTTTCTTTTTATTCAAATATTCTCACAAAAATCACAAAGATACATTTCTTATATCAAATACAAAACGACAATTTTCAAACTTGTAACATTTCCTCTCTTTTAAATATTTTTACATAATAAATGAAGATACCTTTTTTATACATAATTTAATTAGGACTTAAAACATTCAATTAAAACATTTCTTTTGTACATATTAAAAATATATAAATCAAAGATTCATTAAACACATTTTAGGTCAACAATACCCTAATACACATTAATTTCACCTTGTCGCACTTGTAAATAATCACATGCACATATACACGTACACAAAACAATACATTCACATTGCTCCTATACACACTTGTTTATCTTATGCATTGATATACATTATTTACATTTGATCGCAAATTCGATTTGGTTGTAACTTATTGGATACTATAAGTCTTATCCCCATTTGTGAATATTGTACCCCCACTCCCGGATACTTATTTTGTAATAGCGTAGATTTTATATTTTCGCAATTTACTGCTTTCAATTATACCATGGTTAGACCTAGGGTTTGCATGTACATAAAATCAAACGCTAGATAACCTAATACAAGACGAATACATGAAATCAATACACAATCACACTTGCACCCTCTAGGGTAATCCCACATGTTGCCTTCCAAAATGGGCCATGCTTGCACGTCGAGTATCTTTGGCAAAACAAATTCAAATGATCATAAGTCCCTCGATGACGCTTTCGAATATTGCCTAAATGGAATGATCAAAGTCCCTTCAAAGCCAATTGCCAAAGACACTTGGCACCATTGCATTCGTGGTCCATAAGATAACCCGCGCCCGTCCCTTTCACCTCCTAAGACAAGATTGTCCACCAAATACAATGGTGGAACAAAATTGTCAAAAGGTTTAAAACATAACAAAAATCCTTTGAGAAAACTTTAGGGTAGATAACTCTTAAGTACTTGTCAATTTGCCAAGAAAACACTTGCCTAATTTCAAATTCACACTTCACAAACACTTTCAAAACAAACTCTCAAAACATTTTGAAACATCTTTTCGAAAAGATACACGCCTTCGTAAAATATTTGAGTAAAGAATTGTTACAAGGTTAGCCTAAGACAAGGCATCTTCTTCCAAAACATTTTCAAACACACACACACACACCATTTTCAAGCGATCGAAAATCAAGGCAAGTGATCTAAAAAACCAAGTAACTAAGAGCCCATGGATAACCATGGATGAAAAAGGTGCTAATACCTTCCCTTTTCATAATCTACCCCCCGAACCCACAAAATATCTCAAAGGGTTTTTGCTGTGCTTTTTCAACCTTTCCTTTTAGGATAAAATAAAAAGTCGGTGGCGACTCTTGCTCAACCGCACAAGTGCGAATACGAACGCAAAACTCACAGTCAGTTCTCCCACCGTATCACAGAACTGGCGACTCTGCTGGGGAAAGACTTAAAAGTGGGGTTACCTTAGGGTTTAGATCACCTTTACTTTCTTGCTTTGATTGACTTGATTGATTTATCTTTTTGGGTCCTTGTTTGGGTTTGTTATAAATCCTCCACCCGGATTTGGGGCACCTTCTTAGGTAAATAGCAAAAAACTGTGAGGGAACTGTGCGGGGTATACCGACACGGTTGAAGCAGTAAGCTATGTTAGTGTGACATATTTGTGAGTACCGGTAACCCTTGAGTAGTCAAGGAGAGTACGGGGCCGCTGTGTGATGTCATGAAGCACTAACGAACTTTTAGAACCTTAATTGACCATCTTAGCCTTTTTAGGGGTAGTGAGATGACCGACTTTGGTGCAGTCCGAAGTTGGTAGATCCTCGATACTACACTCATTTGAGGATTGTTTTCTTGGAATATTTTGGTCGCCAGTAAGTGGCTAAACCGAAACAATGAACACAGAAAACAATCCAATGATATTGAGCTCCTTAGAACCCGGTTTCTATTTTAGGACAGGTTTTAACCAACAAACTGAAAGAGGGTAGTACCTGAACCTCATGCAAGCCTAAACCTAAGGACTTGTCTGCTTTGTGTGAATATGTTTGCCTGTATATATACTCACTTGCTTGTGCATACATGTACATGACATCATGACATCATACCATAGCATTTTCAATAACCATTTCAAGGATCTCGAGGGTTCTTTGGATGCAGGGTTACGTTGAACCAGACGTCTATCAAGGGGCAAGGGGTTTCTCCTCTAACCAATGCCATCAAAGATCAAGTACAACAACTTGAATCAGTGGCTATGACCCACTCGACATGGTGAGCTTGATTCTCGTGGAAAGACATCTACCGATACAAAGTTCTCCAGTCAAAGATCAAGTACAACAACTTGAATCAGTGGCTATGACCCACTCGACATGGTGAGCTTGATTCTCGTGGAAAGACGTCCACTGGTGCAGAGATCTCCAATCCAAGAGCAAAGTTCAACCTCTAACATTTTCTTGTGTTTACCCCAAGAGATCCTTGAAAGCATGCATCCACATATCATGCATCGCATTTTGACAGTCTTTCCCTTTTTCAGGTTTCCTTACTCTCCTGCTGTTTATTTCAGCAAGAGATGGCTCTAGAAAGGTCTGTCAAAGACATCCGAGACCAGACTGCTCAACTGCAGGAGATGTTCCTGAACTTGTCTCTGGGGCAAGAAGAGATGAAAGCTCTCCTCACCAAGGGCTTGGAGAATTCCAACAATGCCATGAGTGATCAGCTGGCGGAGCTGCAGTTTGATCTGACCACCTTGAGGACTCAAATGATGGGACAATTGGTGGGCCAGATGGCTCTCATCCAAGACCTATCTCAAAGACAAGAGGAACTCAGAGTTCTGGTCCGCCAACTGCTTCCAAACAACCAACTGGGGCAAATATCTGAGGTCGAAGAGCAAGTCACCGCTCAGCCTCCATTCACTCAAGAAGACAAGGGGAAAGCTCCTTTGCTTGCTTCAGGGTCACAAGCCCATCAACAACCTCGCCAGCGTCAACGGGGTAATCGGCGTAAGCAAGAAACGTCGGGAAGGCAGTTCACGGAGACTGAAATACCATCATTTTTCATACTGAAGCGCCTGATGGAGGTCAACTTGCTCACTTTAAAGGATACTGCTCAGAAGCCCAATATCTCCTCTCCTCACTATCATCCCGACGCATTTTGTGTTTACCATTCCTACAGCTCGGGACACGACACCAACGACTGTTGGGCCTTGAAGAACAAGATTCAAGATCTGATCGACATTGGGGTGTTGGAATTCATGCCAGACGGCGAGATGAAAATCTTCCGTTAAAGGGTTCTCCACTTGAAGTGACGAAGCTCAAGCTGAAAGACTTTTGCTTCTTTTTGAATTTTCAAAGTTGTAATTCTTTTTGCTGTCAAACAATTATCTGTTGATGTTAAACTCTGTTTTCATTAATGCATTGCATATGTTTGTCTTGAATTCATCCATTCGTTTCACTACTCTCATGCTTTTCTTTATGATATTTGACTCTTGATAAAAAGCTGTAAGCCTTTAGAGGGAGGATGACGAAACAATACCATGATCTTATACAGTATGCTTTTGAACAGACCTTGCTGATGATGTACAGGCATTTCTTTCAATTCCCAAACACTGGAGTTATAAGGAAGTTAATCCCTAGTCAACCCCTTCGAGCCAAAGAAGTAGGAGTTTTCTGTTCAAAACAATCAAAACCTTTGATATAAACCCGGGGCAGGGTAGTATCTCAGTTAATTCAAAAGAAAATGCGCATTGAAGTCGCAAACTCTCAGTTCTTAATACAATGAACGACGTCAAAAAAGAAAGCATTCCTTTGGAATCAAAAGACAAGGGTGGTTCCCTATCACATAGACAGTCAATCTCTCAAAAGAGAAAAGCCCACCAAGCCAAAACCTATAAAGGAGGCTTAAGAAAGCTGGGGCATCCCGCTGACAGTAATCCCGGAAAACAGTGACAGTCAGGCAAAAGTTAGGGATAACAAATCAAAATCAAAATAGTGAGGTCATTACAAAATCCTCAACAACATGAAAAATGTTGAAAAATAAAAAGGAGATGATGACTGTCTCCCCAAATTCAACTGGTAAACCATCGCCCAAAAGTCGTTCCAAACTCAAAACGGAGTGCGACGCACAATTAACTGAGTTTAGGTTGGAGAACATCATGAAGAGCGGGTGGGTACAAATATACTTTGAGCCTTTATCCTTTGTTTCTTAAACCGTGAACCAGGCCACGTTACAACCCTTCAAAAGTCCTAATTGAAGCATGGATCAGTTTGAAAGCATACTGTTACGAAAGGTATCCTGACTCCTGTAAGGCTTTACTCTAAATCTTGTGTTGATTTGTCTTATAAAAAGTTTTCTGCTAAAAACGCATTTTTCAAAACTTCAAGACAAACATAAACTTTGCATTACCTGAATGTCACTGTCTGCACTTGGCTTTTTTGTTTGACAGCGAAGAAATTCATACAACGAATGTTCGGAGGAACGAAAACTCTCTCAGTAAGTAAAAATCACTTCAAGAGGATAACACTTCCATTGCAAATCTCCAATCAGCAGGGGACATGACATGTCACCATCCATTTAACCTGGGGCAGTCCAGTCAAGGTCCAACAGATCTTTCAAAGTTCAGTTAACCTGGGGCAGTCCAGTCAAGATTTCAAGAAATCTCTCAATATGCAGGTTAATCTGATTCAAGATTCCTTCATCACCACTTGGGGCATTCGAATGTCAAAAGTGTTCAACAAATCAACTATCACAATTCCAGATTCGACTCATGTATCCAGCTAGGGCACGTCTGAAGAGTTCCAGATCAACACCTGTAACAAGCCAGGAAACATCTGTGGACGACCGATTGTAGACCAACCCCTGTAACAAGCCAGGAAATTATCTACATCACCGCTTGGGGCATTCGAATGTCAAAAGTGTTCAAAAAACCGATGCAGTTTTACACGAGCTCATCATCAGGAAGCCCTACACCGGTTCCTCTTCAAGACTTCTGAAAACGGTTTACGGATTCTTCCCCACAACGGATGTTAATCTACCAACTTGTTCAGACTCTTCTCAACTTTTGAAAACAGTTTACGGACGCTTCCCAACAACGGACGCGGCTCTATTGCTGATTCAACTTCAAGATTTCTGAAAACAGTTCATGGGTTCTCCAAGTAAACGGATGTTAACCTATCACTTGTTCAGATTCTTCTTCAAGACTTCTGAAAACAGTTTATGGATTCTTCCCAACAACGGATGTTAATCTATCAGCTTGTTCAGATGCAACCTTTGAAAACAGTTTACAGACGCTTCCCAACAACGGATGCTGCTCTATTGCTGATTCAACTTCAAGATTTCTGAAAACAGTTCACGGGTTCTCCAAGTAAACGGATGTTAACCTATCACTTGTTCAGATTCCTCTTCAAGACTTCTGAAAACAGTTTATGGATTCTTCCCAACAACGGATGTTAATCTATCAGCTTGTTTAGATGCAACCTTTGAAAACAGTTTACGGACGCCTCTCAACAACGGACGCGGCTCTATTGCTGATTCAACCTCAAGATTTCTGAAAACAGTTTACGGGTTCTCCAAGTAACGGATGTTAACCTATCGCTTGTTCAGATTCTTCTCAAGACTTCTGAAAACAGTTTATGGATTCTTCCCAACAACGGATGTTAATCTATCAGCTTGTTCAGATGCAACCTTTGAAAACAGTTTACGGACGCTTCCCAACAACGGACGCGGCTCTATTGCTGATTCAACTTCAAGATTTCTGAAAACAGTTCACAGGTTCTCCAAGTAACGGATGTTAACCTATTGCTTGTTCAGATTCTTCTCAAGCTAACTCCACTCAGGGTCAAGCTTCATGATCCCCAGCAAAGCTAAAACTTCAATCCCCAGCGGAGCCAGACTAGTGAGCCTTCTCCCCACAGAATTTTGGGAGGGCAAATCTTTTGTTCCCCAGTGAAGTCGCCAGAGGTACTTCCCACCAAGCTGAAGATTCTCAATCTTACCTCCCCAGCATGAGCCTACTAGTTTGGTACTCCCCCAGTAGAAGTCATCAGGAATTCCCCAGAGGATTGGTATACAACCCAAGCTCCTTATTCCACAGCAGCAGCCAGAGAATTTTTCTCCCAGGCAGCAGTCAAGATTCTCTTGCCTCCAGCCATTCAGGAGTCATTTATCCTCAACAAGATAGCTCATCAAGCTTACATGCGCATTCATCACATTCATGTCATAAACATTGATGACACATACATCGCATCATAATATTGCATACAACTAACCCTTTACCTTTTCAGGTAAGAGCAGTCGACAGACACAGATCATCTTCCGAGATTCATCCAGAAATAGTTCAGATGTGACCCGGACACGGCGACATTCTGATACTTATTCCAGATCCATTCAGACGCATCATCAGGAAACCCTACACCGGTTCCTCTTCAACTTCAGGACTTCTGAAAACAGTTTACAGATTCTTCCCTACAACGGATGTCAATCTATCAACTTGTTCAGACTCTCCTCAACTTTTGAAAACAATTTACGGACGCTTCCCAACAACGGACGTTGCTCTATTGCTTATTCAATCACAACTCCTGAAAATAGTTTACGGATTCTCCAGACATGGACGTCAATCTGTTGCTTACTCGGACCCCCAATTCAGAGATGTTCCAAAACATGGATGCCTTTCTGATACTCGTCCAGTCACCAGATGGCATCTTTAAGCCCATCACCAAATGGCATCTTTAAGCCCATTCACATCTACCATCACATCGCCGAGTGCAAATTTTCTGGGTACTTTAGTGTCCAATCTTCTTTTACCTTCAAGTCGCGAAAGGCAAACTTGCCAATCTAACTCTTCAGGTTCAAGAAGATTGAACAGGGGCAACTGTTGTACCCCAAAATTTGCCCTCGCATTTTACCACAAGGAATCTCAACTTCAGGCGTTTCCTAATTTTTCAGATTGACTCAAGAATCGGTCAAACAGACTTTTCTCGTCAGTCAGGACGCAATTAGGGTTTTAATGATTTTTAGGACTACTGGATTGCTTCAAACAGTTGGCTCAGGGTTTTGGTTGATCTTGACTCAATTTTGATCAGGTGAACGTTCTTTGGCATTTAATCAGGAATTAAGGTTTTTGTGGGCACATTCTCAGAAAGGGTAAAATTCCACAGCACTTTGCAAGTTATTCCGAGATTCGGTTTGAATTCGCGTTGTTTTGATTTAATCAGTAAAAGAGACAGTTGGTTTGAATTCACGTTGGTTTGTTTGAGCCAGTCAAAAGAAATATGCAGTTTGGATTTACAGTGCTTGGTAAGAAATCAATAAGAAGGAATGCGTCTGATCAGTTATTGCATATTGACTGTGCGTTGCTTTAGATGATGGAGGCGCCAAGTTCATTTATTTTGATCAACGAAGAATCAATGTTTAGTTGATTATTTATTATTCTAAGAATTAAATATCTGAAATTTAATTTTCATTTATTTTAATTTAAGGAACTATAAATGATAAGTAAATAATTGAAAAAGGGATAAAAAGAATTAAATGGATCAATAGAATTTTTATTTCATATTTAAACATTTGTTACAATTATTATTTAGATACAAGTATGCATTTACGAAGTATTTAAAATAATAATAGTTTACAATGATTAAATTGAAAATAAAACTATCCTATTTTTCTAAATATTTCCTAAGTCCCTAATTCTTCATTCTTCACTTTGCTCCTCTCCATCCAAATATTCATCTGCAAAAAGAAAAGGAGAAAAGTCAGTGATTGATAAAATAAATAAAGACAGATAAAAAGAAATTCATCATTAAGGGCCACTGATTGGGATCAGTTAACCCTCTCTGCAAATCACGGGATTTCTCCCGGTTCACAAAGAGGGAAGAATTTTATGCAAAGTTGAAAAAAAATGCAAAGTGTCAAAACTGCATAATTTCAAAATCTCAAACTCCAAGTTCAAACCAAACTGAAAATCCAAATTACAACTTGCTGTCATAATCCAAAAAGTGTCAAACTTACTGTCAAATATGCCAAAGGTACCCAAACTGTCAAAAGAAGATTTGGCAAAGATATGGAAAGTTCAAAAAATACAAAGTCTACTCAAAGTTGTCAAGAAAAGATAAAGAATGCAGAGGAAATCCATTATGCAAGCAAGACACTTTCTTATCATCATTTCCCATCAGGGTAGCCCTTTCAGAAAAAGTACAGAAAAGAAACATATTTTAACATATCCAACTGTACTGAGAGAGAAGAGTGGAGAGATAAGGAGCAGGTTTTTAGGCTTTAGGCAGGCATAGATAGAAAGATATACAAAAGAGAAAAACACAGTAAGAAAAAAAAAAAGAATAGAACCTTCACCAAAGTAAAGGAGAAACCAATACAAACTGATATACAAAACTGCTAAGCATTCAACCTACTGTCCAGAACCTTAAGCAAGAAACCTCCAAACACATAACCTGAAGCTCATTCTAAATCAATAAAACCTCAAAACAAAAACCATACAAACCTGTCAATAACAAATCCAAAAATAACCAGTTGAAGCCTCAAAGCCTCATCCTGTCTAAACCTGAAACACAAAATATGCCAAAGCCTCATACTACCTGAAGCCTAACATGAAACCCTTACCTACTGTCAACACACAAACCTGCAAAGCCATAACTGTCAAGCCTAAACTGATAAAAACACAAAGCTCAGACCTGCCAGCATTAACCAGTTACCAATTTCCAAACCCCAACACCTAAACCATTCAATCCAAACATATACCAGTCACAAGCATAAACCTATTGTCAAAAACAACAGAACCTGAAGCTCAATCCAAGTTCTTCCAACCTGAACCAACACAACTTACCCAGGCAACCTGTGTACCCTGTGTACACCAGCCCCATCCAAATAAAAACATCATTGGGCAAAAGTATTCAAAATCAAAACCTCCAGCCCTCAGTGAAAAAACATCATTGAGCACAAGTATTCAATTCAAAACCAACAAGTCAGAAGAAGAGAGAAAATCAACACAGGCAGCCCTCAGGAAGATAACATCATTGGGCAATAAAAGAAGCTAGTCAAAATAGCATTTCAACAAGCGGTAAAGGAAACACAAGCAAGCATTTCAACAAAGCGTTTAAGGCAACACAGGCATCAATCTCAGAAAGCAACATTCAAAGCATACAAAGTGGCTCAACAATAACATTTCAAGCATACAGGCGAGGCCCCCTCAGAACTCTGAGTTCATCATAGGGTGGAAAAAGAAGCAGCAAGCATACAGTGGTAAAGAAGAAGAAGAAAGAGGCAAATTCAAAAATAAGGTTTTCAGTCAAGTCATCATCACGAAACCTTAAAGACGGTAACAAAATAAAGGGTACCAGTAAGTTAGCTTCACAATCGCGTCCCCTCCGCCGTCGAGCCCTCCAAAACGCTTCCTAATCATCTCCTCCAATGAAGGTAATTCTTTTTTTATTCCTTCTCTTCACACCTCGAACAAAAAGGACATGAATGGTCAGAATCATTAACGAGCTTAATCGAAATCGGGATACAAATTAAACATGCAAGACAAATTATAAAAAGCCTAAAATACGTTGAAAAAAGATGTCACCTTACAGCCTCGTTGGACCAAAGAGGAAGAGGAGATGGTGGTAGCATGGTGGCTCAGGCAAGGAGACGCTGTTCAGTAGCCATGGCAAAGAGGCAAGAAGACGAAGACAACGCGAACGAAACCACGAACGGCGCGCTGCTCGCAAACCCTAGAACATGTTCCCAATTGAAACAAAAAATTCCAAACCCTAAAACGTTACTGAGCCCAAACGTGGGCCTTGCTCATTCTGAATGCCCAAGCCCATTCTTTTCTCACTAACATCTTTCAACATCTTATATTAATTAACCACTCTTTTTTTTACTTAATACTAATTGCATTCTATTATTACACTAACAATATTTTTTTTTATACAAACATAATTAAATAAAAATACAAAGTATGGCAATAATACTTTAATACAAAAAAAAACTTAAAAAACACATTTCTTATATACATAACTCTAATACATTTAATTGAATTATTTTTGTACATAACAATTAAAAATACATTTCTTTTTTAATATACATAATTCAATTCTTGACATTTAATTAAAATACTTTTTGTATATAATAATAAAGATATATTTTTCTACATCATATAATTAAAATTGAAAATACTTTTCTTTTTATTCAAATATTCTCACAAAAATCACAAAGATACATTTCTTATATCAAATACAAAACGACAATTTTCAAACTTGTAACATTTCCTCTCTTTTAAATATTTTTACATAATAAATGAAGATGCCTTTTTTATACATAATTTAATTAGGACTTAAAACATTCAATTAAAATATTTCTTTTGTACATATTAAAAATATATAAATCAAAGATTCATTAAACACATATTTAGGTCAACAATACCCTAATACACATTAATTTCACCTTGTCGCACTTGTAAATAATCACATGCACATATACACGTACACAAAACAATACATTCACATTGCTCCTATACACACTTGTTTATCTTATGCATTGATATACATTATTTACATTTGATCGCAAATTCGATTTGGTTGTAACTTATTGGATACTATAAGTCTTATCCCCATTTGTGAATATTGTACCCCCACTCTCGGATACTTATTTTGTAATAGCGTAGATTTTATATTTTCGCAATTTACCGCTTTCAATTATACCATGGTTAGACCTAGGGTTTGCATGTACATAAAATCAAACGCTAGATAACCTAATACAAGACGAATACATGAAATCAATACACAATCACACTTGCACCCTCTAGGGTAATCCCACATGTTGCCTTTCAAAATGGGCCATGCTTGCACGTTGAGTATCTTTGGCAAAACAAATTCAAATGATCATAAGTCCCTCGATGACGCTTTCGAATATTGCCTAAATGGAATTATCAAAGTCCCTTCAAAGCCAATTGCCAAAGACACTTGGCACCATTGCATTCGTGGTCCATACGATGACCCGCGCCCGTCCCTTTCACCTCCTAAGACAAGATTGTCCACCAAATACAATGGTGGAACAAAATTGTCAAAAGGTTTAAAACATAACAAAAATCCTTTGAGAAAACTTTAGGGTAGATAACTCTTAAGTACTTGTCAATTTGCCAAGAAAACACTTGCCTAATTTCAAAACCACACTTCACAAACACTTTCAAAACAAACTCTCAAAACATTTTGAAACATCTTTTCGAAAAGATACACGCCTTCGTAAAATATTAGAGTAAAGAATTGTTACAAGGTTAGCCTAAGACAAGGCATCTTCTTCCAAAACATTTTCAAAAACACACACACACACACACCATTTTCAAGCAATCGAAAATCAAGGCAAGTGATCTAAAAAACCAAGTAACTAAGAGCCCATGGATAACCATGGATGAAAAGGGTGCTAATACCTTCCCTTTTCATAATCTACCCCCCGAACCCACGAAATATCTCAAAGGGTTTTTGCTGTGCTTTTTCAACCTTTCCTTTTAGGATAAAATAAAAAGTCGGTGGCGACTCTTGCTCAACCGCACAAGTGCGAATACGAACGCAAAACTCACAGTCAGTTCTCCCACCGTATCACAGCCTCCTTTGGGCCTTATATTTTTTTGTTACCTCTCACCCCCTGTTTCACTTACACAGCCCCTGGTCCATTCTTATTTCTTTTTATTATTTTTATTCATTTATTTTCTTAAATATTTTATCTAATATTAAAAAAATAATAAAAAATATAAAAATAGTAGATTTATATTTTGACATAGTTTATTTATTTTTTTCTCACAAAAATTATTTTATTTAATCATATTTTATTTATTTTGACTAATTGTTTTGTAAATTTAATTTAAAAACTAGGTTTTTTTATTTATTTTATTTTACACCAATTAAAATATATTATTTTAATATAAAAAAGACCAAAAATATTTTATAATACTATAAATTATTTTTAAAGACAAAAATACCAAAAAAAATTCTTCTCATAAACTTAATTTCTTTTTAATTAATATTTAGATTAGGTTTTATTTAAATTCTTTTCCTAATAAATTTAAGTTTTACTTTTAATTAATTATTTTTCTTTTAGTCAATTAGGTTAAACTCAAAACCGCTTTTCTCTAAAAATCCAAACAAAAATCCATTTACTTTACATTTATATTCTTGTACATTTATTCATTTTGTACATTATATTCATTTAATTTCTTGTACATTTATACCAATTCAATATGGTTGTAATAGATTAATTAGGTTTATTTTCTTGCAATCCCCATTTATAATTTGTACACCCCTCCCACAAGTATTATAATAGCATAGTAATTTTAAATTCCCCAATTTATTGCTTTATATACAAATGCTAGTAATTAGGGTTTGTATGGAAAGACTAAAACCAATCAATTAGAAAACCCTAATCAAAGATAAAAATCAGGCATGAAAACAATATACTTGCACACAAGCATTCCTAGGGTAAATCCACTTGGTTGCCTTTACAAAATGGCCATATTACGCATGTGAGGTATCTTAGCAAAAACAAGTAAAATATAAGATCATAGTCCCTCGATGACGCTATCTATGTTGCCTTTCAAATGATCTTAGTCCCTAAAGAGAATGCTAAGATACCTCGCAACATTGCGAATCAAGGTTATACGATGACCCACGCCCGTCCCGCTTACATCCAAAGACAGGTTTACTTACCAAATCAATGGTAAGATAACAATGTAAAAGGAAAAAGGAAATGAACATGAAAGACTTTTGAGTAGGTAGAATGCTCATAATTACTTGCTCCATTTCAAAATAAAACATCCTTGCTATTTTCAAAAACAAACACCTACACTTTCAAAACATCTTACAAACTTGAAAACATTTTCAAAATATCAACATCTTTGTATACATTCTTATGAACGAGAATCATTACAAAGTTTGCCTAAACAATGGCCTTTTTACAAAATACTTTCAAAAACCACACAAAGCATAATTTCAAACGAAAGCAAGTGATCTAGCAAGTAACTAAGAGCCCATGGAAAACCATGGATGAAAAGGGTGATAATACCTTCCCTTTTCATAATCTACCCCCCCCCCCCCCCCCCCCCCCGAACTTAAGAAACAATCTCAAAGGTCTTTCCTGTGCTTTTTCACCTTTCCTTTTGGATAAAAGAAAAGTCGGTGGCGACTCTTGCTAAACCGCAACATTTGCGACAAAACGCAAAACCTTTAAGTCAGTTCTCCCACTGTATCACAGAACTGGCGACTCTGCTGGGGATTGATATTCTAAAAGTGGGGTTACCTTAGGTTAGATCACATTTACTTGCTTTCATTATTTGAATTGTATGCTTTACATTATGGTTCTTTGTTTGGGTTTGAATCCTCTACCCAGATTTGAGATACCTTATAGGTAAGTAGAAATACATTGTGGAAACTGTGCGGGATATACCGACATGGTCTAAGCAATAGATACGTTAGTGCGACATATTTCTGGGTACCGGTAGCCCTTGAGTTAATCAAGGAGAATACGGGGTCGCTGAGTGATGTCATGAAGTACTAATGAACTTTTAGAACCTTTACTTGACCAACTTGGCCTTTAGGACGTAGTGAGATGGTCAGCTTTGGTGTAGTCCAAAGTTGGTAGATACTCGATACTACACTCATTGAGGTTTGGTGTTTTGGGATATTTCGGTCGCCATTAAAGAGGCTTGTGCTGAAACAATGACCAAGGAAACAAACCAGTGATATTGAGCTCCTTAGAACCCGGTTACTATTGCTAGGACAGGTTTTAAGCCAACTATACTTCAAGAGGGTACTTACTTATAAGACTCCATGCAAGCCTAAACCCAAGGACTTGTTTGCTTTTTTGTGTATATTTACTTGTACATAACATCATGAACATCATACTCATTCACTAACCATTTCAAGGATTTTGGGATTTATCTTTGTTTTGTTTTGTAGGACATGGATTTTATTCGCAGGAAAACTATTCAAGTCAATCTTGTAAGGATCCCTCCACAACTTAAGGAGCTAGCTTCAAGGATTCTTGAAAATTCTCCATTCACCGAGAGACATGGTCGCCTACTAAACTTGGTCACTTCCAACACTGATGAAGACATGATGAAGGTGCTCTTTCATTTCTTTGATCCTTTACACCATTGCTTCACATTTCCCGATTATCAACTTGTGCCAACTTTGGAAGAATTCTCCCAACTCTTGAGGATTCTCATTCTCAATCAACTACCTTTCAACAATACGGAAAGAGATCCAAAGCCAGAAGATATTGCTAAAGCTCTACACTTGCAATCATCTGATATCACAACTAATTGGGAAACAAGGAGTGATGTCAAAGGTTTCCTAGCAAAGTTCTTGTTTGAGAAAGCCCAAAATTGTTGGAACTCATTTGATCTACAAGCTTTTAATGAAATTGTGGCTCTCCTCATATATGGTATGGTTTTGTTTCCAAATCCTGACCAACTCATAGATGTAAACACCGTCAAGATCTTCATGTCCCGCAACCCGGTGCCTACTTTGCTAGGGGACATCCTGCATTCTTTTCACGCTCGCACTATGAGGAATAGAGGTATCCTTATGTGTTGTACTCCTCTCTTGGCAAGATGGTTTATTTCACATCTTCCCCAATCTGTATTGAAGAACGAGCAAGGTTCAAGGTGGTCACAAAGGTTGATGACACTCAAACATTCAGACATTCATTGGTGTTTCCGATCCTTAGAAAATGTTACTATTGTCGATCGTTGTGGAGAATTCCCTAATGTCCCTTTACTCGACATTAGAGGAGGTATCACCTACAACCCCTGCTTAGCCTTAAAACATTTTGGTTACGCCCGAAGGGATGGCCCGCATGAGATATTGGTTCAAGGTTTGGTATTTGACTACGAGAACGACGATCAAGGTCTTCGCCAGAGATTTATCTGAGCTTGGAGGATGTTGAACAAGGTAGATAGAAAGACATTGGGGCATAAGAATTCCACCCCTCTTGAGCCTTACCTTAAATGGGTACAAACTCATGCTCAGAGTCTTATGATAACTTATCCCTCCATTCTCCCGGTAATCATGGAGCCTGTTATGGAAGGAGATGTTTCGTACACTATCCTGCATCCTGACATGCCCACCTCTCTTGAAGACTTACAAAGAGATTGGATACAACTCAAGGGGGAGAGAGATACTTTCGAGGCCCAATTCTACGCTAGAGAGAAGAAGGTTTTGGAACTCACTAAGCAACTTCATGAGAAGAGGAACCTGAATGCCTACACCGCACCAAAGAGGATGCGTACAACCTTTTTGTCTTAGAGTTTTTGTATTGTTTTGCCCAAAAAGGGCATTGATGTACTCAAGGTTTAATTTATTAATATAATGTGTGTTTCCTTTTTGTCTAAAACAAATTTGAATCTTTAAAATCCTTGAAATCATTGCATATGCATCTACCATTCATCATAACATAAGCAGGTTTCTTGCAACAAGTCTCCTCATCTTTCTACTGTTTATTTCAGTAAGATGGATCTCGAGCAAACGGTGAAGGACCTCCAAGCTCAAAATGCTCAGTTTCAACAGATGTTCTTAACTCTAGCCAAAGGACAAGAAGAGTTGAAGACCTTGTTGGTTGAAGAGAAAAAGAAGAAGACGAAGAAAATAACCGGAGTTCTAAACATGGGAAGAAGATTCCAAGGACAAGAAAGAAGGACTTTAGACTTTGCTACGTCATCTGGTGAGAAAGAAAATCAAGATGGGAAAGGCAAGGAAGCAGTTGTCTAGCCAGATTCAGAAGAGGAAGAGGAAGAAGAAGATTATTCTGAAGAACAATATCCTCCAGCCGACGAAAAGTAAAAGCATCTAGAAGAGAGGTTGAGCGCAATGGAAATCCAAAAAGTGCCTGGATTAGACTTTGAGGAGTTGGGGTTAGTATATGGGATTGTCATTCCTCCAAAATTCAAGTCACCGGTGTTCGCCAAGTATGACGGAGTTTCGTGCCCCAAAATGCATCTCCGATCCTATGTGAGGAAAATCCAACCTCATACCACTGACAAGGATTTATGGGTACTCTTCTTTCAAGACAGCCTGTCAGGAACTCAACTTGATTGGTTTTATCAATTAGAAAGAGCCAATGTTCATAACTGGGAAGATCTGGCCGCCGCCTTTTACAAACAATACCGATACAACGCTGATCTTGCGCCCACCCGTACTCAACTCCAGAGTATGACCATGGTTTCAAGTGAGGGATTCAAAGACTACGCGCAAAAATGGAGGGACTTAGCATGAAGAGTCCAGCCTCCCCTATCTGAAAGAGAATTAGTAGATATGTTTTTGGGCACCTTGTCTAGTCCCTTCTTTAATCACTTAATTTGGAGTTCATCGGCAGGCTTTACTGAGTTGATATTGACCGGAGAAAGAGTGGAAGCTGGGATAAAGAATGGGAAAATTTAAAAGGATGCATCCTCTACTGCTGTAAGGAAACCATTCATTGGAAAGAAAGAAGTTGTTGTTGTATATCCTCAGAGAAATCAAGATAGGGTTGAACTTCGTCCAATGGTGGGGGCTGTCATGATTCCTAAACCAACGCCTGCTTAGCAAAGAAGCAACCAACCAAGAATGGAAAAACCAGTCAGATAGTTCACCCGAATCAATATGACACTATCTCAAGTATTGCCACATTTGTTAAGATCCAATCTAGTGACTTTGAAAGAAGCTCCAAAGAATCCTAACACAACCGCTCCTCACTATCATCCTAATGCCCGTTGTGCATACCATTCTGAGAGTCCCGGCCATGACACTAACAACTGTTGGGCTCTGAAGAACAAAGTACAAGACCTTCTTGAAGCCAAAGAGATTGAATTTGATGTGCCGTAAATTCCTAATGTCATCACTGCCCATATGCCCAAGCACGGCCATAATGCCAATGTCGTTGAGGAAGATATGTTTGTTACTTTGGTTGATGAACTTATGAACCCACTTCTGACTATCAAAAAGAACTTGTTAAATGCCGGTGTATTCCCAGGCTATGATGAAAGCTGTCATTTCTGTTTATCTTCACCAACCAACTGTCATTTGTTAAAAGCAGGTGTTCAATGCCAAATAGATAACAAGGAGATTTTGTTCGAAAAGACCTTTATTCCAACAGTTTCTTATAAGGATGTTTCCATCGTGACCATTTCCGCCAGTTCTTCCAGGGTCTCCACCAAAAGACCCGTTAGAATTACATCAGTTCCTAAAGTAGTTCCTTTGATAATTGCAATGCCTGGACCAATCCTGTATTCGTCAGATAAAACTGTCCCATGGAATTATGGAGGTGATGTCTACTACCACGGTATCAAGAAAGATTGGCCAGCTGCTGCAGATTCAAGTTTTGAGAAAATTGACTCCGATATCAGTAATATCGCAGGGACTAGTAAGATAACCCGAAGTGGAAGGGTTTTCTCTCCAGAAATTGCTCCTCCAAAATCTATTTTTGGACCCGTAATCATTCATATTGTTGTTGCTCCTCCAAAGGCTATTCCCAGTCCTACAATAATCTCTGCTAGTACTCCAACTAACAAAACTATTACAGTCCCTGTTATCACCCCTAATGACATTCCTGCTGCCGAGTCAACCGAGACTCGAGGTAAAGGTATTCTGTTTGAGCCTGTCCGGATGAAGGCACAATTAATAGCTATCCCTGAGACCACCCGGAAAGAGATGGAGGAAATTCTAAAGATCATAAAAAGAAGCGACTACAACATAGTCGAGCAACTGGGGAAAACTCCATCTAAAATTTCCTTGATGGCTTTATTATTATTTTCTAAGGCTCATGCAAAGGCCTTGGTAAAATTCCTGAAAACTGCCCATGTACCCCAAGAAACATCTGCCGATCAGTTCCAAGACTGCATAGCCAGCTTGACTGCAGATAATGGTTTAGGTTTTTCGGATGTTGATTTAACGCCAAGAGGGAGGAAGCATAACGAGGCATTGCATGTCTCAGTCGAGTGCAGGGGCACGACCTTGGCTCATGTCTTGGTGGATACTGATTCGTCTCTGAATGTGTTTCCTAAAAATACTCTTGATAGGCTTGATTGTGAAGGATTAACCCCGAAACCTAGCAACATAGTAGTGAGGACCTTCGAAGGCTCAAAAAGGATGGTGCATGGGGAAGTGGACATCCCCATAAAAGTTGGAACCCAAACTTTTAATTCAACTTTTTATGTAATGGATATTCTCCCTTCATATTCCTGCTTATTAGGCTGACCGTGGATTCACAATGCTGGTGTTGTTACCTCTACATTGCATCAAATGTTGAGATATCCAATTCAGGGGAAGATCATCATTATTCATGGAGAAGAAGAGTATATGGTTAGTCATCTAAATTCCTTCAGATATGTGGAATTAGATGGTGAATTTATTGAAACTCCATTCCATCACTTTGAAGAAGTTCCGCAAACTGTGGCAGTAACCAAGGCTGTGTCTCAAGTCCCAAAGATCACAAGGCCTCCGCTCAAGATGTCGTCTTTGAAAGATGCCAAGGAAGTGATAGAACAAGGAGCCCAGAAAGTTGTACGCCGCGCTCATGCCGGAGGACCACCCTTGAAGATCAGCAACCACCAAGTTAACACAGTGGAGGATGATGAAGACAGTTATGACCTGGAGGATTGGATTTTCCTAACTATCAGTGGAGGGCTCAGCAACTGGGAAGCTAGAGATTTTGTCCCGATCACATTTATCCCACAGTAACTTGTCTTTACATTTTGTCGGATTTGTAATATTAAAACAATTCAGACTCTTAAAACCTTGTGTCTTACCTGAGGCACAATGGTCCATTTGTAAGGGTTATTATCTCATTTGACATCAATGAATCATGGACGTTTTTGCATACAAACTTTGTGCTCATTGTTTTTCTTTTTACATTTTCATTTCTTTCAAATATAGCTATACTCTTACACACACTCACACTCAATGCAGGTCTACATCCACTCAGGATCCCATGGATAACGGTTCTGCTATGGCCTTATGCGATTCTGAAAATCTAATTTATCAAGCTGAAGATGAAGGTGAAGAAGATTGTGAAGTGCCAGGGGAACTCGCCAGGTTACTGCAACAAGAAGAGAGGACCATTTATCCCCATGAAGAACCAGTGGACACAATCAACCTAGGTACCGAAGAAGACAAAAGAGAAGTCAAGGTGGGTGCCAATCTGGAACCCAGTGTCAAAGAGTGTCTGATTCAGTTGCTGCACGATTATATTGAGGTCTTTGCCTGGTCGTACGAAGACATGCCAAGACTTGATGCAGATATCATAGTACATCGTCTACCTACAAAAGAGGACTGCCCACCGGTAAAACAAAAGGTCCATTGTATGCGACCAGACATGTCAGAGAAGATCAAAGCAGAAGTTATGAAACAATTCAATGCCAAATTCTTGGTCGTCACTTCCTATCCACAATGGGGTTACCAATGTTGTTCCTGTGCCTAAAAAGGACGGAAAAGTACGAATGTGCATGGACTATGGAGATTTGAATAGGGCAAACCCTAAGGATGATTTCCCACTTCCCCATATTGATATTCTAGTTAACAATACGGCACATCACAAAGTGTTTTCCATCATGGACGGTTTCTCAGGCTACAACCAAATCAAAATGGCACCTGAGGACATGGAGAAAACAACCTTTGTCACACAGTGGGGCATATTCTGCTACAAGGTTATTCCATTCGGGCTGAAAAATGTTGGGGTAACCTATCAGCGTGTCATGGTAGCTCTATTTCACGACATGATACATCACAAAATAGAGGTCTATGTGGACGACATGATATCCAGATATCAAACAGAAGAAGAGCACCTTAATCATTTGCAGAAACTCTTTGAGAGACTAAAGAAATACAAGCTGAGGTTGAACCCAAATAAATCCACATTTGGGGTGAGGTCTGGTAAACTCATAGGCTTTGTTGTCAGCAATAAAGGTATTGAAGTAGATCCTGCCAAGGTGAAAGCGATACAAGAGAATCCTGCTCCTCGTACCGAGAAGGAAGTCAGAGGATTCTTGGGACGGTTAAACTACATTGCCAGATTCATTTCTCACCTGACAGCTACTTGTGAACTAATCTTCAAATTACTGAAGAAAGATCAAGTAGTCAAATGGAATGACGAGTGCCAAACTGCTTTCGACAAGATCAAAGAGTACCTGCAAGAGCCTCCTGTTTTGATGCCACCAGTCGAAGGAAGACCATTGATCATGTATCTAACTATTTTGGAAAATTTAATGGGGTGTGTGTTGGGGCAGCATGACGAGTCTGGCTGAAAAGAGCACGATATTTATTACCTGAGCAAAAATTTTACCGACTGTGAAACAAGATATTCACTGCTCGAGAAAACTTGTTGCGCTCTGGCATGGGCTGCTCACCGGCTAAGATAGTATATGCTGACCCATACTACCTTATTGATATCTAAAATGGATCCAATAAAATACATCTTCGAGAAACCTGCTCTCTCTGGGAGAATAGCGAGATGGCAGATAATCCTGACAGAATATGATATACAGTATACTACCCATAAAGCAATAAAGGGCAGTGTACTAGCTGATCACCTGGCTCACCAAGCTGTAGAAGACTATCAGTCCATGAAGTTAGACTTCCCAGATGAAGACATCATGATGGTAAACAACTGTGAAGAATTCAGACTATATGACGGACCTGAACAAGGATCCCGATGGACCCTGGTTTTTGATGGAACGTCCAACACACTCAGCAATGGTATAGGTGTTGTACTCATATCTCCCGAAGGATGTCATACCCCCTTTACTGCAAGACTCTGCTTCAATTGTACAAATAACATGGCAGAATACGAAGCGTGCATTTTTGGTCTCAAAGCTGCCATAGATTTGGGGATCAAATCCTTAAATGTATTCGGAGATTCAGCTTTGGTCAATAGCCAGATCAAAGGGGAATGGGAAACCAAACACCCTAACCTTATCCCCTTCAAAGAACACGTGTTGACATTGATCCCACATTTTGAGAAGATTACCTTTGAGCATTTCCCGCGAGAAGAAAATCAGCTAGCAAACGCACTAGCCACAATGTCATTCATGTTTAAACTTAAATGGGATAACGAGGCTCCCCAGATCACCATTGAATGAATGGATGAACCAGCTCAGTGTCACGATATTAATACTGAAGAAGTAGTGGACCAGCCTTGGTTTCACAAAGTCAAGAGGTATCTCGAGGCTCAAGAATATTTGGAAGGAGCTTCAGTCAATGATAAGAAGTTCTTAAGGAGATTCTCTGCTAAATTCTTCCTTAGTAATGGCATTCTCTACAAACGCAACCATGACTCTGTGTTACTTTGGTGCGTAGATAAGGTTAAAGCGGAAAAGATCATGGCTGATCTACATGAAGGCACTTTTGGCACCCATTCCAGTGGGCATACAATGGCAAAGAAAATCCTACGTGAAGGCTATTACTGGCCTACCATGGAAGCAAATTGCTATCAACACTCTCGAACCTGCCACAAGTGTCAGATCTATGCTGATAAGTTTCACGTACCTCCGTTTCCTCTGAATATCCTAACGGCTCCTAGGCCTTTTGCTATGTGGGGCATCGATATGATTGGGGAAATCAAACCAATAGCCTCTAATGGACACCGCTTCATCTTAGTGGCCATTGACTATTTTATAAAGTGGGTTGAGGCGGCCTCTTTCGCTTCCGTTACCAAGAATGTTATAGCTCGTTTCATTAAACAGAATCTCGTATGTCGGTATGGTATCCCGGAGAGGATCATCACAAACAATGGTATGAATCTTAACAACACTATGATCATCGCACTATGCGCACAATTCAAGATCCAGCATCATAATTCTTCCCCTTACTGACCAAAGATGAATGGTGTTGTCGAAGCCGCTAATAAGAACATCAAAAAGATCATACAGAAAATAACAGTCATGTACAAAGACTGGAATGAGATGCTACCATTCACTCTCCACGGGTATCGTACCACAGTGCGCACATCAACCGGGGAAACACCCTACTCTCTGGTATATGGCATGGAAGTTGTCTTGCCTATTGAGGTCCAGATCCCTTCTCTGAGAATCATGAAGGATGCAGGGCTGAACAAAGACGATTGGATCCAGACTCGACTTGATCAACTAAACTTAATTGATGAGAAAAGACTTACTGTTGTTTGACATGGTCAAATGTATCAAAAACAGATGATCAAGGTTTTCAACAAAAAAGTCAGACGCCAAGTGTATCAATTCGGGGATCTGGTGATCAAACGTATCATACTTCCGCAAGGTGATCCCAGGGGCAAATGGACTCCTACATACGAAGGACCATTTATAATCAAAAACATATTCTCTAGTGGAGCAATGATCTTGACCACCATGGATGGCGACGACCTTCCACACCCTGTGAACACAGACATAGTCAAAATATACTACGCCTAAGAGACCCGCTGGGTTGACACACCAAGGAAAAATAAGGGCATCCCGACGAACCAAAAAGGTTCGGGCAAAAATTAAGGATAAAACAAAAAAAAATTGTACACCCCGCAAGCTGAAAACCCAAAAGGGCGACTTGGGAAAAAAAGGGTATCCCGGTGGACTGAAAACCCGAAAGAGCGGTCCAGGCAAAAGTTAGGGAATCAAAGTGTATGACTAGGTCCCGTTGGATCACCTTACGGACAACTTGCAAACTCAGTGGTTCTGATCAATTCAATCAGCTTTAGACAAGGCAATAAATAGATAAGACACTCAGAGACACGAAGGCTATAGCTGAATGGGAACCCCTTGGGATTATTTCACACAGCTATCTTTTCTTTGTATCAAATTTTCATTTTTACGATGGAATTCTCTTACTAGAATGTTTGTCTCATTGTACAAAAATACTTATTCAAAGTCAATACAAAGATATCCCTTTGAAAGTGCAAAACTATTTGTTTTTCTTTACTCTTGTGTTTTGTTTACAAAAACGTCCAATGATTTATTTTTGAACATATGCATTTGAACATAATTACTGTTTACAAATAAACAAAATAGAAAGACAATCACTGATGGCTTTAAGAGATAGGGGAATCTCTCTAAGTTATTTCCATAAAATCTCCCGCAGTGTGGAGTTTAATCCCCAACGGAACACACTTCCAGTTATCACTCCCCGGTAGAAGTCGCCTATTTTGTTCAGGATTCTCCAACAGGATTTTACAAGCAGTACACGGAGTTTCCCTTACAAATAGAGTTTATTTCTCTAAGAGGGAATTCATAAACACTTCAACTTCACAACATGAAGACTTACACTCCATATCCACAGCAGCAGTCGGGAATTTATTTTCCACAAATCTAACAAGCAGTGCAGCAGATTAGCTCACATACGCATATATCTCATTCATATATTATAAACATCGATAACGCGAATGCATGTATCATAATTTCGTTATGCTTGGCATTTCATACAACATGACATTGCATATTAGCTAACATTTTACTTTTTTCAGGATAAAGATTGATCAATAGCTACTATTAACAATGTTCAAAGGCTTTTCAGATACAGTTCAGATACGCTCCAGATACGGATGCCATTCTGATACTCATTCAGATTCAATCTTCAGATACAGTTCAGATATGCTCCAGACACGGATGCCATTTTGATACTCATTCAGATTCAATCTTCAGATACAGTTCAGATACGCTCCAGACACAGACACCATTCTGATACTCATTTAAATTCAACTCTCAAATACAGTTTAGATACGCTCCAGACATGGACGCAATTCTGATACTCATTCAGACTCAGCTTTTAGATACAGTTCAGATACGCTCTAGACACGGATGCCATTCTGATACTCATTCAGATTCAAGCTTTCAGATACAGTTCAGATACGCTCCAAACACGGATGCCATCCTAATACTCATTCCAATTCAATATTTCAGATACAGTTCAGATACGCTCCAGACACGGATGCCATCCTGATACTCATTCAGATTCAATCTTCAGATACAGTTCAGATACGCTCCAGACACGAACGCTATTCTGATACTTATTCAGTTTCAGCTTACAAATACGGTTCAACAATCATTTCTGGATGGCATCTACAATCCCATCTCCAACAACTTTCCATCATCCCTCCAAATTTCATCTTTAAGCCCATTCCCTATACCATCAACCATCACATCACCGAGTGCAAATTTTTGGGCACTCTAGTGTCCAATCATCTTCCACCTTCTAGTCACGAATGGAAAAACTCGCCAATCTAACTCTTCAGGCTTAAGAAGATTGAACAGGGGCAGTTGTTGTACCCCAAAATTTTCCCTCTCACTTATCAAGAATTTGCTCACAAGATCTCCCTTGGCTCAAGATTGCACTAGGGTTGATCAGCTTAAGACACCTCCTTAAGCACTAATGACCAAAATTAGGGTTTGAGATTCCACAAAGATATTTAAACTTCCAATGCCCCATATTACTTTCATGGATCATTACGGACCCTCAAGATTACTCATGTCAAGTTTCAAGCTTTAGATCACGCTTTTGCCCAGTCAATTGAGCAGTTGACCTAAAAATCAATTGTATTGGGGAAAAAGTCAACCATGGCCAATTTACTTTCAAACCTCATAATTTTTTATCCACGTCAACATTTTAAACTCATATGTATCATTTGATCAAGTTTGGACCACAATTCCTCAAGAAAGTTGATCAAATCTTCAAAAGGCCAAAATGGTCAAAATTAGGGTTTTGACTGGGAAAGGGCAATTTCTAATTTTTGACCTAGAAAATGATCAATTTGTTTAGGGCATAATCTTAAGAGTCCAATTTCATAATTTTGACTTATTGACATGGCTCAAAACATTGCTCAAGTCCAATGGATTGACAGATGAATTTTTAGTCAACTGTATATTGAAAAGTCAAACTTTGACTTTTTGGTCAAAATTAAATGCCAGAGATTACAATTCATAAAAGCATGTCAAAATATGAAACTTATTCATCAAGAAATCAAAATTTCAAAATTTCATTTTGAAAAGTGAAAATTTCTAAACTTAGAAATTTTTCTAAGTGTTGGAAATTTCTTATTTTTTCACAACTTTGATCAAAATTTTCACCATGATGCAAGAGGATTCAAAGGAAACTTCCAACATGAAAGTTGTAGATCTCCATGAAATCTACAACTTTTCTTCACATAAATCCTTCCAAAAGTGATTGGATCTCAAGTTATAATTTTAAGAACACATGGTCATGAAACAAAACACTTAGTGAAATTTTGCCCTAATTTGGTCAGGATTTTGACCCAACTTCATGGAACTTTTTCATATAGTTCCAAGGAGAGTTTTCAAAAGTGATTCGAAGATTGGTTGTAGAGAACATTTCAAGATTTCCAAAATGTCTACGAACTCCTTGAGATTATTTTTGAGTAGGGAGAATCAAAGAGATGAAGTTAGAGTTTTATCACTTGAATTACAAGTCATTTTGTGATGAACAAAATTCAAATTCAAAGTTATGTTGCATAACCTCTACTTTTCAGTCCTAAAACTTGTTAAGCACTCCATAATTAATTGCTTGCACATATGTTAGAGGTCTCATTTCAAGCATTCAATGCAAGGCCATGCTTTATATCCATTTTGGGAAGAAAGTGCACAATGCCATTTTGATAAAGTGACTTTTTGCACAAAACTTGTTCTTGAGCCTTGCACTTGTTATCTTCTGATCATACATGTCTCATAACACAAGAGAAATGGTTTAGACACTTACAATCACCCAGCCCATGCTTGTACTTCCCCTTGAAACTTATTTTCCCACTTTTCTTGAAAATCAAGTAACATAGCAAAAAGCTTGAAACTTGTACTTCTGACTTGCCAATCCACTCAAGACCTTTTGCTTATACATACACAAGCCATTTTCCACAAAATGCACACATGCTTGACCTGTGAAAAACACCAAGAGCTCAGAACTGCATCACATACCTCCATTGTTGCCTAACTTGACCAAAAGTTTGAAACTCATATCTCCCTCGTGCGTTTTCAAGCCTTTTGGTTCCTAAAGTTTCTAAACATCATTTAGAACTCATCCCACACCTTGTTACAAGACTGTAACACCATTAACACCATCCTCCACTTTCAAAAATAGAGCTTTTCACTTGGACTTCTCCAGAACTCCTCAGGTACTTTCAGCTCAAGCTAAGCATCCCATTAGCTTCCTAGGAACTTGAGGAAGCTAATCCAATCATTAGAACTCACTGAAAGCTACTCAAACTCCAAACCCAATACCCTCTTGAAAGGTAAGTTTTCTAACTTTGGAACTTTTCATATAGGCATCGTCAATGATTTATTTGTGAATGAAACATGTAGATATCATTGCCCTAAAGCTAACCATGTCCATAGTTTCCATTAATTTTTCTTGAGCTTAAAGAATTTTAAGATTGAAGTTTCTGAGATTTTTAGGGTTCAGATTAAGGCCATTAAAATTCATGCTTGTCTTTAATCTATAATGTTATTGCTTTGCATTTCTGAAATCGTGAGGAAATTTGCTACAAGTTTCATGTTTACAGTTTTCATTTTTGTTGAGATTTGAACAAGAGGCTCTGGTTGGGCGTGAGGTTGAAGATGAAGTTCAGACCATGGACTTGTTTACTATCATGTATTTATTTTTTTGATTATATAAACGGATGTATAGCCACTCCGGTGGTAGAAGCGCGTCTCTGTGACTAGAGGGACCTGGGTTCGAGCCCCAGTGGTATCCTTTTGGATTTTTTCTATTTTTTCATACATTCTGGCTTTTTTGGCATGCGCTGGGCCTCCTTTGAGCCTTATGTTTTTTTGTTACCTCTCACCCCCTGTTTCACTTACACAGCCCCTGGCCCATTTTTATTTCTTTTTTATTTATTTATTTATTTTCTGAAATATTTTATCTAATATTAAAAAAAATCATAAAAGATATAAACATAGTAGATTTATATTTTGACATAGTTTATTTATTTTTTTCTCACAAAAATCATTTTATTTAATCATACTTTATTTATTTTGACTAATTGTTTTGTAAATTTAATTAAAAAACTAGGTTTTTTTATTTATTTTCTTTTACACCAATTAAAATATATTATTTTAATATAAAAAAGACCAAAAATATTTTATAATACTATAAATTATTTTTAAAGACAAAAATATCAAAAAATATTATTCTCATAAACTTAATTTCTTTTTAATTAATATTTAGATTAGGGTTTTATTTAAATTATTTTCCTAATAAATTTAAGTTTTACTTTTAATTAATTATTTTTCTTTTAGTCAATTAGGTTAAACTCAAAACCCCTTTTCTCTAAAAATTCAAACAAACATCCATTTACTTTACATTTATATTCTTGTACATTTATTCATTTTGTACATTATATTCATTTAATTTCTTGTACATTTATACCAATTCAATATGGTTGTAATATATTAATTAGGTTTATTTTCTTGCAATCCCCATTTATAATTTGTACACCCCCTCCCACAAGTATTGTAATAGCGTAGTAATTTTAAATTCCATAATTTATCGCTTTATATACAAATGCTAGTAATTAGGGTTTATATGGAAAGAATAAAACCAATCAATTAGAAAACACTAATCAAAGACAAAAATAAAGCATGAAAACAATACACTTGCACACAAGCACCCCTAGGGTAAATCCACTTGGTTACCTTTACAAAATGGCCATATTACGCATGTGAGGTATCTTAGAAAAAACAAGCAAAATATAAGATCATAGTCCCTCGATGACGCTATCTATTTTGCCTTTCAAATGATCTTAGTCCCTAAACAGAATGCTAAGATACCTCACAACATTGCTAATCATGGTTATACGATGACCCACGCCCATCCCGTTTACATCCAAAGATAGGTTTACTTACCAAATCAATGGTAAGATAACAATGTCAAAGGTAAAAGGAAATGAACATGAAATACTTTTGAGTAGGTAGAATGCTCCTAATTACTTGCTCCATTTTATAACAAAACATCCTTTCTATTTTCAAAAACAAACACCTACACTTTAAAAACATCTTACAAACTTGAAAACATTTTCAAAAGATCAACATCTTTGTATACATTCTTACGAACGAGAACCATTACAAAGTTTGCCTAAACAATGGCCTCTTTAGAAAATACTTTCAAAAACCACACGAAGCATAATTTCAAACGAAAGCAAGTGATTTAGAAAGTAACTAAGAGCCCATGGAAAACTATGGATGAAAAGGGTGCTAATACCTTCCCTTTTCATAATCTACCCCCCGAACACAAGATACAATCTCAAAGGTCTTTCCTGTGCTTTTTCTCCTTTCCTTTTGGATAAAAGAAAAGTCGATGGCGACTCTTGCTAAACTGCAACATTTGTGATAAAACGCAAAACCTTCAAGTCAGTTCTCCCACCGTATCACAGCCGGCTTTGGTGCAGTCTGAAGTTGGTTGATACTCGATACTACACTCATTGAGATCTGACTTCTCGGGATATTTTGTCACCGTGAAAGAGGCTAGCGCTGAAACAATACCCGATAAGAAAGATCTGTGATATTGAGATCCCTTAGAACCCGATTACTATTTCTAGGACATGTTTGAGCCAACTAAACTTCAAGAGGGTACTTACCTATAAGACTCAATGCAAGCCTAAACCTAAGGACTTGTTTGCCTTGTTTGTATATACTTATTTGTACATAACATCATAAACATCATAACATCATACTCATTCTCACTAACCATTTCAAGGATTATTGGGATTTATCTTTGTTCGGTTTTGTATGATATAGCTTCTATCCGCGGGAATACTATCCAAGTCAATCTCGTAAGAATTCCTTCTCAACTAAAAAAGTTAGCATCAAGGGTCCCTGAAAATTCTTCATTCACCGAAAGACATGGTCTCCTCCTAAGCTTGGTTACCTCAAACGCTGGTGAAGATATGATGAAGGTGCTTTTACAATTATTTATTCATCTACACCATTGCTTCACTTTTCCCGATTATCAGCTTGTACCTACTCTGGAAGAATTCTCTCAACTCTTGAGGATTCCCATCCTCAATTAACTACCCTTCAACGGTACGGAAAGAGATCTAAAACCTGAAGAGATTGCCCAAGAACTACACTTGCAACAATCTGATGTCACGACTAATTGGGAAACAAGGAGTGGTGTCAAAGGTTTCTTAGCCAAGTTCTTGTTTGAGAAAGCCTAATATTGTTGGAACTCTTTGGACTTACAAGATTTTGAGGAAATCTTGGCCCTTCTCATCTATGGGATGGTTTTGTCTCTAAACCCTGACCAACTCATAGATGTAAATGCTGTCAAAATCTTCATGTCTCGCAATCTGGTGCATATTTTGTTGGGAGATATCCTACATTCTTTCCACTCTCGCACTATGAGGAAGAGAGGGATCCTTATGTGTTGCACTCCTCTCTTGGCTAGATGGTTTATTTTGCATCTTCACTAGTCTGTGTTAAAGAACAAGCAAGGTTTGAGGTGGTCCCATAGGTTGATGACGCTCAGACATTCAGATATCTATTGGTGTTCTCGATCCTTGGAGAATGTTACTATCATTGACCATTATGGGGACTTCCTTAATTTCCCTTTCCTTGGAATTAGAGGAGGTATCACTTACAACCCTTTCTTATCCTTGCGATAGTTTGGTTATGCCCGAAGGGATGGTCCTCATGAGATGCTCATCCAAGGAGTGGTATTCGACTACGAGAGCGACGATTAAGGCTACCGTCAGAGGTTTATGCGAGCTTGGAGGATGGTAAGAAAATGGATAGTAAGACGCTAGGACACAAGAATTCCATCCCCCTTGAGCCTTACCTTAGGTGGGTATGAGCTCGTGCTCAAAAACTTGTGATGCCTTATCCCTCCATCTTACCAGTTATCATGGAACCTGTGGTTGAAGGAGATGCCCCATACACTGTCCTCCATCCCGACATGCCTACTTCTCTTGAAGACTTGCAAAAAGTTTGGATTCAGCTAAAGGAAGAACGAGATACCTTCGAAGCTCAATTCTATGCTAGTGAGAAAAGGGTCTTGAAGATTACAAAGCAAATGCGTGAAGATCAAAGCGTGAACGCCTACCTTGCGCTGAAGAGGATGCGTTCAGTCTTTTTATCTTAAAGAGTTATTTTGTAAGCCCAAGAGGCATGTTGTAATCATTTTGAAATAATTAATGAAAATTGACGTTTGTTCATTCTTTGTCTATACAAATTTAAATTTCATAAATCTTTGAAATCATTTGCGTATACATCTTTCATGCATCATAACATAACAGGTTTCCTTATCTTTCTGTTGTTTATTTCAGTAAGATGGATCTAGAGAAAACTGTGAAGGACCTACAAGCACAAAACTCTCAGTTTCAAGAGACCCTGTTGGCCCTAGCCAATGGGAAACAAGACTTGATGGTGTTGCTAGTAGCTAAAAAGAAACCGAAGAGGAAAGCCCTGGTTAACATGCGTAGAAGGTTCAAAGAGTCAGTTCATCAGATCCCGGTAGTGGAAGACTCGTCTGAGGAAGACGAGAATCAAATTGGAGAAGATATGAGTACCCAGGTTGGGTGTATTAATGATCAAGCGTCTGATGATGATTATTTTGATGAGCAGTATCCTCCTGCCAATGTCAAGTACAAGCAGCTAGAAGACAGATTGAAGTCCGTCGAGATTCAAGCCGTCTCCGGTTTGGGTTTTGATGATTTAGGGTTAAGATCTGGGGTTGTTATTCCCCAAAAATTCAAGATACCAGTCTTTGCAAAATACGATGGAGTTTTTTGTCCAAAACTTCACCTGAAATCTTATGTGCGCAAGATACAGCCGCACATAGCTGATAAGAAACTTTGGGTTCACTTTTTCAAGAAAGCTTGACCGGGACGCAAATAGAATGGTTTTACCAGTTAGATGGTTCCCGTATCAATACATGGGAAGATTTATCCACCGCTTTCTACCGTCAATACCAGTATAATGCTGACTTGGCATCGACAAGAGTTCGGTTGCAAGACATGACAATGGGGAAGAATGAAGGGTTTAAAGAGTATTCCCAAAAGTGGAGAGACCTTTCCAGAAGGATTCAAACACCTTTGATTGATAGGGAGCACATTGATATGTTTATGGGAACTTTATCTGGTCCATTCTTTAATTTATTGGTTGGTTGTTCTTCTTCCGGTTTCCCCGAGCTAATCTTAACTGGAGAAAGAGTTGAAAGCGGCATCAAAAGTGGGAAGATTCCCATGGCATCTACCTCCACTTCCAATCCTGTAAATAAACCTTTTACCGCGAAGAAAGAAATCAATGTTGTGTGTGGGGCAAGGGCCTGTACCAAGAAGAATGACCGTCCATTTGTTAATGTTGTCTGAATCTCCAATCCAACTCTTCCTCAAAGACCATCTACCAATCATCAACGATTTGAAACTTCGAGAAGACAATTAACGAGGATAGGCATGTCACTATCCCAAGCCTTACAACACTTGCTAAAGGCTAATTTGGTGACATTGCGCGATCCTCCGGCCAATCCAGATACCTCTTCACCAAAGTACAATCTGAATGCTAAATGTGCATATTATTCAAGTAGTCCCGGGCATGAGACTGACCAATGCTGAGCCCTGAAGAATAAATTTCAAGACTTGATAGATAACAAGACTATTGAATTTGATCCTCCTCCAACTCCGAATGTAATCACTGCACTTATGCCAAATCATGGCAAGGGTGTCAATGTTGTTGAAGATACAATTTTTGTTTCCTCCGTTAAAGACTTGACTACTCTGCTAAACATCATAAAAAAGAATCTATTGAAAGTTGGGATTTCCCCTGGTTGTGTGAAGGATTGTGTTTGTTGTGCCAAACAACTCAATGGATGTGAAGCGCTGAAGGAAGGCATTCAACGCCTGATGAATAGCCATGAGATCCTATTTGATAAGACCCCGCTTGCCAAAAGTTTGACTAATAAATGTGAAGATATCTCCATCATAACCATATTAAACAAGCCTCTTAGGATCTCTTCCAAAGGTCCTATCAGTATTTCAAATGAACCAATTGTTGCTCCTCTGATAATTATCGCTCCCGGACCAATTCCTTACTCTTTCAATAAAGCAGTGCCATGGAACTATGGTGGTGGGGTGTTTTACCATGGGATAAAACAAGACGCTTGGACTAAAGAAGACAAAGCTGATGACGTTGATAACATAACTGGCTCAAGTAAGGTAACCCGAACTGGGAGAATATTTTCACCCAACATCTCACCACCAACTGTTACAAGGGTGTTTGTTTGCATCACTGCTACTAAGCCAAGTACTGATACAAGAGGGAAAGAGAAATTTGGTGAGCCTATCATGACAGGAATATCCGCAAAGGACATTGATGATGGAGAACCTTCGGCTCATGAGATGGACGAGATCTTGAAAATTATAAAAAGGAGCAATTTCAAGATTGTGGAGCAGTTGGGGCAAACCCCTTCCAAGATTTCTATGTTGTCTTTGCTACTCTGTTCCGATGCCCATGCTCGGGCATTAATCAAATTTTTGAAGAAGGCTCATATCCATCATGAGACCGCCACTGGCCAGTTTGAAAATTGCGTGGCAAGCTTGACGGTCGATAATGGTTTAGGGTTTTCGGATGCTGATCTGACACCGCTTGGGAAGAACCATAACAAAGCTCTACATGTTTCTATCAAGTGCAAGGGGGACAACCTTAGCACATGTCCTGGTTGATACTGGATCTTCTTTAAATGTGTTACCGAAGGGGGCGTTAGACCGTCTAGACTTTGAAGGACTAGTCTTGAAACCAAGTGATATTATTGTGAGGGCTTTTGACGGATCAAAAAGGACAGTTCATGGGGAGGTGGATCTCCCGATCAAGGACAGTTCATGGGGAGGTGGATCTCCGTCCTGCCTACTCCTGTTTGTTGGGTCGCCCTTGGATCCATGGAACTGGGGCAGTAACCTTAACACTCCATCAAAAGCTCAAGTATCCGGTCAAAGGAAGATTTGTCACTTTCTGTGGTGAGGAGGAGTTCATGGTAAGCCATGTCAATTCTTTCAAATACATGGAGATGGATGGAGAATTTATAGATACCTCGTGTCAAGATTTTGAAGTTGTGCCACTAATGGTTGTTGCTACCAAATGTTCCTCTTAGGTGTCCAAAGTTGTTAAGGTCGTGCCAAAGATGGTTTCATTAAAAGATGCTCGTGCTGCAATTGAAGAAGGAATTTGTGATACTTGGGGGGAAACTCTTCGAGATCCCATTCAAAGCAGGAAATTTGGTTTGGGTTTCACCGTCAAGGCACAAAAGGAAGTGAGGCGCGCGAGCGCAGGAAAGCCACCTCTCTGTATTGGAAGCCATGAAGTTAACATTGTAGGTGATTCTGATGATGAAGCTGCATTTGAAGATTGGGTGTATCCTACCACAACAAAGCTCAATAATTGGCACGTAAAGGACTTCGTTCTCATCTCCTTCATTGAGGAGTGATTACTTGTTTATTGCTTTTTATTAATTCAAGAACATTTTGTCTGTAATATTAAACAATGACTTTTAAGCCATGTGCCTGGCCCGGGGCACTATGGTCCATTTGTCAAGGGTTTTATTTATGTTCATGTTATCATATGATCATTCAATATAAACCATTGGACTTTTTGCATTCAAACTTTTGTGCTCATTGTCTTTCTTTTTCTTCAAATACATTGTTTTCAAAATAGCCATGTGTTTTACATGCACACACACACTCTTGCAGGTCCTCATCCATTCTGGATCTCATTTCCAATGACTCTACTATTACCGACTATGACTTTGAACATCCAATTAACCAAGCCTAAGACGAAGGCAGGGAAGATTGTGAAATACTGGGAGAACAAGCCATACTTCTATTACAAGAGGAAAAAGCTATTCAGCCGCACGAAGAGTCAGTTGAAGTCATCAATCTGGGTACCGAGACAGACAAGAAAGAAGTTAAGATCGGCGCTAATTTGGAAAGCAGTGTCAAGAGAAGATTGGTTCAGATGTTTCATGACTAGGTGGAAGTGTTTGCTTGGTCGTATGAAGATATTCCAGGGTTGGATACCGACATTATAGTTCATCGTCTTCCGACAAAGGAAGATTGTCCTCCTGTCAAACAAAAACTTCGTCGCATGAGGCATGACATGTCTGAAAAGATAAAAGCTGAAGTGATGAAACAATTTGACGCAGGATTCCTAGCTGTGACATCTTATCCACAATGGGTTGCAAATGTGGTGCCAGTGCCAAAGAAAGATGGAAAAGTTTGTATGTGCGTAGATTATAGGGATCTGAATATGGAAAGCCCCAAGGATGACTTCGCTCTACCTCATATTAATGTCTTGGTCGATAACACTGCTCAACATAAAGTCTTCTCTTTCATGGATGGTTTCTCTGGCTATAATCTAATTAGGATGGCTCCTGAAGACATAGAGAAGACCACTTTCGTTATGCAATGGGGCACCTTTTGCTACAAGGTCATGTCGTTCGGGTTGAAGAATGCAGGGGAAGCATATCATAGGGCTATGGTAGCTTTGTTTCATGATATGATCCATCATGAGATAGAGGTATATATGGATGATATGATTTCTAGATCACAGAGTGAAAAGGAACATCTCGATCACCTGTACAAGCTATTCGAGAGGTTGAAAAAGTACAAGCTGAGGTTGAACCCTAACAAATGCACATTTGGAGTGCGATCTAGAAAGCTTCTAGGTTTTGTTGTCCGCGGTAAAGGCATTGAAGTTGATCCTGCCAAGGTAAAGGCCATCCAAGAAATTTCAGTCCCCCACTTTGAAAAGGAAGTTAGAGGATTCTTGGGTCGTCTTAACTATATTGCTTGCTTCATATCTCACTTAACTGCTACTTGTGAGCCAATCTTCAACCTCTTGAAGAAAGATCAAGTAGTCAGATGGAATGATGAATGCCAAGATACCTTCGACAAAATCAAAGAATATCTACAAGAACCTCTTATTCTCATGCCTTCAGTTGAAGGAAGACCCTTGATCATGTATTTGGCAGTGCTAGAGAATTCCATGGGGTGTGTTTTGGGCCAACATGACAAGTCTGGACAAAAAGAGCATGATATTCATTACCTGAGCAAAAAGTTTACCGACTGTGAAACCAGATATTCACTGCTCGAGAAAACTTGTTGCGCTCTGGAATGGGTTGCTTGCCGGCTAAGACAGTATATGTTGACTCATACCACTCTGTTGATTTCTAAGATGGACCCGATCAAGTACATCTTCGAGAAACCTGCTCTTTCCGGACGGATAACCAGATGGAAAATGATCTTGACTGAGAAAGAAATTCAATACACAATGCAAAAGGCCATCAAAGTAAATGTATTAGCAGATCATTTGGTCCATCAAGCTGTTGATGATTATCAGTCTATGAATTTTGACTTCTTAGATGAGAACATCATGCTGGTGACTGACTACACGAAACTTAGACTGTATGACGGGCCTGAACAAGGATCCCGATGGACTATGGTCTTCGATGGGGCTTCCAACGCTTTGGGTAATAGAATTGGTGATGTGATTATCTCCCCTGAAGGTTTCCACACTCCTTTCACTGCCAGATTATGCTTCGATTGCACGAACAATATGGCTGAGTATGAAGCGTGCATTTTGGGTCTGAAAGCTGCCATTGATTTGAGAATCAAGCATTTGAATGTGTTTGGGGATTCCGCTCTAGTGATTAGCCAAGTAAAAGGAGATTGGGACACTAAGCACCCTAATCTCATCCCTTACAAGGAGCTTGTGCTATCTCGGATTCCTTACTTTGAAGAGATCACCTTTGAGCACTTCCCTAGGGAAGAAAATCAGTTAGCTGATGCTTTAGCCACAATGTCTTCCATGTTCAAGGTCATATGGAACAACGAAGCTCCTATGATTACCATTGAGAGATTCGACGAACGTGTACACTGCTGTGAGCTTGACACTGACACGGAAAAGCCATGGTACCATGAGGTGAAGAGATAACTTGAAGCACAAGAGTATCCAGAGGAAGCATCCATCAATGACAGAAAGTTCTTACGAAGATTTTCAGCCAAATTCTTCCGAAGTAACAGAATATTGTACAAACGCAACCATGATTCTACTCTACTCTGAGGTGTGGACAAGAAGGAGGCAGAAGAAATTATGGAAGGCATGCACGATGGTATCTTTGGAACTCACTCAAGCGTACATACGATGACCAAGAAAATCTTGAGAGCTGGTTACTATTGGTTAACAATGGAGACTGGTTGCCATCAACACTCAAGAACTTGCCACAAATGCCAAATCTATGCTGACAAGGTCCATGTGCCTCCTATCCCTCTGAACGTCATGACCGCTCTATGGCCATTTGCAATATAGGGCATTGACATGATTGGAGAGATCAAGCCCACCGCTTCCAATGGACATCGCGTCATTCTGGCCGCTATTGATTATTTCACCAAATAGGTCGAAGTCGCCTCGTTTGCCTCAGTCACCAAGAATGTGGTAGCCAGATTCATCAAATATAACCTCATCTTCCGCTATGGTATCCCCGAAAGGATCATCATCGACAATAGGACTAACCTTAACAATGCTATGATTACCAAACTTTGCACTCAGTTCAAGATCAAGCATCACAATTCTTCTCCATATAGACCTAAAATGAATGGCGCAGTCGAAGCGACGAACAAAAACATTAAGAAGATTGTGCAGAAGATGGTAGTAACCTATAAGGACTGGAATGAGATGTTACCGTTTTCTCTACATGGCTACCGTACTTCAGCTAGAACATCAACTAGGGAAACTCCCTTTTCTTTAGTCTATGGCATGGAAGTTGTTCTGCCAGTAGAAGTTCAGATTCCCTCACTGAGGATTATGAATGAGCCAGGCCTAGGAGAAGACAAGTGGATTTAGACAAGATTGGATCAGTTAAACTTGATCAATGAAAAGCGACTGGCTGCTGTTTGTCAAGGTCATACGTACCAAAAACGCTTGATTAAGGCTTTCAACAAAAAGATCAAGCCTCGAGTATATCAAGCTGGTGACTTGGTGATGAAGCGCATCATCCTGCCACAAGGCGACCCCAGAGGCAAATGGACTCCCACCTATGAAGGGCCATTTGTTGTCAAGAGAGTGTTCTTTGGCAGTGCCATGATGCTGACTACCATGGATGGTGAAGACTACCCACATCCCGTGAACGCGGGCATAGTTAATAAAATTCTACGTATAAGAGACCCGTTAGGTTGACACACCTAGGAAAAATAAGGGCATCCCGGTAAAACAAAAGGTTTGGGAAAAAATTAGGGATATATGCAAAAGATTGTACACCCGGCAAGTTGAAAACCCGAAAGGGCGACTTGGGCAAAAATGGGTATCCTGGTGGGCTGAAAACCCGAAAGGGCGGCTCAGGAAAAAATTAAGGATTGAAAGCGTATTACTATGTCCTGTGGAATCACCACGGTCAACTTTATTACCAAGGTCCGAGTTCAAACGGTCCAAGATCAATCCAATCAACTTCTGTCAACGGCAAGGGGCATTCGAAGACATTGGGGCAATAGTAGAGTTGGAATGCAATGAGATTATTTCCACATGGCTATTTGTTTTTGTTTTCAATTTTTGGTGTCCTTTCGACGATTTCCTCTTACTAGGATCTCAGTCTCTTTGTACAAAAACGCATATTCATGGGTAAAATATCAATACAAATATACTTTGAAGTGCAAACTTTCTGATTTTGTTTTGAATGCAAAAATGTCCAATAACTAACTAAAATTGAACGAACATATGCATATGAACATAATTAAAACTATTTGGCACGTGTGTCCTGCTAAACAACAGTAAGCACCTCTTTGAATATCCCCCACAGAGTTATTTCATTAGTATTATCCCCACAAGACCGACTACAATAAACCAATCCTCAAAAAAGTTGCTCACAAAGTCTCTTTGCATATGCTGATCTCCAACTAGAGTCTCAATCTCTTGACAACTCTCTCTAGCTAAGTTGATCCTACAAGAAGAAGCCTTGTGGATATCTTCCTAAAAGAACTCACCTCATCAGCAGTTCATCAAGTGTTCATCAACAGGGTTTATTTCCCCAACAAACAACATACAACTATCAACGAACAGCAAAATTCCCCGGCATAGTCTGAAGGGGTAAGCAAACACTTAGAAGGGGGTTGAATAAGTGAATCTTTTTGTTTCTAAAACAAAGCTCAACAATAATGGAAGGACAAGGTTATTTTTATCCTGGTTCGTTTGAACTCAAACTACTCCAATCCACCCGGCAAGGTGATTTCGCCTTTCTCAACAAGGACTTAATCCACTATAATCAATTGATTACTGTGATACGGTGGGAAGAACTGACTGTTTTTTGGAATGTTGGTTTACGTTTTGCGTTTGTTTTTGCAAAATGTCGCGGTAAGCAAGAGTCGCCACCGACTTTTATTTTATCCAACAAGGAAAGGAAAAAAGCACAGAAAAATTCCTTTTTCGAGATATTTCTCGGGTTCGGGGGGTAGATTATAGAAAGGGAAGGTGTTAGCACCCTTTCTATCTGTGGTTATCCACGGGCTCTTAGGTACTTGCTCAATTGTTTTCAAAATATTGCTTTCTTTGTGCTTGTGGGTTTGAAAAAGTTTTTTGTTTGAAAACTTCGATTTAACTCTTGCTTCTGTCCTCAAGAGTGTATGAAGTGTTTTTGAAAACTTTGTTCGAAAAGTGTAAGTGTGAAAAGATTTTGTTTTTTGAAAGAGCAAGTACCTAAGAACCATCTACCTACTCGAAAAAGGAATCGTTCTATGCTATTTTCCTTTAGACAATGCTATCCCATTATTAGTGAGTGAGTAGCACCGTCATTGGAGTTTGAGGGTCAATTCGAATGAGGGACTTGCGGTCACTAAAGCAATGTTAGGATGCCTTAGCGGTAACCCTAATGTCTTAGATCATTTTGTTTGAGGCAATCATATCTGAGGCAATCGTTTCGAGGCGACTATGATCTTTTAGACAAGAGGGCGACCTCTAAAATGACCTATACTCAATGATCACGCACGAAGGCAACCAAGTGGGGTGTACCCTAAGAGTGCGCATGTGCGACTGTGTTGTTTTCAATTATTTTTATCTTTGTACATGTTAAAGGTGATCTAAGTTGATTTTAGGTTAAAACATTCAGTCTTGTCATGCCATCCTATTATCAAGCATCTAACAATTATAATTCGCGGAAAATAAAAGTGCAAATATTAAATACAAGGCGTCGGGAATTTACATCGCCAAAGACAAACCCTTTAAAAATAAATAAAGCGATGAAGAAATAAATAAAAAGTCCTATTAAGCTATTACAATCCGGGAGCAAGTACAATATTGGATAAATAAATCGTGTGCGGGAAATTAAATCGAGCGTAAATTAGGGCTTTGACCCTTTTTGTTAAAGAAAAGATTTTTGTTATTTTTATTTTAAGAAATAAATTAACCTAAATTAATTACTAAATTAACAAATTAATTAATTAATAAAAATAAATTATTTATTTTGGTTTTTTTGTTATTTTAAGAAAGAAAAATAAAATTAATTGAATTAGTAAAAACCTAATTAAATCTAATTTTATTTTTATTATTTACAAAAATATGTTAAAGTTATTCTAATTAAAACCTAATTTAATTTAATTAGTGTTTATTAATAAAATTAAAATTAAAATTTGATTTGATAAAGAAAATATTTTTGTGATTTTATTTTGAAGAAAAGAATTTTTGTGATTTGTTGGTAAATTAAATAATAATAATTAACAAATACTAAATAAAATAAATAAAGAGAAGAGGGGGTTTGGGCCTGATTATGGGAGTTTGAGAAGCAAACTGAAGGCCCAAAAAATGCTGGCCTTGTTGACCTTTTCTGGATTTGGTGTGCATGCGCTGACTTGGATCATGGTAGACCTTCAAAACATGGCCACCAGATCTGGCCAATGGCCATTTGGCTACTGAATGAACGAGGGAGCATGGTGTTCTGCGCGCTTGAATATGCACAGGAGTACCTGAAGAGGAAAAATATCAAAGAAAGTGGGGGACCTGGGATTCGAACCCAGGTCCTGATGGATGATGCTTCGCTTGCCTTGCCACTATGCTATTTCGTTTTATTTGTTAGTAATATACAAAATAATAATAATAAAACAAAAAAAACGCTTATTGATCAAAAAAATAAAACGCGCGAAAAACATTTGAATGGGCCAATGAGTGAATGCCAGCTCTTCGTCCTTGTCCTTCCACTACTGTAATTTTACCTGCGGATTTGAATTCGCGGCTAAAAATGCAGCTCATTCCAAAAATCATTTCCTGGCAATAAAAATGACCTTCAAGGGCATGGTTGGGTTCGTCTCCTTCTCCTGAGTGCAACCATGCCCATTATATGAACCAATTTCACCTGAAATAAGAATCCCCAAAAACAAAAAACGCAACCCTAGCTATGGTGTTTTGGGGTTACAGCGCCTATAAACCAAATTGATTATTGCCAAAGGTTTGCAAATAACATGAGGGTTATGAATATGAAATTATTTCATTGTAACAATGTATAATTTCTGATATACGAAACCAAGTACAGGGGGAAATCGCGTGACACTTACAGTGCTTTGTGGTGTGTTAGAACGCTTGCTTTTGATCTAGATCGCTTGTGTGAACACCCAGGAAGAGATTGGGATATGTCTTGGCTTCTGAAAATGCCTCTAGCTATCAATTCGATTCCAAGATTTTTGTATATTTTCAAGTTTTGTCTTGCCTCTGCCAGCAGCCTCTAACCCTTGTTTCGATTGCCTCTGCTTCCTTATGTACTAGGGAATGTATTACGGTAAGAATTATGGATTGAATCTTCTCCCATCAATGTTTTTCCAATTTGATTTTATTCACTCTTTACAACTTGCCAAATTTGACAAATTTCAATCTTTTTGCACATGATATTGTATGATTAGAGTTTGATGATGATAATAATGATAATTACAACCTGAAACAGCCAAAAGATCTCATGTAATCAAAGTTTTGGATTTTAAATGATTTAATTTGATTTAAAATGAATAAATTCAATAAAAAAATCAAATAAAATAATAAAAATGAAATATGAGCTCATGGCTGAAGCTAGGACACGTGGGCAATGATGCAAGCTCAAACCAAGTGGAAAAGAATGGGCCCATTTGACAAAATTTGAAGTTTTGGGGATAGTTGACTTTTGGCAATTTTGCAAAAATGTCCAACTTCAACAATGCATAAATTCTTCAATTTTGAACTTTTGGAGGTTCTCTTGGACTTTTTAGAAATATTGAGATGTCCTCTAACCAACCCTTTTGGTCTCATCTCATTTTGATATTCCATGCTCAAGTTATAAGCTTTGGCAAAAAAGGTGTTTTTGTTGACTTTCAAAAATGACCTATAATGTCTAAATTTATAACTTCTTGTGAGTGCATTTTTTGATCTTGGGGTATGAAGATGGATTGTAGGAAATTTCATCCTATTCCAAATGAGATTTGGATGGGTCATTTCTCATAAAGTATGAGAAAGTTATTCTTGGTCAAAGTTGAGTTGACTTTTCCTACAAAACCCTAATTTAGCAACTTTTGAGTCTTGATGAATTTTGAGAAATCCTTGATGAATCTTGATCAACCCTTGATCAAATGATGAAATATCCTTCAAAATTATAATTTTGACAAAAAATATCTTGAAGTTTGACTGTTTATAGGTCACAGTTGACTTTTGCCCTAGCATAGTCGATTTTTGGACCTTTGAGCAATTGACTGAGCAAACTTCCTCTTCAAGGCTTGAAATTTGGAATGGATGATCTTGATAACATATTAGGACATTGGGGAGAACTTGAGGTCATTTGGACTTAAAGATATTTATGCAACACATAACCCTAATTTGGGGTTGACTGCCTTAGGAGATGACTTATCTGACCCACTCTTGAGCAACCTTGAGCCACTTGGAGATTTTTCTTGTAATATTTTGAGAAATATGGGAGGGAAAATTTTGGGGTACAACAGCTACCCCTGTTCAATCTTCTTAAACCTGAGGATGTAGATTGGCTTTCGTGCCTTTCGTGATCCGAAGGTGGAAGATGATTGAACACTAGAGTGCCCAGAAATTTGCACTCGCCTGAAGTAGTATCAGCCTTGTGATGTCGGGAATGGGCTTACAGATTCCATTTGGAGATTGCTGATGGGAGGATGGGCTTCATGATTCCATCTGCGGGAGTGTCGATCGCATAAGAGATTCCTTAGCGAGAACTTGCATACTTGTTGTTGTGGAAGATTCCGATTGGGGAGTCTGATCTTTGTCGAGATTTAGAACCTTATCTGTAATTCAACCGAGGATAATTCATCTGAGATTTAAGAACCGGTCAGTACTTCGACTGAGGAGGATTTCCGAGATTTAGAACCTTATCTGTAATTCAACCGAGACTAATTCAGTTGAGATTTAAGAACCAGTCAGTACGTCGACTGAGGGAAACATCTTCATTGAGATCTAGGAACTATCTGTACTTCAATGGAGGATAATTCTGTTGAGATTTAAGAACTCGTCCATACTTCGACGGAGGAAAATTGTCGAGATTTAGAACCTTATCTGTAATTCAACCGAGACTAATTCAGTTGAGATTTAAGAACCGGTCAGTACTTCGACTGAGGGAAACATCTTCATCAAGATCTAGGAACTGTCTGTACTTCAACGGAGAATAATTCTGTTGAGATTTAAGAACTCGTCCACACTTCGACGGAGGAAAATTGTCGATATTTAGAACCTTATCTGTAATTCAACCAAGACTAATTCAGTTGAGATTTAAGAACCGGTCAGTACTTCGACTGAGGGAAACATCTTCATCGAGATCTAGGAACTGTCTGTACTTCAACGGAGAATAATTCTGTTGAGATTTAAGAACTCGTCCACACTTCGACGGAGGAAAATTGTTGATATTTAGAACCTTATCTGTAATTCAACCGAGACTAATTCAGTTGAGATTTAATAACCGATCAGTACTTCGACTGAGGGAAACATCTTCATCGAGATCTAGGAACTGTCTATACTTCAACAGAGAATAATTCTGTTGAGATTTAAGAACTCGTCCACACTATGACGGAGGAAAATTGTCGAGATTTAGAACCTTATCTGTAATTCAACTGAGACTAATTCAGTTGAGATTTAAGAATCGCTCAGTAATTCGACTGAGGGAAACATCTTCATCAAGATCTAGGAACTGTCTGTACTTCAACGGAGAATAATTTTGTTGAGATTTAAGAACTCGTCCACACTACGACGAAGGAAAATTGTCGAGATTTAGAACCTTATCTGTAATTCAACCGAGACTAATTCAGTTGAGATTTAAGAACCAGTCAGTAGTTCGACATAGCTGAGAATTTAACTGCATCTTTCCTGAAAGGTAAAGGTCATTCGTATACAATGCATGATATATATCAAGCAATGATGTTCTCAAAATAAATGAGATTGTGCTGTATGATATGTATATGCATGTATCATGATGTATGGAGATGTAATGCTTTTAGCTGGGAAAATAAATCCCGGATAGCTGCTGGAGAATAGAGTTGGATTCTTCATTTCCACTGGAGATGGCGAACGAAGATGATTGTGAGAATAAACCTGCAGGAGAGGATAACTCCGTTGGGGAATAAACTGATGAGGAGATTACTCTGTGGAGAAGAGATGTTCTGCTGAGGATTCCACCGATGAATTTTGCTGGGGACGAATTACTGTTGCTGGTGATACTGAATCTTGTTGGGGATTGACTTCTTGTTTGTGAAAGGAAAGAACTCTGCTGGGGATGATATTTCAGCTGTGACTTCACTGGGGATAACCTTTTAGACACTTATGGGGATAATCCTTTGAACTTGTTGGGGACAATCTTCCAAAGTTTACTGGGGATGATTCTCCAAGTTCTACTGGAGAAGCTTTTTCAGACTGCGCTGGGAAAAATTTCAAACTCCACTGGGGATATCTTGTATTCTGCCGGGGAATATTCTTATACTCCGTTGGGGAATATTAAGATTGCTGAGGATATTAAACCTTTTCAGTGTTGATGGTAGATAAACTCTGCTTAGGGAGAATATTACCGATTCATTCACAGTTGCAAGTCTCAGCTGGGGAGAGTTAACATTACTGTCTTACTCTGCGCGGATTGAATGCATCTCAACCATATCCTTCAGCTGAATTTACCTTGTACCTGGAGTACAGAGCAACTGTACAGTTTAGACCATTCTTATTTTCCCCTGTTTCTGATATTACAAGTAATCGTCTTTTGTTTTGCATGTAAATATTTATGAGCAGCAATTAATGTCAAATGCATATATAAAAAATGAACAATTGGACGTTCTTTGCAAAACCAAATAGATAAAGAAAAAACAGCTTGAAATTTCTTTGAGAATGAATTGTATTGATTTTGAAGTTTGGCCTGTAAATAGGTGTTTTTGTACAAGACCGCCGAATAATAGAATTTACACAATTTGTGAAAAACTAAACAAAACAGTTATGTGAATAATCCCACTGGGTTCCAACTCTGCTATTGCCTTTATTTCCTCGAGCATCTCATCACTTTGCTACTGGTTAAAGGTAGATCATATTGATTAGTGTCGTCCGAGCTTGATAGTCGATACCGAAGTCTGGTTGCAAGGTGATCCAATGAGACATAGTGTTACGCTTTGATCCCTAATTTTTTCCTGGACCGCCCTTTCGGTTTTTCAGTCCACCGGGATACCCTTTTTTGCCCAAGCCGCCTTTTCAGGTTTTCGACTTTCCGGGTGTACAGATTTTTTCATTTTCATCCCTTATTTTTGCCCGAACCCTTTTCGTTCGTCGGGAAGCCCTTATTTTTGCCTAGGCCAGTCGACCTAGCGGGTCTTTGATTACGTGTAGTATTTTTTCACTATGTCTGCATACGGGGTGAGGAAGTTCGACACCATCCATGGTGGTTAGAATCATAGTTCCTCCTGAGAAAATGTTCTTAACCACAAATGGCCCTTCGTAAGTAGGGGTCCATTTGCCCCTGGGATCACCTTGAGGTAAGATAATGCGCTTGATAACCAGGTCCCCAACTTGATACTCTTGTCATCTGACTTTCTTGTTAAATGCCTTGATCATCCATTTTTGGTACGTCTGACCATGACAAATAACAGTAAGTCTCTTTTCGTCGATTAGGTTCAGCTGATCAAGTCGGGTCTGAATCCAGTCGTCCTCGCTCAAACCTGTATCCTTCATAACCCGAAGAGAGGGTATCTGAACTTCAATGGGCAAAACTGCCTCCATGCCATATACCAAGGAATAGGGTGTTGCCCCTGTTGACGTCTGTGCTGAGGTACGGTACCCATGAAGAGAAAATGGTAACATCTCGTGCCAATCCTTATATGTCACCTTCATCTTCTGCATAATTTTCTTAATGTTCTTATTAGCCGCTTCTACAGCCCCATTCATCTTCGGCCGGTAAGAAGAAGAGTTATGATGCTGTATCTTGAACTGTTTGCAGAGTTCAGTGATCATCTTATTATTGAGATTTGTACCATTGTCTGTAATGATCCTCTCTGGTACACCATATCGACAGATCAGATTATTCCGGATGAATCGTGCCACGATGTTCTTGGTTACTGTAGCAAAGGAAGCTGCTTCAACCCACATCGCAAAGTAATCAATTTCTACCAGGATGAAACGATGCATGTTGGATGTTGTAGGTCTGATCTCGCCGATCATGTCTATACCCCATATTGCAAAAGGCCATGGAGCCGTCAAGACGTTCAGAGGTACTGGAGGTATATGCACCTTATCAGCATAGACTTGGTGTGATCGGTGGAAATAGAACTGACTGTTTTGGAATGCTGGTTCGCGTTTGCGTTTCGCAAAATGTCGCGATAAGCAAGAGTCGCCACCGTCTTTTATTTTCTCCAATAAGGAAAGGACAAAAGCACAGCAAAATTCCTTTTCGAGATGTTTCTCGGGTTCGGGAGGTAGATTATAGAAAGGGAAGGTGTTAGCACCCTTTCTATCTGTGGTTATCCACGGGCTCTTAGGTACTTGCTCACTATGTTTTCAAAATGTTTTGCTTTTCTTGTGTTTGTGGGTTTTGAAAAAGTTCCGTTTGAAAACTTCGATTTAACTCTTATGTCTGTCCTCAAGAGTGTATGAAGTGTTGTTTGAAAACTTTTGTCAGAAAAGTGTAGGTGCGAAAAGTATTTTTGTTTTAAAAGAGCAAGTACCTGAGAACCTCTACCTACTCAAAAGAAATTAAGCTGTGTAAATGTCCTTTAGACAGTACCATCCCACTATTGAGAAGTAGGTAGCACCGTCGTTGGAGTTTTCGGGTCAATTCGATTATGGGACATGTGGTCACCAAAGCAATAGTAGGACGCCTTAGCAGTAACCCTAATGTCTTAGATCATTTTATCCGAGGCAACCGTTTCGAGGCAACTTGGATCTTTTAGACAGGAGGGTGACCTCTAAAACACCCTATACTCAATGACCACATCGAGGCAACCAAGTGAGGCGTACCCTAGGAGTGGCATGTGCGAGTGTGTCAGGATTCAGTTTATAGATTATCTTTGCACATGTATCATGGTGAGCTACAAGTTGATTTTTATTTTTCAGGCAAGTCTTGCATGCATAATTAGCAGTTAATAATTGTGCGAAAAATAAATTGCGGAAAGTAACTCTACGCTATTACAAGGCGTCGGGTATTTACATTGCCAAAAACATAACCCATGAAAAGATAAATTGCGAGAAAGTAAAGAAAGCGATAAAAGTCCTAATTATCTATTACATTCTCGGAGCAGATACATAAATATAATCAAATTAAATATGCGCGAATAGAAATTGAATCAGGACGTCCTAGGGTTTTGACCCTTTTTGAGAAAAGAATGGAATTTTGGTCTTTTTTTGTAATTAATTAAACCTAATTCTAATTAATTAAATAATTACAAGAGAAACGTATTTTTTTTTAGTTTTTTATGTTTTAATGAAAATAAAAATAAAATAAAATAAAGTTGTCAAAACCCTAATTCTAGATTGATTTTATTTATTGCAAAAATTGTCAAAGTTAACCTAATTAACTAAATTAATTATATTTAGAATTTATTTACAAAAATAATTAAATTAAGGTGAAATTAATAAATAATAATAATAAGAAGAAAATATTGTTTTCTGAATTAATTATGAAAATAATTATTTGTTAGTTAATAATAATAATGATAATAATTATAGTTAAAAGAAAATAAAAGAAAAGGAAAATAAAAAGAAATAATAAACCAGGGGGGGTGCCAGGCCTTTTTTGGAGGTGAGTTTAGAAATTCCTGGCCCATTAAGCTGCAAGCCTGTTTTGACCTTTGAGATTGTCTATGGTACGTATTGACTGGGAGCATGGTAATCACTCACTCTTGGCCTTTGGATGCATGCCTGTAGCCACTTCGCACCTGGATGTTTGGGATGCATGGTGGGACGCTTTGGATAGCCTGCATAGGAACACATGAAGAAAAGAACAAACAAATATTTTGGGGGACCTGGGATTCGAACCCAGGTCCCAATGATCAATACACAAACGCCTTAGCCATCTGAGCTGCACGCTTCATTCGTTATTAAGACAACACGCAATTATTATATTAGTAAACCAAAACATATGCCTGAAAAAAATATAAACGCGCGATTTTTGAAAAGGGCGAATAGGAGGGAGACGCGTCAGCGTCTTCTTCGTTTATCACTGGTTTTTTACCTACGAATTTTTATCCGCAGGAAGTTCCGTAGGTTCTTCCTAAAATTGTCCCTAGGCTTTAAAAACTCATTCCAAGACCATGGTTGGTCTCGTCTCCATCTCCTGATCACTCATGTACCAACCATTGTGGCCAATTTTCCCTGCATTGAAAACGCCTAAAAAGCAAGCATATAAACCCTAGAATCGGGCATCTCAGTATAGGGCATAAAAACAAAATTGGCTATTGCAGTTATGTTAGAAATCAAGCAATGAATATGAATATGTCAACGTTTTGAAGAAAAAATACAAGAATTGAGAATTGAGGTTTCGTGTTCAGGGGCCAGTTTGTGAGAACTTACAGCTTTGTTCAGTGGATCTTAGGACGTGATATTGGTCGCGTTAGCTTCAGTGGATAGCAAGGAAGGGAACCACGTTCTTATTTTTGTCTGAAAACGCCTCCAATAGTGTTCTTGATCTCCCACTTTTCTAACAATTTTTCAGTTTTGCCTTGGCCGTTTTAGCAATGCTTGGGTCGTGAATTAGGTTTAGGCTTCTTGCATATGTATAAGGCAATCAGTCTAGGTCAAAATTTGGGCTTGTATCTTTGTGTATTGAAGTTTGGGGATTTGATTGACCACCATTGAAAACCTATCCAAATTTGAAGAAAATCTAAGATTTTATGCACAAAAAAGCCCTAGCACGAATTGGTTAGTTGGCACATGATATATGAAAGCTGTTCAAATCATAAAGATACTATTCCATTGATTTTTAGATTTTATTTGAATTATTATAGATTTAAAATGAATTAAATCAATAAAAATTAAATAAAATAGAAAAATAAATGTTTGATCTTGAAATTAATCATGGGACACGTGTGTGGCATGAAAAGGCTGAATCAAGTGGAAGAAAGTGGGCCCTTTTGTCAAAAATTGAAGTTTTAAGGATAGTTGACTTTTGCAAATTCATGAAAATTTCCCAACTTATCCAATGCATATCTTGCTCAATTTTGATCCTATGAACATGTTCTTGGACATTTTGGAAAGGTCTTGAAGTCCTCTAACCAATGCCTTTTGTCCCATGTCATTTGGATTTACCAATCTCAAGTTATGGCCTTTGACTTAGAGTGCATTTTTGTTGACTTTTGAATTTGACCTATAATGTAGAAATTGATAACTTTTTGTGAGAGCATTTCTTGGACTTGGAATGTGAGGATGAGTTGTAGGAAATGTCATCCCCTTCAAAATGAGCATTGGATGGGATTTTTCTGATGAACCATGAAATAGTTGTGCCCTGGTCAAGATACAGTTGACTTTTATATTGTTCAAAAATAGTAACTTTGGGCACCTTGATGATTTTTGAGTCATGCTTGTGGAATCATGATCAAGACTTGATCAAATGATGATTGTGACCTCAAAATAATATGTTGACCAAAAATTTTGACTTTTGACTGCAAAATGACCATTTTACCCCTACAGTTGATTGTAGAGCAAATAGGGCTTTTGACTGTGGAATTTGGCACTGTGAGCCTTGAGACTTGACATGTAGATGCTTGAGGATGTATGTAGGCCTATGAGACTTGATTGAGCCACTGAAAACCCCAACTTCATTGAAGGAACCAAAACCCTAATTTCAGCTGGCTTAGGAGGTGGTTTGAACTGTGCAATCCTTGAGTAGTCTTGAACCATTTGAAGATGATTCTTGACAAATCTTGAAGAATATGGGAGGGAAAATTTTAGGGTACAACACTTGGCACTTGTGACAGGTCTGAGAATGCTGATAACAGTCGGCTTCCATTGTAGACTAATAATATCCTGCCCGTAGGATTTTCTTTGCCATGGTGTGTCCACTGGAATGAGTCCCAAAGGTACCTTCATGCAAATCTGCCATAATCCTTTCTGCTTCGTTCTTATCCACACAACGCAATAAGGTTGAATCATGGTTACGCTTGTAAAGGATGTCATTGTTGATGAAGAATTTCACCGCGAACCTCCTCATAAACTTCTTATCATTAACAGATGCACCCTCGGAGTATTCCTGAGCCTCAAGGTATCTCTTTACCTCATGAAACCAGGGCCTTTCTGTTACCTCTTCAATATTAATGTCACGGAAATGTGCCGGTTCGTCCAATCTTTCAATGATAATCTAGGGAGCTTCGTTGTCCCAATTAACTTTGAACATAAAAGACATCGTAGCCAGCGCGTCCGCCAACTGATTCTCCTCTCTAGGGAAGTGTTTAAAGGTTATCTCCTCGAAGTGGGGAAGCAATGTCAACACATACTCCTTGTAAGGAATAAGATTTGGGTGTTTCCTATCCCACTCGCCTTTGATCTGACTGATCACGAGAGCGGAATCTCCGAAAACACTTAGAACCTTAATCCTTAGGTCGATAGCAGCTCGAAGACCCATGATGCATGCTTCATACTCCACCGTATTGTTGGTGCAGTTGAAACATAGTCGGGCGGTAAACGGAGTATGATAGCCTTTAGGAGATATGATCACGGCACCAATGCCATTACCCAAAGCGTTCGAGGCTCCATCAAAGTACATAGACCATTGGGATCCTTCCTCAGGTCCTTTATCCGGTCCAGGTGTCTCGCAGTCAGTTACTATCATGATATTCTCATCTGGAAATTCAAAGTTCATAGACTAGTAATCATCCACTGCCTGATGTGCCAAATGGTCTGCTAACACACTTCCCTTAATTGCCTTTTGGGTCGTGTACTGGATGTCGTATTCAGTCAAGATCATCTGCCATCTTGCTATTCTTCCGGACAAGGCAGGCTTCTCGAAGATATACTTGATTGGATCCATCTTTGATATCAATAGAGTAGTGTGATTCAGCATATACTGTCTCAGCCGGCGAGCAGCCCATGCCAAAGCGCAGCAAGTTTTCTCAAGCAACGAGTATCAGGTCTCGCAGTCGGTAAACTTTTTTCTAAGTTAGTATATAGCATGCTCTTTTTGGCCAGACTCGTCATGCTGACCCAGCACACACCCCATTGAGTTGTCGAGTAATGTCAAGTATAATGTGATCGGTGGATTTAGAACTGACTGTTTAACACTGGTTCGCGAAATGTCGCGGAAGCAAGAGTCGCCACCGTCTTTTATTTTCTCCAACATGGACAGGACAAAAGCACAGCAAAATTCCTTATGAGATCGTTTCTCGGTTCGGGAGGTAGATTTATAGAAAGGGAAGGTGTTAGCACCCTTTCTATCCATGGTTATCCATGGGCTCTTAGATACTTGCTCTTATGTTTTCAAAATGTTTACTTTTCAAAATGTGAGTGGGTTTGAAAAAGTTTCATGGAAAGATTTCTGAATAACTCTTGTATCTGTCCTCAAGAGTGTTTGAAAAATTCGTTTTGAAAGCTTTTCAAAGTGTAAGGGGTGAAAAGATTTTGTTTTTAGAAGAGAGCAAGTATCCATGAGTCATCTACCTACCCTAAGGAATTAGGCTGTGTAAAAGTCCTTAAGGTAGTGCTATCCCACCATTGAGAGGTAGGTAGCACCACCGTTGGAGGTGTTCGGGTCAATTCGATTGTAGGGACAGTGTGGTCACCGAAGCAACAGTAGGACACCTTAGAAGCTACCCTTATGTCCTTGATCCTTTTTTAATCCGAGGCAACCGTTTCGAGGCAACTGTTTCGAGGCAACTGTTTCGAGGCAATTGTTTTGAGGCAACTGGATCATGGACATAAGGACCGCTAAAACGTCCTATACTTGACGACCACGTTTCGAAGGCAACAGGTGAGGCGTACCCTAGGAGTGGTGTGTGTATTTGTGTGGTGTTTTCATGTTAACAGTTATCTTTGATCATGGCATTGTGAGCTACGCGTTATTTTTAGTTAACATACATTCTTTCATGCAATTTAGAATTTAGGAGTGCGGAAAATTAAAAGACGGAAAGATAAAAGCTACGCTATTACAAGGCGCGGGTCTATACATCGCCAAAATACAAAGACCCGTTTTTGATAAAAGATGCGGAAAGTAAATAAATGCGGTAAACCTAATTACTATTACATCCTTGAGCAGTTACATAATATTCAAAAGAAAATAATGCGCGAAAAGAATAAATTGGACGTCCGAGGGTTTTGACCCTTTGCTTGAAATTAAATTAAATTAATACATAATAATTATTTAATTAAAGAAAAAGAAAGCGTTTTTATGTTTTTGTATTTATGAAATAAATAATTAAAAGGAAACCCTAAATCTAGATTATTTTAATTATTAATGAAAATATTAAAGTTGACCTAATTTACTAATTAATTAATTTACATGTTTATTTACAAAAATAATAGTTAATAATAATAATAAATAAATAATGATGAAAATAATTAATTAAGAAAAAAAAGGTGAAAATGTCAAAACCTAATTCTATGTATTTTTTATTTGTTAGGAAAAAGATTAAAATTTAAACCTAAATTAACTAAGTTAATTGTTAGTTATTTATTTACAAAAACTAGGTTAGTGGTGAAACTAATAATAATTAAATATAAAACATTTTTTTGGTTTCTGATTTTTTATTATGAAAATTAATTAATGGTGAATTAATAAAAGCAATTAAAAACAATTGAAAAGAATTAGAAAAGAAAAGAAAATAAAATTAAAAAGGATGCAAACCAAGGGGGGTTTCAGGCCCAAATGGAGGTTTTTGAAGTATTCTGGCCCATTAGACAAAGCTCGTTTGACTTTCCAGGATTGTGTGTGTGATGTTGACTGGAGTGTACCATGGAATTCATTCAGTGGCCCTTGGATTGATCATCATGAGCGCGTGGCAGTCTTAAGCGTGAGTGCGTATGGTAGGGCATTTGATGAAAGCTGCACTAGAACACTTTAAGAGAAAAATCAAGAATTATATGGGGGGGACCTGGGAATCGAACCCAGGTCCCAATGCTTGCAACACATGTCTTTCACCATCTGAGCTAGGCAACGCGTTTGTAGTGTAACTGGATAACAATTATTATATAAGAAAACAAATGTTAATAATATAAAACAAAAAAAAACGCGCCAGATTTTGAACTATCCAACCATGTGATGACACGCCTGTCTTCTTCTTCGTTTACCTGCAAAATATGAATGAGATAGCGTGGGTTTTAAACCCCCACAAATTGAAAGTCCTGAAAATAGCGATTAGAAGAGGAGGTAACATAAATTGAGCGCGAGGGTATCATTTGATTCGTCTTGAGCTTCTGAATTCAGCTGTATAGGTTTCAAGGTTGAATTTTTTCTCTACAAGAAAGTCCTATTTTCAAGCTTCAGAAACCCTAGGTTTCATCCATGGTGAATTTCGTTTCAAGCAGTTTTAGCACAATTAAACTATATCAAAAGTTTCAGGGAGATGTCAGTAATGCAAATCAATGATCAAAACATAATAATGATGCGTAGGAATTAAAATTTGATTATGGAAATATTTGTGAAAAACGTGACTTTGTTCTACCGTTTCTTTGAGTATGAGGACCTGTTCTTGATGCCAATAGCTTCCTAGCAATGTCAGTAATGTAATGGAAAAGATTTTAGGCCTTGAATCGTACTGCAAGTATAATTTCAGTTTCACAACTTTCTTGATTTTTTTGCAAAGTGGGTATGTTGTTGCAGCAGCTTTTTCGTGTCCTCTGCACTAGGGTTCACTTGTGCCTTTGTATGTGAATGATTCTAGGTCAAAAATAAGCCCATAAGTCCATGGATTAATGACTTGAATATTTGATTTCCAATTATGTGTTTTACAATCCTTTTCCTTGAAAACTTTGCCAATTATGGAAGATCTTGTCCCCTTGGATGATGCACGAAATCTATAGCATATTTGGAGTATATTTGCTGCATAAAAAGATTTAAAAAGCATATCTTTGAATTTTCCCATAATTAAAACTAATTAAATGAATTAATATAAATATAAATTCAATTAATTAATCAAAAATAAGAAAATAAATTATTTTGAGCTCAATGGGTCGTGCATAGAATTTGGGTAATGATTCAAGGAAGAATTTGAGGCCCATTAGCAACTTTGAAGTGTTTTAGGCAAAGTTGACTTTTGAAAATTCCCAAAAATTTTCCAACTTCTCCAATGCATATCTTGCTCAATTTTGAAGTTATGAACATGTTCTTGGACATTTTGGAAAGGTCTTGAAGTCCTATAACGAATGCCTTTGGTCCCATGTCATTTTGATTTACCAATTTCAAGTTATGGTCTTTGACTTAAAGTGCCTTTTTGTTGACTTTTGAAAATGACCTATAATGTTGAAATTGATAACTTTTTGTGAGAGCATTTCTTGGACTTGGAGTGTGAAGATGAGTTGTAGGAAATGTCATCCCCTTAAAAATGAGCTTTGGATGGGATTTTTCTAATAAACCATGAAGAAGTTATGCCTTGGTCAATTTGCAGTTGACTTTTCAGCTGTCCAAAAATGGAAACTTTTGCATCTTGAGACTTTTTGAGCCATGTTTGTGGAATCATGACCAAGAATTGATCACATGATGATTGTGGCTTCAAAATAAGATGTTGACCAAAAATTTTGACTTTTGACTGTCAAATGACCATTTTGCCCCTACAGTTGACTGTGGAGCATTTAGGGTTTTTGACTGTGCAATTTGATGCTGTGAGTCTTGAAACTTGACATATGGATGCTTGACAATGTATATAGGCACATGGGACTTGATTGGACCCTTGGAAACCTCAATTTCTTTGCAAGAACCAAAACCCTAATTTTGACTGTGTTAGGAGGCAATTGGACTGTGCAACCCTTGAGAGATATGGGAGGGCAAATTTTGGGGTACAACATATAAGATCAAAGGTCTCCCTTCAACTGGAGGCATAAGAATAGGAGGCTCTTGGAGATACTCTTTGATCCTTTCGAAAGCAGCCTGGCATTCATCGTTCCAACGTACTACTTGATCTTTCTTCAGTAGCTTGAAGATTGGCTCACAAGTAGCAGTCAGGTGTGATATGAATCGGGCAATGTAGTTCAGATGTCCCAGAAAGCCTCTGACTTCTTTTTCTATTCGGGGAGTTGGCATTTCCTGTATAGCCTTCACCTTTGTAGGATCCACTTGAATACCTTTGTCGCTTACGACGAAACCCAGCAGCTTACCAGACCTCACCCCAAAGGTGCACTTGTTCGGGTTTAACTTCAATTTGTACAACTTCAACCTGTCAAATAGCTTCTGAAGGTGGTCAAGATGTTCTTCCTCACTCTGGGATCTTGCAATCATGTCGTCGTATTGTTTACCTTGGTTTTTGGTAAACAACCGCTGATCCTCCAAATGGTTACTTATTTGGTTACTCGCAGGATCGATCAGATTGATCCTAGGACATAGGTTGATTTTGAAGTTTGATTAAATTGGATAAGGCTTTAAATACAGAGGCTTTAAATAACATAAAGAGGTTTCAAGTAAATTGCATGAAGAAAGGACTTGGTAAAATAAACAAGGCTTAAAGTAAAAGGCTTCGACAGGAATGTAAAGAGGAAAGCAAGTAAATTTCTGGAAAAGTAAATGACTTTGATTAATAAAATTGGTGTTTCACACATACATTTCTCAACAATTCTTTCTCACACGCTGGGTACTCGAATCTATATGAGTGACTTTGTATAGAATTGTGAACACACGCGAGAAACTACATGACTACTATTATTTATACTAAAACATCCCAAGTAACCGTCGGGCAGTTACACTGCTTCGAGATCAATCCACTTGGCACGTTCTCCACGTTCGACGCTCCAGATCCTTGCATGTTTGCACGTAGTAACTGCTGGAAACCGTTTTCCCTCCAAAAACTTGAATTTCAAACTGCTCCACTCTGAACCATCGAACACTTTCGTCAAGAGATATCTTTGACGAGAAACTCCTTCGACGTCGAAGGCAACCAGCCTTCTTCCTTGGAAGAAATCTTCTAAGTACTTTGCCATCTTTCGACGGGCATTTCGACAGACTTAGCCAGTCGAAGACATCCTTCAGCTTTAATGGCTGACATCAACAAAACAAAGGTGTCGAATTTAGGAGCCAACAAATTGCCCCCCAAGAATGCCTTATTTCGACTCTGAAAGAAAAAGGCATTCTTTGAAACGCCATTCGACACCTGTCTTTCCACACTTAGTCACAAATTAACTTGTGCACTTTTTGTTGTTTTCTACCAACTATTGGCAATCCCAAGAAAACCATCATTGTTCCGTACCTAGGACGTCACTTTCAGTACGGCGTGCAGTACCAAACGTCATTTCAGAATTTGTCATTATGACAATTCCCAAAAACGAGGACGCACGCTGCGTCCCTCTATTTCTGCAGAACGGCTAAAACAACAGGGGGCTGCCACGCGTCCCACTAACTCCTGCAGCATTAAATGGCATTTAATGTCCTCGTTATTGGGGATTTTTCCCCACTACTATAAATAGCAGCAAGTATCCCATTGTGGGACTTTTTACGCCATCTAGCCTTTCAAACTTCTCTGTTTTCATACAAGCTTGTTATCTTTGCAGAAACTCTTCCTCTTTCACTTTGTCTTCAACCTCAACTCTAACAATGGCATCTGCTTCCAATGCTCCTGGCGCTACTGTACCATCTGAAAATGCTAAACCCAAGGTTTTCGTCACTGCTCCGGTAGTAAATTCTACAGGCAAACGAAGAGTTCCCGAACCCTCGGATATCGCCGTTCGCGATGCCTACTCACGCCATCTTATGATCCCGGTTGGATACTCCAACCAGATCTTTGCAATGTCTGGCCCCATGTATCCAAGTATCTCTGAGGCTTTGAAGATCAAGAGTTATTTCCCGGTAGTTGAGAAACTCAAACCGGTCGCATGTGCCAAGAAAGACGCAGAAGACAATGAAGACCCTGCACATGAAAAAATCGACCTCCGTTTCTTCAACAGAGGTGTTAGGGCCTTCAGGTCTTGCCCTAACCTTACCCCTGATTACGTTGCTTGGCTAGTAAAGATGGAGAAGCACCAAACTTCGATCTGGAAGGATATGGGGATCTTCGACCTAGTGATGCTGTCGAAGACAGGTTTGAACTATTCCCCGGAGATGCTGATAGCTTCTCTGCTGTTCTGGGACTACTCCCACTTTACTTTCCATCTCCCCTGTGGGATGCTAACCCCCACACTCTTCGATGTGGCCGCTATTACTGGCCTTCGACCCACCGGGGATTACTTCGATCCGGAGGAGATGTCGGAGGACCAAATTGGCTTCTCTGAGACCAAACCAACATACACCACTTTCATCAACCATTATCATGACAGGTCGACAGATGCTGTGTCGGATGTCGAACACATAGCGTTTCTAGCCTTATGGCTGACTCGCTTTGTATTTTGCTCGAAGTCTTTACAGGTGACCAAAAAGATGGTCACTCTTGCTACTCAACTGCATCATCGCCAAAACATCTGTTTGGCAGAACTGATTCTGGCTAGCCTCTATGATTCGATCAGCAATGGGGCAACTCTTCTGAAACATATCGAGGACAGGGCCAGTTTGCTACTTGCTGGGCCTTTTTGGCTGCTCCAACTGTGGCTCAACGCCACTTTCGAATCTTTCTTACCTAAGAAGGTTCAGATAAATGAGCAGGCTCCAGCGATAGCGAACAGACGCGTCGAAGGAACCAGGCTGGCTCTGCTGACACCTATGGATGATGGACTGGAGTTTCAGCAAACCTTCACCAACTTCGTTCTAATGTTTGCTCGAAGGAAGGAGTTTGTTTCAACTATGGCTCCATTTGCTCGACGGCAGGTAGGCCCAGCATGGTTCACAAGGCCACATCCAAGGACGTCGAGTGGTCCTAATGTTGATGAACATACAATACTGTGGGAGGCGTTCCTTACACCAAGGATTATGCCTCTTCGATTCAGGAGCTCTAAGACTCATTTGAGTCTGATTGCATACCAACCAAACCTGGTATCTCGCCAGTTTGGTATTATCCAAACCCTACCTTCTCCGATTTTTCCACGAGAGAAGTCAATGTTGTACTTCTGCAATGATTACACAGAAGAAGCTGCCATCAAGCATATCGGAAGATATGTTGGTCGAACAGTCCTCTCGTTGTTTGACTACCAGCTCAATTTTCTTTGTTCACCATCCTTCGAGGAGTGGTGGAAAAGCTATTATGCTGAGTACTTCTTCGACGAGAAGGACTTCATGGATGAGCTGCAGAAGTCTTTTGTCCTTGTGTTGGACAAAATAAAGAAATGTAAGTTCATGCTCTCACATTACTTTTTGTCTTTCTCTTCGACTGCTAGCCTGTTAACTTTTTATTTGCTTTCAGTTGTTCGAAAGCCTGTAGCCAAGAAGGCTACAGAAGGCCAACAGGGAGGAGGCCCTTCAACAAAACCTCCACCGCCGGCGAAGACTACAGCACCGGCGAAGACCACAAGCAACCAACAGGGGGAAGGCTCTTCGAAGAAGCCTTCTATATCGGTAACCAGATTTACATCATTTTTCCTGGCTTTCAACTTTTCACTTTCGATGCAATTATTAAATCGAATTCCCATTGGTTTTCTAGGCACCTTCGCCCAAGAAACAGCCAGCACTGGTGGTCGAATCTGGGAGTGATGAAGAAAGTGATTCTCCTCCTGCCCCTCTAAAGAGGCGAAAGTTGACGAAGGATGCTTCTGTTCCTGCTCCTGCTCCTGAAGGTCGAACCATCAGAATAAAAGTTGCTGGGAGAAAGCCTAGGCCACCTCCAGTGATCATCGAGGAGCCAACTGAGGAGGAACTAAACATTCTTCTTAACAAGCCTGTCGAAAGCGACAATTCCAGCCCTGGGGCTGAAGCTAATCCACAGGTAATCCCTTAAACCTTTTTATAATTTAGGTATAGATACCCATATTCGATTGTGTCTCTTTCGACATCTGAAGATTTGTCTTCTTTCCTTTTTCAGGACACTACTGAAAGTTCTCCTCCAAGGACCTCTGAAACGCTGGAATCTGCTGAACTTAGCAGGCCTCAGGAAAAAGGCTTGGGAAATGACGAAGCCCATACTGAGAATGAGGCCAATGCTGAAACGGTAGAAAAACCAACAGAGGAACCTCTGGTGGAGGAACAACAGCCAGAAACGGTTCAGGTGGTGGATCTGTCAGAAGAGAATCATGAAGAAAGGGACCAAGGCAATGCTGGCGAAGAAAATCAAGATGCTGCTGACGAAGAGAACCAAGGTGGCACTGGCGAAGGACACCAGGGTGACGCTAGCGAAGAGCACCAAGATGACGCTGGCGAAGGGCACCAGGGTGATGCTAGCGAAGAACCACAAGTCGACGCTGGTACTGCCCCAGTCCGAGTCGAAGAGCAACAAGTCGAGGCACCTAACATTCAACAGCCTCAAACTCAAGATAATGCTATTGCAGGGGTTACCTCAACGAAGCACAGGTCAAAAGAGGATTTAGAACTTTTAAAACAAACTGACCCTGTTAGCTATCTCAATGCAATCATCGAGAGCAAGAGTTCGTCTGATGCTAGTCAGGAGATTCCTGCCCTGTCGGGGAAGTCTACTGAAACCTCTCCTCTCAATGACGCTTTGGCGAAGGTTAAGGCCCAGTTCTTCAAGAGGGACTTGATGAAGACTTTAGAGGGGGACCCCACTGCTCCATCATGTTTGAAGGATGTCTTGAACGCTGTCGACTTGTTAGCTGTAGCCCCAGAAGTCTCAGGCTTGATCATGGAGCTACACTCTATGATTGATCAAGTCTCGGCAGATTACAGGCGCCAAAGGGGGTTTAACAGTCAGCTTGAGGTGTTGTATGGCAAAAGCTCCTCTGCGTGGACTGCTGTCTCAGATTCGACTTCTCGAATTGCGGAGTTGTCGAAACAAAAAGCATCTACGCAGGAAGAAATCGATGCCATTGATCGAGAGAATGCTTCCTTCCGGGCACAAATCGCAGAGATAGAAGCGAAGATAAATTCCAACACTATACGCAAGGAGGAACTTCTTTCGACCATCTCAGACACCGAGAGCCAAACTGAAATCAAACAAGGCCTGGAATTCGCTGAGAGGGCCCAAGGCCTTGACGCTCAAATTGCCAAACTAGTGCAGGAGAACGCCTGGTGCAAGAAAAGGTTGGAGCTGCAGCAAGCCAAGCATCTTCGACTCAAGGACTCTCTTCCCTTTTGATTGATTCTCTTTTGTAACCATATTTTGTAATCTATATTCGACAACAATTGCCATCTTGGCTGAAAGTTATAAAATTTCCATTTTGGCATTTTTATGGTTAATTTAGTCTTGTTCTTTTATTATTTTATTTTTATCTCTTGAAGTATAGGTTTGTATTTTTTCAAATATTTACCATTTACTCTCAAGAGCCTTTTATCTCCACCTAACTCTTCGACTTCATAGGCTCCACCAGAAAAAGTTTGGATAACTCTGAAGGGTCCTTCCCATTTGGGTGACCATTTCCCCATGCTTCGATCCCTTCGATCCATGGGAAGAATTACCTTCCAAACTAGTTCTTCAGGCAAAAATACCTTAGGTTTTACCTTTTTATTATAAGAGTCTTCTACTATTTTCTTCTGAAGCCTGAGTAGGTCGAGAGCGTGTAATCTCTCTTCGTCTAAATCCACCAGTTCGTCTAACATCATGTTCCAATAAACTTCAGAAGGAATATCATAATGCCTCTGAACCTTTGCAGATTGAAGACAAATTTCTGCTGGTAACACTGCATCATGGCCAAAAGTTAGCCTATACGGTGTTGTACCAGTGGCTTCTTTTGGGGACGTTCGACAAGCCCACAGAATCTGGTCTAACGTCTTATGCCAATTCTTTGGTTTCTTCCCAACATGTTTCTTTATCAAGCCAATCACCACTTTGTTAGCTGCTTCGACTTGACCATTCGTCTGTGCATAATAAGGCGTGGATGTTAGGAGTTTGAAACCTGTTTCCTGAGCAAATTCCTGCATCTTTCGACCAGTGAAAACTGACCCTTGATCAGTTGTTATCGTCTCAGGGATTCCATACCTAAAGATAATGTTCTTTTGAATAAATTCAATGACATTTTCTTGGTCTACATTGACTAAAGGGACAGCTTCGATCCACTTAGTAAAATAATCAATGCCTACCAATATGTATTTCTGACTCTTTGATGATGCTGGTCGAATCTCTCCAATGAGATCCAACGCCCATCCTCTAAAGGGCCAAGGCTTCACTATCGAGTGAAGTTCGCTTGCTGGTACATGTTGGATGCTTGTATGGACTTGACACTCTTGACAACCTTTGGCGAACTCAACACAATCTTTCAGCATAGTGGGCCAATACAGTCCTTGTCGAAACAACAACCATTTCATCTTATGGCCTGCTTGGTGAGCCCCACATGCCCCAGCATGCGTCGTCGAAAGGGCTATGTATGCTTCAGTTTCACTTAAACATTTCAGCAACACCCCTTCAGGCGTCTTCTTGAATAACTCATTACCCATGAGTACAAAACTCAACGCCCTGAATTTTGTTTTTCGTTCTGTCGAAGCTCCTGGATTTTGAAGATAGTCCACAATGGGTTTCCTCCAATCTTGCTCTGACAAATTATCAATGAACGAAATCTCGAAGTTACTGTGATCAGCATATCCTAGTCACGTCGATTCCAAGTCTGATGGTGATAGACAAGTTGCCTTTATCTTTTCTCGAACTTCGATTGCTCTTTGTAATCTCGTTTTTGAAATCTTATACCCAGATGCAATCTGTGCCAAATCGTTGGCTATTTGATTTTCGACTCTGGGTATGTGTCGAATATTGACCGCTTCAAATTTTTTCAATAAACGATTTGCTATCACAAAGTACATAATGAGATTTTCTCTTATGCATTTATATTCCTTTGTGACCTGCTTAATGACTAACTCTGAGTCTCCCATTATTTCGACTCGAGTTGCCCCCAATTCCAACAATATCTCAAGGCCAGTAATTAGAGCTTCATACTCAGCCTCATTGTTCGAACAAGAACCTGCTATCTTGTACTTGAATGTTGTTGGAATTTTATCTGGAGAAATAATCAAGACTCCTACCCCTGTTCCATCTTTATGGCTGGAACCATCGAAGTAGAATTTCCAAGGCTCTATCTCCACATAATTAATATCCTCAACTTGAATTGAGTGGTCGACTATAAAGTCTACCACCACTTGTCCTTTTACTGCCTTAAGAGGCATAAAGGTCAAGGAGTATTCAGTTAATGCTAATGCCCACTTTCCAATTCGACTATGCAAGATAGGTTTCGACAACATATATTTGAAAACATCAAAATGAGACGAAACATAAACATCAACTGGTTTTATATATTGCTTGAGTTTTGTACAAGAGAAATACAGACATAGACACAATTTTTCAACTTCGCTATATCTAGTTTCTGCATCATTCAAAACTCTACTGAGATAATAAATGGGTCTTTCGACTCCACTCTCATCCTCTTGGGCTAACATGCTTCCCAGAGTTTTGTCGGATGCAGCTATGTACAATCTCATACTCCTATTGCTACAAGGAGGCACCAGAATAGGTGGCTTAGTGAGGTACCCTTTGATTTTGTCGAAGGCGTCTTGTTGCTCTTGCCCCCATTCGAACCCCTCTTTATTCAGTCGAAGTAAGGGTGAAAAGGCCTGAGCTTTCCCACTTAGATTAGATATAAACCTCCTTAAGAAATTTATCTTGCCTAAGAGAGATTGCAATTCCTTCTTATTCGATGGCGCTTTCGCTTCCAGAATTGCCTTCGTCTTGTTCTGGTTGATTTCGATTCCTTTCTTGTGGACAACGAAGCCCAAGAAATCTCCAGCTTTCACACAGAACGCACACTTCAAAGGGTTCATCTTCAGACCATGTTCTCTCATTCTTTCGAATGATTGTCGAAGGTGGTCAATATGATTCTTCCTGGTAATAGATTTTATAACAATATCATCAATATATACTTGCATAAAAGTGTTAATAAAATCATGGAAGATAGTATTCATTGCTCGCTGGTACGTTGCCCCAGCGTTCTTCAGGCCAAAAGGCATCACTACCCATTCGTAAGTGCCTAAGGCCCCAGGGCATCGAAAAGCTGTTTTCGACACATCCTCTTCAGCAATGAATATTTGATTATATCCTGAATAACCATCGAGCATACTCAGGTATTCATAACCAGCGGCAGAATCGACTAGCATTTCCGCCACAGGCATAGGATATTCATCTTTGGGGGTGGCAGCATTCAAATCTCTGAAATCTATGCACACCCTTAACGTACCATTTTTCTTAATTACTGGCACAATATTTGCAATCCATTCGACATACCTTGTAACACGGATGAATTTGCATTTCAGAAGTCTTTCGACCTCCGTTTTGATCTTCGACAGTATTTCTGGAGCGAAGCGCCTTGGATTTTGCTTGATTGGCTTCTTCCCAGGTTTGATTGGCAACTGAAGTTCTACCAATCCTCTGTCGAGACCAGGCATTTCGTCATAATCCCATGCAAAACAGTCTTTAAACTCTTTCAGCAATTGGATTACTTCCAACCTAAGTTCTGGATCGATTTTGGCGCTGATATAAGTGGGCCTTTTCTCTGATCCTTCGCCTAAGTTGATTTCTTCTAAAGGGTCTTGTGCTAACATTTTAATGTTGTTCGCCAAGGGGTCCTTTTCGAAGCCCAAAGGCTCATCGTCATAGATGGCGTCGAGCCTCTGTTTCTGCATTTCTTCTGGCATGATATCAGGAGGTTTTGGATCGAAATCCTTCCCTGGGCCTACAGCAGATGATTGTTGATCATTGGCCTGTGTGGCCATGTACTTTACTTCGGCTTCGAGAGCCGTTATCATCTTGGTTTCGGCTACATAAGCCGAAATTCGCTTCAAAGATTGTGACTCAGTCATTATCACTGAATTCACTTCCCCAACCAGTTGGTTGGATATCAGTTAACCCACTGAAGTCTATGTGGGACAAGTCTTCTCTGTCCCATTGGAAACCATGCTCAGGATGCAGGTATAGGGAACAAAAGGTGTTTGGCGCTGGTGCCATGTCGAAGTCAGGTGTTGGACATGGCCCTATGTGAGCCAAGTTCTTGTCGAAATCTGCCAAACCCAGGTGATTCACTTCGCCAAGGTAGTAGCTTTGGTCTGCCTCTATGTTTTCGACCATCCCATCTGGACGCCATAGCAGCAGCCTTTGGTGCATTGATGAAGGCACAGCGCCAACACCATGAATCCATTCACGGCCTAACAAAAGATTGTAGTTAGGTTTGGCCGATATGACCATGAACATCGTTGGTCGAAGGATAGACCCTACTTTGATATCTAGCTGGATCACTCCCATGGTGGTCCCTATGCCGCCCTCATAGTTCGACAAGACCATGTTGTGAGGCTTAATGTCCTCATCCCTTTTACCAATTTTCCTTAGCATAGAGTGAGGGATAATATTGATGGTTGCCCCACAATCGACCAATATTTTATTCACAGTAGTTTCTTCGAGTTTAGCCCTTACGAATAAAGGCTTGAGGTGATTTTTCATCGCCTCTGTAGGTGGCTCGAAGAAGCCATTTTGTTCCTCAGTAGTGCCATTGTCCATGACAAAATAGCACACTGGCCTATGTTTGGCCATTTCTTGCTCCACTTCCCAGTCACTTGCTTCGACTTCTACCTGTCAATTGAATTCTCTGGGCAGCACTGAAACTATATTCACCATTATATCCAAAGTATCGTCAGACTCAGCATCGTCTTCGTCTTCGACTTCACTTTGGTTAGGCCGAACTAGCCTGTTGGTTACTGGCTCTCTCTCTAGAGGCTTCCTTTGTTTCCTTTGAGGAACATTCGAACTAGTTTCTGCCTTAGGTTCGTTGGCAGCCTCCCTTTCAGCTTTTCGTCTCCTTTGATATCTCCTCCATTGAGATCGAGACATAGGATTTTTACCTTTGTAGTTGCTGGACACTTGTGTAACCTTAGGTGCAGCAACTTGAGGCTCTTTCTTTTGAGTCAAAGAGGAACCTCTTGGCACATCGAAAGAATGCCATTTCTCCTCACTTGGCCTTTTCCGGCCAGAGGTTTTGTACCAAGTGTCTACTGGCACATTTGTTGGAGGCCTAAAAGTCAATGGCCTCTTTTCTTGGTTAGAACCTCTTCTGGGATCATGTCGAAGGTCAGCATTCTCCCTTCTCTTATTTGCTGCTCTTACGCCTTGAATGTGCTCAGCAGCTTTTTTATCAAAGATCGAACTGCATCTTGGACACAGCATCACCTCTGATTTCTTTTTCTGGCATCTTTGTAGAAAAACTGCCAAGTTTTCATTTTCCCGAGGGAAAGCAGTCTTATTAGCTTGTTCTTGCCTCATGGCCTCTTCTGATGCTTTTGGGTCAGAAAGTTCGACCATGTTGATATTCATTGTATCTTTGTTAGCAAGAGTTAACTGCTTCATTTGTATCTCCAGATTCTCCGTCTGGCCTTGAACAGTGGCCAAGTGGGAACTGGGTTTTGATCCAGTTTTTTGTGCTTCAACGGTCTCCGACTTTGGGTTTTCGACCGCTTTCTGCACAACTTCAATTGTCTTCCTGGATAAATTTCCATAAAAACTGCCAAAGATTGGCATGTTGATGTGGTCCTTTGAGACTTCGACCATGGTAATTCCTGGCTTCTTCGACTGGATCCTGGTTGCCTCTATCACGTTCACCTCAGAGGGTTCAGCATAGTGGGCTTCAGCCTGCAATGGATTTGAGTCGACAGCCATGGGGGATTTATCAGCAAATTTCAATCTTCCTTCTTCGATAGCGTCTTGCACAAGATTCCTGAAAAGAAAACATTGAGAAGTTTTATGGCCCAGAAAATTATGATATTTGCAAAAACCTCTCTTCTTTCTTTGATCAAGAGGAGGCAGTTTCACCCCTGGGGGTACTATCATTTGGCCATCTTTAACCAATAAATTGAATATTTCATCACATTTTGTGATGTCAAAACTATAAGTCTTTTTTGGGAACCTATCGTTGGTCCTTTCTGGACCAATGGGATTTTTCCCATTTGAGGGGACTAACAGTTTACAAGAGTATGGTGGCCCTTGTTTCAGTTCTGCTAAATCGACTTCTCCTTCTTCGACAGTTAAAGTATCGTCGAAGGATTCCTGATCTTCGTTATCCATCTCAATGTACGCTATCCTCTCTCTCTTGTGAGTTTTCGTTGCCTTAGCTTTTTCAGCTTTGAGGCGTTCTACCTGTCGAACTCTATCGGCCAGTTGGGCCATGTCTCTTAGGTATTGGGTGTCTAGCTTCTTCCTAATGGAATAATCTAAACCGCCTGCGGCTATTTCGACCAACTCATGTTCTGGCACTTGTGTAAAACATCTCGCCTTGAGCAGCCTAAACCTATTTAGATATTCGTCTATAGGTTCAGTGAAACGTCTCTTCACACTGGCCAGTTCTTTCAGGCTTATCTTGGTTTGCCCCATGTAGAATTGTTCATGGAACAATCTTTCCAACTGGGTCCAATGATGGATCGAATTGGGGGGGAGAGTTGTAAACCAAGTAAAAGCGTTCTTTGTTAAAGAACTTGGGAAGTATTTGATCCTTAGGTTTTCGTTATTCGAAATGTCACCCGCTTCGATCAAATACCTCGCCACATGCTCGACAGTAGATTCTGTCGTGTCCCCAGAGAACTTAGTAAATTTGGGGACTTTGCATCTAGGAGGTAAGTCCATTTGTAACACGTATTCTGACAATGGAGATGTAAAGTTGGGCCTTCGAAAGCCCATGTTCATCCCATTCTGAGTCATGATCCTTTCAATCATGGTTGCCAGATTGTTTTCCAAACCCATGTTTTGGTATTGGATATGCTGAACCACTTCGTCAGCATTTTGGTTTCTGTTAACTAACCTTACCTCTGGGGTTATTACCCTAGGTTCTTCGACAGGTTGTTCCAATCGTGCCCTAAGGTTTTCTTCGACAGGCTGTTGAGCCTGGTTAATGGTGGTTTCTTCCTCTAAAAATATCCCCTGATTTCCCCTTATTTGCGCCCTTTGGGGCTGTCGAATAGGTTGGGGTACTCCAAAGAAGTCAGCCAAACGCGTCATTTGCGCTGTCACTTGCTGATTCAATTGAGTAGTGTTTTGTATTAGAGGGTTTAGCACTGTACTCAAGGTTTGTGCCAACATTTGCACCATATCATGGTTGCTTTCGTCCATTTGTTGCCTCAAGACTGCTGTCGAGGCATTTGTAAGGCCATGGGCTACTTGGGACGTTCCTCCTAAGAGTTGGGTCCTATTTCTATTCGCCATGCCTATTCCAGAGCCTTGGAGTGGCGAAGAGGCACTCACAAAAGGGTCTGAAAAAGTGGACGCAGCATTCGTCAGGGTTGCCACTTCAGAAGTTGGCATACCATAGAATGGAATAAATCCTGGGGGAACCAAAGGCCTTGTGCCTAAATTTCCCCTTGGTGGGGGGGTTCCCAAAGGCATCCTGGGGCCTGTTAACGAAGGTATTGGCCCCGTGGTTGTGACCGATACTGCTGGTGTCGAACCAACATTTGTCGCTTCACTTACGGTCATACTAACCGTTACTCCCACACTCGTTTGTGGGATTTCGTTATTGTTTGGCGGATTTGCCATCTCTTCCCTTCTTCTGGCAGTATTGTTATCGTTAGTGTATATTCTACCACTTCTCAATAACATACAACTCGAAAAGATGAGATTATTTTCAACAATCAACACACAGTCCCACCGGGTGTGCCAATTTGTTTACCTTGGTTTTTGGTAAACAAGCGCTGATCCTCCAAATGGTTACTTATTTGGTTACTCGCAGGATCGATCAGATTGATCCTAGGACATAGGTTGATTTTGAAGTTTGATTAAATTGGATAAGGCTTTAAATACAGAGGCTTTAAATAACATAAAGAGGTTTCAAGTAAATTGCATGAAGAAAGGACTTGGTAAAATAAACAAGGCTTAAAGTAAAAGGCTTCGACAGGAATGTAAAGAGGAAAGCAAGTAAATTTCTGGAAAAGTAAATGACTTTGATTAATAAAATTGGTGTTTCACACATACATTTCTCAACAATTCTTTCTCACACGCTAGGTACTCGAATCTATATGAGTGACTTTGTATAGAATTGTGAACACACGCGAGAAACTACATGACTACTATTATTTATACTAAAACATCCCAAGTAACCGTCGGGCAGTTACACTGCTTCGAGATCAATCCACTTGGCACGTTCTCCACGTTCGACGCTCCAGATCCTTGCACGTTTGCACGTAGTAACTGCTGGAAACCGTTTTCCCTCCAAAAACTTGAATTTCAAACTGCTCCACTCTGAACCATCGAACACTTTCGTCAAGAGATATCTTTGACGAGAAACTCCTTCGACGTCGAAGGCAACCAGCCTTCTTCCTTGGAAGAAATCTTCTAAGTACTTTGCCATCTTTCGACGGGCATTTCGACAGACTTAGCCAGTCGAAGACATCCTTCAGCTTTAATGGCTGACATCAACAAAACAAAGGTGTCGAATTTAGGAGCCAACACGTATACCTCAATCTCATAATGGATCATGTCATGGAACAAAGCAACCATGGCACACTGATACGTTGCCCCAACATTCTTTAATCTGAAAGGCATGACTTTGTAGCAAAAGGTACCCTATTGAGTAACAAAGGTTGTCTTCTCCATATCATCGGGAGCCATTTTAATCTGATTATAACCGGAAAAACCATCCATAAAGGAGAATACCTTATACTGAGCGGTGTTGTCAACCAAAACATTGATATGAGGTAGAGGGAAATCATCCTTGGGGTTTGCCCTGTTCAGATCCCTATAGTCAACACACATTCGAACCTTACCATCCTTCTTCGGCACGAGAACCACGTTGGCCACCCACTGTGGGTAAGAAGTAACTGCTAGAAAACTGGCGTCAAACTGTTTCATAACTTCAGCCTTGATTTTCTCGGACATTTCTTGGCGCATTCGGCGGACTTTCTGTTTCACTGGAGGACAGTCTTCCTTGGTAGGCAATCGGTGAACCACAATATCGGTATCCAACCCAGGCATATCTTCATAAGACCAGGCAAAGATTTCAACGTAGTCACGCAGCATCTGAATCAACCGTTGCTTAACACTAGCTTTCAGATTTGCACTGATCTTGACCTCTTTCTTGTCTATCTCTGTACCCAGATTCACTGTTTCCACAGGCTCTTCATGCCGCTGTATGACTCTCTCTTCCTGAAGTAACAGTCTAGCGAGTCCACCAGGCACTTCACAATCATCTTCACCTTCGTCTTCGGCTAAGTTGATCGGACTTTCGAAGTCATAACCAGCAGTAGCAGAGTCGTTATCAGTGGGATCCAGAATGGATGTAGACCTGTATATGTGAGTGTGTGTAAAATAGTTGTTTTGCAATGTATAATAAAAAAACAAGGAGCGCAAAATTTGAAATGCAAGAAACGTCCAATGCTTTTATTAATGATATATGGAGATGACACACATAAAGCCCTCACAAATGAAGCCACGGTGCCACGGGTAAGACATCGGGCCAAAAAGTTTAAAAAAATTTATGTTACAAATACAAAACAAAAGTCTCATTACTGGGTAACAAAAGAAATTGGGATGAAGTCCTTTGTTGTCCAGTTGCTTAGTCCACCATCAGTAGTAGGATAGATCCAACTGTCGAATTCAGATTCTTCAACATCGTCTTCGATGGCATTCACTCCTGAATTGTTGATAAACAGGGGAGGTCTTCCAGTCCTTGCACTCCGAACAGCCCTTTGAGCTTCTTTCTCGACAACAGCTCGGGCATTCTTGAAGGAAGCCATCTTCATTGGAGGATCTTCAGTAATAGTTTCAGCTGACGCCAGTGTCTGGGGAACCTCTTCAAAATGTTTAAATGGGGTCTCAATGAACTCCCCATCCATCTCCACACATCGGAAAGAGTTGAGGTGGCTCACCATGTACTCCTCCTCTCCTCGTACCGTAACAATTTTCCCCTTGATTGGGTACTTCAGCATCTGGTGGAGCGTAGAAGTGACTGCCCGAGCTTTGTGGATCCATGGGCGACCCAACAAACAAGAATATGATGACTGAATGTCCATCACATAAAAAGTAGACGCCAAGGTCTGAGAACCAACCTTCATTGGAATATTGACTTCTCCATGTACCATTCTCTTTGACCTATCAAAGGCCCTGACAACAATGTTACTTGGCTTCAACTCTAAACCCTCATAGTCCAACCGTTCTAGAGCTTTCTTAGGCAAAACGTTCAATGAAGAACCATTATCCACCAATACATGGGCTAGAGTAGTGCCCCTGCATTCAATGGAGACATGCAGGGCGTCATTGTGATTCCTCCCCTTAGCAGGCAGGTTGGCGTCAGAGAAACCCAACCCATTATCAGCAGTCAGACTAGCCACAGAATCTTTAAACTGATCAGTTGATGTGTCTTGCGGCACATGCGCAATCTTTAGGAAAGTAATTAGAGCCTTCATTGCTTGTTCAGTTGATGGTTCAGAAGACATGATGCTGAAATAAACAGCGAAGAAGATGAGAAAAAACTGTAATGGGTACATGTGATGAGGTGCATGGAATGAAATGCGTATGATATGATTTCAAAGACTTAAGAGATTCAAGTTCGCAAACCAAAAAGGAAACACACTTTTATTAGATAAACTTTGAATTCAATTGTTCAACGAATGCCTTTAAGGCGTTACCAAAAAAGGGAAATACTGAAAAGTAAATCAAAACTAGAAATAATCAAAAGACATCAGCGCTCCCATGGTCGTTTGCCTTTGGTGCTGACATAGTCGTTGAGGATACGCTCGTTCTCCAGTTGCCTTGTCAACTTCTGAATCTTCTGCTCTTGCTTGTGATACTTTTCTCTATAAGTATCCCGCTCTTCCCTCATCTGCATCCAGGACCTCTTTAATGCCCCAATGTCAGTAGGCATTTAAGGGTGTAGGATGGTAGGAGGAACCCCCTCTTCATCAGCAACTTCAACAATTATAGGCAAGACGGCTTTGTAGGGCATTCTCAGCTTTTGGGCACGGATACGAACCCATCGGAGATATGGTTCCATTGGTAGAGAAGTCTTCGCACCCAGCTCGTGTGGACCAGACCTGTGTACTCTATCCCAGGCTCTTATGAATCTGCAGCGTTGCTCGTCACTGTCCCCTTGGAAATCAAAGACAATACTTGGCATTAGTAACTCATGAGGTCCTTCCCTTCTAGCTCGCCCAAACTGACGTAAGGCCAAACATGGATTATAAGTGATCCCTCCATGGGTTCCTATCAGTGGAACATTGGGGTATTCCCCACAAATAGCCACATCTTCCATACCCTTGATAGTCCAAATGATGTCATTATGAGAGAGATATATAACCCTGTAGGCCCAGCCCATGCCTTCCTTGTTCTTCAAAACTGATTTGGGAAGGTGAGAAATAAACCAACTCGCCAGCAATGGAGCACAGCTCATAAGAGTTCTCTGTTTCCGAGCGGTAGGGGCATAAAGAGAGTGAAGAATGTCTCCCAAGAGAGTAGGTACCGGATTACGGGAAATGAAGATCTTAACTGCATTCATATCAACAAAAGCATCTGAGTTTGGAAACAGAACCAGACCATAAATAAGAAGATCCAAGATATCCTCGAATGCTTGAAAGTCAAAACTGTCCCAGAACTGATTAGCCTTACCAACCAAAAACTTAGTCAAGAAGCCTTTAGTCCCACTTCTAGTCTCCCAATTAGACATTACCTCAGCCTTTGTCAGATGAAGGGATAAAGCAATCTATTCCGGCATAATGACTTTCTCCCCACCTGTGAACGGGGTCTGTTCCAGAATAAAGATACCAAGCAGATCAGAGAACTCTTGCAAGGTAGGGACCAACTGGTAGTCCGGAAAAGTAAAGCAATGGTATAGTGGATCAAAGAACTGAACTAAGACACTCATCATATGTTCATCCATCTTGGAGGTAACCAAACTAAGAAGGTGCCCATGTCTTCTGATGAATGAGGTAGTATCTGGCATCTTTCCAACCAATTCCTTAAGCAGAGTGGGAACCTGGACAAAGTTGATCCGGATAGTGTTTCTACGCATGGGTGCCATGACCTATAAAACAGAACAAAAATAAATCCCTCCTATCTTTGAAATAGGTTAGTCCAATGCAATATGCATGCAATGTCATGATGTCATGATGTCATGATAGTAACACACCACAAGTATTCACAAATAGCAAACATGGTAAGGGTACACAAGTCACACAGATAGCCCCTTAGATTTCAGGATGGCAAGGAGCTTAGGTACTACCCTCTTTCAGTTAAGTTGGTTTAAACCTGTCCTAAAATAGTAACCGGGTTCTAGAGGATCTCAATATCACTGTCTACCCTCGATCGATCATAATTCCAATTTAGCAACCTTTTCTTGCAGCCGGAATCATCGCGAGAGTTTAGTATCAATGAGTGTAGCATACTGCTACTGTTTTATGGCCAAGTTGGTCAATTAAAGGTGTTAAGGCCAGTTGGTGCTTAATGACCCCTTAGCAGACCCATATTCTCCTCGTTGCGCCACAAGGGATATCGGTACATACTAAAGTGCCACACCAACGTAGCTACTGCTTCAACCGTATCGGTCTACGCCGTACAGTTCCCTCACAGTTTATTGCTACTTACCTAAAGGGTATCCCCCATATCCGGATTAGGATCTATAGTAACTCCGATACAAGCCCACAAATATAAAGCATACAAGTCAAGCAATTGAAAACAATATGAACTATTCCTAAGGTACACCTCACTTATAATATCCCCAGCAGAGTCACCAGTTCTGTGATACGGTGGGAAGAACTGACTGTTTTTTGGAATGCTGGTTTACATTTTGTGTTTGTTTTCGCAAAATATCGCGGTAAGCAAGAGTCGCCACCGACTTTTATTTTATCCAACAAGGAAAGGAAAAAAGCACAAAAAAAATCCTTTTTCGAGATATTTCTCGGGTTCGGGGGGTAGATTATAGAAAGGGAAGGTGTTAGCACCCTTTCTATTTGTGGTTATCCACGGGCTCTTAGGTACTTGCTCAATTGTTTTCAAAATATTGATTTCTTTGTGCTTGTGGGTTTGAAAAAGTTTTTTGTTTGAAAACTTCGATTTAACTCTTGCTTTTATCCTCAAGAGTGTATGAAGTGTTTTTGAAAACTTTGTTCGAAAAGTGTAAGTGTGGAAAAGATTTTGTTTTTTGAAAGAGTATCTAAGAACCATCTACCTACTCGAAAAAGGAATCATTCTATGCTATTTTCCTTTAGACAATGATATCCCACTAATAGTGAGTGGGTAGCACCGTCGTTGGAGTTTGAGGGTCAATTTGAATGAGGGACTTGCGGTCACTAAAGCAATGTTAGGACGCCTTAAAGGTAACCCTAATGTCTTAGATCATTTTGTTTGAGGCAATCATATCCGAGGCAACCGTTTCGAGGCGACTATGATCTTTTAGACAAGAGGGCGACCTCTACAACGACCTATACTCAATGACCATGCACGAAGGCAACCAAGTGGGGTGTACCCTAAGAGTGCGCATGTGCGAGTGTGTTATTTTCAATTATTTTTATCTTTGTACATGTTAAAGGTGATCTAAGTTGATTTTAGGTTAAAACATTCAGTCTTGTCATGCCATCCTATTATCAAACATCTAACAATTATAATTCGCGGAAAATAAAAGTGCGGAAATTAAATACAAGGCGTCGGGTATTTACATCGCCAAAGACAAACCCTTTAAAAATAAATAAAGCGATGAAGAAATAGATAAAAAGTCATATTAAGCTATTACAATTCGGGAGCAAGTACAATATTGGATAAATAAATCGTGTGCGAGAAATTAAATCGAGTGCAAATTAGGGCTTTGACCCTTTTTGTTAAAGAAAAGATTTTTGTTATTTTTATTTTAGGAAAGAAATTAACCTAAATTAATTACTAAAATAACAAATAAATTAATTAATAAAAATAAATTATTTTTTTGGTTTTTTTGTTATTTTAAGAAAGAAAAATAAAATTAATTGAATTAGTAAAAACCTAATTAAATCTAATTTTATTTTAATTATTTACAAAAATATGTTAAAGTTATTCTAATTAAAACCTAAGTTAATTTAATTAGTGTTTATTAATAAAATTAAAATTAAAATTTGATTTGATAAAGAAAATATTTTTGTGATTTTATTTTAAAGAAAAGAACTTTTGTGATTGGTTGGTAAATTAAATAATAATAATAAACAAATACTAAATAAAATAAATAAAGAGAAGAGGGGGTTTGGGCCTGATTATGGGAGTTTGAGAAGCAAACTGAAGGCCCAAAAAACGCTGGCCTTGTTGATCTTTCCTGGATTTGGTGTGCATGCGCTGACTTGGATCATGGTAGACCTTCAGATCTTGGCCACCAGATCTGGCCAATGGCCATCTGGCTACTGAATGAACGAGGAAGCATGGTGTTCTGCACGCTTTAATATGCACAGGAGTACCTGAAGAGGAAAAATATCAAAGAAAGTGGGGGACCTGGGATTCGAACCCAGGTCCTGATGGATGATGCTTCGCTTGCCTTGCCACTACATTGTTTCGTTTTATTTGTTAGTAATATACGAAATAATAATAATAAAACAAAACAACGTTTATTGATCAGAAAAATAAAACGCGCGAAAAACATTTGAATGGGCCAATGAGTGAATGCCAGCTCTTCGTCGCTATCCTTCCACTACTGTAATTTTACCTGCGGATTTGAATTCGCAGCTAAAAACGCAGCTCATTCCAAAAAATCATTTCCTGGCAATAAAAATGACCTTCAAGGGCATGGTTGGGTTCGTCTCCTTCTCCTGAGTGCAACCATGCCCATTACATGGACCAATTTCACCTGAAATAAGAATCCCCAAAAACAAAAAACGCAACCCTGGCTATGATGTTTTGGGGTTACAGCGCCTATAAACCAAATTGATTATTGCCAAAGGTTTGCAAATAACATGAGGGTTATGAATATGCAATTATTTCATTGTAACAATGCATAATTTCTGAGATACGAAACCAAGTACAAGGGGAAATCGCGTGACACTTACAGCGCTTTGTGGTGTGTGAGAACGCTTGCTTTTGATCCAGATCGCTTGTGTGAACACCCAGGAAGAGATTGGGATATGTCTTTACTTCTGAAAATGCCTTTAGCTATCAATTAGATTCTAAGCTTTTTGTATATTTTTCAAGTTTTGTCTTGCCTCTGCCTGCAGCCTCTAACCCTTGTTTCGATTGCCTCTGCTTCCTTATGTACTAGGGAATGTATTAGGGTAAGAATTATGGATTGAATCTTCTCCCATCAATGTTTTTCCAATTTGATTTGATTCACTCATTACAACTTGCCAAATTTGCCAAATCTCAATCTTTTTGCACATGATATTGTATGATTCTAGTTTGATGACGATAATGATGATAATTACAACCTGAAACAGCCAAAAGATCTCATGTAATCAAAGTTTTGGATTTTAAATGATTTAATTTGATTTAAAATGAATAAATTCAATAAAAAATCAAATAAAATAATAAAAATGAAATATGAACTCATGGATGAAGCTAGGACACGTGGGCAATGATGCAAGCTCAAATCAAGTGGAAAGGAATGGGCCCATTTGACAAAATTTGAAGTTTTAGGGATAGTTGACTTTTGGCAATTTTGCAAAAATGTCCAACTTCAAAAATGCATAACTTCTTCAATTTTAAACTTTTGGAGGTGATCTTGGACTTTTTAGAAAGCTTGAGATTTCCTCTAACCAACCCTTTTGGTATCATCTCATTTTTATATTCCATGATCAAGTTATAAGCTTTGGCAAAAAAGGTGTTTTTGTTGACTTTCAAAAATGACCTATAATGTCCAAATTTATAACTTCTTGTGAGTGAATTTTTTGATCTTGGGGTATGAATATGGCTTGTATTAAATTGCATCCTATTAAAAATGAGCTTTTTATGGGTCATTTATCATAAAGTATGAGAAAGTTATGCTTGGTCAAAGTTGAGTTGACTTTTCCTGCAAAACCCTAATTTAGCAACTTTTGAGTCTTGATGAATTTTGAGCAATCCTTGATGAATAATGATCAACCCTTGATCAAATGATGAAATATACTTCAAAATTAGAATGTTGAAAAAAAATCTTGAAGTTTGACTGTTTATAGGTCATAGTTGACTTTTGCCCTAACATAGTCGATTTTTGGACCTTTGAGCAATTGACTGAGCAAACTTCCTCTTCAAGGCTTGAAATTTGGCATGGATGATATTGATAACATATTAGGAAATTGGGGAGCACTTGAGGTCATTTGGACTTAAAGATCTTGATGTAACACAAAATCCTAATTTGGGGTTGATTGCCTTAGGAGATGACTTGTCTGACCCACTCTTGAGCAACCTTGAGCCACTTGGAGATTTTTCTTGTAATATTTTGAGAAATATGGGAGGGAAAATTTTGGGGTACAACAATTACAAACACATAACAACTGTTGTGACTAACAATGCACAAGTAATCTTACAAGTGACTAACACCACTAAGACTTAAATCTAGTCCTAGTCTGCTTGAGAAATCTGACCAAACTTGGTCTCTCAAGGAACAAATACAAGAGTTTAATCTTTACAGATAGTGAAATAAAATTTGCTTCTTAATCAAGATATATCACAACTGTGATTTTTCACTTAAAATAAAATGCACAAATTGTATGAACAATGAGTTTGTGAGCTTAGAATCTTTCACGTAATTTCTTGCTTCTGTTTTGAAAGTTGATTGGTTAACTTCGTTGTTGGCTTGCAATAAATGTCCTTCTATTTATAGTAGGAACAATAAGACCGTTGCTGCCTTCAGAAAAGTTGGAGAGCATTAAATGCTTGCGTGTTTTCTTGCAATATTCCATTTTCCAAGAAACTAGTGTAGACACTTGAGTGCTTTCAGTCGTCTTTGCATTAATGAGCAAACGACAGAATGTAAGGACATGTTTCCTACGCTTTGACAAGACAAGTTGGTTTTAACGTTCTTTCAGAATTTGCTCCAATGTCTTTAAGTCAGAACATGCTTCACTCATCTTCTAGGCAGTGCTTTGCTTGCTAAGAACTTGATCAGCGCTTGGTTTCAAGTAATCTTCTGAGCAAGGAACCTGCTAAGTGTTAGAAGATATATTTAAAAAATAAAGTGTCTTACCAGAGTCAGCAGATGCGCTTGAAGAAAAGGTTCTTTCATCAAAGAACTTCTTCATAATTTTTGCTTGGCACTTCAGAATGTTTTCTGTCAGAATATTATCTGAAACATTCAAACGCATTCATCAGAGTATAAATTATCTTAAATATAATTTATTGTTATCATCAAAACTCTGAGATAGGTAAGAACGTATCTTGTTCTTACAATCTCCCCCTTTTTGATGATGACAAAAATTATTTTAGATAAAGAGAAAAAAATATAAGAGATAAGAATCTCCCCCTGAAATGAATATTTCTATGTATAAAACATCCTGAGATTATTTATCAGAGCAATACAAAGTCTTCTTGGATTTCTTCAGAACTTTTTTCAAGAAGATAATGTTCAGCTGGAATATTCTTTCAGAGTTAAAGTGATACCTGCAAAAAAAATCTTTTGCACAGAAGGGAATCTTGCAATTTGTTAGAATGTCTGAGACTTAGTCCCATAACTGTTAAACAGTGATTAGTTCAAGAATGCACATTTTCTCCCCCTTTTTGGCATAATCAAAAAGGTGTAAAAATAAAAAAATAAAAATAAAATTGAGAAATTTTTAAAAGATTTCATAAAAAAAAGATAAAAGAAATATCCAGAAGTACAAATAAAACATCCAAACAAAAGACAAGAGACAAAAAGAAACTAGGATTTCTTAGTAACAAGAGCCATCAGAAGATTCTTGATCTCAGAGGCAGATTCTTCTTGTTTCACCATCCAGTTCTTGATTTCTTGATTTTTTGGTCTTGCTTATCCAAGCGTTCATTTAAGACTTCATTCTCCCTCTTGAGCTCTTTCAGAGTGTCCATGATGAGTGAGGTAGGAGCAGAGGATGACGAAGCTTCAGTAGAAACAGGCTTAGAAGCAGCAACCGTTGAGTCGGTATTCACGAAGGTGGAGAGCAGAGTGCCAAGATCCATTGCAAGAGTTGGCACTGGTTCAAGTCCAGCCTTAACAGACCGTTGATTCAATAGAATAATAGCCAAAGGATTTGAATCTTCAGAGGATCCTTCAGATTCATCTTCTGATATGTCCATCGTATCAGCTGGTGTATCAACAATCATTAACGAAGACTTCTTATTCCAAATGTCAGCAGCTTCTGTCTTGAAAGCATGCAGAAGTTTGGAAAAGTTGTCCAGCACCTGAAAGTGGCATAAGTCCTGTAACTTCAGTGATTCAGCATCCAAAGTTCTTCTGAAGGTTTCCCATAGAAGATCCGTTGCAGCTGTGTTCACGCTTATGGAGCAATCTTCTTTCAGTAGTTTTAACCATGCTTGAACATCTGTTATAAAATTCTGAAACAAAGTATTTACATCCGGCTGAATAGGTTTAGGGACAACCTTCTTGAAAGGTTTGTTTTTCAAGAATTGTAGAGATTGAAAATCCACTAAAGTTCTTAAAAAGCTATTAGGTTCAGGATTTTTGGTAGGTTCAGGTTGGTCAACAAAGATAGGAGGTACTGATAAAACATGAGGTTCGGATGGTTCAATAGTTTCAGTTTGTTCAAAAGGTTGTTGTTCTGGAATTTGAGGGGGTGAGAGTGTAGGTGAGATTGGTGTTGTATGTTATGGTGAAGTAGGTGGAGTGACATCAGGCGAAATTATTATTGTATAATCATGAGTGGGAATGGGGTTCTGAGGCTGTGGTTGATTCATAGCAAAAATGTTTTCAGAGGGTAAGTTGAAAGGAGGCTTTATAGTGGCCAGAGGTTCATTTATCCCTGGAATTCTCCAAGAGCTAGCATCATACCATCCAGGGGGTCTGGGTGATAGAGGTCTGGGAGGAGGTCTTGAAAAACGTTTAGCAGGAATGGGTTGAAAAACAGATGGTTCAGGGGGTTCTGATTGGGTGTCAGAGTGTTCATCAGAGTCAAAATCACTCAAATCTGATAAAACCTGGTTTTTATGAGGGTTGTCAACAAGGGGGTCAGATGGTAAGGTCAGGTCAATATCAACATGTATCTCTCCTAAGGTTTGGGAGGGTTCAGCAGATGTAGATACATTGATAGAATCATAAACAGAGATAGTTTCAGCGGGTTTACCTGTCTTCTTTTTCTTCTTCTGAGGAGTGTCATAAGGTCCTTCTACAGCTTTTCTCTTCAAAGATTCTTGGAGAACAACATCAGGAGCAGCTTGATCTATTCCTTGAAGCTAAGTTGGATCAATGGGTGATCCAGTTTCTTTGCAAATTTCAAGATAGTGCAAGATAATACGAGGATGATCTCATGAGTTGAACAGAGGAAAGTCAGCAATAGGTATCCTTCTCCTCTTCACGACAGTTGAAACATACAGAGTTGGTTCCACTAGCAGCTTGTCAATTATTTTTCTTTTCAGTAAGTTCTTCCCAGTCATAGTCTTGCCACAAGTAGGTTCTAGCTCCCCCAGAAGATTGGCTTCTTTTAGGTGAGCAATCAGACCATTCTCAGTCAGAATGTCTAATAGTAATCTCCCCATAGGAATCCAATTCCTCTTGGATTTGGGGTTTTTCATCCTTTCAGCTTCCCTAGTCTCTTTTACATGGTTCCAGAGATGTTCAAATAGCAAGTAAGGCAAATCAATTTTGACATTAGTTCCAAGGCAGAACAACAAATATTGTTGATCAGCGTTGATGTAATCAGGAGAGCTGGTGTCTTTCCTATGGTGAATACATCCATGAATAATCCTTGCCCAAATCTTGTATTTATCTTTCAAGTCCCTGACTTTAGAAGAACCTTGACCATTTGTGAAAATCTCTGAATATACCCTTGACATCTCCATTCTTCCACTTGGCATTCCTGTAACTTCAAGTCCTTTAAACCCTAGCAACTTTCTGATTTGATTTTCTATAATGGATATTTCCTTGCCCATTACGAAAGAGAGAATAACCTTAGGGGTTGCAATGGCATGTATCCAGAATTCCTTCACCAGATGTGGAAAGACTGGACCAATGAGACGATCAAAAAAGCTTTCCCAACCTTGAAACTTCACAGCAGGGAACAAGTCAAAACCATTCTCTCTGAGATTCTCAAAATCTACCATTAACTCACTCAAAACTTCCAAACTGTCTACCGGAATGAGAGTTGTTCTTTCAGGAACAATGTATTGCTCAGAGTGGGTAGAAGAAGAAGAAGTCATTGAAGCTCTTTTAGAAATGAGAATTTTAATAAAAAGGGTTTTAAGAGAAAAAGTACAGAAACGCTTGAGTTTGAAAGAGACAGTAAAGAATGAAAAAGGGTTTTTCAAAAAGTATTTATAGGCAAAAATTTCAGAAAATAGGTTTAGAAATAAAATTAAAAAAATATTTAAGACAAATTTAAAATACATTTTAAAACGGATTTAAAAACGAATCTCATCATTTCGTGCATTTAATGATTTTCCTAAAAATAAGGGGAAAACGTGAGATTATGGCTAATCATTAACAGTTACCTAGAACGTCATCAGTAGCTTTTGCACGCTTGACCTTTCAGAAACACACCACATGTTCATCTCCTGAAGGATGCCTGTAACAGCTGTTTGTTCTAATGAATTTCTAAACTACACTTGGACATGAAGCGTTAGAACATTTCATAACTTTTCATATAGCTTTTGTTACAAATTCTCTTCTAACTTCTGAAGAGTTATTTAATTAGAGCATTCATTTCAGAATATTCTGAAGTCAATCACAGAATATAAATATTATTTTATTCAGGACATAATTCCATACAAATATTTTTCAGAATGAAATTAAATCTATCTTCTGAAAGGGGTTTGGTAAAAATGTCAGCCCATTGATGGTCTATTTTTACAAAAATTAAGTTTAAAATCCCCTTCTGAATATAGTCCCTTATGAAATGATATTTAATTTCAATATGTTTGGCTTTAGAATGTAAGATTGGATTCTTAGAAAGACAAATAGCAGAAGTATTGACACAGAAGATAGGAATCTTACTTTCATAAAGGTTGAAATCTTCTAGTTGACTTTTCATCTAAATCATCTGAGAACTACATCCAGCAGCAGATATATATTCAGCTTCTGTGGTTGACAGTGCAATTGTTGCTTGCTTCTTGCTGTACCACGAGATAAGATTGTCACCCAGAAACTGACAGCTTCTAGAGGTGCTCTTTCTTTCAATTTTATCTCCAGCAAAGTCAGCATCACAATAACCTACTAGGCTGTAATCTTGTGATCTTCTGTAACACAGACCCAGATTAGTAGTACCTTTCAGATACCTAAGAATTCTCTTAACAGCTGTTAAGTAAGATTCTCTAGGATCTGATTGGAATCTAGCACACAAGCACACGCTAAATAGTATATCAGGTCTAGATGCAGTCAGATAGAGAAGGGATCCAATCATACCTCTATAGAGCTTCTGATCTACTTTCATACTTACCTCATATTTACCTAGAATGCAGGTTGGATGCATAGGTGTCTTAGCATCTTTGCTTTCTGACATCTGAAATTTATTCTTAAGTTCTTAAACATACTTCGTCTGATGTATGAAAGTACCTTATGGAGTCTGGTTGATTTGAATTCCCAGAAAGAATTTCAATTCTCCCATCATGCTCATTTCAAATTTTGCCTGCATGGGCTCAGCAAATTCTTTTCCAAGGGAGATATTAGAGGTTCCAAAAATTATATCATCAACATAGATTTGACAAATTAAAATATCATTTTTAAATGTCTTTCTAAAAAGAGTTGTGTCCACCTTCCCTCTGGTAAAATCCTTTTCTAATAGAAAATTACTCAGACTATCATACCAAGATCTGGGAGCTTGTTTTAAACCGTACAAAGACTTTTTTAATTTAAAAACATGTTCTGGATGTTTTGAATCATTAAATCCAGGAGGTTGATGGACATATACTTCTTCTTCAGTATAGCCATTTAGAAATGCACTTTTAACATCCATTTGATATAATGAAATGTTATTTTGTACAGCAAAAGAAATTAATAATCTTATAGATTCTAACCTGGCGACTGGGGCAAAGGTTTCATTATAATCAATTCCTTCTTGTTGACTATAACCCTGTGCAACCAGTCGTGCTTTGTTTCTGATTACTTCTCCTTGCTCGTTCAATTTGTTTCTGAAAACCCATTTGGTTCCTATAACATTTAATCCTTTGGGTCTTGGAACTAGATTCTATACATCATTTCTGGAGAATTGATTGAGTTCTTCTTGCATTACTAAGATCCAATCATTATCTTCCAGAGCTTCATCAATGGTAGTTGGCTCAATTAGAGAGACCAAACCAAACAAAGATTCTTCATTGATTCTGAGAGAGGATCTTATTCTGATGGGATCTTCTTTTCTTCCAATGATTACGTCTTCTTTGTGAGCTGAAGATATTCTAGGAAACCTTTTCTGAGTGGGTTGGTCAGAGATTCTGAGATTATTCAGAGCATTATCAAGAGGATGATCTGCTGAGTCTTCTTTTGCTTCTGAGTCTTCTTTTGCTTCTGAAGTTTCAGAGTTTGAGGAATGATCTTCTGTACCTACAGAAAAATCTATTTGCTTTGGCTGTTGCTGGCCAAGCTTATCATCAAACCTGACTTTGATTGATTCTTCAACAATCAGAGTTTCTGTGTTGTATACTCTATAGCCTTTTGAGCGTTCAGAATATCCAAGCAGGAAACACTTGTGTGCTTTGGAATCAAACTTGTTCAGAGTTTCTTTGGTGTTCAGAATAAAACAAGTACATCCAAAAGGATGGAAATAAGAAATGTTGGGCTTTCTGTTTTTCCACAATTCATAGGGAGTGTTTTCAAGAATAGGTCTTATAGAGATTATATTCTAAATGTAACACGCTGTGTTCACAGCTTCTTCCCAAAAGTGCTTAGCCATATTTGTTTCATTGATCATGGTTCTGGCCATTTCTTGTAATGTTTTATTCTTTCTTTCTACAACTCCATTTTGCTGGGGAGTTCTAGGACAAGAAAAATTATGAAAAATACCATTTTCTTTAAAATACTTTTCAAAATAATGATTTTCAAATTCACCACCATGATCACTTCTGACTTTTGTGATTTTAAAATCTTTTTCATTTTACACTTGAGTACAGAAGTCAATGAATACAAAATGTGACTCATCCTTGTGTTTTAAAAACTTTACCCATATCCATCTGCTGAAATCATCAATGATGACCAATCCATACTTCTTGCCTCTGATGGATGCAGTTTTAACTGGCCCAAACAGATCAATATGAAGTAACTCTAATGGCTTAGAGGAAGAGACAACATTTTTAGATTTAAAGGAAGGTTTTGAAAATTTTCCCTTTTGGCAAGCTTCGCACAGAGCTTCTGAGTTGTACTTCAGATTGGGAAGTCCTCTGACTAAATTTAATTTATTTAGTTGAGAGATTTTTCTAAGACTGACATGTCCCAATCTTCTGTTCCATACCCATTTTTCATTGCTAACTGTTGTACCCCAAAATTTGCCCTCCCATATTCCTCAAGATTTGTCAAGAATGATCTTCAAATTGCTCAAAATGGCTCAAGGGTTGTACAGTCAAATCATCTCCTAAGGCAGTCAATTCAAAATTAGGGTTTTGTGTTGTATCAAGGTCCTTACATCCAAATGACCTTAAGTGCTCCTTAATGTCCTAATGTATGCTCAAATTCAGAAGGTATCCGACTGTGTGAGTTTTCTCGAAGAAATATGGTGAAAAAAGTGTGCTGAAAGTGCAGTTTTTACGCGCTAAAAAAATTCATAACTTGAAGATCGTGACTCGTTTTGAACCCGTTCTGGTGGCCAAAATTCCGTCTTGACATTATCTACGTTTTCATCTCTCACGGATGGAAGCCAATTTCAATCAGAAAGTCTTCAAAAATGTGGATTTATCAAGTATTTTCGTACAAAAAATTTGTGACAGAAGTTTATTTGCGTCATGTTCAGAAAATCATAACTTGGTCGATTTTCATCGTATCGAGCTGGTTCTGGCGCCAAAATTCCAAAAATTGAGTTGGCTACATTTTCACAGAAGGTATTGAGTTCAAACGGTATTCAAATGGCCTTCATTTTTTTCTCAGAGTGCGTGACGCGCCGAAAATCCTGAATGCTGAATATTATTTCATCTGGGCCGAAAATTCATAACTCGGTCAATTTTTATCGGATTAGGCTCATATTTTTACACAAGGTCACTGACTCATAGATATACAACTTTGCTTCAAAAGTCGATACCGGATTATGCTTCAATCAATACCAGTTTTTTATTGAAGAACGTGTCAGAGTCGACACTGAAGCCCAAAATAAGTTTGTCTGAGCTGAAACTTCAAAAATTTATAACTAATTCACCGTTTATCCGATTGAGCCGATTTTCGGACAGGAGTTAGTTCTCGATATCGGCTACATTTTGTTTTCACATTTCAACTTCAAAAATTGCACTTAAGACCCTGCGATTTAGCCTGGAAAGTGACGAACTCAAGTGAACATTGGAGGTCCAATTGCACATTCAAAGCCCATTTTCTTTACCCTAATTTCCATTATATAATCACCTTCTTTTCACACAAACCAGGGAGGAAAAAAAAAGGAAAAAACCTTGCCACAACACTGTCAGAATATCAAATTCTTTCAAGAACCCTAAAACCTTGAAATCCTTATTACAAATCCCCCTCTCACTGCAAACAAGTCATCTCAGTTACAAACCAACATCTCACTACTTCTTCAGTAAGGGTAAGGATGGCTTGATCTCCATGATCAAAAGGACATAAAAGCATTCATGTCACTACTTTTCTAGTAAGGGTAAGATTGATTTGATCTCCATGATCAAAAGGGTATAATCATTCATACATGTCATATTGTGCCTAAATATTAAATTTCTTCATATATTGGCTTTATTTGCATTTTATGATTTTATTTAATGTGTTCATGAGATTCAACACTGCAGGTTTTAGACAGGATCTCATGCAGGTTCATTAAGGAACATTGAGGCCAAAACACAAATGGCCAAAAGGCAAAAGCCAAATGGCCAAAACAGAACAGCTTACACATGACACCAATACATAGCGAGGCAGGCATCTTGAGAATGTTAAGGAACGTTGAGGCCAGAACACAAATGGCCAAAAGTTAAAACACAAATGGCCAAAACAAAACAGTTTACACATGACGCCAATAACTGTTTCACCCCTCCAATCAGGCTCGTATACTCCTAAACTCTCTCTCTATTTGTATTATGTTCCTTTAATTAATTAATCGTTATTATTTTTATTAATCACTAACCAATTAACATTTTTTTCCTAATAAAATCAAAAACACAAAAAAATATTTTATTTATTAAAATTAACTTCATCACTTTTATTTTTGTAAATAAATTAATTTAATCAATTTAGCTTTAATTAGATTTAACTTTTAATATTTTTTATAATATTTAAAATCAATTTAGAATATTAAGTTTTTATTAGCATTAATTCAATTTATTTTATTTCTTTAAAAACTCAAAAATCCAAAAATATTTTAATTAATTAATTAGTTTATTAATTTAATTGTTAACTTAATTTAATTTCTTTTAATCCAAAAATAACCAAAAAAATCACTTTCTTTCAAAAAAAAGGGTCAAAACCCAAAAAACTCGCATCCGATTTAATTTCTCGCACGCGATCCATTTTATCATATTATTGTATCTGCTTCCCGGAATGTAATAGCTTTTAATTAGGACTTTAATTATTTACCGCTTTATTTTACTTTCCGCAATTTAAATTAAAGGGTTTGTTTTTGGCGATGTAAATACCCGACGCCTTGTAATAGCTTAGTTTTAATTTCCCGCAATTTACTTCCCGCAAATTATTAAACTGTTAATTATGCATGACAAGATTTATATGACAAATAAAATCAACCCGTAGCTCACAATGATGCATGTTCAAAGATAAACATAAACTGAAACCTAACACACGTGCACATGCCACTCCTAGGGTACGCCTCACTTGGTTGCCTCGAGGTGGTCGTCAAGTATAGGGTGTTTTAGAGGTCGCCCTCCTATCTAAAGATCATGTCGCCTCGAAACGGTTGCCTCGGATAAAAAAGGATCTAGGACATTAGGGTTACTTCTAAGGTGTCCTACTATTGCTTCGGTGACCACACTGTCCCTTAATCGAATTGACCTGAATACCTCCAACGACGGTGCTACCTACCTCTCAATGGTGGGATAGCACTGTTTAAAGGACTCTTACACAGCCTAATTCCTTAGAGTAGGTAGATCTCATGGGTACTTGCTCTTTTCAAAACAAACAAAAAACATCTTTTCACACTTACACTTTCTAAAAGTTTTCAAGCAAATTTTTCATACACTCTTGAGGACAGATACAAGAGTTACTTAGAAATCTTTCAAACGAAACTTTTTCAAAACCCACTCACATTTGAAAAGAAAACATCTTTTGAAAACATAAGAGCAAGTACCTAAGAGCCCATGGATAACCATGGATAGAAAGGGTGCTAACACCTTCCCTTTCTATAAATCTACCTCCCGAACCGAGAGACATCTCAAAGAAGGAATTTTGTTGTGCTTTTGTCCTTTCCATATTAGAGAACATAAAAGACGGTGGCGACTCTTGCTTACCGCGACATTTCGCGAACCAGCTTTAAACAGTCAGTTCTATTTCCACTGATCACAGAACTGGCGACTCTGCTGGGGACACTTAATAAGTGAGGTGTACCTTACGATTAGACCATTCTTGTTTTCAATTGCCTGTTTTGATTGCTTTAATATTGTGGGCCTGTTTTGGGAGTTTCATATATCCTAACCCGGATCTGGGGGAAACCTTTTAGGTAGCAACAAACTCTGAGGTAACTGTGCGGGGTATACCGACACGTTTGAAGCAGTTGCTACGTTGATGTGGGACTTTGGTGAGTACCGGTAACCCTTGAGTCAAGTCAAGGAGAGTACGGGGCCGCCGCGTGGTGTCGTGAAGCATCAACTGACCTTAGGAACCTTACTTGACCATCCTGGCCTCTTTAGGGTAGTGAGATGACCGACTTTGGTGCAGTCCGAAGTTGGTAGATACTCGATACTACACTCATTGAGGGTTGTTTTCTTGGAATATTTTGGTCGCCAGTCCAGTGGCTAAATTAAAACAATGAACATAGAAAACAACCCAATGATATTGAGCTCCTTAGAACCCGGTTACTTTTGATAGGACAGGTTTTTGAGCCCACCAACTTCAAGAGGGTAGTACCTAAACTTCATGCTGGCCTAAACTCTAAGGGCTATCTGGTGTGACTTGTGTGTCTTAAAACTTGACTACTTGCATGCTTGTTATCTGACATTTGAGCTTCTTGCAGGTTTTGTTTACAGTCCTTAATCTGGACTCATAACAGGGTTTACCTACTCCACGCATAGCATAACATCATACCATCATGCCATTGCATACATCCTACATAAAGACTAATCCATTTCAAGGATCTCAAGGGTTTGTGATGCAGGTCATAATGAACCAACTATCTAGCAAGGGGCAAAGGGGATTTATTTTCCTCTAGCCAAGGTTGTCAGGGGCTATGACCCACTCGATATGGTGAGCCTTGACTCTTGAAGAAGGACTCTCTACAATATGCAGTTCCTTCAATCAAGCTACCGGATCCCAACTCTAACAATTTTCTTGTTTACCCCGCGAGATCCTTGAAAACATTGCATGCATATCATACATATCATTGCATCACAGGTACCCTTTTGACAGGTCACTTATCTTCTTCGCTGTTTATTTCAGCAATCATCATGAATCCTGAATCATCCAATGAACAAGCTATCAAGGCCCTCCAGGCCCAGAATGCCCAGTTCCAAGAGATGGTTATGAGCTTAGCCCAAGGTCAACAGGAATTGAAGACTCTGCTTATGAAGAAGAAGAAGAAGAGGACTGTGTTGTTCAACCCTAGACGTAAATCTGGGAATGGATCACAAAATGAAGTTGAGCTGACTACCCCGTCTGTTGGGAAAGACAGTCCCCAAGGGGGAGAGTTTCCTAGTCCAGTGGTCTCCGACAACGAGACCGATTACAATGATGAACAGTACCCTCCAGCTGAGGATAGGTATAAACAGCTAGAAGACCGGCTGAGTGCTATGGAGATACAGAAAGTGCCCGGCCTAGACTTCGAAGATCTAGGTCTATCCTCCGGGATGGTGATCCCACACAAGTTCAAGGCACCTGCCTTTGCAAAGTACGACGGAGCCTCCTGTCCTAAGTTGCACCTCCGTTCATACATACGGAAGATCCAACCCTACACGGCCGATAAGAAATTGTGGATTCACTTCTTTCAGGATAGTCTGGCAGGGACTCAACTCGAGTGGTTCTATCAGCTGGATGGAGCCAGTATCCGTACCTGGAAAGACTTGGCCACTGCATTCTATAAGCAGTATCAATATAATTTCGACCTCGCTCCTACGCGTACCCAACTCCAGGGTATGTCACTAGGGACAGGTAAAGGATTCAAGGAATATGCACAAAAGTGGAGAGACCTGGCTGGAAGGGTGCAACCACCTTTGATCGACCGTGAGCTCGTGGACATGTTTCTGGGGACCCTGTCTGGTCCATTCTTCAACCACCTGATTGGGAATTCTTCTGCTGGGTTTACAGATCTGATCTTGACTGGGGAGAGAATTGAAGTTGGCATTAAAAGCGGGAAGATTCAGGAAGCTACGCCTTCAGATGCTCATAAAAAGCCTTACCACGGGAAGAAAGAGTCCAACGCTGTGCATGGTAAAAAGAGCCGTCATGATCAACATGTAGGGGCAACCCAGATCTCCAATCCTTTGTCTGCTCAGCAAAGACAAGGGCAGTAACGTAAGGAGGTCGCACCCAAACGACAGTTCACTAAGATCAACATGACACTGGATCAAGCGCTACAGCAATTATTGAAGGCAGGGCTGATTACCTTAAGGGCTCCTCTCCAGAATCCAAACACTTCTGCTCCGAACTATCATCCCTATGAAAGGTGTGCATACCATTCTGATAGCCCGGGGCATACTACGGACAACTGTTGGGCTCTGAAGAACGAGGTCCAAGACATGATTGATGCTAAAGAAGTCCAGTTTGAAGCACCAGAGACTCCAAACATAATCACTGCTCCTTTGCCAAATCATTGAAGGCTTTTGTTTTATTTGAATTTCCGAGTTGTATTTTTTCTTTGCTTATACGAACAATTAATGTCATAGCAAACTCTTTTATTTCATTAATGCATCGCATATGTCTGTTTGAATTATTCTATTCGTATTCGTTATATTCAAAATTGCTTTCATGTTTCTGTGATGTTCAATTCTCAATTGCAAATTCTAAGCCTCTTGAGGGAGGATGACGAAACGATACCACGATATTTACAGTATGCTTTCGAACAGACCCCGCTGATGAGGTACAGGCATTGTTTCCATTTCTAAACACTGGAGTTATAAGGAAGATAATCCCTCGTCAACCCCTTCGAGCGAAAGAAGTAGGAGTTTTTATTTTCGAAAATTAAAACCCTTAATCATAACCTGGGGCAGGGTAGTTCTCTCAGTTGATCCAAGTGCACAATGAATGGCACCAAAGAAGTCCTTCCAAAGCAAAAGACATTGATGGTTCCGAATAATCATAAAGACAGGCAGTCATTACCAAAAAAAAAACTAAAGCCCATTAAGTCAAAACCTATGAAGGAGACTTACAAAAACTGGGGCATCCCGTTGACTGTAATCACAAAAGAAACAGTTCAGGCAAAAATAGGGATAACAAAATCAAAAAGAAAGAGGTCCTACAAACCCTCGACATAAAATGACTGCCTATTCAAAATAAATTGTCAACATCCGAACCATCACTGGTACATCAGAGCAAAGACTCAAACAAGGTCTAACGTGCGATCAACTGAGTTTAGGATTGAAGAACATCACGAAGAGCGGGTGGGTACAAATAAAATTTGAGCCTTTATCCTTTGTTTCTTAAACCGTGAACCAGGCCACGCTACAACCCTTAAAAGTCCTAGCTGAAGCATGGGTTAATTCGAAAGCATACTGTTACAAAAGGTATCCTGACTCCTTAAGGCTTGCGGTAAAATAACGAGTTGACATCGCATTTTACAAAATTCACTGGTTTTACTAAAAAATGCATTTTCAAAAAACTCCAAGACAGACATAAGCTTTGCATCTTTAAATAACATTGTTTGCATATGACTTTTTGTTCGAACAACAAAGAAATTCGCACGAAGAATATCTGATGAACAAAAACACTTCCAACCAAGGGGCATGGCATGATCATTGTCCATCATCTGGGGCAATTAAGTCAAGATTCGGAGAATCTCTCAAGGGCCAAATAGCCTGGGGCAGATCTCCGCCTGAGTCACTTGGGAGCATTGGACCTGAATTCCGGCGACGAATCTTGCACGATCAAGCATCTCCTAATGGCATGGCAAACACAACAACGGGGGCACCTCCCTACATTCTGAGAGTGTGGACATAGTCGGAAAAATACTACGCATAATCAAAGACCCGCTAGGTTGACACACCTAGGCAAAATAAGGGCTTCCCGGCGAACCAAAAGCGTTCGGGCAAAAATAAGGGATGAAATGAAAAAATCTGTACACCTGGCAAGTCGAAAACCTGAAAAGGCGGCTTGGGCAAAAATGGGTATCCCAGTGGACTGAAAACCCGAAAGGGCGGTCCAGGCAAAAATCAGGGATCAAAGCGTACGACTATGTCTTGTCATCTCGTCACTTGTCTACCAGAAGAAGATTTGTCAATCGGCGGTTATCAAGCACTTCGTAGGCCTTCTTCTCCCGCAGAAACTGGGGCAATAAAATTGTCCGAACTGTACAAGTTGCTCTGTCCACCGAGGTGCCAAGGTAGGTTCAGCTGAAGAACGTGACCAAGTCACCTCCACTCCCCCAGAGTAAGACAAGAGTCAGCCATACTCTCCCCAAGCAGAGTTGGTCCCCCGTCAGCCCTGAAAAGGCACAATATCCCTAGCAAGTCAGCGATACTCTCCCCAAGCAGAGTTAGTCTACTGTCAGCCTTAAGGAAGTTGGATATCCCCAGAAGATCTCAATATTCCCCAGCGGAGTATACAGATGTTCCTAAGCAAGCATCCCCGACAATCTTAATATAAGATTGTTCCCCGACGGAGTACAGACACCCCGGTGGAGCCACTTCCCCAGTACAGTCCAAAAGTTTCCCCAGGAGAGTTGAATCAATCTCCCCAATAGATTCTGGAAGCTTATCCCCAATAGATTCTGGAAGCTTATCCCCTGCAGAGTACGAACGCGTCCCCGGCTTTATTCAGAGGTTATTCCCCACCAGAGCTTATAACTGGGTTATCCTCAGCTAATGGCAACGGAAAGATCGTCCTCGACGAAGTTCTTCCTATCCCCCAGCGGAGTTCATCAAAATTCCCCAACATAACTTGTCAACGGAACCCCCAGCGGAGTTATCGTCAAAATCTCAGCGAAGCATCCCTTCCCCACAGAGTAATTCCCCGCAGAGTAATATCTCCAACAAGTTTATTCCCCAATGGAGTCTTCTTCTCCTACCGGTCTATTCTTACAATCATCATCCCCAGCGGAAACGAAGAGCTCTACTCTTCAAACATCAGCCCAGGATTCAACGAACTTCCCGGCATTCGTCAAGGATTTATTTTCCCAGATGAAAACACATTCATAGACATACACTATGACGCATGCATATACGCATCATAACACACTATCTCATTCATTTTTGAGCATCATGACATCATGCATTTCATACATCATGACATTGCATATAACTGATGTTTTACCTTTTCAGGAAAAAAGTCAATCCAAAGATGATTACTATCAACTGTCGCAATTCCAGATTCGATACCTGTATCTAGCCAGGGCATATCTGTGAGCGATTAATTGTGGATTCGATACCTGTATCTAGCCAGGGCATATCTGCATGAAGAGTTTAGAGATTCGATTCCTGTATCCAGCCAGGGCATATCTGTAGACGACCAATTCCAGATTCGACTCCTGTATCTAGCCAGGGCATATCTGTGAGCGATTGATTGTGGATTCGATACCTGTATCTAGCCAGGGCATATCTACGTTAAAGAGATTAAAGAGATAGCTGGGAAATGCTCCAGATATGGATGCTATTCTATTGCTTATTCAGATTTTCTCTTCAGAGATAGCTTAGAGATGCTCCAGATATGGATGTTGTTCTTTTGCTTATTCAGAGATAGCTGGGAAATGCTCCAGATATGGATGCTGTTCTTTTGCTTATTCAGATTTTCTCTTCAGAGATGGCTTGGAAATGCTCCAGAGATGGATGATATTCTTTTGGCTTATTCAAGAGTTTCCTTTCAGATATAGCTGGGAAATGCTCCAGAGATGGATGTTATTCTTTTGCTTATTCGGATTTTCTCTTCAGAGATAGCTTGGAAATGCTCCTGATGTGGATGTTATTCTTTTGCTTATTCAAAGTTTCTTCTCAGAGATAGTTCAGATATGCTCCAAACCGGATGCTATTTTGTTGCTTATTCAGAGTTGCTTTTCAGAGATGGCCTAGAGATGCTCCAGATCCGGATGCTATTCTATTGCTTATTCAGATATCCTTCTAGAGATAGTTCAGATGCAACCCAGGCATGGCGACATTCTGATACTTATTCCAGATTTCCTTTCAGATATAGCTTAGAGATGCTCCAGATTCAGATGTTATTCTACTGCTTATTCAGATTTCTCTCCAGAGATGGTCTAGAGATGCTCCGGACGCGGACGCTATTCTATTGCTTAATCAGATTCAAACTTCTAAAGATAACTTAGAGATGCTCCAGACCCGGATGCTATTCTATTGTTTAGTCCAGATTTCCTTCAAGAGATAGTCCAGATACGATCCAGATTCGGATGACATTCTGTCACTCATTCAGACACAGTATGGATATACCCCAGACGCGGAGGTCATTCTACTATTTATTCAGACGTCAGCAATTAGATATAGACTAGACATGCTCCAGACACGGAAGCCATTCTATTTCTTATTCAGGTTCAACTATCCATTACACAACGAATGGCATCTATAAGCCCATTCCCGACAAGGTTCTGTCACACCTCCAGATGACATCTATAAGCCCATCCTCATATCCACCATCTCTCCAAATGGCATCTGCAAGCCAATTCTCGCTGTCACACTGCTGATACTCTATGTGAGTGCAAATTTCTGGGCACTCTAGTGTTCAATCATCTTCCACCTTCGGATCATGAAAGGCACGTAAGCCAATCTACATCCTCAGGTTTAAGAAGATTGAACAGGGGCAATTGTTGTACCCCAAAATTTGCCCTCCCATATTCCTCAAGATTTGTCAAGAATGATCTTCAAATTGCTCAAAATGGCTCAAGGGTTGTACAGTCAAATCATCTCCTAAGGCAGTCAATTCAAAATTAGGGTTTTGTGTTACATCAAAGTCCTTATATCCAAATGACCTTAAGTGCTCCTTAATTTCCTAATGTATGCTCAAATTCAGAAGGTATCCGACTGTGTGAGTTTTCTCGAAGAAATATGGTGAAAAAAGTGTGCTGAAAGTGCAGTTTTTACGCGCTAAAAAAATTCATAACTTGAAGATCGTGACTCGTTTTGAACCCGTTCCGGTGGCCAAAATTTCATCTTGACATTATCTACGTTTTCATCTCTCACAGCTGGAAGCCAATTTCAATCAGAAAGTCTTCAAAAATGTGGATTTATCAAGTATTTTCATAAAGAAAATTTGTGACAGAAGTTTATTTGCGTCATGTTCAGAAAATCATAACTTGGTCGATTTTCATTGTATCGAGCTGGTTCTGGCGCCAAAATTCCACAAATTGAGTTGGCTACATTTTCACAGAAGGTATTGAGTTCAAACGGTATTCAAAAGGCCTTCGTTTTTTGCTCAGAGTGCGTGACGCGCCGAAAATCCTGAATGCTGAATATTATTTCATCTGGGCCGAAACTTCGAAAATTCATAACTCGGTCAATTTTTATCGGATTGGGCTCATATTTTTACACAAGGTCACTGACTCATAGATCTACAACTTTTCTTCAAAAGTCGAGACCGGATTATGCTCCGATCAATCCCAGTTTTTTATTGAAGAACGTGTCAGAGTCGACACTGGAGCCCAAAATAAGTTTGTATAAGCTGAAACTTCAAAAATTCATAACTAATTCACCGTTTATCTGATTGAGCCAATTTTCGGACAGGAGTTAGTTCTCGATATCGGCTACATTTTGTTTTCACATTTCAACTTCAAAAATTGCATTTAAGACCCTGCGATTTAGCCTGAAAAGTGACGAACTCAAGTGAACATTGGAGGCCCAATTGCACATTCAAAGCCCATTTTCTTTACCCTGATTTCCATTATATAATCACCTTCTTTTCACACAAACCAGGGAGGAAAAAAAAAGAAAAAAACCTTGCCACAACACTGTCAGAATATCAAATTCTTTCAAGAACCCTAAAACCTTGAAATCCTTATTATAAATCCCTCTCTCACTACAAACAAGTCATCTCAGTTACAAACCAACATCTCACTACTTCTTCAGTAAGGGTAAGGCTGGCTTGATCTCCATGATCAAAAGGGCATAAAAGCATTCATGTCACTACTTTTCTAGTAAGGGTAAGATTGATTTGATCTCCATGATCAAAAGGGTATAATCATTCATACATGTCATATTGTGCCTAAATATTAAATTTCTTCATATATTGGCTTTATTTGCATTTTATGATTTTATTTAATGTATTCATGAGATTCAACACTGCAGGTTTTAGACAGGATCTCATGCAGGTTCATTAAGGAACATTGAGGCCAAACACAAATGGCCAAAAGGCAAAAGCCAAATGGCCAAAACAGAACAGCTTACACATGACACCAATACATGGCGAGGCAGGCATCTTGAGAATGTTAAGGAATGTTGAGGCCAGAACACAAATGGCCAAAAGCCAAAACACAAATGGCCAAAACAAAACAGTTTACACATTACGCCAATAACTGTTTCACCCCTCCAATCAGGCTCGTATACTCCTGAACTCTCTCTCTATTTGTATTATGTTCCTTTAATTAATTAATCGTTATTATTTTTATTAATCACTAACCAATTAACATTTCTTTCCTAATAAAATCAAAAACACAAAAAAATATTTTATTTATTAAAATTAACTTAATCACTTTTATTTTTGTAAATAAATTAATTTAATCAATTTAGCTTTAATTAGATTTAACTTTTAATATTTTTTATAATATTTAAAATCAATTTAGAATATTAAGTTTTTATTAGCATTAATTCAATTTATTTTATTTCTTTAAAAACTCAAAAATCCAAAAATATTTTAATTAATTAATTAGTTTATTAATTTAATTGTTAACTTAATTTAATTTCTTTTAATCCAAAAATAACCAAAAAAATCACTTTCTTTCAAAAAAAAGGGTCAAACCCAAAAAACTCGCATCCGATTTAATTTCTCGCACGCGATCCATTTTATCATATTATTGTATCTGTTTCCCGGAATGCGATAGCTTTAAATTAGGACTTTAATTATTTACCGCTTTATTTTACTTTCCGCAATTTAAATTAAAGGGTTTGTTTTTGGCGATGTAAATACCCGACGCTTTGTAATAGCTTAGATTTAATTTCCCGCAATTTACTTCCCACAAATTATTAAACTGTTAATTATGCATGACAAGATTTGTATGACAAATAAAATCAACCCGTAGCTCACAATGATGCATGTTCAAAGATAAACATAAACTGAAACCTAACACACGTGCACATGCCACTCCTAGGGTACGCCTCACTTGGTTGCCTCGAGGTGGTCGTCAAGTATAGGGTGTTTTAGAGGTCGCCCTCCTGTCTAAAGATCCTGTCGCCTCGAAACGGTTGCCTCGGATAAAAAAGGATCTAGGATATTAGGGTTACTTCTAAGGTGTCCTACTATTGCTTCGGTGACCACACTGTCCCTTAATCAAATTGACCCGAATACCTCCAACGACGGTGCTACCTACCTCTCAATGGTGGGATAGCACTGTTTAAAGGACTCTTACACAGCCTAATTCCTTAGAGTAGGTAGATCTCATGGGTACTTGCTCTTTTCAAAACAAACAAAAAACATCTTTTCACACTTACACTTTCTAAAAGTTTTCAAACAAATTTTTCATACACTCTTGAGGACAGATACAAGAGTTACTTAGAAATCTTTCAAATGAAACTTTTTCAAAACCCACTCACATTTGAAAAGCAAACATCTTTTGAAAACATAAGAGCAAGTACCTAAGAGCCCATGGATAACCATGGATAGAAAGGGTGCTAACACCTTCCCTTTCTATAAATCTACCTCCCGAACCGAGAGACATCTCAAAGAAGGAATTTTTCTGTGCTTTTGTCCTTTCCATGTTGGAGAACATAAAAGACAGTGGCGACTCTTGCTTACCGCGACATTTCGCGAACCAGCTTTAAACAGTCAGTTCTATTTCCACCGATCACACTAACCAACAAAAGGCATTTGACGTTTTGAGATTTAAGATCTTATAAATCAATTTTGTAAATGTTGTTCTTTCTCTTGCCAGAAAAGAGGATTGATCCATCTTTTTGACTTACAGCTTTACATGAGTTTTGATTGAAGATAATGTCATAGCCATAGTCACTTAATTGACTTATGGACAATAGATTATGAGCTAATCCTTCTACTAATAAAAAATTGGAGATAGAAGGAAGGTTATTGTTTCTAATGGTTCTAGAACCAATAATCTTCCCTTTCTGATTACCTTCAAACTTCACATCTCCTCCAACTTTAAATTCCAGGCTTTGGAACATAGACCTTTTTCCCATCATGTGTCATGAGCACCCAGAGTCCAGGTACCATGACTGGTGTTTCAATTGAGTTGTTAAGGACATCTGCAACAAATATTATTTTATCCTTAGGTACCCATATCTTTTTGGGTCCTTTTGGGTTAGCATAAGAGTTTCCAGAATGTTATGTATATTTTATATCATGTGAATGTCCAAACTTGAATTGTTTATTCAGAGGTTTGTAAGTGAAGGTCATTTTAGCAACAGGTTTTGGAATGTATGTCTCCTTCCCTTTGGGAGGTTCATATCCAATTCCTCTTCTGTTTTTCCCACTAACTCCATAGATCATTGAAGCCATTTTGCTTCTGCCTATGCCTTTAGCTAGAAAAGATTGAAAGTTATGGTCATATTCTTTCAGAATATCTTTTGAACTAGACACAGACTCTGAACTAAAATTCTTTTGAACATTTTGAATTTCCTTTTTAAGTTTAAAATTGTTTTCTAACAGTTCAGATTTTTCTGTTTCAAGTTTCTCAAGATCAGATGCAAGACTTTTCTTGAGTTTCTTGTATTTGATTTTGAGTTGACTATAGTTTTCCAGAAGTTCAGATAAACTATCAGCAAGTTCTTCTCTAGAAAATTCATAAAATACCTCTCTTTGTTCTGACTCACAGTCTGAGTCATCTTCTGTGATAGCCATCAGAGCTAGGTTGGCATTTTCATCTTCAGAACCAGATTCATCTTCAGAAGAATCTGAGTCATCCCAGGTTGCCATCATTCCTTTATTCTTACCAAATATCTTCTTTGGTTTTTCTTTTTGAAGCTTTGGACAATCACTTTTGTAGTGACCAGGTTCTTTGCATTCATAACAGATGATCTCTCTTCTGTTTGACTTTTTGTGTCCAGAAGATTCTGCTTTATCTTCTGACTTCTTGAAGTTCCTGAACTTCTTTTGTCTGTGCTTCCACAGATGATTGATCCTTCTGGAGAGCAAAGATAATTCGTCTTCTTTTGACGCTGATTCTTCAGAGTTTTCCTCTTCATCCTGAAAAGCGTTAGTATCAAATTTATTAATTGATTTAAGGGCCAAAGACTTACCTTTCTTCTGAGGCTCGTGCTCATCCAGTTCAATCTCATGACTTCTGAGAGCGCTGATGAGTTCCTCCAGAGACACATTGTTAAGATCTTTTGACACTTTGAAAGCAGTGTCCATTGGTGCCCATCTTATGGGTAAGCTTCTGATGATCTTTTTCACATGATCTGCTTTGTTATATCCTTTGTTCAAAACTCTCAGACCAGCGATCAGAGTTTGAAACCTAGAGAACATTACTTCTATAGACTCACTTTCTTCAACTTTGAAGGCTTCATACTTCTGAACTAAAGCCAGAGCTTTAGACTCCTTAACTTGAGCGTTTCCTTCATGAGTCATTTTGAGAGACTCAAACATATCATGCGTTGTATCTCTATTAGTGATTTTTTCATATTCTACTTTAGAGATAGCATTTAGAAAAATATTTCTAGCTCTATGATGATTTTTAAAATCAGCTTTTTGTTGTCTATCCATATTTTTTCTATCCACTTTGTTTCCTTTTGAATCTATAGGATGTTTGTAACCATCCAAGACTATATCCCAAAGATCACTATCATGACCTAGAAAGAAACTTTCTAGTCTATCTTTCCAGTACTCAAAATCTTCTCCATCAAACACTGGAGGTTTGTTGTAACTATTATTGTTTTGTTCAGCGGCCATTGTGTTTTCTTCTTGATCTTTTCCTGACACGGTTAAGTGTTGTGCTCAAAGTCAAGCTCTGATACCAATTGAAGGGGTAAGAAAACACTTACAAGGGGGGGTTGAATAAGTGACTCTTTTCGTTTCCAAAACAAAGCTCAACAATAATGGAAGGACAAGGTTATTTTTATCCTGCTTCGTTTGAACTCAAACTACTCCAGTCCACCCGCCAAGGTGATTTTGCCTTTCTCAACAAGGACTTAATCCACTATAATCAATTGATTACTGTTGTACCCCAAAATTTGCCCTCCCATATTTCTTCAAGATTTGCCAGGATCAATCTCCAGATGATTCAAAATCACTCAAGGGTTGCATAGTCCAATTGCCTCCTAACAGAGTCAAAAATTAGGGTTTTGGTTCTTGCAAAGAAATTGAGGTTTTCAAGGGTCCAATCAAGTCCCACATGCCTATATACATTGTCAAGCATTCATATGTCAAGTTTCAAGACTCACAGCATCAAATTGCACAGTCAAAAACCCTAAATGCTCCACAGTGAATTGCAGGGGCAAAATGGTCATTTGACAGCCAAAAGTCCAAATTTTGGGCCAACATCTTATTTTGAAGCCACAAACATCATTTGATCAATTCTTGATCATGATTTCACAAGCATGGCTCAAAAAGTCTCAAGATGCAAAAGTTTCTATTTTTGGACAGTTGAAAAAGTCAACTGCAAATTGACCAGGGCATAACTTCTTCATGGTTTATCAGAAAAATTCCATCCAATGCTCATTTTGAAGAGAATGACATTTCCTACAACTCATCTTCACACTTCAAGTCCAAGAAATGCTCTCACAAAAAGTTATCAATTTCAACATTATAGGTCATTTTCAAAAGTCAACAAAAAGGCACTTTAAGTCAAAGACCATAATTTGAGATTGGTAAATCAAAATGACATGGGACCAAAGGCATTGGTTAGAGGACTTCACGGCCTTTCCAAAATGTCCAAGAACATGATCATAGCTTCAAAATTAAGCAAGATATGCCTTGTAGAAGTTGGGAAATTTTTGGGAATTTTGAAATGTCAACTTTGCTTCAAAAGCTTCAAAATTGCTAATGGGCCACAAATTCTTCCATGAATCATTACCCAAAGCATATGCACGACCCATTAAGCTCAAAGGGATTTATTTTCTTATTTTTAATTAATTAATTGAATTTTTAATCTTATTAATTCATTTAATTAAATTTAATTATGAGAAAAATACTAAACAATGGTTTTAAATCTTTTTTGTGCAGCAAATATGTCCATTATATGCAAGAGATTTCGTGCACCATCTCAAGGGGACAATATCATCCATATTTGGCAAGAATTGCATGGAAAAAGATTGGAAAAGATATGAACAAAATCAAATATTGAAAACATAAATTCAATGGATCTTTGGACTTGGTTTTGACCTAATTTCGTTCAGATACTTATACACAAGCTAACCTAATGCACAAGGACACGAAAAGCTGCTCAGAAAACCTAGAACAAAGTTGCACTTTTCATCAAAATTTTGGAAACTGAACTCATAGTTACAGGACGATTCAAGGCTTGAAAAGCATCCTAATACGTTCCTGACATTGCTAGGAATCGACTGCAACCAAAACCAAGTCCCCATACTCCAAGAATTGGTAGAGCAGAATCGCCTTTTACATGAATATGTCCATAATCGTTTTTCAATTTCCATGCATTATTCATGTTTTTTAATTGTTGATTTACACTAACCATGATGTTCTGAAGCGAATGGTACCATTTAATTTAACCAACGATGCTTGTATCCAAATCTGCCATGGATGAAACCTAGGGTTTCAAAGCTCAAAAATTGGGGCTTTACACGTATGGCAAAATCAGACCACCAAACCTATGCCAATGAATTCGTGACCTCAAGACAAGACAAACCAATACCTCGCGCCTTTTTTATATTGATCCAGATCCTATTCGCTATTTTTTACAGGTTTCACTTAGTGGGGGTTTAAAACCCCCGCTATCTGTTTTCTATTTGCAGGCAAACAAAGAAGAAAGCTAGCGTGGCTGGATGTTACTGGACAATTCAAATTTGGCGCGTGAATTTGTTATTCTTACCACTAACGCTTGTTTTCTTATTATAATAATCATGTTCCATTATATTAACAAAGAAACTCAATGGCTCAGTTGGTGGATGAGCTGTCCTGCAGGCATTGGGACCTGGGTTCGATTCCCAGGTCCCCCTCATACGCTTAATAATTTTTGTTGCAAGGTATTCCGACGTATCACATCCTCAAAGGCCTACCATGCATCCTCACATGCTAGCTTGCCACATACTCATGAAGATCAATCTGAAGGCTACAAAAGGAGTCCTACCATGTACGTCAGTCAATGCACATGCACACAAGCTGGAAAGTCAACGAAGGCCTTGTGTTCTGATGGGCCAAATTGCTCCAATTCACCTCCTAAATGGGCCTGATACCCCCATGGTTTGCATCATTTTTGTTTTTTATTTGATTTTCTTTTAATTCTTTTTAATTGTTTTTAATTATTTCTTTTAATTCCATAAAATAACTTTTCATAATATAAAATACAGAAAAATCAAAAATGTTTATTTTATTAATATTAATTTCACCATTATTATTTTTGTAAATAAACTTTAACAATTAATTTAGTTAATTTAGGTTTCAATTTCAACATTTTTTCTTAATAAATTAAAATAGGTAGAATTAGGGTTTTGATATTTTTTCACCTTTTCATTTTTTTTTAATAAATAATTTTCTCATCATTATTATAATTATTAATTACTATTAATTTTTGTAAATACACATGTACATTAATTATTTAGTAAATTAGGTTAAACTTTAATATTTTTCTTAATAATTAAAAATAACTTAGAATTAGGGTTTCTCTTGATTTTCAATTTTTTACTTTCATAAATACAAAAACCATAAAAAACAATTTCTTTTCTTTTAATAAAATAATTAATTAACTTTTAATTCAATTTAATTTCAAAAGGGTCCAACGCCCTCGAACGTGCAACTTTAATTCTTTCGCGCATTTATTCTTATTTTTTCTTTGTGAATATTATGTAACTGTTCAAGCCATGTAATAGTAATTAGGAATTTATTTACTTTTCGCATCTTTTACCAAACGGGTCTTTGTATTTTGGCGATGTATAGACCCGCGCCTTGTAATAGCGTAGGATTTTTACTTTCCGCATTTAAATTTCCGCACTTTTAAATTATAATTGCATGAAAAAATGTATGGCCTAAATTAAAAACAAGCGTAGATCACCATGATACATGTACAAGATAAATGCTAAACTGAAAACAACACACAAATTCACACACCACTCTTAGGGTACGCCTCACTGTTGCCTTACCTTCGAAACGTGGTCGTCGAGTATAGGACGTTTTAGTAAGTCCTTATGTCCATGATCAATGGCATAAGGGTAGCTTCTAAGGTGTCCTACTGTTGCTCTGGTGACCACATTGTCCCTAAACTCGAATTGACCCGAACACCTCCAACGGTGGTGCTACCTACCTCTCAATGATGGGATGGCACTATCTTAAGGACTCTTACACAGCCTAATTCCTTAGGGTAGGTAGATGACTCATAGATACTTGCTCTAATTCAAAACAAATCAAAACTCTTTTCACACTGACACTTTCAAAAAGCTTTCAAAACAATTTTTCAAACACTCTTAAGGACTGATACAAGAGTCGATCTGAAATCTTTAAACGAAACTTTTTCAAACCCACTCACACTTTGAAAAGCAAACACTTTTGGAAACACAATGAGCAAGTATCTAAGAGCCCATGGATAACCATGGATAGAAAGGGTGCTAACACCTTCCCTTTCTATAAATCTACCTCCCGAACCGAGAGATAATCTCATAAGGAATTTTGCTGTGCTTTTGTCCTGTCCATGTTGGAGAAAATAAAAGACGGTGGCGACTCTTGCTTCCGCGACATTTCGCGAACCAGCGTTAAACAGTCAGTTCCAGATCCACCGATCACAGAACTGGCGACTCTGCTGGGGACACTTAAAGTGAGGTGTACCTTAGGATAGCTCAGACTTGTGTTTTCAATTGTTGTGTTTGTTTGCTTTATATTTGTGGGCATTGCATCGGAGTTACATAGATCCTAACCCGGATCTGGGGATACCCTGTTAGGTAGCATAAGCTGTGAGGGACCTGTCCGGCGTAGACCGGCACGGGTGAAGCAGTGGCTACGTTGGTGTGGCGCCTAGGTCTATACCGATATCCCTTGTGTCGCAACGAGGAGAATATGGGTCTTCTGAGGAGTCATTAAGCACCAACCGACCTTAGAACCTTAAATGACCCAACTTGGCCAATAGAACAGTAGCAGTATGCTACGCCCATTGAGGCTAAACTCTCGTGATGGTTCTGGCCGCAAGAAAAGATTGCGATGCTGGAGTTATGACCGATTGAGGGTAGTCAGTGATATTGGGATCCTCTAGAACCCGGTTACTTCTGATAGGACAGGTCTTAACCAACAAACTGAAAGAGGGTAATACCTAGACCCCATGCTGGCCTAAACTCTAAGGGCTTGTCTTGTGTGACTTGTGTGCCTTATCATGTTTGCCTTTGTGAATATTTGTGGTGTGCTTTATCATAACATCATGCCATCATAAACATTGCATGCATCCTGCATAAGGACTGACCATTTCAAAGACAAGAGGGTTTCACCTTTGCTCTGTTTTGTAGGACATCATGATGCCTATGCGAAGGAATACTATCCGGTTCAACTTTGTTCACCCACCTGAGTTGCTTGAAGAATTGGTTAGCAGAATTCTAAATACTACTTCCTTCATCCAGAGGCATGGTTCTCTTCTCAGTTTAGTCACGGCAAAGTGGGACCAACAACTGATGAGTGTCCTGACACAGTTTTATGATCCTTTGTACAACTGCTTCACCTTTCAAGACTTCCAGCTGGTCCCTACCCTGGAAGAGTTCTCTGATTTGCTTTGTATCCCTATCTTATATCAGACTCCCTACACTGGTTGGGAAAAGATCCTTAGGCTTGAGGAGATTGCTGCAGCTCTTCCTTTGACCCACAAGGAGGTAATGGACAACTGGGTGACTAGAAGCAAAGTTAAGGGTTTCTTGGCCAAGTTTCTGATTGGTAAGGCTAACAGTTTCTAGAACGACTTGGACTTTAGGGAGTACGAAGACATTATGGCTCTCTTAATCTATGGTCTAGTCTTGTTTCCTAATCCTGATAACTTCATTAATGTCACTGCCATACGGATCTTCATGTCTCGGAACCCTGTGCCTACTCTCTTGGGTGACATCCTGCAACAACTTTATGCTCGTACTGCCCGAAGACGAGGGACTCTGTGGTGTTGTATTCCTTTGTTAGTGAGGTGGTTTATTTCGCACCTCCCTAAGTTCGTGCTGAAGAACAAAGAAGGAAGAGGCTGGGCTCATAGGTTAATGTCTCTCAGTGATAATGACATCACTTGGACTCTCAAAGGTTTGGATGGGGTAGCTGTTATTGATCGTTGCGGAGAATATCCTAATGTTCCTTTGATTGGTACCCAAGGAGGAATCTCTTACAATCCATGTCTAGCTCTCCGCCAGTTTGGAAGAGCCAGAAGAGAAGGGCCTCATGAGATGTTGGTGCCTCACATCAGTTTTGAGTTTCAGGTAGATAGTGACGAGCTGCGTCGTAGGTTCATCAAGGCTTGGGACAGAATTCACAAAGCTGACCCACAAGAGTTGGGACCAAAGACTTCTCTACCTATGGAAGCCTACTACAAATGGGTCCGCATCCGTGCTCAGAAGTTAGGTATGCCGTACGAAGCTGTCAGACCCGTCATTCTTGAATATCCTGATAAGGATGGCGCTCCTCCAACTATCCTCCCTCCTCAGATACCTACTGATATTGATACACTAAAGAGGTCTTGGGCGCAACTGCGAGAAGAACGGGATTCTTATCGGGAAAAGTTCAACGAGCAGGAATTGAAGATCCAGAAGCTGACAAAGCAGTTGGAGAATGAGCGAGCCTTGAATGATTACATCCGTACTGAGAAGAGGAGACCCTGGGATCAATGATGAACTTTGATTTTCTTTTACAGCTTTTATTTCCCTTTTCAGTATTTCCACTTTATGTAATGCCTAAGGGCAATCTGTTGAACAATTTAAATTTCAAAGTTGAATCTAATGAAGTGTGTTCCTTTCTGTTTACAAAGTTGATTCCCGATTGTCTTTGAAAACATAAATCATACGCATTCCATTCATCATGTGCATAGCAGGTACTCTTCTTTTCAGGTTGCTTAATGTTCTTCGCTGTTTATTTCAGCATCATGAACCCTGAATCATCTACCGAGCAGTCCATCAAGGCCCTTCAGGCTCAGAACACCCAATTCCAAGAGCTGATTATGAGTTTGGACCAAGGTCAAGAGGAGTTGAAGGCCCTTCTGGTCAAGAAGAAGAAGAAGAGAATTGTACTGTTCAACACGGGCCGGAGGTTTGGTAACACACTGCATAATGAGGTTGATCAAGCTGGTTCTTCTGTGGGGTAAGGCAGTCCCCAGGGGGGAAGAGTTCCTAGTCCGGTGGTCTCTGAAAACGAGACTGATTTTAATGAGGAGCAGTATCCTCCAGCTGAAGACAATTACAAGCAGTTAGAGGATCGTCTGAATGCCATGGAAATTCAACAAGTGCCTGGTTTGGATTTCGGAGATTTGGGTCTGTCTTCTGGTGTGGTGATCCCACACAAATTCAAAGCACCATATTTCGCAAAGTATGATGGGGCGTCCTGCCCTAAGCTACATCTCAGATCTTATGTGCGGAAGATTCAGCCGTATACTATGGACAAGAACTTTTGGATCCACTTCTTCCAGGAGAGTCTTTCAGGGACTCATCTCGAATGGTTCTATCAGCTGGATGGAACCAAGGTTCATAACTGGGAGGAGTTGGCTACTGCTTTTTACAAGCAGTATCAATATAATGTCGACCTCGCTCCTACACGTACCCAACTCCAGGGTATGTCGCTAGGATCGGGAGAAGGTTTTAAAGAGTATGCGCAGAAGTGGAGGGACCTGGCTGGCAGGGTGCAGCCACCATTGACCGACCGTGAATTAGTGGACATGTTCTTGGGGACCCTATCCGGGCCATTCTTCAATCATCTCATTGGCAATTCATCTGCAGGGTTCACTGATCTCATCCTGACTGGGGAAAGGATAGAGGCTGGTATGAAATCAGGTAAGATACAGAAAGGTGCGTCTTCAAGTTCTGAGAAGAAGCCTTTCAAAAAGGAAGCCAGTGCTGTGTATGGGCCTAGAAGGCAAAATAAACCAGAACGCCGCCAAGCTGTCAATGCGGTGGTAATTGCAAAGCATGCTGCCGCTCCTCGGCAACTTAACCAACCAAGGGCTGAGAGACCTAGAAGAGAATACACTCGGCTGAGTATGACCTTGTCACAAATCTTGCCACAATTGCTATCGACCAACTTGGTGACCGTCAGAGAGGCTCCGAAGGTTGTGAACACGACCTCTCCGAGGTATAATCCAAATGCCCGCTGTGCTTATCACTCTGATAGCCCGGGGCACTCTACTGATGATTGTTGGGCCCTAAGAAATAAGGTTCAGGACCTTATTGATGCGAAGGAGATACAATTCGAAGCGCCCGAGAGGCCAAATGTTGTGACTGCTCCTATGCCCCAGCATGGAGTAAATGCTGTTGATGAAGACTTGTATGCAGTTTCTGTGGATGATGTGGCTACCCCTTTGTTGACTGTTAAGAGGAACCTGTTACTAGCCGGTTTATTTCCGGGTTGTAGCAAGGGTTGCCTTTTGTGTGCTGTTTCCCCTACTGGTTGTCCGTTGCTGAAATCAGGTATCCAAAGCCTGATGGACAGCAAAGAGATTTTGTTCAAGAAGACCGTTGTTCCTATTGTTCCCGTTGAAGAAGTATCCATTGTCACAATTTTCAACAATCCTACCAAGGCTACCCCGAGGAAGCCAGTCAAAATCATGTCTGTTGCACCCATCATTATTACTGTTTCGGGGCCCCTCCCCTATGAATCTGACAAGGCTGTCCCATGGCACTATGGGGCAGATGTGTATGTACTTGGAGTGAAGCAGGAGTTCAACACCAGTTCCGGTATCAGTAACATCACTGGTCCCGCCAAAGTTACTCGCAGTGGCAGGCTCTTCTCGCCTGACATTGCGCCACCAGTTATCCGAAGACCTCTTATCATTACACCTGCAAGTGCGCCTGTTTCCACTTATGATCCAATTTCTACCCCTGCTGCCGAGTCATCTGACACTCGGGGAAAAGGGATTGATGATGAGCCTGCCCGGATGGAGGCACCAAAGACTGTCAATGTTGAAGCCTCCCAGCAAGAGATGGAGGAAATTCTTAAGATAATCAAGAAGAGTGATTTCAACGTCGTTGAACAGCTGGGGCATACCCCCTCCAAGATCTCTATGCTATCATTGCTGCTATGCTCAGAGGCCCATGCCAAGGCCCTGATTTCATTTTTGAAGACGGCCCATGTGCCACAAGAGACATCTGCAGATCAATTCACTGACTGTGTGGCCAATTTGACAGTCGACAATGGTTTGGGTTTCTCGGATGCTGATCTTACCGCTAAGGGAAAGAACCACAATGATGCCCTGCATGTCTCCATCGAATGCAGGGGCACTACTCTCTCACACGTGTTGGTGGACACCGGTTCTTCCCTGAATGTGTTGCCCAAGAAGGCCTTAGACAGATTGGATTGTGAGGGCCTGGAGTTGAAGCCTAGTAACATCATTGTCTGAGCCTTTGACGGGTCGAAGAGGATGGTGCATGGTGAAGTGGACATTCCGATTCGGGTTGGTTCTCAAGTCTTCGATTCAACGTTCTATGTGATGGACATTCGTCCATCTTATTCCTGTTTGCTGGGTCGACCTTGGATTCACAAAGCTGGGGCGGTGACCTCCACTCTACACCAGAAGCTCAAGTACCCTGTCAGAGGGAAGATTGTTACTGTGCAGGGGGAGGAAGAATACATGGTTAGTCATCTGAATTCATTCCGGTATATTGAGATGGACGGGGAGTTTATTGAAACCCCCTTTCAACATTTTGAAGAGGTACCTCCAACATTGGCGTCAGCTGAGACAGTAATTGAAGAAGATTTCCCTTTGAAGATGGCTTCCTTGAAGGACGCCCGGGCCGTAATTGAGAAAGGTGAATGTGCTAACTGGGGCAGGCTCCCTGATTTTAATCCTAAGACTGACAAGTTTGGACTGGGTTTTACTGCAGAGGCTCAGAGGGATGTATGCAAAGCAAGGATCGGAAGACCTCCCGTGATCATCACCAACCCGGGAGTGAATGCTATAGAAGGCGATGTGGAGGAATCAGAGTTCGATAGCTGGATCTACCCGACGACCGACGGTGGACCGAACAATTGGACCGCAAAAGATCACACACCTGTTACTTTTATTACGCAGTAATGAATTCCTTTGTTTTTTAATTTGTAATAAACAATAAATGTAAACTTTATGGCCCGGTGTCTTACCCGGGGCACCGTTGGCTTCATTTGTGAGGGCTTATTACTTGTCATTTCCATATATCATGAATAAAGACATTGGACGTTTTTCGCATTTCAAATCTTGTGCTCCCTTTATTTCTTTATTTCTTTATATATTGCAAAACAGCTATATTTACACACACTCACTCATACAGGTTTCAATCCACTCTGGATCTCACTGGTAACGACTCTGCTACTTCCAGTTATGACTTCGAAAATCCGATCAACTTGGCCGAAGACGAAGGTGAAGATGATTGCGAAGTGCCTGGCGAGCTTGCAAGACTGTTACTCCAGGAAGAGAGGGCCATTCAGCCACATGAAGAGCCAGTGGAAACAGTGAATCTGGGTACTGAGACAGACAGAAGGGAAGTTAAGATTGGTGCCAATCTGGAGCTCAGCGTAAAACAACGGTTGATTCAGATGTTGCATGATTATGTGGAAATCTTTGCCTGGTCCTACGAAGACATGCCTGGGTTGGATACTGATATTGTGGTCCATCATTTGCCTACCAAGGAAGACTGCCCTCCGGTTAAGCAAAAGATCCGCCGTATGCGTCCAGAGATATCCGAGAAGATCAAAGCTGAGGTTATGAAGCAATTTGATGCCGGATTCCTTGCAGTGACTTCTTACCCTCAGTGGGTTGCCAATGTGGTTCCGGTACCGAAGAAAGATGGTAAGGTCAGGATGTGTGTCGATTACAGGGATCTGAACAGGGCGAGCCCCAAAGATGACTTCCCTCTACCTCACATCGACGTTCTGGTTGACAACACTGCTCAGCACAAGGTGTTCTCCTTCATGGACGGCTTTTCAGGTTATAATCAGATCAAGATGGCTCCTGAAGATATGGAAAAGACTACCTTTGTTACTCAGTGGGGTACCTTCTGCTACAAGGTCATGCCATTCGGGTTGAAAAATGCTGGGGCAACCTACCAACGTGCCATGGTTGCTTTATTTCATGACATGATCCATCATGAGATTGAAGTGTATGTCGACGATATGATTGTAAGGTCCCAAACGGAGGAGGAACACCTTGACCATCTACAGAAGCTGTTTGACCGTCTGAAATTGTACAAGCTGAGGTTGAACCCGAACAAATGCACATTTGGGGTAAGATCTGGAAAGTTGCTAGGCTTCGTCGTGAGCGACAAAGGTATTCAAGTGGACCCTGCCAAGGTTAAAGCCATACAAGAGATGCCAGTTCCCAAGACAGAGAAAGAAGTCAGAGGCTTTCTAGGACGTCTGAATTACATTGCCCGATTCATCTCGCACCTAACAGCTACCTGTGAACCAATCTTCAAGCTGCTGAAGAAAGATCAGCTAGTACGTTAGAACGATGAATGTCAGGCCGCTTTTGACAGAATCAAAGAGTATCTCCAAGAACCACCCATTCTTATGCCACCGGTTGAAGGGAGACCTCTAATACTATACCTGACAGTACTTGACAACTCAATGGGGTGTGTGCTGGGGCAGCATGACGAGTCTGGCCGAAAAGAGCATGCCATTTATTACCTTAGCAAAAAGTTTACCGACTGTGAGACCCGATACTCACTGCTCGAGAAAACTTGATGCGCTTTGGTATGGGCTGCTCGCCGGCTGAGATAGTATATGCTGACTCACACTACCTTGTTGATCTCAAAGATGGATCCGATAAAGTACATATTCGAAAAGCCTGCTCTGTCCGGAAGAATAGCAAGATGGCAAATGATCTTGACAGAATACGACATCCAGTACACTACTCAGAAAGCTATCAAAGGAAGTGTATTGGCAGATCACTTGGCACACCAGGCAGTGGACGACTACCAATCAATGAACTTTGAATTCCCAGACGAGAGCATCATGATAGTGACTGATTGCGAAGTACCAGGACCGGATGAAGGACCTGAGGAAGGATCCCGATGGTCTATGCACTTTGACGGAGCCTCCAACGTTTTGGGTAACGGTATCGGCGCTGTGATCATATCCCCTCAAGGCACTCATACTCCACTTACTGCCCGGCTATGTTTCAACTGCACCAACAACATGGCGGAGTATGAGGCATGCATCATGGGTCTTCAAGCTGCGATTGACTTAAGGATCAAGTTTCTGAGTGTCTTCGGAGATTCCGCTCTCGTGATCAATCAGATTAAAGGCAAGTGGGATACGAAACATCCGAATCTTATTCCGTACAGAGAATGTGTGTTGACATTGATCCCCCATTTCACGGAGATAACTTGTGAACACTTCCCAAGAGAGGAGAATCAGTTGGCGGACGCGTTAGCTACGATGTCTTCTATGTTCAAAGTCAAATGGGACAATGAGGCTCCCCGGATCATCATCTGGAAACTAGACGAACCGACATATTGTTGTGATCTTGAGGCTGAGGTAGTAACTGAGAAACCCTGGTATCATGAGGTGAAAAGGTATCTGGAAGCCCAAGAATACCCTGAAGGTGCATCCATCAATGACAAAAAGTTTCTGAGAAGGTTCGCAGCGAAGTTCTTCCTTAGCAACGGCATTCTGTACAAGCGAAACCATGATTCGACCTTACTGCGTTGTGTGGACAAGACTGAAGCAGAAAGGATCATGGCAGAGCTGCATGAAGGTACCTTCGGAACACATTCCAGTGGACACACCATGGCAAAGAAAATCCTTCGGGCAGGATATTTCTGGTCCACAATGGAAACTGACTGTTACCAACATTCTCGGACATGTCACAAGTGCCAGATATATGCTGACAAGGTGCACGTTCCTCCAGTTCCTCTGAATGTCCTGACTGCACCTTGGCCTTTTGCAATGTGGGGCATCGACATGATCGGCGAGATTAAACCTACAGAATCCAACGGGCATCGCTTCATCCTGGTAGCGATTGATTACTTTACGAAGTGGGTTGAAGCAGCTTCCTACGCTACAGTAACCAAGAATGTCGTGGCACGGTTCATTCGGCATAACCTGATCTGTCGATACGGCGTCCCGGAAAGGATCATTACAGACAACGGTACCAATCTTAATAACAAGATGATCACTGAGCTCTGCGAGCAATTCAAGATACAGCACCACAACTCTTCTCCTTACCGGCCGAAGATGAATGGGGCTGTAGAAGCGGCAAATAAGAATATCAAAAAGATTGTGCAGAAGATGACAGTGACCTATAAAGATTGGCACGAGATGTTACCGTTTTCTCTTCATGGGTACCGTACCTCAGCAAGGACGTCAACCGGGGCAGCTCCTTTTTCCTTGGTCTACGGCATGGAGGCAGTCTTGCCGATGGAAGTCCAGATACCCTCTCTCTGGATAATGAAGGATGCAGATCTGAGCGAAGATGACTGGATCCAGACTCGACTTGATCAATTAAACCTAATCGACGAAAAGAGACTTACTGCTATATGTCATGGTCAAACATATCAAAAACGGATGATCAGGACATTCAACAAGAAAGTCAAACCACAAGAGTATCAAGTTGGGGACCTGGTAATCAAGTGCATCATTCTTCCTCAAAGTGATCCAAGGGGCAAATGGACCCCCACATACGAAGGGCCATTTGTGGTTAAACATGTGTTCTCAGGAGGAGCCATGATTCTAACCACCATGGATGGTGACGACCTTCCTCACCCCGCCAATGCAGACATAGTAAAAAGATACTACGCATGATAAAAGACCCGCTAGGTTGACATACCTAGGCAAAAATTAGGGCTTCCCGGCGAACCAAAAGAGTTCGGGCAAAATGAGGGATGAAATGAAAAAAAATCTGTGCACCCGACAAGTCGAAAACCTGAAAAGGCGGCTTGGGCAAAAATGGGTATCCCGGTGGACTGAAAACCCGAAAGGGCGGTCCAGGCAAAAGTTAGGGATTAAAGCGTAATACTATGTCTCATTGGATTACTTTGCATCCCGAATCCGGTATCAACCTCAAGTTCAAACGGCATCGATCAATCAGCTTCATCGTCAACTGAGCAGCAAAGTGATGAGATGCTCGAAGATATAAAGGCGATAGCAGAGTTGGAACCCAGTGGGATTATTCTTTTCACATAGCTGTTTTGTTTTCTTTGTACAAATTGTATAAACTCTGTTGTTCGGCGGCGTTCTCTTACTAGGACGTCAGCCTCTTGTACATAAAACGCCTATTTACAGGCAATTCAAAAATCAATACAAATTCACTTTCCAGCTAAAATTGCCAATTGTTTTTTCCTTTTTCTGTTTTGTTTTGCGAAGAACGTCCAATGTTCAATTTTTGATATATGCATTTGACACTAATTGCTAACTTATAAATATTTGCATACGAAACAAAGGATTAATTACAGGTAACATTAGAAACAGGGGCAATAATGAGTTGTCTAAGCGACCTAATTGCTCTGTCCACCAAGGTACCAAGGTAAGTTCGGCTGAAGAATGCCACCAAGATACCTTAATTCCCCAGAGAGTGAGCCAGCAAGTCAACATACTCTCCCCGAGCAGAGTTATGTTCAGTCAGCCTTAAGGAAATTGGGTATCCCCAGCAGATCTCAACATTCCTCAGCGGAGTATGCAAACATTCTTAACAAGCATCCCCGGCAGTCTTGATCTAAGATTGTTCCCCGGCGGTATACCAGACCTTCAGTGGAGCCACTTCCCCAGTACATCTAAAAAATTTCCCCAGGAGAGTCCAGTCCAAAAGTTTCCCCAGGAAAGTGGAATCCATCTCCCCAGCAGGAAGCTTATCCCCAGTAGATTCTGGAAGCTTATCCCCTGCAGAGCACGAACGCGTCTCCCGGTTTTTATTTAAAGGTTATTTCCCCACCAGGATATAACTGGGTTATCCTTAGCCAACTGTCACGGAAAGATCGTCCTCGACGAAGTCTCCCTATTCCCCAGCGGAGTTCATCAATTCCTTCAACATAACTCAACAACGGTATCCCTAACGGAGTTATCATCAACATCTCAGCAAAGTACCTCTCTTTCCCCACAGAGTTCTTTCCCCATAGAGTTCACTCCCCGCAGAGTAATCTATTCGCCAAGTTTATTCCCCAACGGAGTCATCGTCTCCTACCGGTATTCTTGCAACTACCCTCCCTGTGATACGGTGGGAGAACTGACTTGGGTTTTGCGTTTGTATTCGCAAATGTTGCGGTTAGCAAGAGTCGCCACCGACTTTTTATTTTATCCTAAGGAAAGGTTTAAAAAGCACAGCAAAAAACCTTTTGAGATGTTTTCTTGGGTTCGGGGAGTAGATTATAGAAAGGGAAGGTATTAGCACCCTTTCTATCCATGGTTATCCATGGGCTCTTAGTTACTTGCTTAGATCACTTGCCTTTTGTTTTCAATTTGTTTGAAATGGTGCTTTGTGTGTGGGTTTTGAAAATGTTTTGAAAAGAGGCCAATGTGGTGGCAACCTTTGTAATGATCCATGTGGGGATGTATACAAAGATGTATGTCTTTTGAAAAGGTTTTCATTTGTTTTTGAAAGTAGTTTTGAAAGTGTAGTGAGATGTGGTTTTGAAGTTAGGCAAGTGTTTTGTTTTGCAAGTTTGATTCAAGTAACTAAGAGGTTATCTACTCCTAAATTTCTCAAAGATTATTGCTATGTTTTAACCCTTTTAACAAGTTTGTTCCACCATTGTATTTGGTGGACAACCTTGTGTTAGGATGTGAAAGGGACAGGCGTGGGTCATCGTTTAGACCATAATTGTAACGGCGTTAAATGTCTTTGGGCAATTTTCTTTAAGGGACTTGATCATTTGTTCTTGCTTGTTTTGAAAAGTTTTATCGAGGGACTATGATCATTCAAATTGTTTGCTTTGCCCAAAGAAATTCAACATACAATATGGCCCATTTATTTGAAGGCAACAAAGTGGAGTACCCTAGGGGTGCAAGTGTGATTTGTGTGTCCATTTTCATGCTTGTTTATCTTGAGATTAGGTCATAACTATTTTTATCGTTTTTTCGCATACAAACCCTAATTCTAACATATTATCATTAGAAAGCAATAAAGTGCGAAATTAAAATTACTAAGCTATTACAAAACCAAAGATGGGAAGGGGGGTACAAATATTCAAATGGGGATATTGACAAGAATTTAAATCTACATTATTACATCATTTTGAATATTTGCAATTTAAATAATGTACAAAAATTAAATAAAAATGCAAGATGCAAAAGAAATATTTTGTATATGTATGAAAAAATATTATTTATGTAAAAGAGAAAAGAAAATAAAAATTATATTATTTTTTGGAGTATTTTGAATTTAGGGCAAAAACCCTAATTTTATTAGGAAAAATGTATTATTGTTTAATTTAATACAAACATTTATTTATCATGTACAAAAAAATAAAAATAATGAAGTATATTATGAAAAAAAGTATTTGTATCAAATATTAATAAAAATGAAAAAATCAAGTATTTTTATATTTTAACCTAAATATATTAATAAACATATATATATACATATACTAATTTCTTAAATATGCATTATGTGCAAAAATATTTATTTATTTAATATTTTAATAAAATAAATAAAAAGTATTTTTTATGTGACATATTTCCAGGAGGTAAATAAAAATAAAAAAAAATATTTTCACTATTTTTCTATTTATTCTAATAATAGTATATATATAATATTATGTTCAAACAAAAGAAATAATCAAATAAATATGCCATATATTCAAAAAATGATGGAAAAAATATTTTTAATTTTTTAATGCCATGAGAAAAAATAAACAAAGTCAACCAAAAAAGAAAAAGTCAAAAAGAGTCAAAACTGAAGCAAATGGGCTCAGGGGGTGTAAACATGGAAATAGGGTGTGAAAAGAAATAACACAAAAGCCCAGCCCAAGAAGACACTGTCTTCAACCTCCAGCAACAAAATTCAAAAAAACGCGCGCCCCTGTTCTTCAATGTCCAACTCTCGATTCCTGGCTTTTCAGCAAAAACTCATAACACAACAAATGTTCAGCATGAAGAGACGGTTCTAACCATATAAAGAACTTGACCTATCTCTCTAAGATGAGGGAGAATTTCTCCTCCCCCAAATCCTAACCTAGTTTTTCATCAATGTTCAGAACCAAAATTCTCTCTACTCAGGCAAAAGAAATGAAATGTAAAGATATGTACATGTTCAGGGCTATGAGTAGAACCTTGTTTCTTCACAAACTTAAGACTAAGGATGAATGATAAGAGAGATACGAGTTCAAAGTTTTACCTGTGCAGTTGAACTTCAATCTGGAGAATGAGGAACTTCTAGTACAAGGTAATGATTGGAAAAGCTTCCTTGAGGTCTAGGGATGCTTTTTCAATGCTTGCTTTGTCTTGAAACTTCTTGTATCGAGCTGTGGAACTTCAACTGCAAAAGGAAAAAATGAAAATGGTGGAAACTGTTAGAGTGATTACAGGTCAGGTTTTAGGCCATGGTTAGCTTGCATATGTTGTAAGGAAGGTGTATGAATTGTTTTTGGTGAGAATGCTCGAGGGAAGTGGGAGTTTGCACTCAATCTGCAGGGGTTCCCCTGTTTGTGCAGTTTCAAGGTGATTTTGAGATGGAGGATGCTTGAGAGGTTCAGGACTCGTGCCAAAGCTTGGGTATGTTCTATGGAATGTGTTTGATAGCTTTTTTGTTGTGTTTCTAAGCTGAAGAGAGAGTTGTGATAAGTTATGCAATGTTACTTGAAAATGAAGCAAGCAATGGTCACTTTGTGTTTTAGGTCAGTAGGGGCCTCTAATCCTGCTGCATAATCTTCTCTTGATCAGAGCAACTTGTCCATAATCTTGTGCCAAGAGGATTTTGCTTGTACTTGCTTGGATTTCAAATTGACATAAAGCTAGCTTTTTACAAAAATGGATAAAGCACTTTATCTAGTTTAGGATTAATCCACTATGCAATGTTAGAACACAAAGAACATGGTCTTAACACATTGAATATGCATTAAATTATTGAGTATGGAATGGTTCAAGGACTTGTAATCAAGCATAAAGCAAGCTGAATTCAAATTTGCAAGATTAAGAACATGTTTTGATGAAGAACAAAAAGTGAATTTTTGCCAACTTGTGAAATTCGAATCTCTCAAGTTATGAGGTTGTTTGAGAAGTTCTTGGACATTTTGGAAAGCTTGGAATGTGTACTACAATCCATCTTTGAAATGCAAATTAAAATTCCAAGTGGAAGGGTATGAAAAATGGCCTTGAAGTGGGGTAGAAAACCTTGTCAAAATAGGTTAAAATTTCACTAAGTTAAAAATGGTTTAGTGCCCTTATTCAAAAAATTGTAACTTGAGATATAAGCTTCAAATGAGAAAATTTTGTGAATCAAAGTTGTATATTATGCAACAAGCTACAACTTTCATGTTTTGACTTTTGTTTGAATCCAAATGGATCTTGGTGAAAAGATGGGGCAAAGTTGGGAAAAAATTAGGGTTTTTCATAACTTAGAAAAATTCTAAGTTATGAAAAATTCCATTTTCAAACCCTAATTTGCATTTTGTGATTTCTTGGTGAACAAGTTTCATGATTTGGCAAGTTTTGATGAAAAATGAGTCTTGACTCTTGATTTTGACCAAAAAGTCAAAGTTTGACTTTTCAGTGTACAGTCAAAATTGATCAATTGACTGGGAAATTCAACTGTCAATCTTGTGTACTTGGGATCTTTTGAGCTTGATGAACATGTCAAGATAATTCCATGGGGTCCTTGAGTCCATATGTGAGCTTGGTTTGCCATTGGCTAGGTCAAACAGTCAAAAATTGCCTTTGTGCAGTTAAAACCCTAATAATGACCATTTTGCCCTTTTGGTGATCTGATCAAATTTCTTGTGGAATTGTGATCCAAACTTGATAAAATGGTCCATATGAGTTCAATATGTTGATGTGGATCAAATTTCATGAAGTTTGACTGTCAATTGGCCACAGTTGACTTTTCCCCAATACAGCTGATTTCTAGGCCAACTGTCCAATTGACTGGGCAAAACTTGGAATCAAGACTTGAAACTTGGTATAGGTAAACTTGGGAGTCCAATATGAAGCATGAGAGTCATCTTAGGCATTTTAGGTCAAAACATCCTTAGGCAAACACAAACCCTAATTTGAGTCCACAGTGTAAGGAGAAGTCTTGAGCAGAGGAAACCCTAACTGAATCTTGATCTTCAAAGGTCTTGTGATGAGAAAATGTTAAGGAAATGGGAGGGCAAATTTTGGGGTACAACACTCCCCAACGGAAACAAAAAGCACTATTCTTCAACATCAGCCCAGGAGTTAACTTCCCGACACCCGTCAAGGATTTATTTTCCTAGACGAAAATACAATTCATAAACACATCTTCATACATTATAGCATGCATATACGCATCATGAACATACAATCTCATTTATTCTGAGAACATCACGCATGCCATACATCATGACATCGCATACAACTAACGTTTTGTTTTTTCAGGACAAAAGTCAGTACAAAGATAATTACTATCAACTGTCGTGATTCCAGATCCGATTCCTGTAACTTGCCAGGGTGTATCTGTTGACGACTAACATTAACAGACTCGATTCCTGTATCCGGCCAGGGCACGTCTGAAGAGTTCGAAGATCCGATTCCTGTATCTCGCCAGGGTGTATCTGTTGACGACTATATTCCAGACTCGATTCATGTATCCTGCCAGGGCACGTCTGAAGAGTTCGAAGATCTGATTCCTGTATCTTGCCAGGGTGTATCTGTTGACGACTATATTTCAGACTCGATTCCTGTATCTTGCCAGGGCACGTCTGAAGAGTTCGAAGATCCGATTCCTGTATCTTGCCAGGGTGTATCTGTTGACGACTACATTACCAGACTCAATTCATGTATCCTGCCAGGGCACGTCTGAAGAGTTTGAAGATCTGATTCCTGTATCTTGCCAGGGTGTATCTGTTGACGACTACATTACCAGACTCGATTCTTGTATCCTGCCAGGGCACGTCTGAAGAGTTTGAAGATCCGATTCCTGTATCTTGCCAGGGTGTATCTGTTGACGACTAATTCCAGACTCGATTCCTGTATCCTGCCAGGGCACGTCTGAAGAGTTCGAAGATCTGATTCCTGTATCTTGCCATGGTGTATCTGTTGACGACTAACATTACCAGACTCGATTCCTGTATCTTGCCAGGGCACGTCTGAAGAGTTCGAAGATCTGATTCATGTATCTTTCCAGGGTGTATCTGTTGACGACTAACATTACCAGACTCGATTCCTGTATCCGGCCAGGGCACGTCTGAAGAGTTCGAAGATCCGATTCCTGTATCTCGCCAGGGTGTATCTGTTGACGACTATATTCCAGACTCGATTCCTGTATCTTGCCAGGGCACGTCTGAAGAGTTCGAAGATCCGATTCCTGTATCTCGCCAGGGTGTATCTGTTGACGATTGTATTCTCCGGACTCAATTCCTGTATCTTGCCAGGGCACGTCTGAAGAGTTTAAAGATTCGATTCCTGTATCCAGCCAGGGCACATCTACATAAAGGGTTTGAAGATCAACTCCTGTAACAGGCCAGGTAATTATTTTTCTTTCTCAGGTACACAAGTTCTCGCTAAGGAATCTCTTACGCGATCGACAACCTCCCGATGGCATCTGTAAGCCCATCCACATACCAACAGTTCCAGATGGCATCTATAAGCCCATTTCCGACAAGGTACTGTCACACTTCCAGATGGCATCTATAAGCCCACGTTCCTATCCATCAGTCTCCAAATGGCACTTGTAAGCCCATTCCCTGCATCATACTGCTGACACTCTACTATGTGAGTGCAAATTTCTGGGCACTCTAGTGTTCAATCATCTTCCACCTTCGGATTACGAAAGGCACGCCAGCCAATCTACATCCTCAGGTCTAAGAAGATTGAACAGGGGCAACTGTTGTACCCTAAAATTTTCCCTCCCATATTTCTTCAAGATTTTCCAGGATCAATCTCCAGATGATTCAAAATCACTCAAGGGTTGCATAGTCCAATTGCCTCCTAACAGAGTCAAAAATTAGGGTTTTGGTTCTTGCAAAGAAATTGAGGTTTTCAAGGGTCCAATCAAGTCCCACATGCATATATACATTGTCAAGCATTCATATGTCAAGTTTCAAGACTCACAGCATCAAATTACACAGTCAAAAACCCTAAATGCTCCACAGTCAATTGTAGGGGCAAAATGGTCATTTGACAGCCAAAAGTCCAAATTTTGGGCCAACATCTTATTTTGAAGCCACAAACATCATTTGATCAATTCTTGATCATGATTTCACAAGCATGGCTCAAAAAGTCTCAAGATGCAAAAGTTTCTATTTTTGGACAGTTGAAAAAGTCAACTGTAAATTGACCAGGGCATAACTTCTTCATGGTTTATCAGAAAAATTCCATCTAATGCTCATTTTGAAGAGAATGACATTTCCTACAACTCATCTTCACACTTCAAGTCCAAGAAATTCTCTCACAAAAAGTTATCAATTTCAACATTATAGGTCATTTTCAAAAGTCAACAAAAAGGCACTTTAAGTCAAAGACCATAATTTGAGATTGGTAAATCAAAATGACATGGGACCAAAGGCATTGGTTAGAGCACTTCAAGACCTTTCCAAAATGTCCAAGAACATGATCATAGCTTCAAAATTGAGCAAGATATGCCTTGTAGAAGTTGGGAAATGTTTGGGAATTTTGAAAAGTCAACTTTGCTTCAAAAGCTTCAAAATTGCTAATGGGCCACAAATTCTTCCATGAATCATTACCCAAAGCATATGCACGACCCATTAAGCTCAAAGGGATTTATTTTCTTATTTTTAATTAATTAATTGAATTTTTAATCTTATTAATTCATTTAATTAAATTTAATTATGAGAAAAATACTAAATAATGGTTTTAAATCTTTTTTGTGCAGCAAATATGTCCATTATATGCAAGAGATTTCGTGCACCATCTCAAGGGGACAATATCATCCATATTTGGCAAGAATTGCATGGAAAAAGATTGGAAAAGATATGAACAAAATCAAATATTGAAAACATAAATTCAATGGATCTTTGGACTTGGTTTTGACCTAATTTCGTTCAGATACTTATACACAAGCTAACCTAATGCACAAGGACACAAAAAGCTGCTCAGAAAACCTAGAACAAAGTTGCACTTTTCATCAAAATTTTGGAAACTGAACTCATAGTTACAGGACGATTCAAGGCTTGAAAAGCATCCTAATACGTTCCTGACATTGCTAGGAATCGACTGCAACCAAAACCAAGTCCCCATACTCCAAGAATTGGTAGAGCAGAATCGCCCTTTACATGAATATGTCCATAATCGTTTTTCAATTTCCATGCATTATTCATGTTTTTTAATTGTTGATTTACACTAACCATGATGTTCTGAAGCGAATGGTACCATTTAATTGAACCAACGATGCTTGTATCCAAATCTGCGATGGATGAAACCTAGGGTATCAAAGCTCAAAAATTGGGGCTTTACACGTATGGCAAAATCAGACCACCAAACCTATGCCAATGAATTCGTGACCTCAAGACAAGACAAACCAATACCTCGCGCCTTTTTTATATTGATCCAGATCCTATTCGCTATTTTTTACAGGTTTCACTTAGTGGGGGTTTAAAACCCCCGCTATCTGTTTTCTATTTGCAGGCAAACGAAGAAGAAAACTAGCGTGGCTGGATGTTATTGGACAATTCAAATTTGGCGCGTGAATTTGTTATTCTTACCACTAACGCTTGTTTTCTTATTATAATAATCACGTTCCATTATATTAACAAAGAAACTCAATGGCTCAGTTGGTGGATGAGCTGTCCTGCAGGCATTGGGACCTGGGTTCGATTCCCAGGTCCCCCTCATACGCTTAATAATTTTTGTTGCAAGGTATTCCAACGTAGCACATCCTCAAAGGCCTATCATGCATCCTCACATGCTAGCTTGCCACATACTCATGAAGATCAATCTGAAGGCTACAAAAGGAGTCCTACCATGTACGCCAGTCAATGCACATGCACACAAGCTGGAAAGTCAACGAAGGCCTTGTGTTCTGATGGGCCAAATTGCTCCAATTCACCTCCTAAATGGGCCTGATACCCCCATGGTTTGCATCATTTTTGTTTTTTATTTATTTTTCTTTTAATTCTTTTTAATTGTTTTTAATTATTTATTTTAATTCCATAAAATAACTTTTCATGATATAAAATACAGAAAAATCAAAAATGTTTATTTTATTAATATTAATTTCACCATTATTATTTTTGTAAATAAACTTTAACAATTAATTTAGTTAATTTAGGTTTCAATTTCAACATTTTTTCTTAATAAATTAAAATAGGTAGAATTAGGGTTTTGATATTTTTTCACCTTTTCATTTTTTTTAATAAATAATTTTCTCATCATAATTATTATTATTAATTACTATTAATTTTTGTAAATACACATGTACATTAATTATTTAGTAAATTAGGTTAAACTTTAATATTTTTCTTAATAATTAAAAATAACTTAGAATTAGGGTTTCTCTTGATTTTCAATTTTTTACTTTCATAAATACAAAAACCATAAAAAACAATTTCTTTTCTTTTAATAAAATAATTAATTAACTTTTAATTCAATTTAATTTCAAAAGGGTCCAACGCCCTCGAACGTGCAACTTTAATTCTTTCGCGTATTTATTCTTATTTTTTCTTTGTGAATATTATGTAACTGTTCAAGCCATGTAATAGTAATTAGGAATTTATTTACTTTTCGCATCTTTTACCAAACGGGTCTTTGTATTTTGGCGATGTATAGACCCGCGCCTTGTAATAGCGTAGGATTTTTACTTTCTGCATTTAAATTTCCGCACTTTAAAATTATAATTGCATGAAAAAATGTATGGCCTAAATTAAAAACAAGCGTAGATCACCATGATACATGTACAAGATAAATGCTAAACTGAAAACAACACACAAATTCACACACCACTCTTAGGGTACGCCTCACTGTTGCCTTACCTTCGAAATGTGGTCGTCGAGTATAGGACGTTTTAGTAAGTCCTTATGTCCATGATCAATGGCATAAGGGTAGCTTCTAAGGTGTCCTACTGTTGCTCTGGTGACCACATTGTCCCTAAACTCGAATTGACCCGAACACCTCCAACAGTGGTGCTACCTACCTCTCAATGGTGGGATGGCACTATCTTAAGGACTCTTACACAGCCTAATTCCTTAGGGTAGGTAGATGACTCATAGAGACTTGCTCTAATTCAAAACAAATCAAAACTCTTTTCACACTGACACTTTCAAAAAGCTTTCAAAACAATTTTTCAAACACTCTTGAGGACTGATACAAGAGTCGATCTGAAATCTTTAAACGAAACTTTTTCAAACCCACTCACACTTTGAAAAGCAAACACTTTTGGAAACACAATGAGCAAGTATCTAAGAGCCCATGGATAACCATGGATAGAAAGGGTGCTAACACCTTCCCTTTCTATAAATCTACCTCCCGAACCGAGAGATAATCTCATAAGGAATTTTGATGTGCTTTTGTCCTGTCCATGTTGGAGAAAATAAAAGACGGTGGCGACCCTTGCTTCCGCGACATTTCGCGAACCAGCGTTAAACAGTCAGTTCCAGATCCACCGATCACAATTACAAACACACAATAACTATTGTTACTAACAATGCACAAGTAATCTTACAAGTGACTAACACCACTAAGACTTAAATCTAGTCCTAGTCTGCTTGAGAAATCTGACCAAACTTGGTCTCTCAAGGAACAAATACAAGAGTTTAATCTTTACAGATAATGAAATAAAATTTGCTTCTTAATCAAGCTATATCACAACTGTGATTTTTCACTTAGAATAAAATGCACAAATTGTATGAACAATGAGTTTGTGAGCTTAGAATCTTTCACGTAATTTCTTGCTTCTGTTTTGAAAGTTGATTGGTTAACTTCGTTGTTGGCTTATAATAAATGTCCTTATATTTATAGTAGGAATAATAAGACCGTTGCTGCCTTCAGAAAAGTTGGAGAGCATTAAATGCTTGCGTGTTTCCTTGCAATATTCCATTTCCCAAGAAACTAGTGTAGACACTTGAGTGCTTTCAGCCGTCTTTGCATTAATGAGCAAACGACAGTGTGATACGGTGGGAGAACTGACTGTTTTTTTTTTTGGAATGTTGGTTCGTGTTTTGCGTTTGTGTTTGCAAAATGTCGCGGTAAGCAAGAGTCGCCAACGACTTTTATTTTATCCAACAAGGAAAGGAAAAAAGCATAGAAAAATTCCTTTTTCGAGATATTTCTGAGTACGGGGGCTAGATTATAGAAAGGGAAGGTATTAGCACCCTTTCTATCTGTAGTTATCTATGGGCTCTTAGGTACTTGCTCATCATTTTCAAAATTGTTTTCTTTGTGCTTGTGGGTTTTGAAATTTTTTTGTTTTAACTTCGATTTAACTCTTGCTTCTGTCTTCAAGAGTGTAATGAAGTGTTTTTGAAAACTTGTTTGTAAAAGGAGTGTAAGTGTGAAAAAGTTTCGTTTTGGATGAGGAAGTATCTAAGAACTAATCTACCTACTCGAAAAAGGAATCGTTTTATACTAATTTCCTTTAGACAATGTAATCCCACTATTAGTGAGTAGGTAGCACCGTCGTTGGAGTTTGAGGGTCAATTCGAAAGAGGGACATACGGTCACTAAAGCAATGTTAGGACATCTTAGCAGTAACCCTAATGTCTTAGATCATTTATTCGAGGCAAAAATATCCGAGGCAACCATTTCGAGGCAACTATGATCTTTTAGACAAGAGGACGACCTCTAAAACAACCTATACTCAATGACCGTTTACGAAGGCAACCAAGTGGGGTGTACCCTAGGAGTGCGCATGTGCGGGTGTGTTGATTTCAGTTATTTTTATCTTTGCACATGTTTAGGGTGATCTAACTGTTTTAAAATTAGATATTCATTCTTGTCATGCAAACCCTATTATCAAACATCTAACAATTGGATATTTGCATAAATTAAAGGTGCATAAATTAAACTAAATTATTACAAAGCGTCAGGTATTTACATCGTTAAAAGCAACCCTTTGAAAATAAAAGCGGTAAAAGTAAATAAATGTCCTAATTAATTATTACAAACCGGGAGCAGATACAATAATTTGGATAAAGAAAAATAAAGCGCGCGAGACAATTGAATTGAATGCGAAACTAGGGTTTTGACCCTCCTAATTAAAAGAAAATGTTTTTGTTGTTTTTAGTATTTTTTTAAGAAAAGAAATTAAGTCCTAAAATTAAAAGCTAAATTAATTGGTTAAAAAAATAATTAATGACATATTTTTGGATTTTTGATTATTTAGGAAAGAAATTAAATAATTAAATTAGGGTTAAAACCTATTGATTCTAATTAATTTTAAATATTTACAAAATAAATGAAAGTTATCTAAAATTAATAACCTAATTAATTTAATTAATATTTACTAATGAAAAATAAAATTCTGAAATTTAATTGGACATAAAATATTTTTGTGATTTTTTTGAAAAAAAGAAAATTAATTAATTGTTAGTAAAAATAATAAATAAATCAATTAAAGAAATAAACAAAAAAAAAGAGAGATGGGCCTGAATAGAGGGGTGTGAATAGCAAGGATTCTGGCCCATTTGTGAGGTCCATTTGACTTTTTCTGATCCCATGCGTGTGCATTGACTTGGCTTATGGTGTGCCTTCAATGATGGCCACCAGATCTGGCCATCTGGCCATCTGGCACGCTTGATGCTGAAGGCATATGGTAGACCCTTGGCTTGAGTGCGTATCGGATTACCTAAAATAACAAGGAAAAATAACAAATGCTGGAGGCAGGGATCGAACCCCTGACCTCCAGCCTTCAACGCCTTGAACACACACCTGTTAACCACTACGCCACTTGTTTTCATTTGTTAATATAACGCAAACTAATAATAATATATAAAACAACAGAAAATTGGAAAAACAAAATAAAAAATGCGCGCTCGTTTTAAACAAGCCAATGGTGAGGTGACACGCCTCCAACCCTGTTCTTGAACCGTGGCTAAAAGTTGAGCCACCTATACCTACGGACAAATGTTCGTCGCTACAAACAGTGGTTCATCCAAAATCTCCTACAGGCCATATAAATGGAATGAAACACCATGGTTAGATTCGTCTCGTCCTCCTTATCACAACCATAGCCATTATGAAGGCTAATTGTACCTGAAAACAAAAACCCTAAAAGCAAATCTGAAACTCTAACAATGGTGGATTTCGTTACAGACCATTAAAATGCAACTGGGTAATGTCAAAAGCTTATAAATGCTTCATATGTTAAGAATATGCCATTAATTTAGGTTAACAATGCGTAAATTCCAAGATACGAATTCAAGAACTAAGCGGGGTTATGGATGACTTACATCGCGATTAAGGACTGGAATGGACCGGTTCTGGATTTCTTTAGCTTCTAGGGAGTGCCAGGAAGCGATTGGTATCAATAGAAAGCTTTGAGAATGCCTCTAATGGTTATTTCTAACTGACACTTTTTTGGTATTTTTTCAGATTTTGTTTGCTCTATAGCGCCTGTCTCCAACCCTTATTTTGATCTCCCTCGCCTCCTTATGTATCACACAATGCATTAGGGTTGTTTATTCAGTCCAAATCTTCTTCTTTTAATGACTCTGGATTTGATTTGATACCCTTTGAAGATCTTTCCAAATATGGCTTATTTTCAATCTTTTTGTGCACTCTAGGGCTTGGCACGAATTGGAAGGATGATAGTTGTATAATGAAGCCTGAAACAACACAAAATCCTTGGTTATTAATGTTTTGGATTTTTATTTGATTTATTTTGATTTAAATCAAATTAATTCAAATAAAAAATCAAAATAATTAATAAAAATATGATATGGACAAGTGGCAAAGGCTAGAGCACGTGGGCTGTGATGCCAATTCAAAACAAGTGAAAAAGAATGGGCCCATTTGGCAAAATTTGAAGTTTTGGGGATAGTTGACTTTTGGCAATTTTGCAAAAAAGGTCAACTTCAACAATGCATAACTTCCACAATTTTAACTCTTTGGAGCTGTTATTGGACTTTTTAGAAATCTTGAGATGTCCTCTAACCAACCCTTTTGGTCTCATCTCATTTTTATATTCCATGCTCAAGTTATAAGCTTTGGCAAAAAAGGTGTTTTTGTTGACTTTCAAAAATGACCTATAATGTCCAAATTTATAACTTCTTGTGAGTGAATTTTTTTATCTTGGGGTATGAAGATGGATTGTAGTAAATTGCATCCTATTCAAAATGAGCTTTGGATGGGTCATTTCTCATAAAGTATGAGAAAGTTATGCTTGGTCAAAGTTGAGTTGACTTTTCCTGCAAAACCCTAATTTAGCAACTTTTGAATCTTCATGAATTGTAAGCAATCCTTGATGAATCGTGATCAACCCTTGATCAAATGATGAAATATACTTCAAAATTAGGATGCTTGGTCAAAGTTGAGTTGACTTTTCCTGCAAAACCCTAATTTAGCAACTTTTGAATCTTGATGAATTGTAAGCAATCCTTGATGAATCATGATCAACCCTTGATCAAATGATGAAATATACTTCAAAATGAGGATGTTGACCAAAAATCTTGAAGTTTGACTGTATGTAGGTCACAATTGACCTTTTCCCTAGCTCAGTCGATTTTTGGGCTTTTGAGTAATTGACTGAGCAAACTTCCTCTACAAGGCTTGAAACTTGACATGGATGATCTTGAGAACATATTAGGACAATGTTGAGCATTTGGGACAACTTGGACTCAAGTATCTTGATGCAACATGAAACCCTAATTTGGGGTAGACTGCCTTAGGAGAGAGCTTGTCTGGCCAACCCTTGGACTTCTTTGAGCAACTTGGGGATCTTTCTTGCAATGTTTTGAGAAATATGGGAGGGCAAATTTTGGGGTACAACAGCTGCCCCTGTTCAATCTTCTTAAACCTGAGGATATAGATTGGCTTTCGTGCCTTTCGTGATCCGAAGGTGGGAGAGGATTGAACACTAGAGTACCCAGAAATTTGCACTCACATGAAGTAGTAATTGACTTGTGATACCGGGAATGGGCTTACGGATGCCATTTGGAAGGAGTGTCGATCGCATAAGAGATTCCTTAGCGAGAGCTGGTATACCTGTTGTTGAGGAAGATTCCGCTGGGGAAGTCTGATCTTTGTTGAGAGAAGTAGAATTTTAGGAGCTTTGTCGTCCGTTATTCTGCTGGTGAGTCGTCTCTGTTGATATTTAGGAACTTCAATCGTCTGTACTCAACTGAGGAAACATTTTTGCTGATATTTAGGAACTTCAATCGTCCGTACTCAACTGAGGAAACATCTCTACGGAGATTTAGGAACTTGTCCATAATTCAACTGAGGAAACGTCTCTACCGAGATTTAGGAACTCGTCCGTAATTCAATTGAGGAAACATCTCTGCTGAGATTTAGGAACTCGTCCGTAATTTATCCGAGGAAACATCTCTACTGAGATTTAGGAACTCGTCCGTAATTCAACTGAGAAAATAACTTCACTGAGGTTTAGGAGCTCGTTCGTAATTCAACTGATTTTGCTGAGATTTAGGAGCTCATCCGTAATTCAACTGAGAAAATAACTTTGCTGAGATTTAGGAGCTCGTCCGTAATTCAACTGACTTTGCTGAGATTTAGGAACTCGTCCGTAATTCAATTGAGGAAACATCTCTGCTGAGATTTAGGAACTCGTCTGTAATTCAACTGAGTAAACATCTTTGCTGAGATTTAGGAGCTCGTCCGTAATTCAACTGAGAAAATAACTTTGTTGAGATTTAGGAGCTCGTCCATAATTCAACTGATTTTGTTGAGATTTAGGAGCTCGTCCGTAATTCAACTGAGAAAATAACTTCGTTGAGATTTAGGAGCTCGTCCGTAATTCAACTGATTTTGCTGAGATTTAGGAGCTCGTCCGTAATACAACTGAGAAAATAACTTCGCTGAGATTTAGGAACTCGTCCGTAATTCAACAACTTTGCTGAGATTTAGGAGCTCGTCCGTAATTCAACTGAGAAAACATCTCTGCTGAGATTTGGGAACTTGTCCGTAATTCAACTGAGAAAATATCTATGTTGAGATTTAGGAACTCGTCTGTAATTCAACAACTTTGCTGAGATTTAGGAGCTCATCCGTAATTCAACTGAGAAAACATCTCTGCTGAGATTTAGGAACTTGTCCGTAATTCAACTGAGAAAATATCTTTGTCGAGATTTAGGAGCTCATCCATAATTCGATTGAGGTAGAAGCTTCATAGCTTGAACTTTGTGAGAATTTAACAGTATCCTTCCTGAAAGATAAAGGTTAGTTGTATGTAGTGCATGATATGTATCAGGCAATGATGTTCTCAAAATAAATGAGATTGTGTCGTATGATGCATATGCATGTCATGATGTATCAAAATGTGATGTTTTTATCTGGGGAAAATAAATCCCGGATTGCTGCTAGAGAAAAGAATTGGATTCTTCGTTTTCGCTGGAGATAGTGGATGAAGATGATTGTGAGAATAAACCTGCAGGAGAGGATAACTTTGCTGGGGAATAAACTGACGAAAGAATGACTCTGGGGAAGAGATGCTCTGCCGGGGAATTTGCTAATAAATTCAGCTGGGGATGAATTAACGCTGCTGGTGATAATGAACCTTGTTGGGGATTGAACTCCTGTTTTGTGAAAGGAAAGAACTCCGCTGGGGATGACTTTCCAATAGCGACCTTACTGGGGATAGCCCTTTTTAGTCTATACCGGGGATGATCTTCCAGAGTCTACTGGGGACAATTCTTCAAACTCCACTGGGGATATTTTTCATACTCCGCTGGGGATGATAATACTTTCCAGTGCTGATGGTAGATAAACTCTGCTTGGGGAGAATATTACCGATTCATTCACAGTTGTGAGTCTCAGCTAGGGAGAGCTAACACCATTATCCTTCTCCTTACTCTGCGGGGAATGAATGTACTTTCCATCGTTTCCTCCAGCTAGGTCTATCCTTATACTTGGTGGACAGAGCAACTGTACGGTTTGGACATTTCTCGTTTGCCCCTGTTTCTGATATTACCAGTAATCGTTTTTTTGTTTTGTATGTAAATATTTATGAGCAGCAATTAATGTCAAATGCATATATCAAAAATGAACATTGGATGTTCTTGCAAAACAAAACAGAAAAAGGAAAATAGTTTGAAATTTCTTTGTAAAAATGACTTGTATTGATTTTGAAGTTAGCCTGTAAATAGGCGTCTTTTGTACAAGAGGTTAACGTCCTAGTAAGAGAACACCGCCGAACAATAGAGTTTATACAATTTGTGAAAAAAAAGGAAAAACAATTATGTGAATAATCCCACTGGGTTCCAACTCTGCTATTGCCTTTATGTCCTCGATCATCTCATCACTTTGCTACTTGGTTGAAGGTAGATCAGATTGGTTAGTGTCGTCCGAGCTTGATAGTTGATACTGAAGTCTGATCGTAAGGTGATCCAATGAGACATAGTGTTACGCTTTAATCCCTAATTTTTGCCTGGACCGCCCTTTCGGGTTTTTAATCCACCGGGATACCTTTTTTTCCCAAACCACCTTTTCAGGTTTTCGACTTGCCGGGTGTACAGCTTTTTTCATTTTCATCCCTTATTTTTGCCCGAACCCTTTTGGTTCGCCGGGAAGCCCTTATTTTTGCCTAGGCCAGTCAACCTAGCGGGTCTTTATTCATGCGTAGTATCTTTTCACTATGCTTGCATTGACGGGGTGAGGAAGGTCGTCACCATCCATGGTGGTTAGAATCATAGCTCCTCCTGAGAAAATGTTCTTAACCATAAATGGCCCTTCGTGCGTAGGGGTCCATTTTCCCCTGGGATCAACTTGAGGTAATATGATGCGCTTGATCACTAGATCCCCAACTTGATACTCTTGTCATCTAACTTTCTTGTTAAATGCCTTGATCATCCGTTTTTGGTACGTTTGACCGTGACAAATAGCAGTAAGTCTCTTTTCTTTGATTAAGTTCAGCTGATCAAGTCAGGTCTGAATCCAGTCATCTTCGCTCAAACTTGCATCCTTCATAATCCGAAGAGAGGGTATCTGAACTTCAATGAGCAAGACTGCTTCCATACCATATACCAAGGAATAAGGTGTTGCCCTTGTTGACGTCTGCGCTGAGGTACGGTACCCATGAAGAGCAAAAGGTAACATCTCGTGCCAATCTTTGTATGTCACCGTCATCTTCTGCACAATCTTCTTGATGTTTTTATTAGCCGCTTCTACATCCCCATTCATCTTCGGCCGGTAAGGAGAAGAGTTGTGATGATGTATCTTGAACTGCTTGCAGAGCTCGGTGATCATCTTGTTATTGAGATTTGTACCATTGTCCGTAATGATCCTCTCTGGTACACCATATCGACAAATCAGATTATGCCTAATAAATCGTGCCACGACGTTCTTGGTTACAGTAGCAAAGGAAGTCGCTTCAAACCACTTTGTAAAGTAATCAATAGCTACCAGGATGAAACGATGCCCGTTGGATGCAGTAGGTCTGATCTCACCAATCATGTCGATGCCCCACATTGCAAAAGGCCACGGAGCTGTCAAGACGTTCAGAGGTACTGGAGGTATGTGCGCTTTATCAGCATAGACTTGGCACTTGTGACAGGTCCGAGAATGCTGATAATAGTCGGCTTCCATGGTGGACCAATAATATCCTGCCCGTAGGATCTTCTTTGCCATGGTGTGTCCACTGGAATGAGTTCCAAAAGTACCTTCATGTAACTCTACCATAATCCTTTCTGCTTCGTTCTTATCCACACATCGCAACAAGGTTAAGTCATGGTTACGCTTGTAAAGGATGCCATTACTGATGAAGAACTTCGCCGCGAACCTCCTCAGAAACTTCTTATCATTAACAGATGCACCCTCGGGATACTCCTGAGCTTCAAGATACCTCTTTACCTCATGAAACCGGGGTTTATCTGTTACCTCTTCAGTCTCAATGTCACAGCAATGTGCAGGTTCGTCCAATCTCTCAATGGTCATCTGGGGAGCTTCATTGTCCCATCTGACCTTGAACATAGAAGATATCGTAGCTAGCGCGTCTGCCAACTGATTCTCCTCTCTAGGGAAGTGTTCAAAGGTTATCTCCTCAAAGTGGGGAAGCAAAGTCAATACATACTCCTTGTAAGGAATAAGATTTGGGTGCTTCGTATCCCACTCGCCTTTGATCTGGCTGATCACGAGAGCGAAATCTCCGAATACACTCAAGAACTTAATCCATAGGTCAATAGCTACTCGAAGACCCATAATGCATGCTTCATACTCCTCCATGTTGTTGGTGCAGTTGAAACATAACCGGGCGATGAATGGAGTATGAGAACCTTCAGGAGATATGATCACGGCACCAACGCCATTACCCAAAGCGTTTGAAGCTCCATCAAAGTACATAGACCATCGGTATCCTTCCTCAGGTCCTTCATCTGGTCCAGGTGTTTCACAGTCAGTTACAAACATGATGTTCTCATCCGGAAATTCAAAGTTCATAGACTGGTAATCGTCCACTGCCTGATGTGCTAAATGATCTGCCAACACACTTCCCTTAATTGCTTTTTGAGTCGTGTATTGGATGTCATACTCAGTCAAGATCATCTACCATCTTGCTATTCTTCCGGACAAGGCAGGCTTCTCGAAGATATACTTGATTAGATCCATCTTTGATATCAATAGAGTAGTGTGAGTCATCATATATTGTCTTAGCCGGCGAGCAGCCCATGCCAAAGCACAGCAAGTTTTCTCAAGCAACGAGTATCGGGTCTCGCAGTTGGTAAACTTTTTGCTAAGGTAATAAATAGCATGCTCTTTTCGGCCAGACTCGTCATGCTGCCCCAGCACGCACCCCATTGAATTATCGAGTAATGTCAAGTATAAGATCAAAGGTCTCCCTTCAACTGGGGGCATCAGAATAGGTGGCTCTTGGAGATATTCTTTAATCCTTTTGAAAGCGGCCTGACATTCGTCGTTTCATCTTACCACTTGATCTTTCTTCAGTAACTTGAAGATTGGCTCACAAGTAGCAGTCAGGTGTGAGATGAATCGGGAAATATAGTTCAAACGTCCCAGAAAGCCTCTGACTTCTTTTTTTGTTCGGGGAGCTGGCATTTCCTGTATAGCCTTCACCTTTGCAGGATCTACTTGAATACCTTTATCACTTACGACGAAACCCAGCAGCTTACCAGATCTCACCCCGAAGGTGCACTTGTTCACGTTTAACCTCAGTATGTACAATTTCAACCTGTCAAATAGCTTCTGAAGATGGTCCAGGTGTTCTTCCTCAGTCTGAGACCTTGCAATCATGTCATAAACGTATACCTCAATCTCATGATGGGTCATATCATGGAATAAAGCAACAATGGCGCGTTGATACATTGCCCCAGCATTCTTCAGTCCAAAAGGCATGACCTTGTAGCAAAAGGTACCCCATTGAGTAACAAAGGTTGTCTTCTCCATATCCTCGGGAGCCATCTTAATCTGATTATAATCGGAGAAACCATCCATAAAGGAGAAGACCTTATGCTGTGCGGTGTTGTCAACCAGAATGTTGATATGAGGCAGAGGGAAATCATCCTTGGGGCTCGCCCTGTTCAGATCCCTATAGTCAACACACATTCGAACCTTACCATCCTTCTTCGGCACCGGAACCACGTTGTCCACCCACTGTGGGTAAGAAGTAACTGCTAGAAAACCAGCATCAAACTGTTTCATAACTTCAGCCTTGATTTTCTCAGACATCTCCGGGCGCATTCGGTGAACTTTCTATTTCACTGGAGGACAGTCTTCCTTACTTGGCAAGCGGTGAACCACAATATCGGTATCCAACCCAGGTATATCTTTATAGGACCAGGCAAAGATCTCGACATAGTCACGCATCATCTGAATCAACCGTTGCTAAACACTAGGCTCCAGATTTACACCAATCTTGACCTCTTTCTTGTCTTCTTCTGTACCCAGATTCAGTTTCCACTGGCTCTTCATGCGGCTGTATAACCCTCTCTTCCTGAAGTAACAATCTAGCAAGTTCACCAGGCACTTCGCAATCGTCATCACCTTTGTCCTCAGCTTGGTTTATCGTACTTTCGAAGTCATAACCGGCAGTAGCAGAGTCGTTATCAGTGGGATCCAGGGTGGATGTAGACTTGTATATGTGAGTGTGTGTAAAATAACTGTTTTGCTAGATAGAAAAAGAAAAACAAAGAGCGCAAAATTTGTAATGCAAGAAAACGTCCAATGCTTTTATTAATGATATATGGAGATGATAAACATAAGCCCTCAAACAAAGCCATGGTGTCTCGGGTAAGGCACCGGGCCGTAAAGTTTAAAATTGTCTGTTACAAATTCAAAACAAAAAGTCTATTATTGTGTAATAAAAGAAATTGGCACGAAGTCCTTGGCTGTCCAATTGCTTGGTCCGCCGCCGGTAGTCGGGTAAATCCAGCTATCAAATTCAGACTCTTCATCATCGTCTTCAATCATATTCACTTCAGGATTAGTAATACGCAGGGGAAGTCTTCCAATCCGCGCGCGCCGAACGGCCCTTTGAGCTTCTGCGGTGAAACCCAAACCAAACTTGTCAGTCTTATGTGCAAAGTCAGGGTGTTGGCCCCAATTCACACACCCACCTTTCTCAATAACATCCCGGGCATCTTTGAGGGAAGGCATCTTCATTGGAGGATCTTCTACAACAGTTTCAGCCGACGCCAGCATTTGGGGGACTTCTTCAAAATGTTGACACGGGGTTTCAATGAACTCCCCGTCCATCTCCACTTACCAGAAAGAGTTGAGATGTCTCACCATGTACTCCTCTTCTCCTCGTACCGTAACAATTTTTCCCTTCACTGGGTATTTCAGCATTTGGTGGAGCGTAGAAGTTACTACCCCAGCTTTGTGAATCCATGGGTGACCCAGCAAACAAGAATAAGATGGCCGAATGTCCATCACATAAAATGTAGACGCGAAAATATGAGAACCAACCTTAACTGGAATATCCACCTCTCCATGTACCATCCTCTTGGACCCGTCAAAGGCCCTAACCACAATGTTACTCGGTTTCAGCACCAGCCCTTCACAGTCTAACCGGTCTAATGCTTTCTTGGGTAAAACATTCAATGAGGACCCAGTATCCACCAATACATGAGCTAAGGTAGTGCCCCTGCACTCGATTGAAACATGTAGAGCGTCATTGTGATTCTTCCCCTTAGCAGTCAAGTCTGCATCAGAGAAACCCAAATCATTATCAGCAGTTAAACTAGCCACACAATCTTTGAACTGGTCAGCAGATGTTTCCTGGAGCACGTGTGCAGTTTTCAGGAAAGCAATCAGAGCCTTAGCATGGGCCTCTGAACACAACAATAAAGACAACATAGAGATCTTCGATGGGGTTTGCCACAGCTGTTCGACTACATTGTAGTCGCTTTTCTTGATGATCTTTAAGATTTCCTCTATCTATTGTCTAGAGGCTTCAACAGTAATCTTCCTCGGTGCCTCCGTCCGGGAAGGCTCACCAGTGATCCATTTGCCCCGAGTATCGGATGACTCGGCGACAGGGGTAAGGATTGGAACATGAACAGGGATAGTAGTAGATGTACTGGCAGGTGTAATAACAACAGGCTTCTGAACAATTGGTGGAGAGATCTCAGGGGAGAAAAGTCTTCCGCTTCGGGTGACTTTATTAGACCCAACAATATTGCTGACATCAGTATCAGCCTCTTCATCCTTTAAGTCTTGTTTAACCCCGTGATAATACACATCAGCCCCGTAGTGCCACAGGATAGCCTTATCCGACGTATAAGGGATAGGTCCAGGAACAATAATGATCAATGGAGCAATTCTCGGAACAAATGTAATTCTAATAGGATTTCTTGAGGAAGCCTTGGAAGAATCGACGAAAATGGTGATTATAGAAACTTCTTCAACAGGAACCAATGGAACAAAAGTTTTCTCGAACAAGATTTATTTGTTATCCATCAGGTGTTGGACACCTGACTTCAAAAGATGGCAACCAGTAGGCAGGACGGAACACAGATGGCAACCTTCGCCACAACCCAGAAATAAACCGGCTAACAGAAGGTTCTTCTTCACAGTCATCAATAGGGTAGCAATGTCTTTCACAGAATTCACAAATGAGTCATCATCCACAGCATTCACTCCATGTTTGGGCATAGGAGCAGTCATGACATTAGGCTTTTCTGGCGCTTCAAACTCAATCTCCTTAGCATCAATCAGATCCTGCACTTTATTCTTCAAAGCCCAGCAGTTATTAGTATCATACTGTGATCGGTGGATCTGGAACTGACTGTTTAGAGCTGGTTCGCGAAATGTCGCGGAAGCAAGAGTCGCCACCGTCTTTTATTTTCTCCAAATGGAAAGGACAAAAGCACAGAAAAATTCCTTATAGAGATTGCTCTCGGTTCGGGAGGTAGATTTATAGAAAGGGAAGGTGTTAGCACCCTTTCTATCCATGGTTATCCATGGGCTCTTAGATACTTGCTCATTTGTGTTTTCAAAATGGTTTGTTTGCTTTTCAACTGTGGGTTAAAAAAGTTTCTTTGAAAATTTCAGTTCGACTCTTGTATCAGTCCTCAAGAGTGTTTGAAAAGTTGCTTTCGAAAGCTTTTGGAAAGTGTCGGTGTGAAAAGTATTTTTTTTATTTGTTTTGAAATTAGAGCAAGTATCTAGAGTCGTCTACCTACCCTAAGGAATTCGTCTGTGTAAATGTCCTTAAAGTAGTGCCATCCCACCATTGAGAGGTAGGTAGCACCACCGTTGGAGGTGTTCGGGTCAATTCGAGGGTTCGGGACATGGTGATCACCGGAGCAATAGGAAGACACCTTAGAAGCTACCCTCATGCCATGTTCATGGACATGAGGACTTACTAAAACATCCTCTACTCGACGACCACCTTTCGAGGGGCAAGGTAACAGTGAGGCGTACCCTAGGGGTGGTGTGTGATTTGTGTGTCATGTTCATTTATGTTTATCTTGTTCATGCATTGGTGATCTACGCGTTGCTTTTATTTTGGCATTCATTCTTTCATGCAAATTATTAACAGTTAAAAGATGCGGAATTAAAAAAGTCCTACGTTATTACAAAGTCGCGGGTCTACATCGCCAAATTAGTCCAAGACCCGATTTGAATAAGATAAAGTGCGAAAAAATAAATATCCTAATTAATCTATTACATGGCTTTGGGATAATTACATGAAATTTATAAAAAGGAAATAAAATAAGCGCGCGAAATAGAATTATGATCGAATGCGAGGGCGTTGGACCCTTTTAAGGAAATTAAATTACAATTAATAAATTAATTAAGTTAAATGAGAAAAGGAAATTATTTTTGAGTTTTTTGTATTTATGGAATTTAGTAAGAAAATTAAGTGAAATTAAAACCCTAATTCTAAACTATTTTTATTTATATTAAAAAAATGTTTAAATTTAACCTAGTTTTAACCTAATTATTTAATGGCAAATTTATTTACAAAATAAATAATTAATTATTAATAATGGTTAAAAGAAAAGGAAAAAAAGGATAAAAGTGTGTAAAACCCTAATTCTACATTTTTTAGTTTATTAAAAAAAACCTTAAAATTAAATCTAGAATTAAAACTAAATTAATTGATAAAATTTATTTACAAAAAAACATTTAAATAACATATTTTTTTTTATTTTTATAGTTTCTGATTTTTTTGGTATTTTTATGTTAAAGAAAAAAATTAATTTAAAGAATTAAACTAAAACTAAATAAAACAAATAAAATAGAAAAAATAAAGAGAATGAAAAAAGCAAACCAATGGGGGGTGTTGACCCCAATTTGGAGGTTATGTTGTGAGCAATTAGGCCCAATTATTGGAGGCCTCTTTTGACTTTTATGGCCACGTGCATATGCGTTGACTGGGGTGTTCCCTGGACCTTGATTTTTTGGCTCTTGGATTGATCTTAGTGGCCATGTGGCCAGCGTCAGCGTGGGATGCATGGTGGTCTTCAGGACATGTTAGACACCTAATCACATTGTAAGGAAAAATAGAAAGAAATATGGGGGACCTGGGAATCGAACCCAGGTCCCAAGGCTTACCAATGCTCTTCTCCACCAACTGTGCCATTCAACGCATTCGTAAGTATTACGCAAAACAAATATAATGAATAATAAGGCACGCTAATGGTAAAAACGCGCTAAAAATTCAAACGTTCCAACCATGAGAGGACACGCAAGCTTCTTCTCCATTGTACCTGTAATCAGAAAAGAGATAGCGGGGGTTTTAAACCCCCACTAAATATGCCCTGCGAAAAATAGCGATTACGCCATGGTTGCTCATAAATTGAGCGCGACATATGTGTTAAATTCGTGTGAAGCTTCTGAGTCCAATGGTCCTGGTCTTGTTGGCCAATTTTTCCCCAAACGCAAAGCCCTAATTTTACAGCTTTGAAAACCTAACAAGCTCCAATGGTAACTTTGCATATAGGCTATGAAAACTCAATTAAACAATATCAATGGACTCAGAAGGTCCATGTTAATAGAAAACAACAATCAAAGTGTATGAAAAATGTCCAGAAATTCAGATACGATTATGCATAAAGTATGAGAAATTTTGACTTTGTTATACCACTTCTTGATGCGTGGGGACTGGAAAATAATGCAGAAAGCTTCCTTGATGCCTTGGCAAGCTATTGGAATCCTTATTTCGCTTTGAATTGTCCTCTAATGCAGTTTTCAGTTTTGACTTTTTCACCAAAAATTGCAAAGTGTGTATGAGTTTTTAGGTGCAGCTTCCAGGGTGTTAGCATTAGGGTTATGATCTCCTTATGTATGCCAATGGATTAGGGTAGAAATTTGAGTCAAAAAGCCTTTGCATTGATGAACCAAATATTTGATTTCCATGGAATCTTTTCAAATCTTTTTCATGTGTTTTTGATACCAATCATGGCCAAACCTTTCCAAATTGGGTGTGCATGAATCTTGAGATTTTATTGGAGAGAATATGCTGTAAAAAGGGATTAAAAAACATGGTTTTCTATTTTTGTCATATTTTATTTCATTAAATGAATTAATAGTGATTAAAAATTCAAATAAATAATAAAAATGATGAAATAATTCCCCTTTGGGGCAAATGGTCGTGCATAGCCTTTGGATGATGATTCTTGGAAGAAAATGTGGCCCATTAGCAATTTTGAGGCATTTGAAGTAAAGTTGACTTTTCAAAATTCCCAAAAATTTCCCAACTTCCTCAAGGCATATCTTGCTCAATTTTTAATCTTTGATCATGTTCTTTGACATTTTGGAAAGGTCTTGAAGTCCTCTAACCAATGCCTTTGGTCCCATGTCATTTTGATTTACCTATCTCAAGTTATGGACTTTGACTTAAAGTCCCTTTTTGTTGACTTTTGAAACTGACCTATAATGTTGAAATTGATAACTTTTTGTGAGAGCATTTCTTGGACTTGAAGTGTGAAGATGAGTTTTAGGAAATTTCATTCTATTCAAAATGAGCTTTGGATGGAATTTTTCTGATAAACCATGTGGAAGTTATGCCCTGGTCAAGTTACAGTTGACTTTTTCAACTGTCCCAATATGGAAACTTTTGCATCTTGAGACTTTTTGAGCCATGCCTTGAGAATCATGATCAAGAATTGATCAAATGATGTTTATGGCTTCAAAATAAGATGTTGACCAAAAATTTGAACTTTTGACTGTCAAATGACCATTTTGCCCCTGCAGTTGACTGTAGGGCAATTAGGGTTTTTGACTGTGCCATTTTGTGCTGTAAATCTTGAAACTTGGTATGAGGATGCTTGACCATGTTTATAGGCATGTGGGACTTTTTTGGACCCTTGGAAACTTCAATTTCTTTGTCAGAACCAAAACCCTAGTTTTTGACTATTAGGAGGCCCTTGAACTGTGCAACCCTTGGGGAGATTTTGAAGCATGCTCTTTGCAAATTTTGAAGAATATGGGAGGGCAAATTTTAGGGTACAACAGTTGCCCCTGTTCAATCTTCTTAAACCTGAGGATGCAGATTGGCTGACGTGCCTTTCGTAATCCGAAGGTGGAAGATGATTGAACACTAGAGTGCCCAGAAATTTGCGCTCACATAGTAGTGTGATGGTGGGAATGGGCTTATAGATGCCATTTGGAGATTGATGGATAGGATGATGGGCTTACAGATTCCATGCTGAGAGGTGATGGAAGGTGGATGGGCTTGCGTACCTGAAAAAGAAAGATGATTACCTGACCTGTTACAGGAGCTGGTCTTCAAACTCTTTGTATAGATGCGCCCTGACTGGTTACAGGAATTGAATCTGGAGCTTCAAATGGTGATGAATGAACCAGGGATGGTTACTACCTCAACGGGACGGTGAGAGAACCTTGGACGATTACTACCTCAACAGGAACGCTGAGAGAACCTTGGACGATTACTACCTCAACAGGAACGCTGAGAGAATCTTGGGGCGATTACTACCTCCACAATAACGGGGAGAGAACCATAGGCGACTTCAACCTCAACAGTAACGCTGAGAGAATCTTGGGCGACTTCAACCTCAACAGTAACGCTGAGAGAATCTTGGGCGACTTCAACCTCAACAGTAACGCTGAGAGAATCTTAGGCGACTTCAACCTCAACAGTAACGCTGAGAGAATCTTGGATGTCTTCTACTGGGATAAGAATCAGGGAGATCTTAGGGTCGATCTGACTGAACCGGAGAAGGCCTCTGACTGGATAAGAATCAGGAAAATCTTAGGGTCGATTTAACTGAACCGGGCAAGGTCTTGGAATATCTTCAACTGGATAAGAATCAGGGAGATCTTAGGGTCGATCTAACTGAACCGGGAAAGGTCTTGGAATATCTTCAACTGGATAAGAATCAGGGAGATCTTAGGGTCGATCTGACTGAACCAGAGAAGGCCTTTGACTGGATAAGAATCAGGAAAATCTTAGGGTCGATTTAACTGAACCGGGCAAGGTCTTGGAATATCTTCAACTAGATAAGAATCAGGGAGATCTTAGGGTCGATCTGACTGAACCAGAGAAGGCCTTGAAATATAGCTGAGAACTTAACCGGATCTTTCCTGAAAGGTAAAGATCAGTCATATGCAAGGCATGATATGAATCAAGCGATGATGTTCTCAACATAAATGAGACTTGTAAGATATGATGCGTATATGCATGCTATAATGTGTGAAAATGTGATGTTTATGAATGTATCTTTTTGTCTTAGGAAACTAAATCCTTGACGGGTGCCGAGAAGTCACTCCTGGGCCGATGTTGAAGAATAGATCTTTGTTTTTTCCGCTGGGGATGATAGTTGCAAGAATACCGGTAGGAGAAGATAACTTCGTTGGGGAATAAACTTGGCGAATAGATTACTCTGCAGGGAGACGAGTACTCTAGCGATCTTGCTGGGGAACAAAACTCTGTGGGGAGAGAGGTACTTTGCTGAAATGTTGATGGTAACTTCGCTGGGGATACCATTGTTGTGTTGGAAGTGTTAATAGACTTCACTGGGGATAAGAAGACTTCGCCGAGGACGATCTTTCCGTGGCTTTTGGCTGAGGATAACCCAGTTATATCCTGGTAGGGAAATAACCTTTGAATAAAGCCAGGAGACGCGTTCGTGCTCTGCAAGGATAAGCTTCCAGAATCTACTGGGGATAAGCTTACTGCTTGGGGAGATGGATCCCAACTTTCCTGGGGAAACTGGATTGGACTCTCCTGGGGAAGTTTTGAACTGTATCGGGAAGTGACTCCGTTGAATGTTTGATATACCGCCGGGGAACAATCTTCAGACCAAGACTGCCGGGGATGCTTGTTAAAAATGCATGTATATTGCTGGGGAACGTTGAGATCTGCTGGAGGATACCCAACTTCCCTAAGGTTGACTGTAACTTTGCTTGGGGAGAGTCCATTGACTTGCTGACGCGCTCTCTGGGGAATTAAGATATGCTGGTTATGTTCTTCAGCTGAACCTACCTTGTACCTTGGAGGACAGAACAATTAGATTGCTTAGACAACTCTTTATTGCCCCTGTTTCTACTGTTACCTGTAATTAATCCTTTGTTTCGTATGCAAATATTCATGAGTGAGCAAATTATTGTCAATGCATATATCACAAATTGAACCTTGGACGTTCTTCGCAAGACAAAACAGAAAAGGAAAAACAATTGGCAATTTTAACTGAAAAGTGATTTTTGTATTAATTTTGAATTTGCCTGTAAATAGGCGTTTATGTACAAGAGGCTGACGTCCTAGTAAGAGAACGCCGCTGAACAAAAAGAATTTATACAAGTTTGTACAAGAAAAAAAAAATAAAACAGCTGTGTGAAATGAATGATCCCACTGGGTTCCAACTCTGCTATCGCCCTTATATCTCCGAGCGTCTCATCACTTGATGACCTAACCGAAGATGAAGCTGATTGATCAATACCGTCTGAATTTGATGTAGATACCGGGTTCTGGATGCAAAGTGATCCGATGAGACATAGTATTACGCTTTATCCCTAACTTTTGCCTGAACCGCCCTTTCAGGTTTTCAGTCCACCGGGATACCCATTTTTGCCCAAGTCGCCTTTTCAGGTTTTCGACTTGCCGGGTGTACAGATTTTTTCATTTCATCCCTTCATTTTGCCCGAACCCTTTTGGTTCGCCGGGAAGCCCTAATTTTTTCCTAGGTATGTCAACCTAGCGGGTCTTTATCATGCGTAGTATCTTTTTACTATGTCTACATTGGCGGGGTGAGGAAGGTCGTCACCATCCATGTTGGTTAGAATCATGGCTCCTCCTGAGAACACATGTTTAACCACAAATGGCCCTTCGTACGTAGGGGTCCATTTGCCCCTTGGATCACTCTGAGGAAGGATGATTCGCTTGATTACCAGATCCCCAACTTGATATTCTTGTGGTCTGACCTTTTTGTTAAATGCCCTGATCATCCGTTTCTGGTACGTCTGACCATGACAAATAGCAGCAAGTCTCTTTTCATCAATTAGATTCAACTGATCAAGTCATGTCTGGATCCAATCATCTTCACTCAGATATGCATCCTTAATTATCCAGAGAGAGGGTATTTGCACTTCGATCGGTAAGACTGCCTCCATACCGTAGACCAAGGAGAAAGGAGTTGCCCCGGTTGACGTCCTGGCTGAGGTACGGTACCCATGTAGAGCGAACGGTAACATCTCGTGCCAATCTTTATAAGTCATTGTCATCTTCTGCACGATTTTCTTAATGTTCTTATTTGCTGCTTCTACAGCCCCATTCATCTTCGGTCTGTAAGGAGAAGAGTTATGGTGCTGTATCTTAAACTGCTCGCAGAGCTCAGTGATCATCTTGTTATTGAGATTGGTACCGTTGTCTGTAATAATTCTTTCTGGGACGCCATATCGACAGATCAGATTATGCCGAATGAACCGTGCTACGACATTCTTGGTTACTGTAGCGTAGGAAGCTGCTTCAACCCACTTCGTGAAGTAATCAATCGCTACCAGGATGAAGCGATGCCCATTGGATGCTGTAGGTTTAATCTCACCGATCATATCTATGCCCCACATTGCAAACGGCCAAGGTGCTGTCAAGACATTCAGAGGAACTGGAGGAACATGCACCTTGTCTGCATATATCTGGTATTTATGGCATGTCCGAGAGTGTTGGTAACAGTCGGCTTCCATTGTGGACCAGAAATACCCTGCCCGAAGGATTTTCTTCGCCATAGTGTGTCCACTGGAATGTGTTCCGGATGTCCCTTCGTGTAGCTCTTCCATGATCCTTTCTGCTTCAGTTTTATCCAGACAATGCAGTAAGGTCGAATCATGGTTTCGCTTGTACAGGATGCCGTTGCTAAGGAAGAACTTCGCTGCGAACCTTCTCAGAAACTTCTTATCGTTGACAGACGCACCTTCAGAGTATTCCTGAGCTTCCAAATATCTCTTCACCTCATGGTACCAAGGCTTCTCAGTCACCAATTCAGTCTCGAGATCACAACAGTATGCCAGTTCGTCCAGTTTCCAGATGATGATCCGGGGAGCCTCATTGTCCCATTTGACCTTGAACATAGAAGACATCATAGCTAACGCGTCCGCCAACTGATTCTCCTCTCTCGGAAAGTGTTCAAAGGTTATCTCTGTGAAGTGGGGGATCAATGTCAACACACATTCTCTGTAAGGAATAAGATTCGGATGTTTCGTATCCCACTCTCCTTTGATCTGATTGATCACGAGAGAGGAATCTCCGAAGACACTCAGAAACTTGATCCTTAAGTCAATCGCAGCTTGGAGACCCATGATGCATGCCTCATATTCCGCCATGTTGTTGGTGCAGTTGAAACATAGTCGGGCAGTGAGTGGAGTATGAGTGCCTTGGGGGGATATGATCACAGCGCCGATGCCGTTACCCAAAATGTTGGATGCTCCGTCAAAGTGCATAGACCATCGGGATCCTTCCTCAGGTCCTTCATCCGGTCCAGGTACTTCACAATCAGTCACTATCATAATTCTCTCATCTGGAAACTCGAAGTTCATTGACTGATAGTCATCTACTGCCTGGTGTGCCAAGTGGTCTGCCAATACACTTCCTTTGATGGCTTTCTGAGTCGTGTACTGGATGTCGTATTCTGTCAAGATCATTTGCCATCTTGCTATTCTCCCAGACAGAGCATGCTTTTCAAATATGTACTTTATAGGATCCATCTTTAAGATCAACAAGGTAGTGTGAGTCAGCATATACTGTCTCAGCCGGCGAGCAGCCCATACCAAAGCGCATCAAGTTTTCTCGAGCAGTGAGTATCGGGTCTCACAGTCGGTAAACTTTTTGCTAAGGTAATAAATGGCATGCTCTTTTCGGCCAGACTCGTCATGCTGCCCCAGCACACACCCCATTGAGTTGTCAAGTACTGTCAGGTATAGTATCAGAGGTCTCCCTTCAACCGGTGGCATAAGAATGTGTGGTTCTTGGAGATACTCTTTGATTCTGTCAAAAGCAGCCTGACATTCATCATTCCAACGTACTACCTGATCTTTCTTCAGCAGCTTGAAGATTGGCTCACAGGTAGTAGTTAGGTGTGACATGAACCGAGCAATGTAATTCAGGCGTCCTAGAAAGCCTCTGACCTCTTTCTCTGTCTTAGGAACTGGCATCTCTTGAATGGCTTTAACCTTGGCAGGGTCCACTTGAATACCCTTATCACTTACAACGAAGCCTGGCAACTTTCCAGATCTTACCCCGAAGGTGCACTTTCGGGTTCAACCTCAGCTTGTACAACTTCAGTCGGTCAAACAATTTCTGCAGATGATCTAGGTGTTCTTCCTCATTTTGGGACCTTGCGATCATGTCGTCAACATACACTTCTATCTCATGATGGATCATGTCATGAAATAAAGCAACCATGGCACGTTGGTAGGTTGCCCCAGCATTTTTCAGTCCAAAAGGCATGACCTTGTAGCAGAAGGTGCCCCACTGAGTAACAAAGGTAGTTTTTTCCATGTCTTCAGGTGTCATCTTGATCTGATTGTATCCTGAAAAACCATCCATGAAAGAGAACACCTTATGCTGAGCAGTATTGTCAACCAGGACATCAATGTGAGGTAGAGGGAAGTCATCCTTGGGGCTAGCCCTGTTCAGATCCTTGTAGTCAACACACATTCTAACTTTCCCATCTTTCTTAGGTACCGGCACCACATTAGCAACCCACTGAGGGTAAGAAGTCACTGCAAGAAACCCGGCGTCAAACTGTTTCATAACCTCGGCTTTGATCTTCTCAGACATCTATGGACGCATACGGCGGACCTTTTGCTTGACCGGAGGGCAGTCTTCCTTGGTAGGTGTGATACGGTGGGAGAACTGACTATGGTTTTGCGTTTGTTTCGGTTGAGCAAGAGTCGCCACCGACTTTTTATTTTATCCTAAGGAAAGGTTTAAAAAGCACAGCAAAAAACCTTTGAGATTTTTCTTGGGTTCGGGGAGTAGATTATAGAAGGGGAAGGTATTAGCACCCCTTCTATCCATGGTTATCCATGGGCTCTTAGGTACTTGCTTAGATCAACTTGCCTTGGTTTTCAATTGTTTGAAATGGTGCGTGGTGTGTGGTTTTGAAAAGGTTTTGAAAAGATGCCTTGTATAGGCTACCCTTGTAACAATTCTTTACTCGAATGTTTTACAAAAGGTGTTTGTCTTTTTGAAAAGATGTTTCAAGGTTTTTTGAAAGTTTGTTTTGAAAGTGTTTGTGAAGTGGGTTTTGAAATAAGGCAAGTGTTTTCTTGGAAAGTTGACAAGTACTTAAGAATTCATCTATCCTAAAGTTTTCTCAAAGATTTTTGTTATGTTTTAAACCTTTTGACAATTTTGTTCCACCATTGCATTTGGTGGACAATCTTGTTTTAGGAGATTTAAAGGGACGGGCGCGGGTCATTGTTAAGACCATAGTTGCAATAGTGTTAAATGTCTTTGGGCAATTTTCTTTAAAAGGGACTTGATCATTCATTTAAGCAACATTTTGAGGGACTATGATCATTTGATTGTTTGTTTTACCCAAAGAAGTTCAACATGCAATATGGCCCATTTTTTGAAAGGCAACAAAGTGGAATACCCTAGGGGGTGCAAGTGTGAGATGTATTGTTTATTTTTCATGCTCATTTATCTTGTATTAGGTCCAATTATTTTTGTTCATTTTTATTCGTATAAAAAACCCTAATTCTAGCATAGTATGTTTAGAAAGCATTAAAAGTGCGAAATTTAAATTCCTACGCTATTACATCACAATAATATGGGGAGGGGGGTACAATGTTTCAAATGGGGGTTATTTGGACAAGAATTTAAAACCTAAGACTATTACATCAATATTGAATATTTGCAAGGTAATTTAATTGTATAAATAGATAGAAATTGAAATAAATATGCAAAATGCAAAAAGAAAGGTTTTTATATGAAAAAAAAGTATTATACATAAAAAGTAAAAGAAAAATAGAAAGGTATTATTTTTTGGAGTATTTTCAAATTTAGGGCAAAAACCCTAATTTTAATCAAAATGTATATCAATTAATTAATTCATATAATATTCATTATTTACATACAAAAATAAAATAAAATATGGTATATTTGTAAAAAAGGCATTTTTAGTATTAAATATTAAAAAATAAAATATGTACATTTTTTGGGTGTTTTTTACTCTAAATGCATTAATATATATATATATATATATATATATATATATATATATATATATATATATATATATATATATATATATATATATATATATATATATATATATATATATATATATATATATATATATATATATATATATATATATATATATATATATATATATATATATATATATATATATATATATATATATATATATATATATATATATATATATATATATATATATATATATATATATATATATATATATATATATATATATATATATATATATATATATATATATATATATATATATATATATATATATATATATATATATATATATATATATATATATATATATATATATATATATATATATATATATATATATATATATATATATATATATATATATATATATATATATATATATATATATATATATATATATATATATATATATATATATATATATATATATATATGTATATTTATATTATTTTAAATATGTATTATATGTAAATAATAATAATAGTTAATTTTTTTTTAGAAAATAGTATTTTTTACATGAAGTATTTCAGAGAGTAATAAAAAAAATGAAAATGAAAATATATTTACACTCTTTTTTCTATTTATTCTAAATAATAATATGTATTTATTTATGTATAAACAAAAGAAATAACCAAATAAATATGCAATAAATTCAAAAAATGATGGAAAAAATATTTTTATGTTTTTAATATGCTGAGAAAAAATAAATGAACCAATCAAAAAAAAGAAAAAGTCAGAAATCATTAAAAATAAAGCAAATAGGCCCAGGGGGTGTAAAAATAAATGTATGGTGCAAAAAGAAAGATAACACAAGCCCAGCCCACTAAGCCTGTCATCTTCAACCTCAGAACACATCTTTGTTCAAAAAACACGCGTTTTCTAACTTCCCATTCCTTGATCTTTTGCCAAATCTTCCAACATGAAACCTGTAGAGCTTGAAACCACGGTTCTAGACATATAAAGAAGTCAAGCTAACTCTCAGAAATGAGAGAGAATTTCTTCTCTCCCAAATTCTGACCTAAATTTTTACCAATGTTCAGACATAAAATTCTCTAAGCACACGTAATATAAATGAAATCTAATCATATGAGCATGTTCAGGACTATGATTGTGACATGTTTTCTTCACAAACCTAAAGCTAACAATGCCTAATAAGAGAGATACTTTCAGTGCAAGGTGATGATTGGAAAAGCTTCCTTGAGGTCCAGGGATGCTATTCCAATGTTTACTTTGTCTTGAAACTTCTTGTATCGAGCTGTGGAACTTCAACTGCAAAAGGAAAAAATGAAAATGGTGGAACTCGTTAGAGGGATTACAGGTCAGGTTTCAGGTCATGGTTAGCTTGCATAGATGCTAGGGGATGTGTATGAACTGGTTTTGGCAAGAATGCTCGAGAGAAATGGGAGTTGGCACTCAAACTGCAGAGGCAACTCTGTTTTTGCAGTTTGAGGATGATTCTGAGATGGAGGGTGTTTTAGAGGTGCAAGGGTCGTGTATTAGCTTGGTTATGTTGTCTTGAGTGTGTTTGATAAGTTAGTTCTTCTGTGTCTAAGCTGAAATGGATGTTGTGTTATGTTATGGCACCTTTCTTCACACTTAAGCAACAAAATGCCACTTGATGTTTTAGGTCAGTAGGGGACCTCTAATCCTGCTACAAAGCTTCTCTTGATCAGAGCAATTTGTCCATAATCTTGTGCCAAAGAGATTTAGCTTGTACTTGCTTGATTCACCAATTGGACATAAAGTGAACTTTTGCAAAAATGGATAGTTCACTTTATCTAAAAATGGATTAGGCTTGTGTACAACACTTGAACTCATAGAATAACACTTTGACACAATGAACAAGCATTAAATTATTGAGTGTAACTTGGTTTAAGGACCTGTAATCTAATCTAAAGCATGCTGAGTTCAAATTGCAAGGTTATGAACATGTAACTTGGTCATGAACAAAGTGGTTTTTTGCTATATTGTGAAATTCGATTCTCCCTAACCATGAGGTTGTTTGAGAAGTTCTTGGACATTTTGGAAAGCTTGGAATGTGTACTACAATCCATCTTTGAAGTGAAATTTGAAATTCCAAGTGGAAGTGTATGGAAAGTGGCCTTGAAGTGGGGTAGAAAACCTTGTCAAAATAGGTCAAAAATTCACTAAGTTAAGAATGGTTTAGTGCCCTTATTCAAAATATTGTAACTTGAGATACAAGCTTCAAATGAGAAAACTTTGTGAATCAAAGTTGTAGATTATGCAACAAGCTACAACTTTCATGTTTTGACTTTTGTTTGAATCCAAATGGATCTTGATGAAAAAGTGGGGAAAAGTTGGGAAAAAATTAGGGTTTTTCATAACTTAGAAAAATTCTAAGTTATGAAAAATTCAAATTTCTAACCCTAATTTGCATTTTGTGATTTCTTGGTGAACAAGTTTCATGATTTGGCATGTTTTGATGGAAAATGAATCTTGACTTTTGATTTTGACCAAAAAGTCAAAGTTTGACTTTTCAGTATACAGTCAAAATTGATCAATTGACTGGGAAATTCAACTGTCAATCTTGTATACTTGGGATCTTTTGAGTTTGTTGATCATGTCAAGATAATTCCATAGGGTCCTTGAGTCTATGTGTGATCTTGGTTTGCCATTGGCTAGGTCAAACAGTCAAAAATTGCCTTTGTGCAGTCAAAACCCTAAAAATGACCATTTTGCCCTTTTGGTGATCTGATCAAATTTCTTGGGGAATTGTGATCCAAACTTGATCAAATGGTCCATATGAGTTCATAATGTTGATGTGGGTCAAATTTCATGAGGTTTGACTGTCAATTGGCCACAGTTGACTTTTTCCCCAATACAGTTGATTCCTAGGTCAACTGTCCAATTGACTGGGCAAAACTTGGAATCAAGGGTTGAAACTTGATATGGGTAAACTTGGGAGTCCAATATGAAGCATGAAAGTCATCTTAGGCATTTTAGGTCAAAATATCTTTGTGCAAACACTAACCCTAATTTAGAGTCCACAGTGCAAGGAGAGGTCTTGAGCAGATGAAACCCTAACTGGATCTTGAGCTTCAAAGGCTTTGTGGTGAGAAATCAATGAGAAATGGGAGGGAAAATTTTGGGGTACAACAGTTGCCCCTGTTCAATCTTCTTGAATCCAAAGAGTTAGATGGGCAAGCTTGCCTTTCGTGACTCGAGGGTAAAAGGAGATTGGACACTAGAGTGCCCGGAAATTTGCACTCGTCAAAGCAATGGATGCGGGAATGGGCTTAGAGATGCCATTTGGAGATGGGCTTAACGATGCCATATGGGAGAGTGACAGAAATCTTGTCGGGGATGGGCTTAGAGATGCCATCTGGAAGGAAATATCAGGAAAGTGTCCAAGCTTCGGACCATTTCTGAACCGGGGGGTCTGAACAAGCAATAGATTGACATCCGTTGTTGGGAGGAATCTGTAAACTGTTTTAAGTGGTTTGGAGAAGAAACTGAACAAGCGGTAGGTTAACATCCGTTTACTTGGAGAACCCGTGAACTGTTTTCAGAAATCTTGAAGTTGAATAAGCAATAGAGCAGCATCCGTTGTTGGGAAGCGTCCGTAAACTGTTTTCAAAAGTTGCATCTGAACAAGTCGATAGATTAACATCTATTGTTGGGAAGAATCCATAAACTGTTTTCAGAAGTCTTGAAGAAGAATCTGAACAAGCGATAGGTTAACATCCGTTACTTGGAGAACCGGTGAACTGTTTTCAGAAATCTTGAAGTTGAATAAGCAATAGAGCAGCATCCGTTGTTGGGAAGCGTCCGTAAACTGTTTTCAAAAGTTGCATCTGAACAAGCGATAGATTAACATCCGTTGTTGGGAAGAATCCATAAACTGTTTTCAGAAGTCTTGAAGAAGAATCTGAACAAGCGATAGGTTAACATCCGTTACTTGGAGAACCCGTGAACTGTTTTCAGAAATCTTGAAGTTGACTGATTTTAGTCTGTCGACTGATCTTTCCTGAAAAGATAAAGAGTTATTTGTATGAAATGTTATGATGTATGATGCGATATACGTGACATCAATGTTTATGACATGAATGTGATGAATGCGCATGTAAGCTGACGAGCTATCTTGCTGAGGATAAATGAATTCGAGGTGGCCGAAGATAAAAGCATCTTGACTGCCGCTGGGGAAAATAAATCCTTGGCTACTACTGGGGAGGAGAATTCCTGATGGCCTCTACTGGGGAGTATCAAACTAGTAGACTCATGCTGAGGAGGTAAGACTGAGAATCCTCTGCTTGATGGGAAGCAACTCTGGTGATCTCACGGGGGAACTCAAGATTTCTCCTTCTAAGACTCTGTGGGGAGAAGGCCCATTAGTCTGGCTCCGCTGGGGGTTGATAATTTGAAATTTTAACTCGGCTGGGGATAACAAGGATAAGCTCCTCTGGGGATCATATTGATAAGTTAGGCTGGGGAACTTTGATGAACTCCGCCGGGGATAGGAAGAATTCTGGCGAGTGCGATCTTCTGTGGCTGTTAGCTGAGGATAACCCAGTTATAAGCCTTTGTGGGGAATAACTTTGAATAAAACTCAGGAGAGACGTTCGTGCTCTGCGGGGAAATACCTTCCAGAACCTTACTGGGGGTAAGCTTCGGGAGTCTGCTGGAGATAAGCCTCAGGGTTTGCTAGGGATGTGGATTCCAAATCTCTTGAGAAGTTTCCTTCGAAAGGGTGTCAAGATATCCATCTGTACCTTTATCCTGTCAGTAATCCTTTTTCTTAGGTTCATTTAGGAAGTGATTATGTTTCAAATGCATATGCCTATTTAACAAAACTTTGGACGTTTCTCAAAATAAAACAAATAGTGCAAGAGAAAAAGAAAAGGGGAATGACACAAATTTTCGGGAAGAGTATTTGTATTGATTTTCTTTGAGTATATTTGTACAAAGGAGACAATCATCCTAGTAAGAGGACTTTGTCGTAAATATTTGAAAAAATTTATACAAAATAAAGGATGGCTATGTGAAATAATTCCATGGGATTCCGTTCCGCTATAGCTTTCACAACTCTGGATATCTGTCCATTCAATGCTTCGTTTGACGATGACTGGATTGATCAAAAGCCTGGAACCGGTTGATGAAGAGATTGTCCTTGAAGTGATCCGACGAGACATAGTCATACGCTTTAATTCCCTAACTTCTGCCTGAATCGCCCTTTCGGGTTTTCGATCCACCGGGAAACCCATTTTTGCCCAAGCCGCCCTTTCGGGTTTTCGACTTGCCGGGTGTACAGATTTTTTTTTGTTTTTATCCCTAATTTTTGCCTGAACCGCCCTTTCGGGTTTTCGATCCACCGGGAAACCCATTTTTGCCCAAGCCGCCCTTTCGGGTTTTCGACTTGTCGGGTTATTTTATGCGTAGTATCTTTTGACTATGTCTGCGTTCGCAGGGTGCGGCAAATCGTCGCCGTCCATGGTGGTCAGAATCATTGCACCACCAGAAAATATGCTCTTGATCACAAATGGTCCTTCATATGTAGGAGTCCATTTACCCCTGGGATCACTTTGCGGCAAGATAATCCGCTTGATTACGAGATCCCCGACTTGATACACTTGACGTCTGACTTTCTTATTGAAGGCCTTGATCATCCGCTTTTGATACGTCTGACCATGGCATATAGCAGCAAGTCGTTTCTTGTTGATCAGATTGAGTTGATCCAGTCGGGTCTGCATCCAATCATCTTCATTCAAACCTGCATCCTTCATAATCCTCAGAGACGGGATTTGGACTTCCATAGGCAAGACAGCTTCCATGCCATAAACCAAAGAAAATGGGGTTGCCCCAGTTGAAGTACGTGTCGTCGTACGGTATCCATGCAGAGCAAACGGTAACATCTCATGCCAGTCTTTGTAAGTGACTGTCATTTTCTGAATGATCTTCTTAATGTTTTTGTTCGCAGCTTCAACAGCACCGTTCATCTTCGGCCGATAGGGAGATGAATTGTGATGATAAATCTTGAACTGTCCGCATAATGTAGTGATCATTGTATTATTCAGATTTGTACCGTTGTCCGTGATGATCCTGTCGGGAACACCATACCGACATATGAGATTTTGCTTGATGAAGCGGGCAACCACATTTTTGGTGACAGAGGCGAAGGAAGCTGCCTCGACCCATTTAGTGAAGTAGTCAATGGCAACCAGGATGAAGCGATGTCCGTTGGAAGCCGTGGGCTTGATCTCTCCAATCATATCAATGCCCCACATTGCAAAGGGCCACGGAGCAGTCAGGACGTTGAGGGGAACCGGAGGAATATGAACTTTGTCAGCATAGACTTGACACTTGTAACAAGTACGGGAATGTTGATGGCAGTCAGCTTCCATGGTAGACCAGTAATAGCCTGCCCTTAGGATCTTCTTAGCCATTGTATGCCCGCTCAAGTGAGTGCCAAATGCGCCGCTGTGTATATCAGTCATGATCAACTCTGCTTCAGCTTTATCCACACATCGGATTAATACACAATCATGGCTTCGTTTGTAAAGGATGTCGTTGCTCAGGAAGAACTTAGCAGCGAATTTCCTTAAGAACTTCTTGTCATTTACGGAAGCTCCTTCAGGATAATCCCTAGTCTCGAGATACCTTTTGATTTCATGGAACCAAGGTTGTTCCGCTACTTCTTCGGTATTAATCTCGTGGCAATGTGCCGGTTCATCCATTCGCTTGATGGTGATTTGGGGAGCCTCATTATCCCAGCTGAGTTTAAACATGGAGGACATTGTGGCCAGAGCATCGGCTAGCTGATTCTCTTCTCGCGGGAAATGCTCGAAGGTAATTTGCTCGAAATGCGGCAACAATGTCAGGACATGTTCTTTGTATGGGATAAGATTAGGATATTTGGTATCCCAGTCTCCTTTGATTTGGCTAATGACCAAGGCCGAGTCCCCAAATACGACCAAAGATTTGATCCCCAAGTCTATAGCAGCCTCGAGACCAAAGATGCAAGCTTCATACTCAGCCATGTTGTTTGTGCAGCTGAAACAAAGTCGGGCCGTGAAAGGAGTGTGACAACCTTCCAGAGAAATGAGTACTGCGCCAATACCATTTCCAAGTGCATTTGAAGCACCATCAAAGTATAGGGTCCATCGAGATCCCTTTTCGGGTCCGTCATACGGTCCGTCACTTTCAATGTTGTCCAGATTCATGATGTTCTCGTCTGGGAAGTCAAATCTCATGGGTTGATAGTCTTCGATAGCCTGATGAGCCAGATGGTCAGCTAGTACACTCCCTTTTATAGATTTTTGGGTGGTGTACTGGATGTCATACTCAGTTAAGATCATTTGCCATCTAGCTATCCTTCCAGATAAAGCGGGCTTCTCGAAGATATACTTGATAGGGTCCATCTTGGAAATTAACAAGGTAGTATGAGTCAACATATACTGTCTTAGTCGGCGAGCAGCCCATACCAAAGCGCAGCAAGTTTTCTCGAGCAGTGAGTAGCGAGTCTCACAGTCGGTAAACTTTTTGCTAAGGTAATAAATAGCGTGCTCTTTTCGACCAGACTCGTCATGCTGGCCCAAAACACACCCCATTGAGTTATCCAAGACAGTTAAGTACATGATCAATGGTCTTCCTTCGACAGGTGGCATCAGAATAGGAGGTTCTAGCAAATATTCCTTGATTCTATCAAAAGCGGCTTGGCAGTCGTCGTTCCATTCAACTACCTGATCTTTCTTTAAGAGTTTGAAAATTGGCTCACAGGTAGAAGTCAGATGTGAGATGAATCTGGCAATATAGTTTATGCGCCCCAAGAATCCTCTGACCTCTTTTTCAGTACGGGGAGCAGGCATCTCTTGTATTGCTTTTACTTTTTCCGGATCGACTTCAATGCCTTTGTTGCTCACAATGAATCCCAGGAGTTTACCAGACCTAACTCCAAAAGTGCATTTACTTGGATTCAGCCTGAGCTTGTACTCTTTTAACCTGGCGAACAGCTTCTCCAAATGCTCAAGATGCTCTTCCTCCGTTTGCGACCGAGCTATCATATCGTCTACGTAGACTTTGATCTCATGATGTATCATGTCATGAAATAAAGCTACCATGGCGCGCTGATAAGTTGCCTCTGCGTTCTTCAGCCCGAACGGCATCACTTTGTAACAAAAAGTGCCCCATTGTGTGACAAAAGTTGTTTTCTCCATATCCTCGGGAGCCATTTTGATTTGATTGTAGCCCGAGAATCCGTCCATGAAGGAAAACACCTTATGCTGAGCTGTATTGTCGATCAAGATGTCAATATGAGGTAGCGGGAAATCATCTTTAGGGCGGGCCCTATTCAAATCCCGGTAGTCCACACACATTCTGACTTTGCCATCTTTCTTTGGTACCGGTACAATGTTAGCGACCCATTGAGGATATGACGTAACAGCCAGGAAGCCAGCATCGAATTGCTTCATTACTTCTGCTTTGATTTTTTCGGACATGTCAGGCCTTATTCGGCGAACTTTTTGCTTGATAGGTGGACAATCCTCTCTTGTGGGGAGACGGTGAACCACGATGTCTGTGTCTAGACCCGGCATGTCTTCATAGGACCAAGCGAAGATCTCAACATACTCATTCAACAACTGTACTAGGCGCTCCTTGACTTTTGGTTCTAGATTGGCACCTATTTGTACCTCCTTCCGGTCCTCCTCGGTTCCCAAGTTAACAGCTTCCAATGGCTCTTCATGCGGTAAGATGGCCCTTTCCTCTTGTTGCAGAAGTCTGGCTAGTTCCCCGGGTACTTCACAACCTTCTTCATCTTCGTACTCGGCTAGATTGACCAGATCTTCAGAGTTATTGAAAGATACAGCAGAATAGTCACCCATGGAATCCGGAGTGGATGGGTACCTGCATTGGTGAGTGTGGGTGTGTGTAAGGGATAGCCATCCTTAAAAAAAATGCAAAAGGAAAGAAAATGAACATAAGCAGTTTATCAAATGAAAAACGTCCAATGAATCATTAAACATGGCATATGAATATGAAAAATAGTCAAAACTCTTACAAGTGGACCTACATGCCCCGGGCAAGGCAGGAGGTGAAAAGATAGTGTACGGATTGTTTGAAAGTAAAATATTACAGACCAAATAAGAAATGTTTAACAGATAAATTACTGATGAATAAAAGTGATGGGGACAAAGTCTTTAGCCTCCCAATTGCTCAATCCTCCCCTGACAATTGGATGAATCCACTCTTCAAAGTTGCTTTCCTTGTCTTCATCTTCCAGGGCGTTGATTCGGTAAGGAGAAATTTTGATCGGCGCTCTTTCAATCTTTGACTGGCACATAGCTTCTGGCCAGCGGCGGTGAAACCTAATCCAAACTTATCAGTTTTATGCGGAAAATCGGGTAACTGCCCCCACGCTGAATTCTTCCCTTCTTTAACTGCAGCCCTTGCATCCTCTAGAGATGCCATCCTGGCCATCTGTCTTGGTGCCTCAGCTGCCAACTTTGCCACTGCTACCTCAGGAAGAACTTCTTCGAAATGTTGAAACGGCGTCTCAATGAACTCTCCTTCAACCTCCACATACCGGAAAGAATTTAAGTGACTAATCATGTACTCTTCTTCGCCATGAACAGTAATGATCTTTCCTTTTACAGGATACTTCAGCATCTGATGCAAGGAGGAGGTGACTGCTCCAGCATGGTGTATCCAAGGTCTACCCAGTAGGCAGGAATATGATGGACGGATGTCCATTACATAGAAAGTGGATTTAAACACCTCAGTACCTATCTTGACAGGAATTTCAACTTCTCCATGGACCATTCTTTTCGACCCATCGAAAGCTCTGACGACAATATCACTCGGCTTCAATTCCAACCCTTCGTAATCTAGCCGGTCCAAGGCCTTTTTAGGCAAAACATTCAGCGATGAACCGGTATCAACCAAAACATGTGCAAGGGTGGTTCCGCGGCACTCGATTGAAATATGCAAAGCGTCATTGTGGTTTCGGCCTTTAGGGGTCAGGTCGGCATCAGAAAAACCTAATCCATTGTCTGCAGTCAGACTAGCCACGCAATGTTGAAATTGGTCTGCGGAGGTTTCCTGGGGCACATGAGCTGCCTTCAGAAACTTAATCAAAGATTGAGCGTGCGCTTCTGAGCAAAGCAATAGTGCCAGCATGGAGATTTTGGAGGGGGTTCTCCCCAACTGTTCCACTACATCGTAATCACTTCTCCTGATTATCCTCAAAATCTCGTCCATTTCTTTCTTGGAGGCTTCCGGAATCACCAAAGGTTGAGCCCTCGTCCTGACGGGCTCATCTTGTATTCCCTTTCCTTTATCAGCAATGGTAGGAAAGACAGCACTAGGAACAACAACCTCTTCGATCAAAGGAGTTCTGGCAGAGAGCTTTACCGGTGCAGGGATGACTTCTTTAGCTGATGAGGGTCCAAAGACTGCTCTTGGAGGGGCAATCTCTGGAGAAAATATTCTCCCGCTCCTGGTGATTTTACTGGTGCCCGCAATGTTACTAATGCTGGCTTCTTCGTCCTCCGAATTTTCTTCAATTACCTCGACTTGCTTGATACCATGGTAGTAGATGTCGCCACCATAGTTCCAAGGTATCGACTTCTCGGAAACATAGGGAACAGGCCCCGGCATTGTTATCTTCAAAGGTATAGATTTTGCAACTGGTGTAATCTTAACAGGCTTTTTGACGGCCTCGGAAAGATTGGCGTGAATGGTTATGATTGAGACATTTTCAACATGAACTGGAACAGCGAAAACTTTTTCGAACAGAATTTGTCGGCTATCCATAAGGCCTTGGATGCCTTTCTTTAATAGCGGACAATCAAAAGGCAGAGAGTGGCAACAGTAGAAGTCTTATTTACATCCCGGGAAGATCCCGGCCCTCAACAAATTCAACTTAATGGTTAGCAGTGGAGTAGTCAGATCACTGACATCAGCAACATATAAATCCTCCTCAATGGCATTGACATTTCGACCGTGCTTCGGCATAGGCGCAGATATCACATTGGGCTTCTCTGGAGCGTCAAACTCTACCTCCTTAGCCTCTATCAGGTCTTGGATCTTATGCTTGAGCGCCCAATAATCATTGGTGTCATGTCCAACACTGTCTGAATGATAGGCGCATTTAGCATTGGCATGGTAATGAGGGGAGGACGTATTCACATTCTTTGGCGCCTCCTTGATGGTGGCAAGATTCAATTTCAATAGATGGGGAAGCACTTGTGCTGGAGTCATATTAATACGGGTGAACTACCGTTGTGGCCTTTCCACCCGTTGTTGATTAGGTCTGGGCTGGTTATAGCGAGGCTGCTCACTCGGAGTGTTTTGAATCATTACGGCCCCTACAGTTGGCCGACGCTCCATCTTCCCTGCTCTCCTCTGAGAATAAACCATAGCTGTCTCCTTCTTAAAAGGCTTCTTCTCAACACTTGCAGCAACACCCTTCTGAATTTTACCTGACTTGATGCCAGCTTCTATTCTTTCGCCTGTTAAGATCAAATCGGTAAACCCCGCAGAAGAGTTACCAATTAAATGATTGAAAAACGGCCCAGATAGGGTCCCAAGAAACATATCAACGAGCTCACGATCGGTTAAAGGAGGCTGCACCCTGCCAGCTAAATCCCTCCATTTTTGTGCATACTCTTTGAATCCCTCACTTGTTCCTAGTGACATACCCTGAAGTTGGGTACGAGTAGGAGCAAGATCAGAATTATACTGGTACTGTTTATAGAAAGCGGTGGCCAAATCTTCCCAATTTCTGACACTGGTTCCTTCTAACTGATAAAACCATTCCAACTGAGCTCCCGACAGGCTGTCTTGAAAGAAATGAATCCAGAGATTTTTATCTGCCGTATAAGGTTAAATCTTTCTTACGTAGGACCTGAGATGCATTTTGGGACAGGACAGCCCATCATACCTTACAAACACTGGCACTTTGAATTTTGGGGGAATCACAATTCCGGCAACCAAGCCCATGTCTTCAAAATCCAAACCTGGTACCCTTTGCAATTCCATGGCAGCTAATCTGTCTTCTAAACCCTTGTACTTATCATCAGCTGGAGGGTATTGTTGGTCAGAATAATCTTCATCCTCTTCAACCTCTTCCTCCTCTGCATCAGACTCGGAAGGCACCGCAACTCGATCCCTTTTACTAGTCCCTTCATCAGAAGTAGGAGGAAATTCAAGCACTCTCCGAGCTTCTCTGTCAAATCTTCTCCCCAGAGTATCCACTCCGACCCTCTTTTTCTTCTTTACTGGGTCCTTATTCTCCAGATGAGCCTTGATATCCTCTTGACTTTTAACCACAGTCATCAAGAGTTGCTGGAACTGTGCATTCTGGGCTTGTAGGTCTTTGACTGTTTGCTCGAGATCCATCCTACTGAAATAAACAGCAGATAGATAAGGAAACCTGGAGTGAGACCTGCTTATGCACATGATGAATGGTATGCTGATGTATGCAATGCATTCAAGGACTTAGGACATTCAAAATTGTTTCAGACAAAGAAGAACGCACGTCATATTAATAAGAAGAAATTTGTTAGTACACAAATGCCCCATGGGCCAAATAAACTTCTTAAGGCAGAAAGACATTGCGCATCCTCTTCGGTGCGATGTAGGTGTTGAGGGCCTCTTGCTCGTGGAGTCGGCGGGTGAGCTCTAGAACCTTCTTTTCACTGGCGTAGTAGCTAGCTTCAAAAGTGTTTCGTTCCTCCTTGAGCTGAATCCAACTTTTCTGCATTTCCTCCCACGATGTAGGCATGTCTGGATGCAGGATGGTGTAGGGAACCTCTCCTTCATTGACGGGCTCTTTAATCATAGGGAGAACATGAGGATAAGGCATCATTAGACTTTGGACTCGGGCTCGTACCCACTTGAGATAGGGCTCAAGAGGGATGGAGTTCTTGTGTCCCAGGGTCTTGCTATCAACCTTGTTGAGTTTTCCCCAAGCTCTGATGAATCTTTGGCGAAGTCCTCGCGCATCGTTGTCGAAGTCAAAAACTAGGCTAGGAATCAACATGTCATGAGGGCCATCCCTCCGTGCATATCCAAATTGCCTCAAAGCTAGGCAAGGGTTGTAGGTGATACCTCCCCTAATTCCAAGTAAAGGAACATTAGGGAACTCCCCGCAACGATCGACGATGATGACATTTTCTCTAGACCGAGAACACCAATGCACATCAGAATGAGTAAGAGTCATCAATCGTTGGGACCACCTTGTATCTTGGTCATTCTTCAAGACAGATTATGGAAGGTGCGAAATAAACCACCTTGCGAGGAGAGGAGTACAGCACATGAGAACACCCCTCTTTCTCATTGTTCGTGTGTAAAATGAGTGAAGGATGTCCCCAAGCAATGTTGGTATTGGATTTCTGGACAAGAAGATTTTGACGGCGTTGACATCTACCAATTGGTCAGGATTTGGAAACAAGACCAACCCATAGATAAGGAGTGCCACAATATCTTCAAAAGCTTGTAGGTCCAATGAGTTCCAACATTCTTGTGCCTTCTCAAACAAGAATTTTGCTAAGAATCCCTTGACGCTGCTTCTGGTTTCCCAATGCCCCTTGATGTCGGATGGTTGTAGATGTAATGCTCGAGCAATATCTTCCAGTTTTGGTTCCTTTTCCGTACCGTTGAATGGTAGTTGATTAAGGATAGGAATTCTCAGGAGTTGAGAAAACTCCTCCAAAGTGGGCACCAACTGATAATCAGGGAAAGTGAAGCAGTGGTGAAGAGGGTCAAAGAACTGGAATAGCACTTTCATCATGTCTTCTTCAATGTTGGTGTTGACTAGGCTGAGCAGTCTACCATGTCTTTCACTGAAGGATGAATTTTCCGGAATTCTTGAAGTGATCTCCTTGAGTTGAGGAGAGACTCTCACAAGGTTGACTTGAATGGTGTTTCTGCGAGGAATTTCCATGTCCTACAAAACAAGAACAAAGCTGAAGATCCAAAACCCTTGAAATGGTTAGTGAATGCATATGATGTTTTATGATGTTTATGATGTATGCACAAAACATATGTACAAGCAAATCACACCAAACCCTAATTTCAGGCTTGCATGGGGTTTCATAGGTAATTACCCTCTTGAGTGTAGTTGGCTTAAAAACCTGTCCTATAAATAGTAACCGGGTTCTAAGGAGCTCAATATCACTGGATTGTTTTCATTGTTCATTGTTTTGGTTTAGCCACTTAACTAGCGACCAAAATATTCCAAGAAAACAACCCTCAATGAGTGTAGTATCGAGTATCTACCAACTTCGGACTGCACCAAAGCCGGTCATCTCACTACCCCTAATAAAAGGCCAAGATGGTCAAGTAAGGTTCTAGGTCATTAGTGCTTAGTGACATCACTCAACGGCCCCGTACTCTCCTTGATTGAACTCAAGGGTTACCGGTACTCACAAATATGTCGCACTAATATAGCTATTGCTTAGACCGTGTCGGTATACCCCGCACAGTTTCCACAACGTATTGCTATCTATGAATGTTTCCCAAAATCCGGGTGGAGGATTGTAAACCCAAACAATAGAGCCAAAGTATAAAGCAAGCAAATCAAACAATTAGTCATGCAAGAGGGTGATCTAAGCCCTAAGGTTACTCCACTTTAAAAGTTTAATTCCCCAGCAGAGTCGCCAGTTCTGTGATACGGTGGGAGAACTGACTATGGTTTTGCGTTTGTTTCGGTTGAGCAAGAGTCGCCACCGACTTTTTATTTTATCCTAAGGAAAGGTTTAAAAAGCACAGCAAAAAACCTTTGAGATTTTTCTTGGGTTCGGGGAGTAGATTATAGAAGGGGAAGGTATTAGCACCCCTTCTATCCATGGTTATCCATGGGCTCTTAGGTACTTGCTTAGATCAACTTGCCTTGGTTTTCAATTGTTTGAAATGGTGCGTGGTGTGTGGTTTTGAAAATGTTTTGAAAAGATGCCTTGTATAGGCTACCCTTGTAACAATTCTTTACTCGAATGTTTTACAAAAGGTGTTTGTCTTTTTGAAAAGATGTTTCAAGGTTTTTTGAAAGTTTGTTTTGAAAGTGTTTGTGAAGTGGGTTTTGAAATAAGGCAAGTGTTTTCTTGGAAAGTTGACAAGTACTTAAGAATTCATCTATCCTAAAGTTTTCTCAAAGATTTTTGTTATGTTTTAAACCTTTTGACAATTTTGTTCCACCATTGCATTTGGTGGACAATCTTGTTTTAGGAGATTTAAAGGGACGGGCGCGGGTCATTGTTAAGACCATAGTTGCAATAGTGTTAAATGTCTTTGGGCAATTTTCTTTAAAAGGGACTTGATCATTCATTTAAGCAACATTTTGAGGGACTATGATCATTTGATTGTTTGTTTTACCCAAAGAAGTTCAACATGCAATATGGCCCATTTTTTGAAAGGCAACAAAGTGGAATACCCTAGGGGGTGCAAGTGTGAGATGTATTGTTTATTTTTCATGCTCATTTATCTTGTATTAGGTCCAACTATTTTTGTTCATTTTTATTCGCATAAAAAACCCTAATTCTAGCATAGTATGTTTAGAAAGCATTAAAAGTGCGAAATTTAAATTCCTACGCTATTACATCACAATAATATGGGGAGGGGGGTACAATGTTTCAAATGGGGGTTATTTGGACAAGAATTTAAAACCTAAGACTATTACATCAATATTGAATATTTGCAAGGTAATTTAATTGTATAAATAGATAGAAATTGAAATAAATATGCAAAATGCAAAAAGAAAGGTTTTTATATGAAAAAAAAGTATTATACATAAAAAGTAAAAGAAAAATAGAAAGGTATTATTTTTTGGAGTATTTTCAAATTTAGGGCAAAAACCCTAATTTTAATCAAAATGTATATCAATTAATTAATTCATATAATATTCATTATTTACATACAAAAATAAAATAAAATATGGTATATTTGTAAAAAAAAGGCATTTTTAGTATTAAATATTAAAAAATAAAATATGTACATTTTTTGGGTGTTTTTTACTCTAAATGCATTAATATATATATATATATATATATATATATATATATATATATATATATATATATATATATATATATATATATATATATATATATATATATATATATATATATATATATATATATATATATATATATATATATATATATATATATATATATATATATATATATATATATATATATATATATATATATATATATATATATATATATATATATATATATATATATATATATATATATATATATATATATATATATATATATATATATATATATATGTATATTTATATTATTTTAAATATGTATTATATGTAAATAATAATAATAGTTAATTTTTTTAGAAAATAGTATTTTTTACATGAAGTATTTCAGAGAGTAATAAAAAAAAATGAAAATGAAAATATATTTACACTATTTTTTCTATTTATTCTAAATAATAATATGTATTTATTTATGTATAAACAAAAGAAATAACCAAATAAATATGCAATAAATTCAAAAAATGATGGAAAAAATATTTTTATGTTTTTAATATGCTGAGAAAAAATAAATGAACCAATCAAAAAAAAGAAAAAGTCAGAAATCATTAAAAATAAAGCAAATGGGCCCAGGGGGTGTAAAAATAAATGTATGGTGCAAAAAGAAAGATAACACAAGCCCAGCCCACTAAGCCTGTCATCTTCAACCTCAGAACACATCTTTGTTCAAAAAACACGCGTTTTCTAACTTCCCATTCCTTGATCTTTTGCCAAATCTTCCAACATGAAACCTGTAGAGCTTGAAACCACGGTTCTAGACATATAAAGAAGTCAAGCTAACTCTCAGAAATGAGAGAGAATTTCTTCTCTCCCAAATCCTGACCTAAATTTTTACCAATGTTCAGACATAAAATTCTCTAAGCACACGTAATATAAATGAAATCTAATCATATGAGCATGTTCAAGACTATGATTGTGACATGTTGTTGGCTCCTAAATTCGACACCTTTGTTTTTTATTGATATCAGCCATTAAAGCTGAAAGATGCTTTCGACGGTTATTCAGGATATAATCAAATATTCATTGCTGAAGAGGATGTGTCGAAAACAGCTTTTCGATGCCCAGGGGCCTTAGGCACTTACGAATGGGTAGTGATGCCTTTTGGCCTAAAGAACGCTGGGGCAACGTACCAGCGAGCAATGAATACTATCTTCCATGATTTTATTAACACTTTTATGCAAGTTTATATTGATGATATTGTTATAAAATCTGTTTCCAGGAAGAGTCACATTGACCACCTTCGACAATCATTCGAAAGAATGAGAGAACATGGTCTGAAGATGAACCCTTTGAAGTGTGCGTTCTGTGTGAAAGCTGGAGATTTCTTGGGCTTCGTTGTCCACAAGAAAGGAATCGAAATCAACCAGAACAAGACGAAGGCAATTCTGGAAGCGAAAGCGCCATCGAATAAGAAGGAATTGCAATCTCTCTTAGGCAAGATAAATTTCTTGAGAAGGTTTATATCTAACCTAAGTGGGAAAGCTCAGGCCTTTTCACCCTTACTTCGACTGAATAAAGAGGGGTTCGAATGGGGGCAAGAGCAACAAGAAGCCTTCGACAAAATCAAAGGGTACCTCACTAAGCCACCTATTTTGGTGCCTCCTTGTAGCAATAGGAGTATGAGATTGTACATAGCTGCATCTGACAAAACTCTGGGAAGTATGTTAGCCCAAGAGGATGAGAATGGAGTCGAAAGACCCATTTATTATCTCAGTCGAGTTCTGAATGATGCAGAAACTAGATATAGCGAAGTTGAAAAATTGTGTCTATGTCTGTATTTTTCTTGTACAAAACTCAAGCAATATATATAACCAGTTGATGTTTATGTTTCGTCTCATTTTGATGTTTTCAAATATATGTTGTCGAAACCTATTTTGCATAGTCGAATTGGCAAATGGGCATTAGCATTGACTGAATACTCCTTGACCTTTATGCCTCTTAAGGCAGTAAAAGGACAAGTGGTTGCAGATTTCATAGTCGACCACTCAATTCAAGTCGAGGATATTAATTATGTGGAGATAGAACCTTGGAAATTCTACTTCGATGGTTCCAGCCATAAAGATGGAACAGGAGTAGGAGTCTTGATTATTTCTCCAGATAAAATTCCAACAACATTCAAGTACAAAATAGCAGGTTCTTGTTCGAACAATGAGGCTGAGTACGAAGCTCTAATTACTGGCCTTGAGATATTGTTGGAATTGGGGGCAACTCGAGTCGAAATAATGGGAGACTCAGAGTTAGTCATCAAGCAAGTCACAAAGGAATATAAATGCATAAGAGAAAATCTCATTATGTACTTTGTGATAGCAAATCGTTTATTGAAACAATTTGAAAGTGTCAATATTCGACACATACCCAGAGTCGAAAATCAAATAGCCAATGACTTGGCACAAATTGCATCAGGGTATAAGATTTCAAAAACGAGATTACAAAGAGCAATCGAAGTTCGAGAAAAGATAAAAGCAACTTGTCTATCACCATCAGACTTGGAATCGACGAGGCTAGGATATGCTGATCACTCAAACTTCGAGATTTCGTTCATTGATAATTTGTCAGAGCAAGATTGGAGGAAACCCATTGTGGACTATCTTCAAAATCCAGGAGCTTCGACAGAACGAAAAACAAAATACAGGGCGTTGAGTTTTGTACTCATGGGTAATGAGTTATTCAAGAAGACGCCGGAAGGGGTGTTGCTGAAATGTTTAAGTGAAACTGAAGCATACATAGCCCTTTCGACTACGCATGCTGGGGCATGTGGGGCTCACCAAGCAGGCCATAAGATGAAATGGTTGTTGTTTCGACAAGGACTATATTGGCCCACTATGCTGAAAGATTGTGTTGAGTTCGCCAAAGGTTGCCAAGAGTGCCAAGTTCATACAGGCATCCAACATGTACCAGCAAGCGAACTTCACTCGATAGTGAAGCCTTGGCCCTTTAGAGGATGGGCGTTGGATCTCATTGGAGAGATTCGACCAGCATCATCAAAGAGTCAGAAATACATATTGGTAGGCATTGATTATTTTACTAAGTGGATCGAAGCTGTCCCTTTAGTCAATGTTGACCAAGAAAATGTCATTGAATTTATTCAAAAGAACATTATATTTAGGATGGAATCCCTGAGACAATAACAACTGATCAAGGGTCAGTTTTCACTGGTCGAAAGATGCAGGAATTTGCTCAGGAAACAGGTTTCAAACTCCTAACATCCACGCCTTATTATGCACAGGCGAATGGTCAAGTCGAAGCAGCTAACAAGGTGGTGATTGGCTTGATAAAGAAACATGTTGGGAAGAAACCAAAGAATTGGCATAAGACGTTAGACCAGATTTTATGGGCTTGTCGAACGTCCCCAAAAGAAGCCACTGGTACAACACCATATAGGCTAACTTTTGGCCATGATGCAGTGTTGCCGGCAGAAATTTGTCTTCAATCTGCAAGAGTTCAGAGGCATTATGATATTCCTTCTGAGGTTTATTGGAATATGATGTTGGATGAACTGGTGGATTTAGACGAAGAGAGATTACACGCTCTCGACTTACTCAGGCTTCAGAAGAAAAGAGTAGAAGACTCTTATAATAGAAAGGTAAAACCTAAGGTATTTTTGCCTGAAGATTTAGTTTGGAAGGTAATTCTTCCCATGGATCGACGGGATCGAAGCATGGGGAAATGGTCACCCAAATGGGAAGGACCCTTCAGAGTTATCCAAACTTTTTCTGGTGGAGCCTATGAAGTCGAAGAGTTAAGTGGAGATAAAAGGCTCTTGAGAGTAAATGGTAAATATTTGAAAAAATACAAGCCTATACTTCAAGAGATAAAAATAAAATAATAAAAGAACAAACTAAATTAACCATAAAAAATGCCAAAATGGAAATTTTTATTAATTTCAGCCAAGATGGCAATTGTTGTCGAATAACGATTACAGAAGATGGTTACAAAAGAGAATCAATCAAAAAGTAAGAGAATTCTTGAGTCGAAGATACTTGGCGTACTGCAGCTCCAACCTCTTCTTGCACCAGGAGTTTTCTTGCACTAGTTTGGCAATTTGAGCGTCGAGGCTTTGGGCCTTCTCAGCGAATTCCAGGCCTTGTTTGATCTCAGTCTGGCTCTCAGTGTCTGAGATGGTCGAAAGGATTTCCTCCTGGAGTACAGTGTTGGCGTTTATCTTCGCTTCTATTTCTGCAATTTGTGCCCGGAAGGAAACGTTCTCTCGCTCAATGGCATCGACTCTTTCCTGTGCAGACGCTTTTTGTTTCGACAACTCAGCAATTCGAGAAGTCGAATCTGAGACAGCAGTCCACGCAGATGAGCTTTTGCCATGCAGCACTTCAAGCTGACTGTTAAACGCTCTTTGGCGCCTGTCTTGATCGATCATAGAGTGTAACTCCATGATCAAGTCGGAGATTTCTGGGGCTACAGCTTCGAAGTCGACAGCATTCAAGACCTCTTTTAAGCATGATGGAGCAGTGGGGTCCCCCTCTAAAGTCTTCATCAGGTCCCTCTTGAAGAACTGGGCCTTAACCTTCGCCAATGCATCATCAAGAGGAGAAGTTTCAGTAGACTTCCCCGACAGGGTAGGAATTTCCTGACTGGTGTCAGACGAACTCTTACTCTCGATGATTGCATTGAGGTAGCTAACAGGGTCAGCTTGTTTCAAGCGTTCCAAGTCCTCCTTTGACCTGTGCTTCGAGGAGGTAACCCTTGCAATAGTATTATCTTGGGTTTGAGGTTCTTGAATGCTAAGTGCCTCGACTGGTTGCTCTTCGACTCTGACTGAGGCGGTACCAGCATCGGCTTGTGGTTCTTCGTTAGCATCACCCTGGGGTCCTTCGCCAGCGTCATTTTGTGGCTCTTCGCTAGCGTCGCCCTGGTGTCCTTCGCCGGTACCACCTTGGTTCTCTTCGTCAACAGCATCTTGATTCTCTTCGCCGTTGCCTTGATCCCTTTCTTCTTGATTCTCTTCTGACAAATCCACCACCTGAACCGTTTCTGGCTGGTGTTCCTCCACTGGCTGTTGTTCCTCCACCATGGGTTCCTCTGTTGTTTTCTCCACTGTTTCAGCATTGGCCTCATTCTCAGTATGGGCTTCGTCATTGCCCAAGTCTTTTTCCTGAGGCCTGCTAAGCTCAGCAGATTCCAGCGTTTCTGAGGTCCTTGGTTGAGAACTTTCAGTAGTGTCCTGAAAAAGAGAAAGAAGACAAATTTTCAGATGTCGAAAGAGACACAATCGAATACGGGTATCTATGCCTAAGTTATAACAAAGGTCTAAGGGATTACCTGTGGATTAACTTCAGCCCCAGGACTGGAATTGTCACTTTCGACAGGCTTGGTAAGAAGAGCGTTCAGTTCCTCCTCAGTTGGCTCCTCGATGATCACTGCAGGTGGCCTAGGCTTTCTCACAGCGACCTTTATTCTGACGGTTCGACCTTCAGGAGCAGGAGCAGGAACAGAAGCATCCTTCGTTAACTTTCGCCTCTTTAAGGGGGCAGGAGGGGAATCACTTTCCTCATCACTCCCAGATTCGACAACCAGAGTTGATCGTTTCTTGGGCGAGGGTGCCTAGAAAACCAATAGGAACTCGATTGAATAATTGCATCGAAAATAAAAAATCGAAAGCCAGAAGAAAAATGAAGAAAATCTGGTTACCGATAAAGGAGGCCTCCTCGAAGAGCCTTCCCCCTGTTGGTTGCCTGTTGTCTTCGCCGGCGCTATAGTCTTCGCCGGCGGTGGAGGTTTTGTTGAAGGGACTCCTCCCTGTTGACCTTCTGTAGCCTTCTTGGCTACAGGCTTTCGAACAACTGAAAGCAAAGGAAAAGTTAACAGGATAGCAGTCGAAGAAAAAGACAAAAAGTAATGTGAGAGAATAAACTTACATTTCTTGACTTTGTCCAACACAAGGACAAAAGATTTCTGCAACTCTGCCATGAAGTCCTTCTCGTCGAAGAAGTACTCAGCATAATAGCTTCTCCACCACTCCTCGAAGGATGGTGAGCAAAGGAAATTAAGCTGGTAGTCAAATAGCGAGAGGATTGTTCGACCAGCATATCTTCCGATATGCTTGATGGCAGCTTCTTCTGTATAATCGTTGCAGAAGTACAACATTGACTTCTCCCTTTGGAAAATCGGAGAAGGCAGGGTTTGGATAATACCAAACTGGCGAGATACCAGATTTGGTTGGTAGGCAAGCAGACTCAAATGAGTCTTAGAACTCTTAAATCGAAGAGGCATGATCCTTGGTGTAAGGAACGCCTCCCAAAGTACTGAATGCTCATCGACATTAGGACCACTCGACTCCTTTGGATGTGGCCTTGTGAACCATGCTGGCCCCACTTTCCGTTGAGCAAATGGAGCCATAGTTGAAACAAATTCCTTCCTTCGAGCGAACATCAGAACGAAGTTAGTGAATGTTTGTTGAAACTCTAGTCCATCGTCCGTTGGTGTCAGCAGAGCCAGCCTGATTCCTTCGATGCGTCTATTCGCTATCGCTGGAGCTTGTTCATTTATCTGAGTCCTCTTGGGTAAGAAAGATTCAAAAGTGGCATTGAGCCACAGTTGAAGTAGCCAGAAAGGCCCAGCGAGTAGCAAACTGGCCCTATCCTCGATATGTTTCATAAGAGTGGCCCCATTGCTGATCGAGTCATAAAGACTGGCCAGAATCAGTTCTGCCAAACAGATGTTTTGGCGGTGATGCAGTTGGGTAGCAAGAGTGACCATCTTTTTGGTCACCTGCAGAGACTTCGAGCAAAACACAAAGCGAGTTAGCCATAAGGCTAGAAACGCTATATGTTCGACATCCGACACTGTATCCGTCGACCTGTCATGAAAATGGTTGATAAAAGTGGTGTACGTTGGCTTGGTCTCAGAGAAGCCAATTTGGTCCTCCGACATTTCCTCCGGATCGAAGTAATCTCCGGTTGGTCGAAGGCCAGTAATAGCGGCCACGTCGAAGAGTGTGGGGGTTAACATTCCACATGGAAGATGAAAAGTAAAATGGGAGTAGTCCCAGAACAACAGCGAAGCTATAAGCATCTCTGGGGAGTAGTTTAAGCCTGTCTTCGACAGCATTACTAGGTCGAAGATTCCCATTTCCTTCCAGACTGGAGTTTGATGCTTCTCCAACTTGGTTAGCCAAGCAACATAATCGAAAGTCAGATTAGGGCAAGACCTGAAGACTCTAACCCCTCTGTTGAAAAAGCGGAGGTCGATCTTTTCACGAGTAGGGTCTTCGTTGTCTTCTGCGTCTTTCTTGGCGCAGGCTACTGGCTTGAGTGTCTCGACGATTGGGAAATAGCTCTTGATCTTCAGAGCTTCAGAGATGCTTGGATTCATGGGGCCAGACATTGCGAAGATCTGGTTGGAGTATCCAACCGGGATCATCAAGTGACGCGAGTAAGCATCGCGAACGGAGATATCAGAAGGTTCAGGAACCCTTCGTTTGCCCGTAGAGTTTACTACCGGAGCAGTGACGAAGACCTTGGGTTTAACATGTTGTTCAGTTGGTGCGTTAGCCTTGGGGGCAGTAGAAGCAGAGGCCATTGTTGAGGATGAAGATGAAGTGAAAAAGGAAAAGTTTTCTGCAAAGAGAGCAAGCTTGTACGAAAGCAAGGAAGTTTGAAGGCTAGTTTGCGTAAAAAGTCCCACAATGGGATATTCACTACTATTTATAGTAGTGGGAGAAATCCCCAATAACGAGGACATTAAATGTCATTTAATGCTGCAGGAATTAGTGGGACGCGTGGCAGCATCCTGTTGTTTTGGCCGTTTCTGCAGAAACAGAGAGACGCAGCGTGCGTCCTCGTTTTTGGGATTTGTCATAATGACAAATTCTGAAATGACGTTTGGTACTGCACGCCGTACTGAAAGTGACGTCCTAGGATCAAATCAATGATGGTTTCTTGGGATTGCCAATAGTTGGTAGAAAGCAACAAAAAGTGCACAAGTTAACTTGTGACTAAGCGTGGAAAGACAGGTGTCGAATGGTGTTTTCAAAGAATGCCTTTTTCTTTCAGAGTCGAAATAAGGCATTCTTGGGGGGCAATTTGTTGGCTCCTAAATTCGACACCTTTGTTTTTGATTGATATCAGCCATTAAAGCTGAAAGATGCTTTCGACTGGCTAAGCCTGTCGAAGTGCTTGTCGAAAGATGGCAAATTACTTAGAAGATTTCTTCCAAGGAAGAAGGCTGGTTGCCTTCGACGTCGAAGGAGTTTTCGTCGAAGACGTCTCTTGATGAAAGTGTTCGATGGTCCAGAGTGGAGCAGTTTGAAATTCAAAGCTTTGGAGGGAAAACGGTTTCCAGCAGTTACTACGTGCAAACGTGCAAGGATCTGGAGCGTCGAGCATGGAGAACGTGCCAAGTGGATTGATCTCGAAGCAGTGTAACTGCCCGACGGTTACTTGGAATGTTTTAGTATAAATAGGAGTAGACATGTAGTTTCTCGCGTGTGTTCACAATTCTATACATAGTCACTCATTTAGATTCAAGTACCCAGCGTGTGAGAAAGAATTGTTGAGAAATGTATGTGTGAAACACCAAGTTTATCAATTAAAGTCATTTATTTTCCCAGAATTTTACTTGCTTTCTCTTTACATTTCCTGTCGAACCTTTACTTTAAAGCCTTGTTTATCTTACCAAGCCTTTCCTTTATGCAATTTACTTGAAACCATTTACTTAAAGCCTTATCCACCTTAATCAAACTTCAAAATCAACCTATGTCCATAGGATCAATCTGATCGATCCTGCGAGTAACCAAATAAGTAACCATTTGGAGGATCAGCGGTTGTTTACCAAAACCCAAGGTAAACACATGTTTTCTTCACAAACCTAAAGCTAACAATGCCTAATAAGAGAGATACGACCCTATGAACTTACCTGTTCAGTTGAAGTTCTATCTGACAATGGGGGGACTTTCAGTGCAAGGTGATGATTGGAAAAGCTTCCTTGAGGTCCAGGGATGCTATTCCAATGTTTACTTTGTCTTGAAACTTCTTATATCGAGCTGTGGAACTTCAACTGCAAAAGGAAAAAATGAAAATGGTGGAACTCGTTAGAGGGATTACAGGTCAGGTTTCAGGTCATGGTTAGCTTGCATAGATGCTAGGGGATGTGTATGAACTGGTTTTGGCAAGAATGCTCGAGAGAAATGGGAGTTGGCACTCAAACTGCAGAGGCAACTCTGTTTTTGCAGTTTGAGGATGATTCTGAGATGGAGGGTGTTTTAGAGGTGCAAGGGTCGTGTATTAGCTTGGTTATGTTGTCTTGAGTGTGTTTGATAAGTTAGTTCTTTTGTGTCTAAGCTGAAATGGATGTTGTGTTATGTTATGGCACCTTTCTTCACACTTAAGCAACAAAATGCCACTTGATGTTTTAGGTCAGTAGGGGACCTCTAATCCTGCTGCAAAGCTTCTCTTGATCAGAGCAATTTGTCCATAATCTTGTGCCAAAGAGATTTAGCTTGTACTTGCTTGATTCACCAATTGGACATAAAGTGAACTTTTGCAAAAATGGATAGTTCACTTTATCTAAAAATGGATTAGGCTTGTGTACAACACTTGAACTCATAGAATAACACTTTGACACAATGAACAAGCATTAAATTATTGAGTGTAACTTGGTTTAAGGACCTGTAATCTAATCTAAAGCATGCTGAGTTCAAATTGCAAGGTTATGAACAAGTAACTTGGTCATGAACAAAGTGGTTTTTTGCTATATTGTGAAATTCGATTCTCCCTAACCATGAGGTTGTTTGAGAAGTTCCTAGACATTTTGTAAAGCTTGGAATGTGTACTACAATCCATCTTTGAAGTGCAATTTGAAATTCCAAGTGGAAGTGTATGTAAAGTGGCCTTGAAGTGGGGTAGAAAACCTTGTCAAAATAGGTCAAAAATTCACTAAGTTAAGAATGGTTTAGTGCCCTTATTCAAAAAATTGTAACTTGAGATACAAGCTTCAGATGAGAAAACTTTGTGAATCAAAGTTGTAGATTATGCAACAAGCTACAACTTTCATGTTTTGACTTTTGTTTGAATCCAAATGGATCTTGATGAAAAAGTGGGGAAAAGTTGGGGAAAAATTTGGGTTTTTCATAACTTAGAAAAATTCTAAGTTATGAAAAATTCAAATTTCTAACCCTAATTTGCATTTTGTGATTTCTTGGTGAACAAGTTTCATGATTTGGCATGTTTTGATGGAAAATGAATCTTGACTTTTGATTTTGACCAAAAAGTCAAAGTTTGACTTTTCAGTATACAGTCAAAATTGATCAATTGACTGGGAAATTCAACTGTCAATCTTGTATACTTGGGATCTTTTGAGTTTGTTGATCATGTCAAGATAATTCCATAGGGTCCTTGAGTCTATGTGTGATCTTGGTTTGCCATTGGCTAGGTCAAACAGTCAAAAATTGCCTTTGTGCAGTCAAAACCCTAAAAATGACCATTTTGCCCTTTTGGTGATCTGATCAAATTTCTTGGGGAATTGTGATCCAAACTTGATCAAATGGTACATATGAGTTCATAATGTTGATGTGGGTCAAATTTCATGAGGTTTGACTGTCAATTGGCCACAGTTGACTTTTTCCTCAATACAGTTGATTCCTAGGTCAACTGTCCAATTGACTGGGCAAAACTTGGAATCAAGGGTTGAAACTTGATATGGGTAAACTTGGGAGTCCAATATGAAGCATGAAAGTCATCTTAGGCATTTTAGGTCAAAATATCTTTGTGCAAACACAAACCCTAATTTAGATTCCACAGTGCAAGGAGAGGTCTTGAGCAGATGAAACCCTAACTGGATCTTGAGCTTCAAAGGCTTTGTGGTGAGAAATCAATGAGAAATGGGAGGGCAAATTTTGGGGTACAACAGTAGGCAAGTGATGGACCACAATGTCGGTATCCAACCCGGGCATGTCTTCGTAGGACCAGGCAAAGATTTCCATGTAATCATGTAACATCTGAGTCAACCGTTGCTTCACGCTGAGCTCTAGGTTGGCACCAATCTTAACTTCCTTCCTGTCCGTCTCAGTACCCAAATTTATTGTTTCCACCGGCTCTTCTTGTGGTTGAATTGCCCTCTCTTCCTGGAGTAACAGTCTTGCAAGCTCTCCAGGCACTTCGCAATCATCTTCACCTTCGTCTTCGGCTAAGTTGATCGGATTTTCGAAGTCATAACTGGCAGTAGCAGAGTCGTTACCAGTGAGATCCAGAGTGGATTGAAACCTGTATGAGTGAGTGTGTGTAAATATAGCTGTTTTTGCAATATATAAAGAAAAGAAAGAAAGAAAAGGAGCATAAGATTTGAGATGCGAGAAAACGTCCAAGATCTTTATTCATGATATATGAAATGACAATTAATATGCCCTCACAAATGAAGCCACGGTGCCCCGGGTAAGACACCGGGCCATAGAGTTTCAAATCATTGTTTATTACAAATAACAAAAAAGAATTCATTACTCAGTAACAAGAGAAACAAGTAGGTTGTCCTTTGCAATCCAATTGTTAGGCTCACTGTCGGTTGCCGGGTAAATCCAGCTGTCGAACTCAGCTTCATCCACTTCATCTTCATCCCCAATAGCATTCACTCCATGAGCAGGCAGGGGAGCTGTCACTACATTAGGCTTCTCAGATGCCTCAAATTGTACCTCCTTCGTGTCAATAAGGTCCTGCAGCTTATTCCTTAGGGCCCAGCAGTCATCAGTGGAATGCCCTGGGCTATCGGAGTGATACGCACAGCGGGCATTTGGATTGTACTTGGGAGAAGCCGTATTCACAACCTTCGGGGCCTCTCTGACAGTCACTAGGTTGGTGGATAGCAACTGCGGTAAGATTTACAATAAGGTCATACTTTACCGAGTAAACTCTCTTCTAGGTCTTTCAGCCCTTTGTGGATTGGTTTGCCGAGGAGCGGCAGCAGGCTTAGCAATCATCACCGCGTTAACAGACTGGCGGTGCTCAGGTTTCTCTTGTCTTCTAGACCCATATACAGCACTGGCCTCCTTCTTAAAGGGCTTCTTCTCTGAATTTGACGATGCACCCTTCTGAATTTTGTCGGACTTCATTCCAGCCTCTATTCTCTCCCCAGTCAGAATAAGATCAGTGAACCCTGCAGATGAGTTACCGATAAGATGATTGAAAAATGGCCCAGATAGGGTCCCCAAGAACATGTCTACCAACTCCCGGTCAGTTAACGGAGGCTGCACCCTGCTAGCCAGATCCCTCCACTTCTGTGCATACTCTTTAAAACCTTCGCTTGACCCTAGCGACATACCCTGGAGTTGGGTACGTGTAGGAGCAAGGTCGGCATTATATTGATACTGCTTATAAAAAGCAGTAGCCAACTCCTCCCAGTTATGAACCTTGGTCCCATCCAGCTGATAGAACCATTCGAGATGAGTCCCTGAAAGACTCTCCTGGAAGAAGTGGATCCACAAATTCTTGTCCACTGTGTACGGTTGAATCTTCCGCACATAAGATCTGAGATGTAGCTTGGGACAAGACGCCCCGTCATACTTGGTGAAAGATGGTGCCTTAAACTTGTGAGGAATAATCACACCAGTAGATAAGCCCAAGTCTCCAAAATCCAGCCCAGGCACTTGTTGGATCTCCATTGCATTCAGTCTGTCCTCCAACTGCTTGTACTGGTCTTCAGCAGGAGGATATTGTTCCTCATTAAAGTCAGTCTCGTTGTCAGAGACTACCGGACTAGGACCTTTTCCCCCTTGGGGACTGCTCTTGCCTATAGAAGAACCAGCCTCTTCATTCTACAGAGTGTTGCCAAACCTTCGGCCCGAGTTGAACAGAACAGTTCTCTTCTTCTTCTTCTTCTCCTTCTTCAAGAGTAAAGCCTTCAGCTCTTCTTGGCCTTGAGCCAAACCCATGATCAGTTTCTGAAATTGCGCGTTCTGCGCCTGAAGGGCCTTGATAGACATCTCGGTTGATGATGAGTCAGGGTTCATGATGCTGAAATAAACAGCGAAGAACAGTAAGCAACCTGAAAAGAAGAAAACCTGCTATGCACATGATGAATGGAATGCGTATGATTTATGTTTTCAAAGACAATTGGGAATCAACTTTGTAAACAAAAAGGAACACACTTCATTAGATTCAACTTTGAAACTTAAATTGTTCAACAGGTTGCTCTTAGGCGTTACATAAAAAGGAAATACTGAAAAGGGAAATAAAACTGTAAAAGAACATCCAGAGCTCTTCATTGATCCCATGGTCTCCTCTTCTCAGTACAGATGTAGTCATTCAGAGCTCGCTCGTTCTCCAATTGCTTTGTCAGCTTCTGGATCTTCAATTCCTGCTCGTTGAACTTTTCCCGGTAAGAATCCCGTTCTTCTCGCAGTTGCGACCAAGACCTCTTTAATGTCTCATAATCAATAGGTATCTGAGGAGGGAGGACAGTTGGAAGAGCCCCATCTTTGTCAGGATACTCAAGAATGACGGGTCTGACAGCTTCATATGGCATACCTAACTTCTGAGCACGGATGCGAACCCATTTGTAGCAGGCTTCCATAGGTAGAGAGGTCTTTGGCCCCAACTCTTGTGGATCAGCTTTATGAACTCTGTCCCAAGCCTTGATGAACCTACGACGCAGCTCGTCACTATCCACCTGAAACTCAAAACTGATGTGAGGCACCAACATCTCGTGAGGCCCTGCTCTTCTGGCTCTTCCGAACTGACAGAGAGCTAGACATGGATTATAAGAGATTCCTCCTTGAGTACCAATCAAAGGAACATTAAGGTATTCTCCGCAACGATCAATAACAGCTATCTCATCCAAGCCTCTAAAAGTCCAAATGATGTCCTTATCAGTGAGAGACATTAACCTATGAGCCCAACCTCTTCCTTCTTGGTTCTTCAATACGAACTTAGGGAGGTGCGAAATAAACCACCTCACCAACAAAGGGATACAACACCATAGAGTTCCTTATCTTCGGGCAGTACGAGCATGAAGTTGTTGCAGGATGTCACCCAAGAGAGTGGGCACAGGGTTCTGAGACATGAAGATCCTTATGGCAGTGACATTGATGAAGTTGTCAGGATTAGGAAACAAGACTAGCCCATAGATTAAGAGAGCTAGGATGTCTTCATATGCCCTAAAGTCCAAGTCATTCCAGAAACTGTTAGCTTTACCAATCAGAAACTTGGCCAAGAAACCCTTAACTCCGCTTCTAGTCACCCAGTTGTCCATTACTTCTTGATGTGTCAAGGGAAGAGCTGCAGCAACCTCCTCAAGCCTGAGGGTCTTTCCCAGCCAGTAAAGGGAGTCTGATCCAAGATAGGGATGCCAAGCAAATCAGAGAACTCTTCCAGGGTAGGGACCAGCTGGAAGTCTTGAAAGGTGAAGCACTGGTACAGAGGGTCATAGAACTGGGTCAGGACACTCATCAACTGTTGATCCCGCTTTGCAGTGACTAAACTGAGAAGAGAACCATGCCTCTGGATGAAGGAAGTGGTATTTGGAATCCTGCTAACCAACTCTTCAAGCAACTCAGGGGGGTGAACAAAGTTGAACCGGATAGTATTCCTTCGCATAGGCATCATGATGTCCTACAAATCAGAGCAAAGGTGAAACCCTCTTGTCTTTGAAATGGTCAGTCCTTATGCAGGATGCATACAATGCTCATGATGTTATGATGTTATGATAAAGCACACCACAAATAGTTACAAAGGCACACATGTAAAGGCACACAAGTCACATAAGACAAGCCCTTAAAGTTTAGGCCAACATGAGGTCTAGGTATTACCCTCTTTCAGTTTGTTGGTTCATACCTGTCCTATCAAAAGTAATTGGGTTCTTAGAGGATCCCAATATCATTGACTACCCTCAATCGGTCATAACTCCAGCATCGCAATCTTTTCTTGTGGCCAGAACCATCACGAGAGTTTAGCCTCAATGGGCGTAGCATACTGCTACTGTTCTAATGGCCAAGTTGTGCCATTTAAGGTTCTAAGGTTTGTTGGTGTTTAACGACTCCTTGGAAGACCCATATTCTCCTCGTTGCGACACAAGGGATATCGGTACAGACCAAGGTGCCACACCAACGTAGCCACTGCTTCACCCGTGTCGGTCTACGCCGGACAGGTCCCTCACAGCTTATGCTACCTAAACAGGGTATCCCCAGATCCGGATTAGGATCTATGTAACTCCCATGCAACCCACAATTTTAAAGCAAACAAGTCAATACAATTGAAAACACAGTTATGAACTATCCTAAGGTACACCTCACTTTAAAGGATCCCCAGCAGAGTCGCCAGTTCTGTGATTGGTGGATCTGGAACTGACTGTTTAGAGCTGGTTCGCGAAATGTCACGGAAGCAAGAGTCGCCACCGTCTTTTATTTTCTCCAAATGGAAAGGATAAAAGCACAGAAAAATTCCTTATAGAGATTGCTCTCGGTTCAGGAGGTAGATTTATAGAAAGGGAAGGTGTTAGCACCCTTTCTATCCATGGTTATCAATGGGCTCTTAGATACTTGCTCATTTGTGTTTTCAAAATGGTTTGTTTGCTTTTCAACTGTGGGTTAAAAAAGTTTCTTTGAAAATTTCAGTTCGACTCTTGTATCAGTCCTCAAGAGTGTTTGAAAAGTTGCTTTCGAAAGCTTTTGGAAAGTGTCGGTGTGAAAAGTATTTTTTTTATTTGTTTTGAAATTAGAGTAAGTATCTAGAGTCGTCTACCTACCCTAAGGAATTCGTCTGTGTAAATGTCCTTAAAGTAGTGCCATCCCACCATTGAGAGGTAGGTAGCACCACCGTTGGAGGTGTTCGGGTCAATTCGAGGGTTCGGGACATGGTGATCACCGGAGCAATAGGAAGACACCTTAGAAGCTACCCTCATGCCATGTTCATGGACATGAGGACTTACTAAAACATCCTCTACTCGACGACCACCTTTCGAGGGGCAAGGCAACAGTGAGGCGTACCCTAGGGGTGGTGTGTGATTTGTGTGTCATGTTCATTTATGTTTATCTTGTTCATGCATTGGTGATCTACGCGTTGCTTTTATTTTGGCATTCATTCTTTCATGCAAATTATTAACAGTTAAAAGATGCGGAATTAAAAAAGTCCTACGCTATTACAAAGGCGCGGGTCTACATCGCCAAATTAGTCCAAGACCCGATTTGAATAAGATAAAGTGCGAAAAAATAAATATCCTAATTAATCTATTACATGGCTTTGGGATAATTACATGAAATTTATAAAAAGGAAATAAAATAAGCGCGCGAAATAGAATTATGATCGAATGCGAGGGCGTTGGACCCTTTTAAGGAAATTAAATTACAATTAATAAATTAATTAAGTTAAATGAGAAAAGGAAATTATTTTTGAGTTTTTTGTATTTATGGAATTTAGTAAGAAAATTAAGTGAAATTAAAACCCTAATTCTAAACTATTTTTATTTATATTAAAAAAATGTTTAAATTTAACCTAGTTTTAACCTAATTATTTAATGGCAAATTTATTTACAAAATAAATAATTAATTATTAATAATGGTTAAAAGAAAAGGAAAAAAAGGATAAAAGTGTGTAAAATCCTAATTCTACATTTTTTAGTTTATTAAAAAAAACCTTAAAATTAAATCTAGAATTAAAACTAAATTAATTGATAAAATTTATTTACAAAAAAAACATTTAAATAAAATATATTTTTTTATTTTTATAGTTTCTGATTTTTTTGGTATTTTTATGTTAAAGAAAAAAAATTAATTTAAAGAATTAAACTAAAACTAAATAAAACAAATAAAATAGAAAAAATAAAGAGAATGAAAAAAGCAAACCAATGGGGGGTGTTGACCCCAATTTGGAGGTTATGTTGTGAGCAATTAGGCCCAATTATTGGAGGCCTCTTTTGACTTTTATGGCCACGTGCATATGCGTTGACTGGGGTGTTCCCTGGACCTTGATTTTTTGGCTCTTGGATTGATCTTAGTGGCCATGTGGCCAGCGTCAGCGTGGGATGCATGGTGGTCTTCAGGACATGTTAGGCACCTAATCACATTGTAAGGAAAAATAGAAAGAAATATGGGGGACCTGGGAATCGAACCCAGGTCCCAAGGCTTACCAATGCTCTTCTCCACCAACTGTGCCATTCAACGCATTCGTAAGTATTACGCAAAACAAATATAATGAATAATAAGGCACGCTAATGGTAAAAACGCGCTAAAAATTCAAACGTTCCAACCATGAGAGGACACGCAAGCTTCTTCTCCATTGTACCTGTAATCAGAAAAGAGATAGCGGGGGTTTTAAACCCCCACTAAATATGCCCTGCGAAAAATAACGATTACGCCATGGTTGCTCATAAATTGAGCGCGACATATGTGTTAAATTCGTGTGAAGCTTCTGAGTCCAATGGTCCTGGTCTTGTTGGCCAATTTTTCCCCAAACGCAAAGCCCTAATTTTACAGCTTTGAAAACCTAACAAGCTCCAATGGTAACTTTGCATATAGGCTATGAAAACTCAATTAAACAATATCAATGGACTCAGAAGGTCCATGTTAGTAGAAAACAATAATCAAAGTGTATGAAAAATGTCCAGAAATTCAGATTAGATTATGCATAAAGTATGAGAAATTTTGACTTTGTTATACCACTTCTTGATGCGTGGGGACTGGAAAATAATGCAGAAAGCTTCCTTGATGCCTTGGCAAGCTATTGGAATCCTTATTTCGCTTTGAATTGTCCTCTAATGCAGTTTTCAGTTTTGACTTTTTCACCAAAAATTGCAAAGTGTGTATGAGTTTTTAGGCGCAGCTTCCAGGGTGTTAGCATTAGGGTTATGATCTCCTTATGTATGCCAATGGATTAGGGTAGAAATTTGAGTCAAAAAGCCTTTGCATTGATGAACCAAATATTTGATTTCCATGGAATCTTTTCAAATCTTTTTCATGTGTTTTTGATACCAATCATGGCCAAACCTTTCCAAATTGGGTGTGCACGAATCTTGAGATTTTATTGGAGAGAATATGCTATAAAAAGGGATTAAAAAACATGGTTTTCTATTTTTGTCATATTTTATTTCATTAAATGAATTAATAGTGATTAAAAATTCAAATAAATAATAAAAATGATGAAATAATTCCCCTTTGGGCCAAATGGTCGTGCATAGCCTTTGGATGATGATTCTTGGAAGAAAATGTGGCCCATTAGCAATTTTGAGGCATTTGAAGTAAAGTTGACTTTTCAAAATTCCCAAAAATTTCCCAACTTCCTCAAGGCATATCTTGCTCAATTTTTAATCTTTGATCATGTTCTTTGACATTTTCGAAAGGTCTTGAAGTCCTCTAACCAATGCCTTTGGTCCCATGTCATTTTGATTTACCATTCTCAAGTTATGGTCTTTGACTTAAAGTCCCTTTTTGTTGACTTTTGAAAATGACCTATAATGTTGAAATTGATAACTTTTTGTGAGAGCATTTCTTGGACTTGAAGTGTGAAGATGAGTTGTAGGAAATTTCATTCTATTCAAAATTAGCTTTGGATGGAATTTTTCTGATAAACCATGTGGAAGTTATGCCCTGGTCAAGTTACAGTTGACTTTTTCAACTGTCCCAATATGGAAACTTTTGCATCTTGAGAATTTTTGAGCCATGCCTTGAGAATCATGATCAAGAATTGATCAAATGATGTTTATGGCTTAAAAATAAGATGTTGACCAAAAATTTGAACTTTTGACTGTCAAATGACCATTTTGCCCCTGCAGTTGACTGTAGGGCAATTAGGGTTTTTGACTGTGCCATTTTGTGCTGTAAGTCTTGAAACTTGGTATGAGGATGCTTGACCATGTTTATAGGCATGTGGGACTTGTTTGTACCCTTGGAAACTTCAATTTCTTTGTCATAACCAAAACCCTAGTTTTTGACTATTAGGAGGCCCTTGAACTGTGCAACCCTTGGGGAGATTTTGAAGCATGCTCTTTGCAAATTTTGAAGAATATGGGAGGGAAAATTTTGGGGTACAACACATACCCTGGGCTATCAGAGTGATAAGCACAGTGGGCGTTCGGATTATACAACGTGATGTGGTGTTGGGATTCTTTGGAGCTTCCCTTGGAATCACCAAGTTAGTCTTCAACAACTGCGGCAGAATTTGGGATAGAGTCATACTGAGCCGAGTAAACTGTCTTTGAGGCCTCTCTGCTCTAGGCTGATTGTTGCATTGTGGGGCAACAGCTGGTCTTGAAATAACTACCACATTAACTGCTTGGCGGCGCTCGGGTCAGCTTTGGTTCCTAGAGCTGTAAACTGCACTAGACTCCTTTTTTTGGGGCTTCTTCTCGGTACTTGATGAAGCACCTTTCTATAACTTGCCGCTCTTGATATTGGCTTCAACTCTTTCCCCAGTCATAATTAATTCAGTGAAACCAGACGATGAACTTCCAATCAAGTGGTTGAAATACGGACCAGACAAGGTCCCCAGAAACATATCCACCAACTCCCTGTCAGCCAGTGGGTGTTGGACTCTACCAGCAAGATCTCTCCATTTCTGAGCGTAATCTTTAAAACCTTCGCTCGCACCCATAGACATACCCTGAAGTTGGGTACGCGTGGGAGCAAGGTCGGCATTATATTGGTACTGTTTATAAAAAGCAGTAGCAAGGTCCTCTCAGCTATGGACGCTAGCCCCCTCTAGTTGATAGAATCATTCAAGTTGAGTCCCTGAAAGACTATCTTGAAAGAAATGAATCCAGAGGTTCTTGTCAGAAGTATACAGTTGAATCTTTCTAACATACGAGCGGAGGTGTAACTTTGGGCAGGAGACCCCGTCGTACTTAGCAAAGACTGGTGCTTTAAACTTGTGCGGTATTACCACCCCAGATGCCAAACCCAAATCTCCAAAATCCAACCCAGGTATCTTCTGGATCTCCACCGCGCTTAATCGGTCTTCAAGTTGCTTATACCTATCCTCACCAGGAGGATACTGTTCTTCATCAAAGTCAATCTCATTGTCAGAAACAATAGGGCTAGGAGCCCTTCTTTCTTCTTGATTCTCTCCCCCTCCAGATGAGTGGGACAAATCAACTTCTTCCTGCAACCTGTTTCCAAATCTATGACCCATATTCTGGAGGACCGTCTTCTTCTTCTTCTTCCTCTTCTTCTTCTTATCCTTCAAGATAAGAGTCTTCAAATCTTTCTGCCCATTGTCCAGGTTCATGAACATTTCCTGGAACTGAGCGTTCTGAGCTTGAAGAGCCTTAATAGCTTGACCAGTGGATGTTTCAGCAGGCATGATGTTGAAATAAACAGCGAAGAAGATAAGAGACCTGTAAGGGTACCTGTAATGAGGTGCATGGGAATGGAATGCATATGATATGATTTCAAAGACTTTAGGGAGATTCAAATTCATAAACCAAAATGAAACACACTTTTATTAGATAAACTTGAAACAATGTTTGACAAATGCCTTTAAGGCATTACAAAAAGAAAAACTTAAAAGTAAATCAAAACTAGAAATAACAAAAGACATCAGCGCTCCCATGGTCGTTTTCCTCCTGTGCTGACATAGTCGTTGAGGACCTTCTCATTTTCCAGCTGCCTTGTAAGCTTTAGGATCTTCCGCTCCTGCTCATGATACTTTTCTCTGTAAGTATCCCGTTCTTCTCTCAACTGCATCCAAGACCTCTTTAATGCTCCAATGTCAGTAGGCATGTATGGATGGAGGACAGTATGAGGAACCCCTTCTTCATCAGTACTTTTAACAATTACAGGTAAGACAGCTTCGTACGGCATTCCCAGCTTTTGGGCACGGGCTCGAACCCACCGGAGATACGGTTCCATCGGAAGAGAGGTCTTCATTCCTAACTCATGTGGATCAGACCTGTTAACCCTATTCCAAGCTCGTATGAACCTGCGGAAATGTCCCTCACTATCCCCTTGGAATTCAAAGACAATGCTCGGAATCAACAACTCATGAGGATCGTCCTTTCTAGCTTACCCAAACTTTCGCAAGGCCAGACAAGGATTATGGGTTATTCATCCCATAATTCCCAGCAAAGGAACATTGGGGTATTCTCCGCACCGGTTAATAACAGCTACTTCTTCCATGTCTTTAGTGCTCCAGATGATGTTCGTATGAGCAAGGGACATAATTCTGTAGGCCCATCCCATACCTTCCTTGTTCTTTAAGACAGATTTGGGGAGATGAGAAATAAACCACCTCGCCAGCAATGGTGCACATCACATAAGGGTTCCCCGTTTCCGAGCAGTACGGGCATAAAGAGCATGCAGGATGTTATCTAAGAGAGTGGGAACCGGATTATGGGACATGAAGATCTTCATTGTGTTCACGTCGACGAAAGAATCTGAATTAGGGAACAAAACTAGACCATATATGAGAAGATCTAGGATGTCTTCGAATGCTTGAAAGTCTAAACTGTCCCATAACTGATTAGCCTGATCAACCAAGAACTTAGCCAAGAAGCCTTTTATCCCACTCCGAGTCTCCCAGTTAGACATTACTTCAGCCTTTGTCAGATGTAGGGCTGTAGCAACATCCTCTGGCCTAAGAGCTATCTCCCAACCTGTAAATGGCGTCTGCTCTAGAATAGAAATACCAAGTAGATCAGAGAACTCCTCTAAAGCAGGGACCAACTGATAGTCCGGGAAGGTGAAGCATTGGTGTAATGGGTCAAAGAACTGGAACAAAACACTCAACATCTGCTCATCCATCTTGGAAGTGACCAAACCAAGGAGGTGACCATGTCTTCTGACAAAGAAGGAAGTATCAGGGACCTTTGCAACCAAATCTCTAAGCTGAACAGGGATTTGTACGAAGTTGATCTGAATAGTATTTCTGCACATAGATGCCATGACCTACAAAACAGAACAAAGATGAATCCCCTCGGTCTTTGAAATGGGTTAGTCTAATGAAATATGCATGTAATGTCATGATGCATGATGTCATGATAGAAACACACCATAAGTATTCACAGATAGAAAACATGGTAAGGGCAAACAAGTCACACAATAGCCCTTAGCTTTCAGGCTAGCATGGAGTTTAGGTATTACCCTCTTTCAGTTTAGTTGGTTCAAACCTGTCCTAGTTATAGTAACCGGGTTCTAGAGGATCTCAATATCACTGACCACCCTCGATCGGTCATAATTCCAGTTTAGCAACCTTTTCTTGCGGCCGGAATCATCGCGAGAGTTTGGTCTCAATGAGTGTAGCATACTGCTACTTTTCTATGGCCAAGTTGGTCAATTATAGGTTCTAAGGTCAGTTGGTTCTTAATGACCCCTTAGCAGCCCCATATTCTCCTTGTTCCTCCATAAGGGATATCGGTACAAACTAAAGTGTCACACAAATATAGCTACTGCTTCAACCGTATCGGTCTACGCCGTACAGTTCCCTCACAGTCTATTGCTACTTACCTAAAAGGTATCACCAGATCCAGGTTAGGATCTATAGTAACTCCGATACATAACCCACAAAGATAAAGCAATCAAATCAAACAATAGAAAACAATATGATGAACTATTCCTAAGGTACACCCCACTTATTCATCCCCCAGCAGAATCTCCAGTTCTGTGATACGGTGGGAGAACTGACTGTTTTTTTTTTGGAATGCTGGTTCGCGTTTTATGTTTGTGTTCACAAAATGTCGCGGTAAGCAAGAGTCGCCACCGACTTTTATTTTATCCAATAAGGAAAGGAAAAAAGCACAGAAAAATTCCTTTTTCGAGATATTTTTGAGTATGGGGGGTAGATTATAGAAAGGGAAGGTATTAGCACCCTTTCTATCCGTAGTTATCTACGGGCTCTTAGGTACTTGCTCATCATTTTCAAAATTGTTTTATTTGTGCTTGTGGGTTTTCAAAAGTTTTTGTTTTAACTTCGATTTAACTTTTGCTTCTGTCTTCAAGAGTGTAATGAAGTGTTTTTGAAAACTTGTTTGTAAAAGGAGTGTAAGTGTGAAAAAATTTCATTTTGGATGAGCGAGTATCTAAGAACTAATCTACCTACTCGAAAAAGGAATCGTTATATACTAATTTCCTTTAGACAATTCTATCCCACTATTAGTGAGTAGGTAGCACCGTCGTTGGAGTTTGAGGGTCAATTCGAAAGAGGGACATACGGTCACTAAAGCAATGTTAGGACATCTTAGCGGTAACCCTAATGTCTTAGATCATTTATTCGAGGCAACAATATCTGAGGCAACCATTTCGAGGCAACTATGATCTTTTAGACAAGAGGACGACCTTTAAAACAACCTATACTCAATAACCGTTTACGGAGGCAACCAAGTGGGGTGTACCCTAGGAGTGTGCATGTGCGGGTGTGTTGATTTCAGTTATTTTTATCTTTGCACATGTTTAGGGTGATCTAACTGTTTTAAAATTAGATATTCATTCTTGTCATGCAAACCCTATTATCAAACATCTAACAGTTGGATATTTGCAGAAATTAAAGGTGCAGAAATTAAACTAAATTATTACAAGGCCAAAAGCAACCCTTTGAAAATAAAAGCGGTAAAAGTAAATAAATGTCCTAATTAATTATTACAAACTTGGAGCAGATACAATAATTTGGATAAAGAAAAATAAAGCGCGCGAGACAATTGAATCGAATGCGCAACTAGGGTTTTGACCCTCCTAATTAAAAGAAAATGTTTTTGTTGTTTTTAGTATTTTTTTTAAGAAAAGAAATTAAGTCCTAAAAATTAAAAGCTAAATTAATTGGTTATAAAAATAATTAATGACATATTTTTGGATTTTTGATTATATAGGAAAGAAAATAAATAATTAAATTAGGGTTAAAACCTATTGATTCTAATTAATTTTAAATATTTACAAAATAAATGAAAGTTATCTAAAATTAATAACCTAATTAATTTAATTAATATTTATTAATGAAAAATAAAATTCTGAAATTTAATTGGACATAAAATATTTTTGTAAGTTTTTTGAAAAAAAGAAAATTAATTAATTGTTAGTAAAAATAATAAATAAATCAATTAAAGAAATAAAAAAAATATAAAAAAAGAGAGAGATGGGCCTGAATGGAGGGGTGTGAATAGCAAGGATTCTGGCCCATTTGTGAGGTCCGTTTGACTTTTCTGACCCCATGCGTGTGCATTGACTTGGCTTATGGTGTGCCTTCAATGATGGCCACCAGATCAGGCCATCTGGCACGCTTGATGCTGAAGGCATATGGTGGACGCTTGGCTTGAGCACGTACCGGATTACCTGAAATAACAAGGAAAAATAACAAATGCTGGAGGCAGAGATCGAACCCCTGACCTCCAGCTTTCAACGCCTTGAACACACACATGTTAACCACTACGCCACTTATTTTCATTTGTTAATATAACGCAAACTAATAATAATATATAAAACAACAGAAAATTGGATAAAATAAAATAAAAAACGCGCGCTCGTTTTAAACAAGCCAATGGTGGGGTGACACGCCTTCATCCCTGTTCTTGAACCGTGGCTAAAAGTTGAGCCACCTATACCTACGGACAAATGTCTGTCGCTACAAATAGGGGTTCATCCAAAATCTCCTACAGGCCATATAAATGGAATCTAACATCGTGGTTAGATTCGTCTCGTCCTCCTGATCACAACCATAGCCATTATGAAGGCTAATTGTACTTGAAAACAAAAACCCTAAAAGCAAATCTAAAACCCTAACAATGGTGGATTTCGTTACAGGCCATTAAAATGCAATTGGGTAATGTCAAAAGCTTTCAAATGCTTCATATGTTAAGAATATGCCATTAATTCAGGTTTACAATGCGTAAATTCCAATATATGAATTCAAGAATAGAGTGGGGTTATGGATGACTTACAGCGCGATTAAGGACTGGAATGGACCGGTTCTAGATTGCTTTAGCTTCTAGGGAGTGCCAGGAAGCGATTAGTATCAATAGAAAGCTTTGAGAATGCCTCTAATGGTGATTTCGAGCTCACACTTTTTTAGTATTTTTTTCAGATTTTGTTTGCTCTATAGCGCCTGTCTCCAACCCTTATTTTGATCTCCCTCGCCTCCTTATGTATCACACAATGCATTAGGGTTGTTTATTCAGTCCAAATCTTCTTCTTTCAATGACTTTGGATTTGATTTGATACCCTTTGAAGATATTTCCAAATATGGCTTATTTTAAATCTTTTTGTGCACTCTAGGGCTTGGCACGAATTGGAAGGATGATAGTTGTATAATGAAGCCTGAAACAACACAAAATCCTTGGTTATTAATGTTTTGGATTTTTATTTGATTTATTTTGATTTAAATCAAATTAATTCAAATAAAAAATCAAAATAATTAATAAAAATATGATATGGACAAGTGGCAAAGGCTAGAGCACGTGGGCTGTGATGCCAATTCAAAACAAGTGAAAAAGAATGGGCCCATTTGGCAAAATTTGAAGTTTTGGGGATAGTTGACTTTTGGCAATTTTGCAAAAAATGTCAACTTCAACAATGCATAACTTCCACAATTTTAACTCTTTGGAGGTGTTATTGGACTTTTTAGAAAGCTTGAGATGTCCTCTAACCAACCCTTTTGGTCTCATCTCATTTTTATATTCCATTCTCAAGTTATAAGCTTTGGCAAAAAAGGTGTTTTTGTTGACTTTCAAAAATGACCTATAATGTCCAAATTTATAACTTCTTGTGAGTGCATTTTTTTTATCTTGGGGTATGAAGATGGATTGTAGTAAATTTCATCCTATTCAAAATGAGCTTTGGATGGGTCATTTCTCATAAAGTATGAGAAAGTTATGCTTGGTCAAAGTTGAGTTGACTTTTCCTGCAAAACCCTAATTTACCAACTTTTGAATCTTCATGAATTGTAAGCAATCATTGATGAATCGTGATCAACCCTTGATCAAATGATGAAATATACTTCAAAATGAGGATGCTTGGTCAAAGTTGAGTTGACTTTTCCTGCAAAACTCTAATTTAGCAACTTTTGAATCTTGATGAATTGTAAGCAATCATTGATGAATCATGATCAACCCTTGATCAAATGATGAAATATACTTCAAAATGAGGATGTTGACCAAAAATCTTGAAGTTTGATTGTATGTAGGTCACAGTTGACCTTTGCCCTAGCACAGTCGATTTTTGGGCTTTTGAGCAATTGACTGAGCAAACTTCCTCTGCAAGGCTTGAAACTTGACATGGATGATCTTGAGAACATATTAGGACAATGTTGAGCATTTGGGACCACTTGGACTCAAGTATCTTGATGCAACATGAAACCCTAATTTGGGGTAGACTGCCTTAGGAGAGAGCTTGTCTAGCCAACCCTTGGACTTCTTTGAGCAACTTAGGGATCTTTCTTGCAATGTTTTGAGAAATATGGGAGGTCAAATTTTGGGGTACAACAGACAGAATATAAGGACATGTTTCCTACGCTTTGACAAGACAAGTTGGTTTTAACGTTCTTTCAGAATTTGCTCCAATGTCTTTAAGTCAGAACATGCTTCACCCATCTTCTAGGCAGTGCTTTGCTTGCTAAGAACTTGATCATCGCTTTCTTTCAAGTAATCTTCTAAGCAAGGAACCTGCTAGGTGTTAGAAGATATATTTAAAAAATAAAGTGTCTTACCAGAGTCAGCAGATGCGCTTGAAGAAAAGGTTCTTTCATCAAAGAACTTCTTCATAATTTTTGCTTGGCACTTCAGAATGTTTTCTGTCAGAACATTATCTGAAACATTCAAACGCATTCATCAGAGTATAAATTATCTTAAATATAATTTATTGTTATCATCAAAACTCTGAGATAGGTCAGAACTTATCTTGTTCTTACATAGTCTATCCTCCCCAGCCGAGTATGTCTTCCCCGACTGAGTCTATCCTCTCCAACATGAGTTTGGCTTTTAGACTATTACAAATCAGAGGGCCACAACCCCTAATCCCCAGTAAGGTCATCAACAAAAACTTTACTATCTCCAAAAGATACTATAAAGCCTGGACCCAACCAAATAATAGTGTAACCTTTCAAATACTACGAAGCCTGGACCCGTCCAGATAATAGTACTACTTGCAGTCACTATGAGACCTGGACCCGATCAGATAATAGTTTAACTCTTCGAGATATTGAAGAACCTGGACTCAACCAGACCAGGGTTTAACTTATTTTCCCCAATAGAGTTTGCCTCTACCCCGACAAGTTACTGTGAAACCTGGATCCGACCAGATATCAGTTCTCAATTTCATCTTTTCAAGTAAGTTATTGTGAAGCCTGGATCCGACCAGATAGCAATTCCCTTCAGAAGTTTGTTGTGAAACCTGGAATCCGACCAGATAACAACTAAGTTCCAAGCAAGTTACTGTAAAGCCTGGACCCGGCCAGATATCATTTTAACCCTATCTCTTCAGACAAGTTTATTGTGAAGCCTATACCCGACCAGATAACAATTAATTTCATCCACCTCAAAATCTGTGAAGCATGGATCCGACCAGATATCAGTTTAATTTCGTCTATTCAAGCAAGTTATTGTGAAGCCTGGGACCTGACCAGATAACAACTAGCTACAATCCCCAGCAAGACACTATGAAGCCTAGACCCGACCAGATAATAGTATAACTTTTCAAAAACCATGAAGCCTGGACCCTACCAGATAATAGTTACCAACTTCAAGTTATTGTGAAGCCCGGACCCGACTAGATAACAATTCAAGTTCAAGAAATTTTCTGCCAAGCCTGCAATCCAACCAGATACCCGTTAATTTATTCTTCCCCAGTAAGTTACCATGAATCCTTGATCCGACTAGATAGCAGTTGACTTCCTCATCCTCAACAAGTTGTGAAGCCTAGATCCGACCAGATAACAGCTAACATTCAAGAGATAATCCCCAACAGGAATCTGGGATTCATAACTCCTCAGCAGCAGTCATGGATTTATTTTCCCGGACAAATATGCATCCCACATTCATACATCATAACATATACATACAAAATTCATTTAACACAATCTCATTCATCTTGTGAACATCATGCATACATCTGCATTTAACTAACCTTTTTTCATAGGTAAAACATCAAGTCTTAGTATAAATCGACCAAAGGTTTATGCTGATACTTATTCCAGTGTTTACCATCATTCCTACAAATAACATCTATAATCCCATTCCTAATACATCTTCGAGTGCAAATTTCTGCGCACTCTAGTGTTCAATCATCTTCCACCTTCAAGTCACGAATGGCGGATCCGCCAATCTAACTCTTCAGGTTTAAGAAGATTGAAAATGGGCAGCTGTTATACCCCAAAATTTTCCCTCTCATTTCTCAATTAATCTCTCATGAAGATCTCCTTTGGTTTAAGATCACACAAGGTTTGATCAGCTCAAGACACCTCCTTAAGCATTGATGGCTCAAATTAGGGTTTGAGTTTTCACAAGGACAAATGGACTTTTAATGCCCCATATGACTTTCATGGATCATTTTTAACCCTCAAGTTTTCTCATGTCAAGTTTCAATTCTTGGATCACATTTTTGCTCAGTCAATTGATCAGTTGACCTAAAATCAGCTATATTGGGGAAAGAGTCAATTGTGGTCAATTTATAGTCAAACTTCATAATTTTTTATCCATATCAACATATTGAACTCATATATGTCATTTGATCAAGTTTTGATCACAATTCCTCAAGAAATTTGATCAAATCATCAAAATGGCAAAATGGTCAAAATTAGGGTTTTGATTGAGAAGGTGCAATTTTTTATTTTTGACCTAGAAAATGGCCTATTAGTTTAAGGCATGATCTCAAGGATTAAAATACTTCATTTTTACCTAATGGAATGGCTCAAAACATTTCTAAAGATCAATTGATTGATAGTTGACTTTTAGTCAACTGATGAAAAGTCAATTGTACATTGAAAAGTCAAACTTTGACTTTTTGGTCAAAATCAAGCTTCAAAGATTATAATTCATCGAGACATGTCAAAATATGAAACTTTTTCATCAATAAATCAAAAATTCAAAATTTCCAAGACTTAGATTTTTTCTAAGTGTTGAAAATTCATGTTTTTTCATAACTTTGAGCCAAATTTCCACCATGATGCAAGATGATTCAAAGGAAACTTCCAACATGAAAGTTGTAGATCTCAATGATATCTAAAACATTGTAGGGAATAACTTTTACTAGAAATTATTAGATTTCAAGTTATGATTTTGTGAAGACATGTTCATGAAACTTAAAAAACTTAGTGAAATTTTGCCCTAGTTTAGGCAGGATTTTGACCTAACTTCATGGAAATTTTTCACCTAGTTCCAAATTGAATTTTAAAAAATGTCAAACATGAAGGTTGTAGGGGGTGTTACAAGCTTTCCAAAATGTCCAATAACTCATTAAGATCATATTTGAGCTAAGACAATCGAAGGCAAGAACTTAGGGTTTCAAACTTGAATTACAAACCATTTCTTGATGAACACATAATCCAATCTCAATGTTAGGCTGCATACTCTTGCTTTGCAGATCTTCTAACTTGTGTATCTATCCATAATTAATGGATTACATAAACTTCTGAGCTATAATCCAAGTGGTTTAAGCATTTTCCAAGTCCACTTGCCATTTTGGGAAGAAAGCTAACATTGCCATTCTTGAAAAGCAAGCTTTATGCACAAAGTCAATTCTTGATCCTCTCACTTGTTCTCTCTGATCACACTCCATCTACAAAGTCATAAGCAATCTTGTTTAAAGTGTAACCACTCTACAATAGCAAGTATAAAGCATTGAAACTTGATTTTTCTAGAAAATCACATGTTGAGCTTAAACATTTGATTTTGAATTCTGATCAACTACAAGTCTCAAAACTTATTGCTTATAAATAGAGGCACTATTTGTGAGCTAAGACACGAGCAAAAAGAACCCTGAAACTCTCCCAAACACTTGCAAGACAGAAATTTTCTGAAAACACCATTGATGCACAGTTTCTGACTTTAAACTTGTAACTCACATTTCCCTCGTGTGTTTTCATTCCTAATCATTCACAAATCTTATATACCTCAAATATAATCCATCCATGTCCTTGTTCCAGAACTGTAACACCATTTTCATCTACCTCCATAACCAAAAAACAGAGTCTGCAAGTTGACTTCTCCAACCCATTCCAGCCATCCATTGTTCAGGCTAATCATTGTATTAGCTTCCTGGGAACTTGAGGAAGCTAACCTGATCATTGCAACACCTTAAATCAAGCTCATTTGCATTTCACGATTTCCAGTTTTGAGGTATCTTTTTTGAACTTCTATCTTTTCATTTAGGCATTGTTAAGCTTGCATTTGTGAAGATAAAATGTAGATATCATTTCCCTGAAACTGTACATGTCCATAGATTTCATTTTTAGTTATTGAGCTTAGAGAATTTTAGGTTTGAATCTCTGAAAAAAGTTAGGTCAGAATTTGGTACTTTTAGAAATTCTCATTCATCTTTTATTTATAGCTTATGATATTTATATGGTTGGATTCGTATGGAAAAATGGAGCAACTTTCATGTTTACATCTTTCATTTTTGTTGAGAAATGAGCAAGTTACAGGAACCATTGCTGCAAGTTGAAGATGAAGTCATTTTCAGGACTTGTTTTATGTTATGTATTTATCATTTCACTTATGTTAACAGATGTACAGTCACCCCAGTGGCAAGACAACGCGCGTTTCATGTCTAGGGTGTGGGTTCAAGCCCCAGCGCTGCCACTTTTCACATTTTTCACATTTCCTCCCTTTTTTTTTGTTCCAAACAGGCGCGCATGGGCCTCCATTAGTGGGCCTTGTCATTTTTGCTAACTTCTAACCCCTCCATTTATTTTTGCATACTGGCCCAAACATTTTTTTATCATTTCATTTTAATTTATTTTCTTTTTGTTGTTTTATTTTATTTCTTTTTTATTTATTATTTTTTATTACTATTATTATTATTTTTATTGATAAAAATCCAAAAATATTTTTATTTATTATTTTCACACTTATTTATTTATTTTCTTTATAAAGACAAAAGACAAAAAAAATATTTTCTTAACAAATTTAATTTTTTTTTCTTAATAAATAATAATTAGATTTAGGTTTAGTTATTTTCTTTTTCTTAATTAAAATTAACTTAGAACTTAAGTTTCTTTTAATTAATTAATTACCATATGATTTTCATTAAGTTTAAACCTTTTCATAAAAAACCCTAAAAATACTTCAAACTTATTTTCTTTTCTTAATTAATTTAGGTTTAATTTTATTTATCTTTAATTAATTATTTTTCCTTTTTTAGTAATTAGGTTAAAACCCTTAATAAAAACCAAACAAAATCATTTCTTTTCCATTTATCTTCTTGTACATTATATTTTCAATTCTTGTAGATTATTCAATAAGGTTGTAATAGATAATTAGGTTTAATTTTTTTGCAATCCCCATTTGTAAATGTGTACACCCTCTCCCCTAATGATGTAATAGCGTAGTAATTTTACTTTCTGCAATTTATCGCTTTCATATAAATGTTATTAGTTAGGATTTGTATGGCAAGATTAAAATCAACAATTAGTAAACCATAATTCAAGATAAACAATGCATGTAAATCAAACACACTTGCACCCTTGCACCCCCTAGGGTTAACTCTACTTTGTTGCCTTATAAAATGGTCATGTTATGCACGTGGGATGTCTTAGCAAAAACAATCAAAAATACAAGATCATAATCCCTCGATGACGCTACAAATGTTGCCTTTCAAATGATCTTAGTCCCTCAAAGAGAAATGCTAAGACATCTTACAACATTGCTATCATAACTATACGATGACCCACGCCCGTCCCTCTACATCTAAAGATAAGGCTTCTTACCAATCCATGGTAAGATAGCAATGTCAAAGGAAGATACAAATGAATAAAAGACTTTTGAGTAGGTAGATTGTTCCTAGTTGCTTGCTCACTTTCAAAACAAACATCCTTGCACACTTACAAAACAAACACTTTCAAAAAACAAACTTTCCAAACTTAAAATATTTTCAAAAGTCCAACAATTTGTATACGTTCTTACGAACGAGAACCATTATAAAGTTTGCCTAAACAAATACGCCTTTTCAAAATACTTTCAAAACCACCACAAAGCACATTTTCAAACAAAAGCAAGTGATCTTGCAAGCAACTAAGAGATCATAGATAACTATGGATGAAAAGGGTGCTAAAACCTTCTATTTTCATAATCTTCCCCCCGAACTCAAGAAATAATCTCAAAGGTCTTTCCTGTTCTTTTTCACCTTTCCTTTGGGATAAAAGAAAAGTCGGTAGAGACTCTTGCTAACCGTAACAATTGCGATAAAACTCAAAACATCCCAAGTCAGTTCTTCCACCGTATCACAGTTGGTTTTGAGCCGCCGTAGTGAGTTGTTCTGGGATTTAGGGTTGACGGAAGGAGAAAGGTCACGAGAGAGAGAGAGAGAGGAGATTAGAAATTGTAAACAAAAATGAACGAAATAATGAAAAAACAATATGTTGTGTTATGGTATTATTCAATACGTGTGCGATTACCATAGTTAGTATACACCCTTTAATTTTGTCCATTAGATCATCAGTGGATGACCGTGAGGTCAAGTCCACTATAACACCCATACTCCCTCGCGTAGGCGATCACTCAGGCTCATCTAAGTTGCATAGTAGGCCTAGCCCCAGTTTGTTTTTAGCACCTCCCTTCACTTGCTTTTCTAAACCAACAAACAATTTGCAGCCCCAAGCTTACTGGGCCTGAATTCAATATCTGAATTCAAGCCCTGACTTTTAACACCCTACCCTTTTTACTATCCAATATAAAATGCACCCCCCTGATTATTAATCAATATTTTTTATTTTTTTATCTTTATACTTTCTTATTCATATTTATTATTTTCTTATTATTATTATTATTATTATTTGTTTTTATGATAATTATTAGTAATTGTTATTTTTATATATATTATTCATATTATCATTTAAATTATTTTATATAAAAAACTCATGTACATTTTTATATATTTGCATTAAAATATTTTTATATCATGCATTAATTAAGAAATTTCATAATTAATATGATTAAAAAATATCCAACAAACACTAAATTCTTTTTCGCAATAACTAATCTAAACAAATATTTTTTACTAAAGGGTTCCAAATATATTTTGACTAATCGCGCATTTAGTCCAAAATTCCGCAATCTCTATACTCGGTCAAAATGCAAGGTGATTCAAAATACTTTTGCAACCCCTGAAAAACAAAAACCCATAGAACTACTGTGATCGGTGGAAATAGAACTGACTGTTTTGGAATGCTGGTTCGCGTTTGCGTTTCGCAAAATGTCGCGGTAAGCAAGAGTCGCCACCGTCTTTTATTTTCTCCAACAAGGAAAGGACAAAAGCACAGCAAAATTCTTTTTCGAGATGTTTCTCGGGTTCGGGAGGTAGATTATAGAAAGGGAAGGTGTTAGCACCCTTTCTATCCGTGGTTATCCACAGGCTCTTAGGTACTTGCTCACTATGTTTTCAAAAGTTTGCTTTTCTTGTGTTCGTGGGTTTTGAAAAAGTTTTGTTTGAAAACTTTGATTTAACTCTTGTATCTGTCCTCAAGAGTGTATGAAGTGTTTTTGAAAACTTTTGTTTGAAAAGTGTAAGTGCGAAAAGTATTTTTGTTTTGAAAGAGCAAGTACCTGAGAACCTCTACCTACTCAAAAGAAATTAAGCTGTGTAAATGTCCTTTAGACAGTAATATCCCACTATTGAGGAGTAGGTAGCGCCGTCGTTGGAGTTTTCGGGTCAATTCGATTTTAGGGACATGTGGTCACTAAAGCAATGGTAGGATGCTTTAGCAGTAACCCTAATGTCCTAGATCATTTTTTATCGAGGCAACCGTTTCGAGGCAACTTTGATCTTTAGACAGGAGGGCAACCTCTAAAACTTCCTATACTCAATGACCACGTCGAGGCAACCAAGTGATGCGTACCCTAAGAGTGGCATGTGCGAGTGTGTCAGGTTTCAGTTATGTTATCTTTGTACATGTCATGGTGAGCTATGATTGATTTTAATTTAAGAGAGATCTTGTCATGCATAGCCTAGTTAGCATACATCTAGCAGTTAATGGGTGTGGAAAATAAAACTAAGCTATTACAAGGCGTCGGGTATTTACATCGCCAAAAACAAACCCTTGAAAAGTAAATTGCGGAAAATAAAATGAAAGCGATAAAAAAGGTCCTAATTAAAGCTATTACATCCTCGTAGCAAATACAATTATATGGATAAAAAAAATAATATGCGCGAGAAAAATTGAATCGGAGAGTTTTTAGGGTTTTGACCCTTTTTTGAGAAAGAAGGAGATTTTTATTATTTATGAATTAAATTAAACCTAAGCTAATTAATTAATAAAAAGGATATTTTTTTGGTTTTTTAGAATATTTAAAGAAATAAAAATAAAGATGATTAAAATTTATTAAAAACCCTAATTCTATATTAATTTTATTTTGTTGCAAAAAAGTTAAAATTAACTTAATTAAAACTAAGTTAATTATGTTAATATTTATTTACAAAATAAGCTAATTAAATTTAATAAATAAAAATATTATATTTTTTTATGTTTTCTGAATTTTCTTATGAAAAATAAATTATTTGGTTAATTAAGTAATAATAATAATAATTAATAAAAAAACAATTAAATAAAAAATATAAAAGAAGAAAAAAGAGAAATAAACCCAGGGGGTGTTGGGCCCAAGAGGAGGTAGAGTCAGCAATTCTTGGCCCATTATGCTTCCAGCCTGTTTGACTTTTGCAACTCCCTGCATGCTCATTGACTAGGGCGTATGGTGATCTTTCACTCATGACCACTGGATCTTGGCCTGAAGCCACATGGCGTCTTGAGATTTGAAGCGTATGGTGGACCACGCGTGGGATGCTGCATATGAATATGTGAAGAAAAATTGAATAAATGTTTTGGGGGACCTGGGATTCGAACCCAGGTCCCAATGGCTTTTCCAACCACCTGCTTGCCAACTCAACCAGCGCGTTTATTCATTATGAGAATAGCAAATAAACATAATATATGAAAATCAATTAATATGCTGTAAACAAAAAATTAAAATGCGCGCTTTTCAAATAGACCAACCATATGCCAACACATCAGCATCTTCAACCTTGGTTCTGTGTAAAAGAGAATCAGATAGCGGGGGTTTTCAACCTCCACTACCTCCTGCAAGGAAAAATAGCAAATAGAACCACAGTAAATATAAATATTTTGCGAGGTATGAGTTTTGATCGTCTTGGCCTCACGAATTCAACCATGTATTCCATTGGTCTTAATTTTTCCTGGATTGAAAAGCCCTATTTGAAAGCTTAAAAACCCTAGAAATTTAGTCATGGCATCTCTCGATTCAGGGCATTACAGTTCAATTCAATCATTCCATTAGCTTCGTATGGTCTCTAACAACACAAATCAATCACAAAAACATGTTAAATGCATATGAATTAAGAGATACGATTTGGAATTGTAAGTGCAAACCGTGGAACTGTATGTAGCGATTCCTTGAGCTTTAGTGCTTGAATTTTATTGTAAATCGTTCCTGGTACCTACTGCAATGTGTGTGGATGAACAAAATGCTTTGAATTGGCCTAGAATGCAAGAACCAGTTTTGACTTTTCTTGAAATTTCTTGAAATTGTATGGTCGTTTCTGCAGCCTTTCAATCGTGTATTAGGGTATGGTTTGCTTGCTTGCATATAAGGGAAACAAATTAGGTCAAAACTTGGGACATAATCCTTATGCATTGAAGATTAAATCCTTGATTGATAAATCAAATATTCTTGATTTTCATGATTGAACAAAGTTGCCAAAATTGGATATTTTGTATCTTTTTGATTGTGCACGAATTGGTCAGCATATTTTGGTCATATTTGGTTCACAAATTGATTTAAAAATCAAATCTTGTATTTTCTTATGATTTAAATTAATTAAATGAATTAATATTAATTAAAAATCCATTTAATCAATAAATTTAAGAAAATAAATCCAATTTATCTTGGTGGGTCGTGCATAGGTCATGGGTGAAGTTTCAAGAACAGATTTGAGGCCCATTAGCAAAAAGGTGTTTTGAGCAAAGTTGACTTTTGCAAATTCATGAAAATTTCCCAACTTCTCCAATGCACAACTTGCTCAATTTTTATCATATGACCATGTTCTTGGACATTTTGGAAAGCCCTTGAAGTCCTCTAACCAATGCCTTTGGTCCCATGTCATTTGGATTTACCAATCTCAAGTTATGGCCTTTGACTCAAAGTGTACTTTTATTGACTTTTGAAATTGACCTATAATGTAAAAATTGGTAACTTCTTGTGAGTGCATTTCTTGATCTTGGAGTGTGAAGATGGATTATAGGAAATTACATCCTCTTAAAAATGAGCCTTGGATGGAATTTTTCTGATAAACCATGAAAAAGTTATGCTCTTGTCAAAGTACAGTTGACTTTTCTACTGTCCAAAAATAGTAAATTTTGCATCTTGATGATTTTTTGAGCTATTCTTGTGAGATCATGATCAAGACTTGATCAAATGATGATTGTGAACTCAAAATAAGATGTTGACCAAGAATTCTGACTTTTGACTGCAAAATAACCATTTTTCCCTTGTAGTTGACTGTAGATCAAATGGAGCTTTTGACTGTGCAAACTGGCACTGTGAGTCTTGAAACTTGGCATGTAGGTGCTTGAGAATGTATATAGGCCTATGAGACTTGATTGAACCATTGAAAACCCCAAATTCCTTGAAAGAACCAAAACCCTAATTTCAGCTGTCCTAGGAAGTGATTTGACTGTCTACCTCCTGAGCCATTTTGAACCATTTGGAGATGATTCTTGACATATCTTGAGGAATATGGGAGGGCAAATTTTGGGGTACAACAACTACGAATTGGGACTCTGATTTCTCATAAGAGGATACGTAGGCATACGATGAAAATCGTGGCGAGTTCCCCTATTAAAATTAAAACCTTGTTTTACCTGAAACCTAAACCTAAACCTAGTATCCTTAAGAATAAGGTAGATGAAAGGTGCCTAACACCTTCCTTTCGTCTATTGGAGTCCGAAACTTGGATCTCTGTCTTTACCAATTAGGGTTTCCTATTAGATGCCCTTCCTTAGGATAAAAACTAGTAGTGGCGACTCTAATTTTAAATCCAGTCGCAACATTAGTAAGTCAACTTTTTAAAAATTTGTAGATATGCAAAAGAATCTATAATTCCTTAGATACTGATGAGTTACTCGCATCATCATGTTTAAGTTCTATCGAAAAACTTTGTTTCGAGTGCTGGCAAGATGATACATCATCATCTATGCCTACTCACCATACACACGGGAACAATGTACAACGTGTCCTTATAATCTTCTAGACAAATTTTGGGGTCTTTCAATATTTAATAAACTTCTGATCAGAATATGCGAGACCTGCGTATTCTCACACTATTCGATCGAAAGACAATTAAATAGGGACAACTGTCATACTCAAAATTTGCCTTACCCTTATATTACACTTAGGTTTATTTTTTAAATAAATCGTGCTATGTAAGTTTTATTTCTATAAGGGTGTTTAAAATAAAAAAGGGTTATATTAATCCAAAATGGACCATCAATGTCTGATGGCCCATTAAGTTTTTAGAAAAGGGGTTCATTTCTAGTTTAAAAAAAAGGAAGGTTATTGTTTTAACAAAAAATGTATGAACAAATCATTTCATTAAGGTCTATTAAGGTTCCTTTCTTTTAAAATGGGTGTATAAAACAAACTATTGTTCAAAGACCTATTACATTTGAGCGATAAGGCCCATCTAAGTTTTTTAATAAAAGTAATTTATTTCTTTGTTAGAGGCCCAAATAAATTAAACCTTTTGGCCCATCAGGTTTCAACCCATTAAGGTTTTAAGAATCCTTTAAAAATATGGGTTGGTTTTTTTAAAACTATCAGGCCCAGGCCCAGTAACTAAAATGCAGTACAGCCCATTCAGTTTTTGTTTTGAAAAAATTTATTTTTGTTTTTAATTATAATATTATTTTATAATAATTAATTATTATTACTGTTTTTTAGAACTTAATTAAAAAAGAAAATTGTGTTTTAGTTTTTTTTGTTAACAAGAAGGTTTTTTACACGGATCTTTCAAGGCCCAATTGTACAATCAAGAGAATGCACGGTCCAACATATTTATTGGCCCAATACAAGAACAAGCATTGTACGAATTAATAGAGAAAATGCTTGTTGTTAACAGATACAGAAACAAATCTCCATCGATGTGAAATTGAAACAAGAACGAACCAAAAGCAAAATCTATACAAAACATTATCATATAGAAACAGAAACAAGTAATCCTTTATATTAACTATACATAATAAGTAAATTATAGAGAAACTTGCCAAAACAAATACAGAAACTAATTAAAATTTACACAAATTTACACACAAGAATTAAATCCCTAATTCAAACCCTAATTAAATCTAATTAAAATTTACAGACAAAGTAATTCTTTTCCTAATATGCTAATCCTAAAATACTTTATAAAAACCTAAATTTAGAATAAAATGGGGGGGAGGAAGGTTACAGATAAAAAGAAAAGGGAGAGATTATAGAAGACTGCTACATAAATAAGGGAGAAAAATATACAAGAGGAGAATATGTTTCTCATCACCGCCGTAAATCCACCCTTCTAACTTAGGATTTAAATATCTGAAACCCTAAGTCAGCCATTATCATTTTCATCATCATCATCCGCCGCGCATTTTCATCATCTCTACGCCACTGTCGTACCTGCAAACACGAGAAGGGAAAAGAATCAGAAACGAACTAGCAACAAACTCAGGGATCAGCGAAGGAGGTAGCATTTGAATACTTAGCTTGCGGTCTATATTGTGTTTATTTGGGGTTTTGGGCATAACGACGATGTAGCGTCGTCGGATGTTAGGGTTTACGTTTAGAGAAGAAGAGAGAACGAGGGGGAAGAGACGATAAAGAGAGAGAAATAAATAAACAAATGAACATTGTTGTTTAATGAAAAATTAAATATAATATGTTAAGCTGATCTCATGTGTGCCGTCCATAAATTCTAGAAACGTAGACCCGCCATATTTCCCTACACGCGCTCGCACGGAGTCCACACAGACCCTCTCTCAATTCTCTTTGGGCCTGGCCCATTAATACTAAAACAAATCCCTTTTCATTTTTGTTTTTGCTACCATGACTAAAACGCACCTCCCTTGGCCTATTGGGCCCAGTCCAAAATCTGGACTTGGGCCCCCTGCTGTTCATACCCCTAATTTTGATACGCATCTCAAGAATGCACTCCCCTCGCCTTTTGGGCTTGAATTCAATATCTGAATTCAGGCCCATGCTTTTAACACCCCACTATTTTTCCGCCTTCACTATCTTTGCACCCCCATGCGTTTTAATTTTTTCTTTATTTTATTATTTTTTTTATAATTTTATATTTTTTCATATTCTATTAATTATAATATTTATTTTATTTTAAAAAAAAATATGTTTAATATATTTAATATTATATTTATTGTTATTATTATTATCTCATAAATATTATTTTCCAACTCATTAAAATATTATTTTATTTATTGCATTAAATTTTATTTTCTATCATGCATTTAAATAGAATATTTTCAATAACTAATATATTAAAAAATATTTAACCAACTACAACTTTTTTTCCTAAATCAAATTAATTCAATAAATAACTTTCAAAAAGGATTGCGAATACATTCGAATCGACTGCGTGCTTAGTCTAACAATCTCCACTATTCACTACACCTAGACTAAACGTGCGGAAAATGCAAATATTTTTGTAATCCATAAAAAACACAAACCAACTGCGAACTACGAAATGAGACTTTGATTCATCCTAAGAGGATACGTAGGCATACGATAAAAATCGTGGTAAGTTCCCCTATTAAAATACTAAAACCATATTTCCTAAAAATTGCGCTTCTAAACCTAGTATCCTTGTGAACAAGGTAGATGAGGGGTACCTAACACCTTCCCCTCGTTTAGAGCTGAGTCAACGATTTAGAATCTCTGAAGTTTTAGGGTTATTCCTTTTATACTCCCTTCCTTTATGATAAATTTAAGGGTGACGACTCTGATTTTAAAACCAGTTGCAACACAACCAACCTAGGAAACTTAACCTCAACCAAGTCAATCTCATGCACCTCAGATAAGTCAATCTCAAACACCTCAGGCATCTCAACCTCAACAAAGTCAATCTCATGAAACTTATGCGAGTCGAACACAATCAACTCAAGCTATGACAAGTAAAAAACAAGAAGATATATCTTACCCTATAGTGTGGGTATCCGCAAAATGTGTTCCCAAAATTATTAGCTATTGTAGCCCTTCTAAGCACAACGAAGTTACCACACCAACAATTAGGTCTCCATTTATTTTTCGAAGAAGATGTTAAACCCTCGAGGAATAGAAAAATCATGAAATTAGGGATGAAATTGACTTCTAGGAAGAAAAAAGGTAATGCACCGTCTTTATCAGTATTATTATCATCAAATAAGCTATGATAACTCGGTATAACCGATGCGTGAGACCGAAAGAATTTCAAATATGAGATTTTATGCTCCAACGGATCGACATCGAAGGTAAAAACACCTAGGATGGTAAGGTTGAAATAAACTAGGAAGGATCATATAGGGTCCAAGCTAACACTAGAAAATGGGCTTATACCCTAGAGACTTTAGCTGGGGAGAAGATACCAAGGACGTGCGACATTGCAAAATTGAAGTTATATTTCAACTGAAAGGGTGAAAGATAAACCAGTTGTCTACATTTTACTTACGACACTAAAGTCATCATTCTAGTTAATGTCGAAAAATTAAGTTGGAGGATGACACACCCCTACTAGAGGAAGACGATAATCTTGCAATCAGGGAAGAAATTAAATTCTTGGAAGAAAAGAGGGCATCCACCACCTCAAATAACATTGTTATCAAATAAGCTACAATAAATCAGTTCAACCAATGCATCAAACCCATAAAATTCCAGTCAGGATATCTGGTGCTCCGACGAGCCAACATCAAAGGTGCTTAGACGGGCTGACATTAGAGGTAAAAAAATCCTGGATGACAATCTTGTAACAAACTAGGAATGATCGTATAGGGTCCAAGCCGACACTAGAAAAAAGGTTTATACCCTAGAGACTTTAGATGAGAATCAGATACCAAGGACGTGGAACATTGCAAAATTGAAGTGATATTTCAGCAGAAAGGGTGGAAGATCAAATTATTTTCTACATTTTACTTGTGATACTGAAGTTGTCATTCTAGTTGAGGCTAAAGAACTGAGTTAAAGGATGACACATCTCTACTAGAGGAAGGAAACAAATTTGAAATTAGGGAAGAAATTATATTCTTGGAAGAAAAAAGGGTACCCACTGCCTTCATCAGTGTTATTATCAAAAAAGCTACAACAACTTGGTATAAACGACACATTCGACCCATAGAATTCCAGACAAGAGATCTGGTACTTTGGCGGACCGACACTGGAGGTGCTTTAGCGGGTTGACATCATAGGTAAAAGCACCTTGAATGGCAACTTTGCAGCAAACTAGGAAGGATCAAATATGGTTATAGTTGATACTAGAAATGTGGTTTATACCCTAGACACTTTAGCTGGGGAGCAGATACCAAAGACGTGGAATATTGAAAAATTGAAGTGATATTTCAGCTTGAAATGTGAAAGAACAAACAATTTTCTACATTTTACTTATGACACTAAAGTCGTCATTTTAGTTGAGTTCAAAGAAATGAGTTGGAGGACGACACACCCCTACCAGAGGAAGACATCAATTGTACAATTAGGGAATAAATTTAATTCTTGGAAGAAAAGAAGGCATCAAACGCCTTCATCAACATGATTATCAAACAAGCTATGACAACTCAGTACAACCGACGCACCTGACCTAAAGAGTTCTAAATAGAAGATCTGATGCTCTTGTAGGTCGACATTGAAGGTAAAAACACCAAGGATGACAAGCTTGCAGAAAACTGGAAAGGATTGTATAGGGTCTAAGCCTACATTGGAAATGTGGCTTATACCCTAGAGACTTTAGCCGGGAAGAAAATACCAAGGATGTGGAACGTTGTAAAATTGAAGTGATATTTCAGCTGAAAGAGTAAAAGATCATATATATATATATATATATATATATATATATATATATATATATATATATATATATATATATATATATATATATATATATATATATATATATATATATATATATATATATATATATATATATATATATATATATATATATATATATATATATATATATATATATATATATATATATATATATATATATATATATATATATATATATATATATATATATATATATATATATATATATATATATATATATATATATATATATATATATATGATCTTTCACTCTTTCAGTTGAAATATCACTTCAATTATATGATAACTTTTACTCTCTCAATATTTGTATATTTTGCATATGCTACCTTTTTTTCTTTTAGGAAAACACGGAGCAATACAAAGTGTGCATTATGCCGTAGTTGACGCACCCCTTCTTATGAGCTAACTACTCCAAGAGAATAGGTAGTGGAATTGAGGAGATGTCCACCTTTAACCTGGCCAAAACCCGAGGGAAGGGAAGAGGCCTAACCCTCGGTTGGGGACGATCCTTTGTGACACATAGAAATTACTCCAACTCCCCTCGAACGGAACATGTAATTTCAAAAAGCAAAAGTCTACCTCACCAAGTTACGATAGTTCCCATCAAAAGGGATAAGCAAATGTGAAAAGATGGAAGATACACAAAATCCCCACAAGCGAGACACATTTTAACTAAATAGATAGAAGTCAATATCAGAATAACACAAAAATGCATCAGAGTATTTATTAACTCACAAGGAAAAAGATAATAGTAAATTACAAAGAAAAACACTTCATTTACTATTCATTTACAAGGATCATCTAGCCACAAGGAACTTGAATATCCAGGTAGAATAACTCTAGATGATCTACGTCATTCTTAAAAGTGGAATCTCCAAGAACCTCCGCCAAAAGAGCTGGGAAATATTTATCTAAATGGGATAACTCTTCCTGAAAGACTTTCACTTTACATGAGTGAGCCTTATTTTCTTCGTTAAACTCACTTTTATCAGGCACTCAAGGAAGAAGTTTCCAAAGAAGTCTTTGCTTCACAAAAATATTTCTTTTCTTCTTTGAGTGTGGTCGATAGACCAGCTGCCCTGCTAGCGAATTATGTATGGGTTCCATTTAGACCCACCTCCTCTTTGAAGGAAGAAAGTTGATCCAAATATTTCTGAAGCTTAGACAACTTTTTATGAAGTTAAAGAACTTCCAAATTGTCAAGGTAATGTCGCGGCCTCAAAGATTTAGTCTCCCAAGTAAGGGTATGATGCTAAGAGTCCTCTATGGAAATCCATTGACTAAAGTCATGATGAAAGCTACCCATAAAATCTAGAAGAATGACTCCAATGATAACTCTGACTTACTTGTCTTAGAAAGATTATGAACGAAAGCATAATCATCGGTAAAAACACACACTTTAATTTCTGAAGCAGTGCGAGGCATCTGGAAATCAAAGATATTAGGAAGTTAGGTAGGAGAAATCATGTCGGAGCCTGCCAAAAAAATGGCAGTAACAACCTTCTCGAATGACTTCTGTCATTCCAATTGGATTTCTTATTGAATATGATCCTTTTAACGATTCCTCTTGGTCTCGGATAAAGTGGAAGACCAATTACTATTCTTTTGTTTCGTTGTTCCAAATATATTTTAGTCGATTTCGATGAAACCTCTCTCGCTTCACTGGGTGGGATTCTAACCTCCTCTATGCAGGGGTGAGGGCATCCTTACCAGTGGAATAATTAGGGAAGAATAATATTGGTAAGCCACACCACCTTTCAATTTATCTGAAAATACAATAAAATAGATTAGCGGTTAGATAAGAATAACATGGTCCAACAGAAATCAGACACGCTAGAAGTGGTCAATTACCAAAAAAATTCCTTCTATCCTCAGTAGAATTGACATCCACAACGTCCTGAGTACTAATTAATAAGTTAGAATATGAAAGTAGGATTGCTTTCATAGACATCTCCTTGGCGGTAAGAGAGTTGTGAGAGACAAAGTAATTACCAAAATCCTTTTCAAAATGATCTAACGACCATCACCTCTAGGCTCTGTCCATACAAGTAGTTAGCCTTGAAGCAGAATCTAGAATGTTATAGAATTCTTAATGAACTTTAAAGGAAGTAAGAGTTATTAGGAAGTAGTAGGGTTTGAAATGCTTCTAATTCTTAGTGTAGACAAGAGAGACTTTATTATTGTTTCTCTAATGAAGGGAAACTATCCTTTGTCCATGCCCATTTTTCATTGAGGTAAGGTTGATGAAGAAGAACTAAAATAAAAGTTTTTTTAGGCAAAACCTATTTTCCTCTTATATCCATATCAGTATTAGAACACTTTTACAAAAGCCCAAGGTATTGGGTCGAGTTGAAAGAGGGTAACGAGAAGTTAATCAAACACCTCTTTTAAAAAAAGAGGTCAGAGGCAGTCTTACACTCAACTTCTGAAGGATACACTCATAAAAGGAAATAGAGCACCCCTCAAAATTTCTACAAATCCTTTTGTTGGTAGGGATAGGAGAAATCAACCAACCATAAGATGAACCTACCTCAACATCAGCATGCTCAACGATGATATCTTAGATATAGAAGTAAACCATCCCTAAAAATTCAAGATCTACCCATCAATATTGGTCTACATCAATTGACTCCAACAAACCCCAAGTCAAATCGTGTTTATTTTTGCATCATAAAAAAGGCCATTTTGGTAAAAATTAGTAGAGAAATCCTAAAAATAAGCACAAGCCTAAGAAGACTATATAGTCTTTCTTAAGAGACCGAATGAAGCAACCAATCTCATGATATATCTCCCTAGATAGAACAATACCCAAATTAAAATAAGCACGAACAAGGAAGGCATCACAATTGGAGATTTACCTAACCACATGATCATCAACACCATCTGAAAAGTCTAACCGCAACCTAGAATTACCCTTAGGCGCATTCTGGGCATGGACGAGAGGATTCACCCCTTAGAAAATGGGTACAATATTTGGATTCTCAACTTCAAATGATGATGAAAACTCATCACTGTCGGGTTTGGGTACCATGTTTACGGGTACATTCTCGAAGTTGGCTATAATGTTACATAAAGGGAGATAGAGAAATACCTTAGGAAAAAGAGACAAGATCGAGAAAGATAGTGACATAGAAGTAAGGCCCGTCACGAGGATATGTTAAGTGGTTAGAATCTTCTGAATTCTAAGAAATAAACTAGCTCAGAGAAGAAGATAAGTTTTAAGGGGTAAACGAAGAAAAAAATGTTTTAAAACTAGTTCAGCCCTTTATAACGAAACAAATCACAACCAACGATCCAAATTAGAAGAAAATGGGAAGATAAATATAAACAATTCAGTTTTTCCATGGGATTATTAGCAAAATAAATTAAACTCGAATGTCCTAGAGAAGAGCACCACACCCTAACCTATGAGCCTAAGGCCATATGCCTAAAAATTAGCAAAATTTCTCAATGATGGGAAATGCCTTTAATGCTCTTGCTCCCTAATACTTATGCAATTTCTCCATGTCTTTCCCACTTCTTCTTATGGTCAACTTTGGTAATGAGATGTCGATCATAACATTGAAATACTTCCCCAACTGATAAAACATCCGACAAGCCTTGGGGGAAACTATTCTAGACCGACCAAAGGCCCCATACATGTAAGATCTAGATATCAAGCCCAACAATAAAAAGATCAAATAAAATTATCCATCATGGACACACTTAAGACTCAAGATACACTTTTTTAATCTCATAATTTCAATTCACTCATCTCGAACTAGAGGTGCTGACCCGCAGCAAGGCAGAGATGACTAAGGGACATGTAACTAACTTGGATGTTTGAGTGCTAACCTTATAAGTCCACCCTCGAAATTTTGTATTAGAGATCAATGTCACCGCATCGAGAGTCCATCATCATCATCACCATTATCAATCAAATGCAATTCTAGTTCCATTATGCAAGTTCTTCTATTACACTTGACAATGTTGATTGGTAATTTGGGTGCATTTGTAATCTATTTGATGAAATTTTAATATTTGGAATAATATCCCCATGCATCATTTAGTTTTCAAATATGTTAAGCATATTTGTGCAACTTTCAACATTTTGCATTGTAATTTGTGATATGTTTTGATTTGTTGTTTGTATTGTATTTGTTTTCTTAACAATTTGTTGTCTTATTTGGTAACATAACTTTAAGGTGCTTGCACCATGAATCATTTATTTTCATGTTTCTACTGTTGTTATAATTATGTAATCTTTTGGTATGTTAATATTTTTTGTCCAAATTTTGTGTTTTTCTGTATATTTATTTTCCTACTTTTTATGTGAGTGTATAATCACATGTGTTTAATTAAGGTTTAATTGCTAAAGGATTGCATGTGGTTGAAAGATTGAAATTTTGGTTTGATGAATTTCAATGAATTTTGAATTCACTTTGTTGAAAGATTGTGCATGAATCCATAGAAATTTATAGTCATCCACATTAAACGCGTTTGTGTATACCCAATTATGCATTCATGATTTTAATTTCGTAGAAATTTGTGCATGAATCTCATTTTTGACAAATACACGTAAACACATTTGTTAAAGGATTGCACGTCATTGAAAGATTGAAGGTTATGTGTATGTAAAATCACAATGGTTTTTGCATTCACGTTGTCTAATCAGAGTTTAATTGCTAAAGGATTGCACAACATTGAAAGATTGAAGGTTTGCATTTAAAAATTTCTACGACAAATTTCTACGGATTTTGCAAAACATGTCGTTGAAAGATTGAAGATTTGTATTTAAAAATTTCTATGACAAATTTCTCTGAATTTTGCAAAACACGTCGTTGAAGGATTGAAAGTTTGTTTCGACAAATTTCTACGGATTTACGATTGTTCAAAGCTAAGAAATTTGCTTGTAACATCAGAATTGTAGCACTTTGTGCATCATCGAACTTAGTGGAAGAAATTTTGATGAGAGTTTCATTAAGAATAAAGTAGACCACCTGAAAGGAAGATTGTAGTTGAGCCAATATAAACATTAGTGTCGCTCTTATCCCACCATCTTTAAATTCCTTTTTTAAATTTTGTAATATGTTGAATATGGATATTTTAAGTTTTGGCTTAGTGCGTTTATAGATTATGAATAAAGCATGTTAGTGAATATCATTTGATTTAACTATTCAAATTGGTCAATACATATTTTATCAGACATCTCCTTTCTAATTCAATATATGTTACACAATTTTTGTTAGATATTTGTTTAATAGTGGTTATTGTTGTTCTGGACTGGCCAAATGGCCAAGCAGAGTCCAATTCACTTCTGCATATAAGACGGTCTAATAACCTTGGCCCAATAAACCATGAAGGATAAAAGATAATTTATCCCCCCAGCCCCTCACCTGAGGAGCACTGGCTGGCTAACCACTAGGGTCTGGGCAACCGCTTCTGCCCGCTCAGACATGCTGGTCCTCAGCCTACCAATCACACGAGGTCAACCACCCAGGACTGGCCAGAATCATCTTTTTCCATGAGCACCTCTCTGCTCGTCATAACGGCTAGTTTCAAGCATCTCTGTCCGTCTTGACCAATTCCTAGCAGTTACCTATTTTTGAGGAACCTAATATCTAAGACCAAAAATATGAACCAATGGTCAAGTGCCGGAGACACTATATAAACCCTCACACTTGTGAGAGTCAGATATCCATTATTCACTCTAGAAACCTTAATCTCTCTTTTATATCTCTTTGCACTCTTTATTACTTGAGCGTCAGAGTGCCTTGCAGGTACACCCACCACCTCCTCACTGATTTCAGCCTAGCAGACGTCATATATCGGTCTACTTTAGATTCTAATCAACCGGCGAGATCAATTGTATATAATCTAAGTTAGGTTTGTGAATTATAAATATTGATTCAATTTAAATGCGTATTAGTCAATTGCCATTTTGGAATTAATTATTACTTTAATTGGAATATCTTATTTAAATTGAAGACGTTAGTTAATCAACATTGCTGAATATTTATTTTCCTTAATCCGTCATGTTTTGCATTTACGATTGTGCATGAATCTCGTTAATCATTCCAATACTCCATATGCACAAAAATCTTTTTAAAATGCCATTTTTTGCTTTGTGTACTACTGATTAGTTATTCTAGTCATACATACAAACACAAGGGAGTCTAAATATTGAAATAAATAGAGTAAAGCTTATGTAACTTTCGAGGAAGATAATGAAGAATCATGTAATAAATCATAGAATAAAGAAGACTCATAAACATAAAGATAATGAAAAAACTGATTATATTTACAAAAATTGACTTTAATATAATAGACTTAAAAGTTTTTTCGAAGAGATTCACAAAAAAGATAAAAAGAGGAACTAAATTACTAGGATCCTAAAGAAAAAAACATTTCTTTTTTGGAGTCTAAAATATCAAAAGAGAGTTAGCTAATGTATTTCTAACTCTCTAATTACAAAATACTAGTATCCAAGTTTTTTCAAAGGAGACAAAAGACTGATAGAAAAAGTCAACATTTAAACCAAACAAAATAGTCTAGACAGCTCAAAATTGTAAATATATCTTATTATTAACTTACTATTAAAAGATAAAATAATTTAAAAACATGTGATTTGCGCATTTAGAAAATCATGTCATATCGATATTATAATAATTTCATGATTATTGCGAGTTCACGAAATTCAACTCATTTAAACTTTTTTATAAAATTAAAATAACACTTTTATAATGAACTTATATGTCATAAGCTATCAAGAGGTAAACTAGAAATTGTGAAAGGTAGAAAACTAGTTACGTAAGTGATTGAAATAGTTGGACACACAATAATATTATTACCGTGCATCCAGGAGGAATATAAGATGCGTGACGTAGTAACAAGTGTGGTGACAAGCGTGACTAAATGGGCAGTTAAGGTAATTCAATTTTAATCACATTATTTTTTTATATTATTATTATCATCATCATGTCCATTCCCATACCATAAGTGTTCATTTTTTCCTCATCACTTTCATAACCCAACACAATACACATCAACACGTCAAAACTCCAACGTTATTCTCACCAAAAAGTTTGTGCAGCGATTAAATCCACAATTACCCTTTTAACCCCACACCCATTTCTGATTTCTCTCCTTTTTATATTCTCTATGCGTTTTCTCAACTAGTTTTCACTTTGATCTTTTGTTTTAATCTTCATTTTTTTTAGATACAACCCAGGTAAGCTTTATTTTATTTATTATTATTATTTTTTAATTTTCGTTTTTTTAATTATTATAATATTCTTAACTAGTTCAATATATTTGATACAGATTCAGTGAAAATTGTGAAAGCTGATAAAAACAAAAAAGTTTCAGACAGTTTAGTCTTTAGAGAAGTGATTATGGCGGTGGCTGAGAATGTTGGAACAAAAATCGACGCTTCCGGTGACAATTTGGACAAGAGTGTGGTTTCATCGGACTCAACTGATGTTGAGAAATCCAAACCCAAGAGCGATCAGAATCTGAACACCAACGGTGTTCCCACTGTTGTTGTTCCAAATGGTAATCATGGGTTCAAGAGTCATCAGATGGGTCAGATGCATGGGAATGGTGTTCAGAATCAGATTCTGGTTGTTAACCATGGGGGCGAGAGTTTCAAGCGTGAAATGAGGGATTTGGAGGAGTTGTTGTCAAAGTTGAATCCGATGGCCGAGGAATTTGTTCCTCCCTCACTGGTAACTAATTATCAGGGATATTTAGCTGCTGGACCTAATGCTGGGTTTGGTTACCGTAACAATTTTATGATTCAGAACAACAGTTCTGTCGATGCCAATGGACAGATTAACAGAAGGGTATGGAATGTTTTGTTTTGTTTGATCTATTTTTATTCATATCATTTTTTAGGTTTTGATGCTGTGTTATATGTTGCAGAGGAAGAATGGATATAATAATGCCAAGCGGAGAGTGAATCATAAGATGGATATGGAGAAGAGAGAAGAGATGATTAGGAGGACTGTTTATGTGTCTGACATTGATCAGCTGGTATAGATTTCAGCTGTCTTGTTGAATCTCTCATTTCGGCTTGTTTGCATTGTTTTCGCTGTGTATTCATTTGAAGGATTATTGTTTTATGTTGGAATGTAGGTCACTGAAGAGCAGCTGGCAGCTCTCTTTCTTAACTGCGGTCAGGTAGAACGGGTTATATTTTGTACAATATATGCTGTACAATAACTTTCCCGCGTTCTTATTCATCACGGAGAAATTATATGCTGTACAATAACTATCACATGATGATAATGTAACATAATGCAACGAATCTGTTTTAAACAAAACGCGGGAAAGATATACTTTTTAACTAATTATCTGTGCATGGAGCCCCAATCATTAGTAAGATGTAACCGTCAGATACGTTTGTTATGTTACGTTGTCATTTGTGATGTTATAGTTTCCGCGACAAAGATATACCTTTTAACTAATTAACTGTGCATGGAGCCCTAATCATTAGTAAGACGTGACTGTCGGATACACGTGTCATGTTACATTGTCGTTTGTGTTGTTATAGTTTCCTTTTCTTAATGATGGTGGACCATATTACTGAGTCAACTAATCTTACGTGGACATAGGTTGTTGATTGCCGTGTATGTGGGGATCCCAATTCTATTCTTCGGTTTGCCTTCGTCGAGTTTACAGATGAAGGTGACGTCACGTGATCCGTTACATTGTTGTCTGTCTTGTAATTATTATCGTTATTTCACTGTATTAATTATATTATATTATATTATTTCATATTATATTATATTATATTATGTATACAGTCGGTGCTAGGACTGCTTTGAACATGTCTGGAACCATGCTCGGATATTATCCATTGAGAGTGCTCCCTTCGAAGACTGCCATTGCACCTGTTAATCCAACATATCTGCCTAGGGTAATGTTTCTTCTTAGAGATAGATGCCTATTGCATGTTCTACAAAAAGATTGACTAGAGTGAGTAATAATTTCTATCAATTCTGTTCTGATTTTCTATCGGTGCTGTATTTTTCAGTCTGAAGATGAAAGAGAGATGTGCACTAGAACAATTTATTGCACAAATATCGACAAGAAGGTAGTTTGCGATTTGAACTTTCTTAGAATCTTGCTTGAAGGAACTCCTCGCTCTTTCTCCGTATCTGTATTGCAGCTATCGTGTCTGATAATTCTTATTTGTTGATTGCTACTGCTGCAGCTTACTACAGCTGATGTCAAACACTTCTTTGAATCTCTTTGTGGAGAGGTTTGTGGCTATTCATCGAATCGCACTTCTAGTTTTTATTCTTTGTTAAATTTAAGGATCTTATGAGATATTTTCTTTTAATTTCGTGTATTGATCAAGGTGCGATTGTTGACTGTTTGTATTCATCGTAAAATATTTTCCTTTATTTTGGTTTATTCATCTAGGTTCAACGCCTGAGGCTTCTTGGGGATTACCATCATTCGACTCGAATTGCTTTTGTGGAGTTCACCGTGGTAATTACTCACTAACTTCTCAATTGTCATATTTTTATCCGATACTAGTCCTGTTTGCGTGGTTGTTTTTTTTACATTCTCTATCTATTTAAGAAATTAGAATCGTCATGTTCCATTCTATTGCTGCCTTTTCAGCTGTCATTTGCAGTAATGCAGTTATCCCACTCTCCCCCTCCTAAAATAAATTCATTTTGTTTTATTTTGATAAGCACCCTAGCACTTCAGAGTCCTTCCTTAAAAGCTAACTATCAAGGGTAATAATCAAGCTACTTAAATTCTCCGTTAAGCATTTCATATTGCTCCGTGTAGGACTTAGGTACCTTGTAATACCCAAGTCTGCTTAGTACTTGAACACTGCCCCTATACAATGTCACAATGCTCTCACTCTACGTCGTCTCACTCATAACATTTCCTAAAACTGTCCAGATTTTGAAAAAAAAGAGTCGAGGAAAATGAGAAATAAATCTTGTTGATTTATTATTTGGATGAAAGAAAATGTGTGCGTCAACATTTCCTAAAACTGTCCAGATTTTGAAAAAAAAAAGAATCGAGGAAAATGAGAAATAAATCTTGTTGATTTATTATTTGGATGAAAGAAAATGTGTGCGCACGTGCGCTCATATGTGTAAAGGGAGCTGCTCTCCATTTTCTTTGGAGTATATTAGCAAGCTACACATTTTCTTTGGGATAAGAAACTCCCGTGCATTTTTTCTAGTAAAACAAATTTTATTATTTAATAATGAAAAAGACTACACCTTTTTTTTTGTTCTTTAAAGGAAATTTGTTTTCTGGTATTGTTTGCGAGTCGAAACAAGATCTGTAAATCTCTCATGGCAGATATGCAATCAAATATTGGGAATGGCTTCGCCTTGCTTCCCATCCACTTTCTCTTAATCTACATTGGTGCCATAGATTGAGGATGTCAAATTCCATATCTTCGTCAATGGATTTGATGAAGATTTGGACTGTTCTCGGTTCTCATACACAATTTCCACTAACTTCAAGCAGTGTTATCAAATATCGGCCATGACGGATATATATGGCAGTTTTCGGACTCAAAGCAATGGTAAATATCAGTCGATATTGCAGATTTTTCTGCCATAATCCGCTATAACGGCACCGCAGAGCGACTGATATGGCAGGATTTTGGCTCTCCGCCATGGACCACCATCCGCCATTGACAACACTGACTTAAGTGACTATCCCGGTCATGTTCCTCAATATTTTTACCACCAAGCTGATGCTGTTTTCATATAGGAGCCGTGTTTTAGGTTGATTCTGAGTTCAAAGTCAAGCTCTCAGTATGTGAGATGTTCTTGCATAGAAAATGTGAGATGTTCTTCTCAGAAGACCATCATAACAAATTAATTTTCTTTTAACGAAAAAATTAAAGTACAACCATATGCTTAAATGTAAGCTGTATAGCTTTAAATAACCGCTTATGGAAACTGAGTTAAGGAATCCCCAATCTGGTCTTTGAGAGACCTGAACTCCTCGCTCTATATTATTCACTATTCTCTTCTCATATCCTTAATTCAATGTCTCCCTTTCCTCACATGCTCATAGACCTGTATGTTTTATTACTGACTCAATATCTCAAGCCCTCTGCCTATCTCCTATTTCCTCACTGTATGTTTTATTATGATTGATGTTTCCTTTGTGCGATTATTTCAAATTCACTATTTTAGCTATTCATAGCAATTTTTTACAAAATGCATGTTTCTTCCCTTGTTTTTATTATTCAAAAAGGAAGAAAAACTGCATTAGGAAGCAATGAAGCATGTTTTGCTAATGAAGGAAATATGGTTTTTTTCTTTTGCAAAACTGGAAACAATCTATGATCATAATATGGTGAAAATAGGCTTGTGATAGAATGGTAAATTTATTTGTATAAAATAAAAGCGGTTAATTAAATCTAGGATCGAGTGTATCCCCATCCCCATGTTTTGCACCTATTTATTGGACAATAATAATGTCAAATTCTCTAGGCAGCCCCACTTCTGAAATAGCCAACTCCTTTTTAAGGGAATCAGCCACTCTTTATATGGCATATGTGACGATGACTTTTTGTTTGCCCGTGTTTGTTTGTCTACTAGTATATAAATGTATTTACCAAATCTTGGGCTTCCTTAATTGAATTAGTGTAGTTATGCCTGTTTGTTTGTTTGCCCGTGTTTGTTTGTCTACTAGTATATAAATGTATTTACCAAATCTTGGGCTTCCTTAATTTGAATTAGTGTAGTTATGCCTGTTTGACCTTAATAGCTTCAACTTGATGAACTTCATTTTGGGTCAAAACTTGCACTATAGACACTATGCCCTACTTTTTCGTTGTCTTCTTTTGTAAGTGTTCATAATTGATTTTTCTCGTTTTAACTGAGTATTTTGTTGAATTCAATAAAGCTCACACAATAAAATGTTGCTTTCTGCCTTTGAATTTTATGCATTTCTGTGACATCATAGCTTTGTTATTTTCAAATTTTTTCCTCTGTAAGATACTTCTGTTGAATTGCTATTAACTGCTATTGTCCTGATCTTCGATCCCCTGGTAAAAAAAAGACCGGAAAATGGATTTATATTATCGAAGTTCTTTGTATCTTCTAATATCGATGAAACCTTTTGCTTTTAAGAAATAGATGCCGCGATTACTATTAGTTATTAGCAGCTGTCTCGATAGGTTACTATTTGTTTCCCGTGTGTCTTATTTTCTTCACTATCTGAAGATTTGTTTGCCTTATTCTTTCAGGCTGAGAGTGCAATTGCAGCACTGAGCTGTAGTGGCGTGGTTTTGGGTGCACTTGCTATAAGGTTGGATTGACAGATTTTCCTTTCATTTTGACTGCCCTAAATTAACCGTTCTTATGTTTCGTCAATTAATCGTTCTTATGTTTTGGTATGCAGGGTGAGTCCATCCAAGACACCAGTTCGCCCTCGCGCAACCCGTCCTCCCATGCACTGAATCAGCTGTCATGTTCCTTGGATGAATGCTGCTCAGAGATATATATATTTTACATATATATACATACATAGAAACAGATATGTTTTAAGGTACCTGTGGCGTTTAGTCGAACCTTTTGTCGCCAAAACTTGCAGTATGGTATCTTTTGTTTCTCGTTGGGGCTATATGAGTTATTGTGCGTAACTTCTAGAGTTGGATGTCGTTTTAAGGTTCTTTAAGGCTTAATTTATGCTGGTCAGTCTCGCAACGAGAGAATTCCATGGTTGGGTGTTTCTAACTTCCGGTGTTTACAGATTATTTAAAGAAACATGTTTTGAAATCTTTTGTTTGTTATTAATTAGCTATAGCTATTTAGTTTCTGTTTGGATACTTTTGATCTTTCTAATATGCCATATGAAGAGTGACCAATTCTTTGATTGGGTGGCCAACCGCGAACCAAGACCGCCGTCACATGGACTTTTTTGTGTCTTTTTGTACCCCTTCTAAGCCAACATTGGTTGTTAATGTTGTGTAACTTGTGTTTTCCCAGTCACATTTTTTCCACCAACCTTGTTTTTAAAACATCAAACAGACAGACCCTTGATTGGTTTGATAAAAAACAAATGAAACCTTAGATTTCTGGTCGGGTGGAAGCAACCTTTGGTTTTGGAATGGTTTGAACTTTGAATCCCCTTGGTCCTTTAATTCCATTGTATATTTCAATATCTACCAAATATATTCCCAATCTCCTTTCCAGACTGGAGTTCAATCTTTCTACCAACCATGCCCTTTTATTATATACATATATATGGAAAGTTCTTGGTCTAATTTATAATGTCGTTTTATAATGGAATGTGGAGTCTGTTAGCATGATGATATCTTGTGTTTTGGCATCTCAGCTACCTCCCAATGCTTAACGTGTATGTGAGTTGAATTTGACCGTAAACCTATTAGTGTGAAAATCTCTGTATCCTTGATACGTCTAGAAAAGGCGTGTCCATGTTAATTTCGGTGTCTGAAATTGGTTCCGATACTTGTGATTACGTTTAGTCTATTTTTTTCCATATCGATGTCTCATGTCAGACGTTGTGTTTGAGATTTCTGTGTTGCATAGATGAAAATAAGTGAGTTGAATTTGACAGTAAACCTATTAGTTTGAAAATCCTTGTATCATTAACACTTCTGGAAAAAGGTGTGTCCATGTTAATTTCGGTGTTTGAAATTGATCCCGATACTTGTGATTGTGATTGATTACGTTTAGTCTATTTTTTTCCATATCAATGTCGGACGTTGCGTTTCAGATTTCGGTGCTGCATAGATGAAAATAAGTGAGTTGTAGTCTAGTTAATTTTACATATATTGGTTAAACAAAATAGTTTAATGTTTTTTGTTGACCAATACTCCCATGTTTTTAGTTGCGTCAGGTTAAACAATTATGAAAGTAAAATAAAATATAGTTCTATGGTGAGTATTGATTTTGACGACATCATTTCTAACATAGAAGAACATGTTTTATCAGTGAACGATATTATTATTTGATAAAAAGGACTGATTTTCGATAACTTAGAATATTACGTTGAAATCACGAATATCTCCAATAAAAGCTGTGTCATAAAAAGTGTTTTAGAATAACAGTACTAGTTCATTTAAAAGAAAATATTCCACCCTAGTCTATCTACGTTTTAGAGTTAAAAGACAATACACATAATGTAAAATAGTCTTATATTTTCATTCAATAAAAATTTATCATTTAGTTATATCATATAATTTATTTAAAAATAATATTATAATTTGTCACTTAACAGTTATAATAGTGCATTTTTTTTATATATATTTTTGATTTATTTTTGTTCTTCAACTATTCTATTTTATTGGTTTTTATACAAACGGCTTTTCAAAATTTATAGAAGAGTGTTGGCAACTTTTAATCAAAAGTGTGATTTAAAAAATATTTAACCAATTTTAATAAAAAATTATTGTTTCAGGCTATTAAAAAATTCAATAAAACTCATCTGGGTCATATGTTCAATTAAGCAAAGATCGTTCTTTCACTTACATACAAGTGGTTGAAGTGGACATTCGCTTCTTGACACCGCATAGGAGCAAGGCATCTCACTTCATCTTAACCGTTAATCTATATTCAACGGTCTTAATCATCACCTCTATATAAATGTGATCTTATGGGTATGCAAGTCCATCACCTCTATATAAATGTTTTAATTAAAAAATAATAATCATAAATGCACTTTTGATCTTAGATGTTTTTATTTTTTTAATTTTTAATTTTATCTTTTTGGTCTTTCAAATTTATTTTTCTTGTGGTTTTTTTGGTCCCCTCTAATTTTATGCACGCGCCCCCTTATTTATTACGTGCCATTGACGCCATGTCAACTTTTATGTTTTCTTTTTAATTTGAAATATTAATGAATAATTTTTTAATATTATTTGAAAAACATTAATTTGAAGAAGGCATAAAATTAAAATCAGATTAAAGGTTTTTTTTACGGTGAACACTTTTTCTTCCATCTTACTACAAGCCAACCCTAAAAATCCAATTTTGAAAAAGCTAATTCGTTTCTGTTTCATTGTTTAAACAAAATTCTCGTTGTAAACTCACAAAATAAAACATCTCAGTATTTAGTTTCCAATATAGAAAGTATATGTAGTTTTTTGAGGTACAAATGTAAATGCAGTTTCAATGTTCCATTGATGATGATATAGATTGATATAAACTTAGATCAGTGGTTTTATGGTTGTGGTATGTAAGGGTTTTTGCAGTGTGGTTTGAGCGGTTTTGAAATAAAAAATCACCCGAACTGCAAGAGAAAAAAATATGCGGTTTGGTTTGATTTAGTTCGTTTTTAAAAATAAATTCGAATCAAACTAAACCAAACTAATTCAGTTTGGATTGATTCAATTTTTTACAAAAAAAAAAAAATTATTAAGCCATACATACAAATATATAGGGAAATATAATTTTACGTTAATTGTTCATATATTACCATAAAAAAATTTATAATTGTCAAAATAAGTTTATAATTTGATACATAAAATTACGTATTATAATTTCATCTAAATCTAAAGAATGATATAGACAAAATTGCATTATTAAATAAATATTATACAAAAAATACGATAAAATATATTTTGCGAAAATAGTATTTATAAATGAATAATATTTTATTTTTTTATGATTTGTAAATTAAAATAAATATAATACACATAATACATGTTAATTTCTCTAAAGAATTAAAGAAATATATATTGGTTAGTAAGATTTTATAACATAATGCGGTTTGTTTGATTTGGTTCGGTTTATAAAATACAAACCGCAATCCGAACCGAACTGCACGGTTCCGTGAAAAAATGACCCAAACATATTCGAACTAAATGTGATTTTTTGCGGTTTCGATTTGGTTCGGTTCAGTTTTGCAGTTTTCTATTGGGCCGGTTTGGTTTTGAACACCCTACTGAAATGTATATATATTTTCATTTATGTATATTTTGATGTTATTTTGTTTTATTTAGATCAGGATTTGTCATTTATTTATCTTCTAATTTCATTGATGTATCCAACTATAAGACTATAAGAAATGTAGTTATTTTATTTGGTTGGATGAAAAAATGAACCCTAAAATAAAAGAAATTATCTTCTTATTACTACAAAATTTAAATGAAAAGAAGCAAAAGGTTAAGATGTCAACATTAAAGATGAAGAATTAAAGATGAAGATGAAATTTTTGAAGAATTCAATAGGATGATCACCCTAATTGTATAATTTGTCTTAGTTGCTTCAACACTATTTAAATATATTTTTAGTTGATTAGGGTTGGGTGATGATAAAGTGATCATGTGTTTAGAAGGATCTCAAGTATTTAGTTGATTAAGTTTTATGTAAAGATTCACTATGATGTAATTTATCTTATTAAGAACTGGATTATTTTTACGAATTCTGGTTTATGTTTTTTACACTATTATTGTTGAGAATCAAGTGTGAGGAAGAAGTCCCACATTGATTATAAAAGGGAAGATTGAGCACTTATATATGAGAGAACCCACTCATCTATCACCTTAAGGTTTTAGATGGACAAGTGGTGTGTCTCTCACAAAGGTGTGTCCCAAGTAAAAATGCTCTCTCCTCGGAATTGCCCCTACAGTGGTATCAGAGCCTTTGGTTTCGAGATAGGGACCGGCTTACTTGTATCGAGCGATGGTACAAGTGTATGTGGAAGAGAGTCATTCCACATGAGGGGGAGCATTGTGACTCACACTTGAGGGGGAGTGTTGAGAATCAAGTGTGAGAAAGAAGTCCCACATTGATTATAAAAAGGGAAGATTGAGCACTTATATATGAGAGAACCCACTCATCTATCACCTTAAGGTTTTAGATGGACAAGTGGTGTGTCTCTCACAAAGGTGTGTCCCAAGTAAAATGCTCTCTCCTCGGAATTGCCCCTACAGTGGTATCAGAGCCTTTGGTTTCGAGATAGGGACCGGCTTACTTGTATCAAGCGATGGTACAAGTGTATGTGGAAGAGAGTCATTCCACATGAGGGGGAGCATTGTGACTCACACTTGAGGGGGAGTGTTGAGAATCAAGTGTGAGGAAGAAGTCTCACATTGATTATAAAAGGGAAGATTGAGCACCTATATATGAGAGAACCCACTCATCTATCACCTTAAGGTTTTAGATGGACAAGTGGTGTGTCTCTCACAAAGGTGTGTCCCAAGTAAAAATGCTCTCTCCTCGGAATTGTCCCTACAGTGGTATCAGAGCCTTTGGTTTCGAGATAGGGACCGGCTTACTTGTATCGAGCGATGGTACAAGTGTATGTGGAAGATAGTCATTCCACATGAGGGGGAGCATTGTGACTCACACTTGAGGGGGAGTGTTGAGAATCAAGTGTGAGGAAGAAGTCCCACATTGATTATAAAAAGGGAAGATTGAGCACTTATATATGAGAGAACCCACTCATCTATCATCTTAAGGTTTTAGATGGACAAGTGGTGTGTCTCTCACAAAGGTGTGTCCCAAGTAAAATGCTCTCTCCTCGGAATTGCCGCTACAAAATTTTTTGGTGAATCAAAAGTGGCATTAACATTGAATTGAGATTACAACAATGTATATATACACACGAGAGAATAATACAACTAGTAACCAAAATCAACTAAAGTGCCATGCTGTTAAATTCTGCTATTTTCCAAAAAACTAACAGCTGTAACAGATTTTTAACAGCTCACAACACACCACCTCACTTTAGTTGCTCCAAGTTCATCATGCTCAAGCTCTTCAACAGTCTCTTGAACACTTCATTTGTCACACCCTTGGTCAACAAATCCGCAACTTGGTCCTCGCTTCGGCAATAGCTCAATCTAAGCTTTCCATCACCAACCAATTCTCTCAAGTAATGAAACCGCATCTCAATATGCTTGCTTCTTCCGTGTGCAATCGGATTCTTCGCAAGATTTATCGCGGAAACATTATCCACAAACAGTGTGGTGGCATCATCATCACCACATCCCAATTCCTTCATAAGATTCACTAACCACATAGCTTGGCAAGCACTCAATGATGTCGCAATGTACTCGGCCTCACAAGAAGTCCCACATTGATTATAAAAGGGAAGATTGAGCACTTATATATGAGAGAACCCATTCATCTATCACTTTAAGGTTTTAGATGGACAAGTGGTGTGTCTCTCACAAAGGTGTGTCCCAAGTAAAAATACTCTCTCCTCGGAATTGCCCCCAACATGGTATCAGAGCCTTTGGTTCGAGAAAGGGACCGAAAGAGACTTGTATCAAAATGCACCCAGGAAGTGGTGTTCCGTTGCAAGATATCAATGGCGGTACAAGTGGGGAGCATTGTGGACTCACACTTGAGGGGGAGTGTTGGAATAATATAGCAAGTGTGAGTAAGTGGGGAAATAGTCTCACATTGAATATGAATATGGAGACTTAAGCATATATAAGTGGGAGAACCCACTCATGTGGTGTGTCTCTCACAAAGGTGTGTCCCAAGTAAAATGCTCTCTCCTCGGAATTGCCCCTACAGTGGTATCACGAGCCTTTGGTTTTGAGATAGGGACCGACTTACTTGTATCGAGCGATGGTACAAGTGTATGTGGAAGAGAGTCATTCCACATGAGAGGGAGCATTGTGACTCACACTTGAGGGGGAGTGTTGAGAATCAAGTGTGAGGAAGAAGTCCCACATTGATTATAAAAAGGGAAGATTGAGCACTTATATATGAGAGAACCTACTCATCTATCACGTTAAGGTTTTAGATGGACAAGTGGTGTGTCTCTCACAAAGGTGTGTCCCAAGTAAAATGTTATCTCCTCGGAATTGCCCTACAATTATGGTTTGCACCATGTTATGTCCTGTACAAAATTATGATTTCTTGTATAAGTTTATACCTTCATTTAAGACATGCATAGATTATCTGCATAATATTGTAAATTGAATAACTTACTATTGATTGAACTACAATATTGATTAAACTTAATTTCGATTGAAGGAGAAAAGAAGAAAGAAATTAAGGCCGAGAGATAACATATTTCTCGGGCTAACTTCTATATTATAAATATATTACTTTCTAAATTAATATAAACAGTGTATTTAAATTGTGTTATTAATTTTTTAATAAAAAATAAATTATTTCAAATTAAAAAAAAAATATAAAAGCCGTCATTGAGCTATTATGGCAGTGCCATGTAGGAGACCATATATGCAAAATTGAAGGGAGATAAAAAAATCAAAGAGAAATAAAGTTAAGAGATCAAAAAATTACAAATATCTAAATAAAATGACAAAAAATGCATTTAAATCTTAGAAAAAGTGATCATATAAAGACTTGAATGCTTGAATTCATTTTAAAATTACAATTTAAGTACATATACCAATTTAGAGTTTTCATAAATTATTAAAAAATATCTTTTAAAAATTTGTACATACTAGTTTATTTCAATTTTTAAATATTTTATTATCTTTTAAATATATTTTTAGATTTTAAAATATTATTTAAATTTAAATTAATTTTGAATAGATTTTTATAAAGAAAAATTATATTTGAGATATATCGTTTAAAAAAATTATATTATTTTAGATTATATTAAAATATTTAATAATAAATATTTAAGTTATTAAATATCAAATTTTCTCTTTTAATTTATAAAAAATGTTTGAAAATAACTTCTTATATTTTAAAAAAAATTATCGTAAATCATATTTTAAATACAATATTTTTTAATCTATAACAAACAAAGTCTTAATCAAACTCTATAAATTATTTTCGTGTAATGTTAATAGAGGTTATGACAACAAATATTTTTATACCTTTCCGTCCACACCCTTTTAATTTTAGTCTAAATTTTTTTCTTACAAAATCTTTGAGTAAAGGCCTTTTAACAAATGTTATTATTAAACATTTAAAGATATTTCATAGGATCAATTGATTATTACGATGCTTTTATGATAAAACATAGATTAAATTATAGTTTAGTCACTCAATTTTGTCTCTTTCACAAAATTAATTTTTCTATTTTAAATTCAAACAGTTTTAGTTTTCTGTTTTAAATTCAAACAATTATAGTTTTCTCTTACATTTTCATAGAAAATCGATATTTTTTTTTTATTTTTGACTTATATTTTTATCTACAAAATTCAATAATAAATTTATATACGATGACTTGTCATATTTTACAAGTAACTTGTCATTTAATAAGTAAAAACATCGTTAATTTAAGTACAAAAGTGTGAGAAAGAGACTAAAATTGTTTAAATTTAAAATAGGAAGATCAAAACTGTTTAAATTTAAAATAGATGGACCAATTTTATGAATTAGGTAAAATAAGGGGACCAAAAATATAATTAGCCTAAAACATAATGTAGTATTATCTCTGACTTAATCTATTGTTTATAATAAAAGAATATATTATTTTTCAAAATATATATTATTGAATTTTATTTTTAATATTATGTTAAAAATAATAAAAAAAATTTTTTTTTATGAAAAACCATATTTTTAGAATTAGAACAAGATCTCTGAAATGTTCGAGACGACCTTGATCCTGAGTGTTGTACCCTAAATTTTGCCCCTAACTTTTTCGGTCACACTTTCATATTATATTTTGTCATTCAGTCACAATCATTAATAAATAGCATCATTCATCACATTTGCATCCTATCTTTAAGTTTGCTCTTGTGTTATTGATTAACTTCTAATCAAAATACAAAAAAAATGTTTGTCTTTGTCTTTGCAAAATTGTGTTTTGTAGGTACCGAGTCAAAGCATCCGACAAATAAGGTTTTCTGGCAAAGCAATCAATTCTTTATTGTGGCGAAAGACAACATGCATCGACCCATAAAGGCATGCATCAACCCATAAAGGTATGCATCGACCCATAAAGGTATGTATCGACTCATCCAGTTGTGTATAACTAGCATGTGTCGACACATGCATGTATGTATCGACTCATCCTGTTTGAATAACTAGCATGTGTCGACACATGCATGTATGTATCGACTCATCCTGTTTGTATAACTAGCACGTGTCGACACATACGTGTTATGTATCGACTCATGCAGTTTGTGTGATTCTGTAATGTGTTGAAATAACAGTATGTATCGACACATAGAGGCATGTATCGACACATGCTGTGTTATACAGCTAGGATGTATTGGCACATACCACCCATGTATCGACTCATAAGAGCAAAATGCACGTGTTTTTTGAAAAAAAACCAGCAATTTCAAACTGTTATCTTTTTGGCTCCAATTTTTCTGCATAATTTGAAAATTATATCATTAATTCAATTTTGGCTCCAAGAATCAATTACCAAATTACCACTAATCCCAATCCTAAAACTCTATAAATAGAGACCCCATTTCATTCAAATCACAAGCTTTTGATAGCCAAACTCATCTTGCTAAAAAATCTCTCAATCTACCAAATTCACTCAAAGCTCCATTTTCAAAAGGATAGTAAGCTTTGCATTGAAGCTTACTAATCTTTGAGCTAAACCTTCATCCAAACACTTTTTCTCCATCAATTCTCTACATCCAAGCTTTTGTAATTGATTCTTATGGTTGAATTGAAGCAAATTCTGGAAGTTGTTTGATAATTCTCTAATTCTACCTTTGGTAAGTTGGATCATCATCTTTCACAATGCGATCTCTTGTGGATTTCTGGTTTTGATTCATTGAGCACTGTTTTATGATTCCATTAGTGCTATTTTCTCATAATTTGATGGAATTTTCATGCTCAATTGGATCCATGATCATAAGGTGTTTGATGAAAAGTTGGAACAAGAATTTGATCTTTAAAATGCTGTTTTCTACTGATTTTTAATAGGTTGCAATCAATTGTTGTAACATTGCAATTGATTGTCACGGAAAATTGATTTGATAAAAAACTGCACTGATGCAATATGTTGCTGTCTAAGCATAATTGATTGTAACAGTGCCAAAAATACATTTGCTGCCTTATTTTGGGGCTGTTTTGACTCAAATATTTTTCTGCTCACTCTCTTTGATGGATAATTTGGATTACAATTTTGAATGTCCCATTTGTCTTTAAACTCAATGGACTTTGTGATGTAGATGAAGTTGGATAAATGTTCATCAATTCAAATCTATCAAAGAGTGAATTATTTAATTCATTTTTGGTGCTTTGGATTAATGATATGTTTAGTGCTTTAATCCATCTAGAGGAGTGGTTGAATTTAAAGATGAAAGAATTTTGAAATGGTGATCCAAATTAGCTTGTCATTCCCCTCCCTCTTCATCTTATCCCTTTCTTTTTTAATTGTGCTACATGTTAAGGGATGGTGATCTCTATATCATTTATCCAAACATGAAGTACATAGATTGCTATTGACCGACCTCAAAATAGGTGCGACTTCTACATAAGTCCACTTACGATTGCTTAACATAGCGCTAAATTTTGTCCCGATTCGAATAAATGATCATTCGTGGCCCAAACTTATGATTGCAAGCCCAAGTATGTTAATTTGATCTCTTTGATCCAATAACCTTGAGATTCATTGTGTGAAGGCTTTGGTTCTACCAATCCTCTAATGGATCTACAACACCTTTGGTCAACGCGGATCACTTAAATATCGTTGATCATTAAATGTTACTTTTGAGGATTCCAAAATGGATGATATACTTGACAAAAAGCAAATGCAACTTGTTGTGTGGAGGCTTTGGTTCTACCAATCCTCTAATGAGTTCCAAATGCAAGTTTCAATATGGTCATCCAACTAACCACTAATTTCTAACAATTGACTTTACTTTATGCTTTTTTATTTTTTATGCTTTATGTACCATTTAATTTAAGCATTTACATTTCATGCCATTTTTATTTTGCTCACTTGAGCATTTACTTTATGTCATTTTTATTTTGCTTACTTGAGCTTTTCTTTTCCTTTTAAAGACACCTAATAATCAACATGAACCATAAAAATATTTAATGATACTTGGACTATTTGGTTACTATCCTTGGCATTATGGAGTATTGGACTTCTTGGACTTAGGATTGGAGACCTTGGCCTATCTTGGAGACTTTGTGACTTTATTCGATATTTTATCTGGAGTTATTGAGGTTTACCTCAACACATTGGGTTGTTTGTTTGTTTTGTGTGCAGGTTATTGTGATTTCATACTTTGTTTGTAATCTGGAATTCATCCGTATACAACTGTTACTCTGTCCAATTTTTGTGAAGACTTAATACACTTGAAGTTTGGTTCTTTCAAGAGGTCTAGTATCTTTGCTTTCTTAGTTTCAATCCGAAGAATGGGAATTCTATCTTGACCCATAATGTCAAGTATTGGCTTCTTGTTGGTTAGACGGTTCTCTTCCTTAGCTTTTACCTTATGCTTTAGGATAGTCCCTTCATCTCCTCCCATCTTCTTTAATTTTCAAAACCTTCTCATCTTCTTTCAAAACCTTATGTGTTTTTCTTAAACTCGAACCGCTTTCATAATAAACCTCGACTTTGTCGAGTGCCTTTTCTTTTAAAACTTCTTTTATTTAAACAAACTTAAATTCATTTAATCATACTTTGACATATTTCAAAATTAACAAAAACACTTCAACTCATTCAAACCTTTTTGTGCGCTCAAGCACTTTTACCCTTCAAAACTTTTTTTCAAGATGAGACATAATTCATTGATAGTCGAGCAACATTCTCCTATCCCTATGGTTATAAAGGTGTCGACTTTTCCACTTGAGTACTAGAGGCGTTCTTAAACCCTCACTCTTGCTGACGCAGGGTCCATCTTTCTCACACCTTGTGGGCGTTAGTCGGGATTTCTCTCCTAACAATGACGACTTGTCTCCTTGTTTAAAATCAATCAACAGACAAGTCTTTTCTAGCCGAACTACGATGCTCTGACTTTCCCATTGCATGAGGGAGTACGTAGGCATTAAGTCTTATGACCCAAAGCGAGCAAAAATAATAAAAAAACATTTCATTTTCTTTTGTTTACAAATACTCATCCATTCTTTTCCTTTAGAAAGTAAACCTCTACATAACACTCCTTTTAAAAGAAACCAAACAAAGTGGATCCTACGGAGTACCGTAGATGATTAGGGTGCTAATACCTTCCCTTTGCATAACCGACCCCCATACCTCGATCTCTGGTCTTTTTGGGTTTTGTTCGCTTTTTTCCCATTTCTCTTTGGAAACAATAAAGTGCGGTGGCGACTTCATTGTGTTGAGTTAAGTCAATTGATGGCTTAATCTCAAATCTTTACCTCTACATTTCTTTACATATCATAATTGTCGCAATATCGAGCGCCCAAGAAATTTTCGCGAATAATTAAAATTATAATTTCAAAGTACATGTATCAACGAGGATGTCACAATTCTCTTTTAATAAAACAAGTTCCTGTCATGCATAATCATAGTAGTAACTCATACATGTTTACACAGCGGAATAATTTAATTAATAAAACCAATGTTATAATATTTTAAAATCATCAGGGATTAACACCTGGAAAATATCAACATCATATTATAACAAACGAAGGGAAATAAACGAGTCTGACTAAAGCAGCTCGACAAACAAACGTTCCCGGAGTTACAACTACCAGAGCATGACCCGGACAATACTAAAACGGAAATAAACTAGAAATGACAAGCCTTCGCCAAGCACCTGAACGAAGCTCCTCAATCTGAAATATTCAACAGTAAGGGGTGAGCATCTCAACTATACATTTGATTATACGTTCACAGCAATCAATTCAGGAAACATAAGCATCACCCAACAATTAGCATGTTTTATAGATTACAAACCTTTACAATTTACATATTCATCATATCTTACTTTTCATGCTTACAGTTAACATTAAACATCGTTAACATTGTAGTAACAATACATGCATACAATCAATCAAATACAACATTGGAAAAATCATCCATTCATGTCATATTCAATGTTATGCAACACACCCATGCATGTGGTACCACTTTACTGCCCCATTAAATCTCGGGTCACGGATAACTCACCGTTCCATTATATCGCGGACACGGCTACCACCTCAACGTTCCATTAAATCGCGGACACGTATATTGGCCACCATGTTAATTCCACACAATGGGAATTAACAAATGCAACATGATATGTAAAGTATGTAACACTCAGCATACTATTAACATCAATCGACATATCATGCAACATCAATAATATCAAATATAACATGATATGAATAGCATGTAATCACTCAGCATACTATTAAACATCAATCATATCAAGTTATATCATAATCCATGCTTGATAACATCATCTAAAAGCATGACAATAAAATCCACATAGTGTTGGTATCATAACATACAATCGTTATTCGATACACGCATCAATCAACACTAGGAAATCAATAAACACATATTCAAAACATGTCAAACACTGCACATCAAAACCGGATCAATCCGTACTTAACAGCATGCGCAGAAAACATAGTTTAAAAACCAACACAGGAGGTTTAACACGGGTGCCCGTGTAAAACAACACTGCCCGTGTGGAAATGTGTCCAGAAAACACGTTTTTTTGACAAAACAGGGGATCAACACGGGCGCCCGTGTAAATCAACACGGCCCGTGTTGAATTGTGCCCAGAAAACCCATTTTTATGCCAACACAGTGAATCAACACAGGCGCCCGTGTTAATCAACACGCCCGTGTTGAATTATGGCCAGAAAACACTTTTTCATCAGCATTACAGTGAATCAACACGGGTGCCCGCGTAAATCAACGCGCCCGTGTTGATGAGTGCGAACCCAATTTTTCTGTTTTTGCAGCAGCTCATATACCCATTTTTTTGCACGAAAATACCTCTCTACGGCGGTGCAATATAGTACAAAGACATCCAATCCATCATAGGAACCTAAAGTCTCTAATTGATTCATAAAATCGGGAACTTAAACCTTTTCTAACAAAGTTCAATCCTAAGGTTATCGATCCCTAGAAACATCTAACAATTGGGATTTCCTACGATTACCCGAATCAACCGTACATAAACCCATAAACAAATATAAATCGAGTATAAACCCCCCTTACCTTATCAATTAGCAGCTTTGAGTTCTTGAGCGATGTTCTTCGTTCTCCGTTCTTCAGAGCTCTATTTTCCCAAATTCCAACTTCTGTTCTTACGTGAAAACCAAAAATGAGAAAATGGCCTAAGTCCCAAACATAACTTTATTTCTCTGCACCCCCACTCTTTACTAACAACATCTAAGCCCAATAACACAAAAATCCCAATATTCCTTATTTCTTTTATTTTCCTCAAATACTCCAAAATAAATAATTCTTTTTATTTTATTAATTCTAATAAAATAAATTCCCAAATTTAAATAAATCAATTAATTGAAAACGGGGTGTTACAACTCTCCCCCACTAAAAGAGTTTTCGTCCTCGAAAACATACCTTAGACGAACAGCTCCGGATAAGCCTCTTTCATCTGGCTCTCCAGCTCCCAAGTAATATTTCCATCTGCTGGACCTCCCCAAGCAACCTTCACTAATGCTATCTCTTTACCTCTTAACTGTTTCACTTCCCGATCTTCTATCCTCATAGGCAATGCTTCTACTGTCAGGTTATCTCTTACCTGTACATCATCTATTTGGATTACATGAGATGGGTCTGGAATGTATCTCCTCAACTGAGAAACATGAAAAACATCGTGCAAATTCGCAAGTCTCGGAGGTAAAGCAATGCGATAAGCAACTTCTCCCACTCTTTCCGTAATCTGAAACGGACCAATAAAACGCGGAGTCAACTTCTTAGACTTCAACGCCCGACCAATACCCGTCATCGGAGTAACTCTCATAAACACATGATCTCCAGCACTGAATTCTAAATTCTTTCTCCTCTTATCATGATAACTTTTCTGACGACTCTGAGAAGCTCTCATCTTCTCTTGAATCAATTTGATCTTTTCGGTAGTCTGCTGAACAATCTCTGGCCCAATTACCGAACTCTCTCCAGATTCATACCAACACAAAGGCGTCCTACACCGTCTACCATACAATGCCTCAAACGGAGCCATACCAATACTCGAATGGTAACTATTGTTATAAGTAAACTCAATCAATGGCAAATAGCTATCCCAAGCTCCACCTTTTTCTAAAACACAAGCACGCAATAAGTCTTCTAACGATTGAATCGTCCTCTCCGTCTGTCCATCAGTCTGAGGATGGTAAGCTGAACTCAATCTCAACTTAGTACCCAAAGCCTTCTGCAATCCTTCCCAAAATTTCGAAGTGAACCTCGGATCTCTATCTGACACAATACTAGAAGGAACTCCATGCAAACTCACTATTTTCTCAATATATAACTGTGCCAATCTCTCCATTGAGTAATCCATTCGCACCGGTATAAAATGAGCATACTTAGTCAGTCTATCCACAACAACCCATATCGCTTCACAATTCTTAGGAGTCCTCGGCAACCCGGATACAAAATCCATAGAAATACTATCCCACTTCCATTCTGGAATAAACATCGGCTGCATAACTCCAGACGGCTTCTGATGCTCAATCTTCGATTTCTGACAGATTAAACATGCATACACAAATTCAGCTATTTCCTTTTTCATTCCCGGCCACCAAAACAATTTCTTCAAATCATGATACATTTTCGTGGCACCCGGATGAATGCTCATCCCACTGCGATGTCCTTCCTCTAATATACTTTTCTTGATTTCTGCGACATCAGGAACACAAACTCTATCGCCAAATCTCATAACCTCATTTTCATCAATCCTAAACTCACCACCTTGACCTTGGTTGATCAATGTCAATTTATCAACTAAATTAACATCGGATTTCTGCCCGATCCTGATCTCTTCTAGAATACCACTAGTAAGTTTCAACATACCCAAACGAACACACTTCGGAGTACTTTCACAAACCAAACTCAAATCTCGGAATTGCTCAATTAAATCCAATTCACGAACCATCATCATAGACATATGCAAGGACTTCCTGCTCAAAGCATCTGCAACTACATTTGCCTTACCAGGATGGTAATTCAAACCAAAATCATAATCTTTGAGGAATTCTAACCACCTTCTTTGCCTCATATTGAGCTCTTTCTGATCGAAAAGATACTTCAAACTCTTATGATCACTATACACTTCAAACCTCGAACCATACAGATAATGTCTCCACAATTTCAAGACAAACACAACTGCTGCCAACTCTAAGTCATGAGTAGGATAGTTCCTTTCATGAACCTTCAACTGTCTCGAAGCATACGCAACTACCTGCTGATTCTGCATTAAAACACCACCTAAACCCAACAGAGATGCATCACAATAGACCACAAAAGATTCCACCGGATTCGGCAAAATCAGAATAGGAGCACTTGTCAATCTCCGCTTCAATTCTTGGAAACCTTTCTCACAATCAGAATCCCAAATGAACGCTTGTCCTTTACGAGTCAACTTCGTCAACGGCAAAGCTAACTTTGAGAATCCTTCGATAAATTTTCTGTAATAACCTGCAAGACCAAGAAAACTTCTAATTTCAGAAACAGTCTTCGGCGCTTCCCACTGAGATACTGCTTCTACTTTTGTAGGATCCACTGCAATACCATTCTTAGAAATCACATGTCCAAGAAAACTAACTTCATTCAGCCAGAACTAACATTTGGACAACTTTGCATACAACTTCCTATCTTTCAACAACTCTAACACAATTCTGAGATGTTCCGCATGCTCTTCGTCATTCTTGGAATAAATCAGAATGTCATCAATAAAAACCACAACAAACTTATCCAGGTACGGGTGAAAAATCCTGTTCATATATTCCATGAAAACACCAGGTGCATTAGTAACTCCGAACGGCATAACAGAATATTCATAATGCCCATACCTCGTTCGAAAAGCAGTCTTTTGAATATCTTCCGCTTTCACACGAATCTGGTGATATCCAGATCTCAAGTCAATCTTACTGAATACACTGGCTCCAATTAGCTGATCCATTAAATCATCAATCCTCGGTAACGGATACCGATTCTTAATGGTTACCTTGTTCAATTGCCTGTAATCAACACACAGTCTCATAGAACCTTCTTTCTTCTTAACCAACAATACCGGAGCACCCCAAGGCGAAACACTTGGACGAATAAACTTCTTCTCCAGTAAATCTTCCAATTGACTCTTCAATTCAGCCAACTCAGACGCAGACATACGATATGACGCCATCGACACCGGTCTCGTACCAGGAATCAAATCTATAGAAAATTCCACTTCTCTCTCAGGAGGTAACTCACCAACATCATCAGGAAAGACTTCTGGAAAATCACACACCACTGGCAATTCACCACTCCTGACCTTTCCTGTTGCATCTAATGAAGCAAGTAACATAAACACATTAGCACCGTCCTCCATTGCTTCTTGTACCTGCCTAGCAGTCATAGTCAAATTCTCGACACCAACTGCTTCTGGAAAAATCACCGTCTTAGCAAAGCAGTTCAGATGAACCCGGTTGAATTCCAACCAGTTCATCCCAAGGATAATATCAATTTGTTCAAGCGGTAGGCACACTAAATCTATACTGAAACCTCTACCAAAAATCTCAATAGGACAATTCCTACATACCAGTGAAGTTGTCACTGAACCCGATGCAGGAGTATCAACAACCATGCTACCTCGCATACCAGATATGTCCAGTTTCAACCTCTCAGCACAATCCAAAGAAATGAAAGAATGAGTTGCACCAGTATCAATAATTGCAACTAAAGGTGTGCCATGAATAAAACACGTACCTTTAATCAATCGATCCTCTAGAGTAGTCTCAGATCCAGACAAAGCGAACACTTTTCCACCCGACTGATCCTTCTTAGGCTTAGGACACTGCGGACGAATGTGACCTTCTTCGCCACAATTGTAACAAGTAACAGACTTCCCTTTGCAATCAATAGACAAATGACCAGCCTTTCCACATTTATAGCACTTCTTCTCATCACTCTTGCAATCTCGAATGTGATGACCAGAGTCACCACACCTGTAGCATCTGATAGGAGCCTTAGAATCTCCCCCACTAGGCCTTTTCCATCCACCTGATTTCTGGTTATCTCTACCATATGGCTTGCCACGGTCCATATGTTGCTTTCCTCTTTTATCAACAGCCCCACGAGAGTGAGACGACCTATTCTTGGTAATATCTTCTTCCAAGATTCTGCTACAATCCACCAGATCAGAAAATCTACGAATACGCTGGTACCTGATTCCCTGCTTAATCTCATCTCGGAGACCATTCTCAAATTTGATACATTTAGAGAATTCTCCAGCCTCATCATTGTTGTAGTGAGCATAATACTTTGCCAGCTCAGTGAACTTAGTAGCATACTCACTAACAGTCAGATTGCCCTGCTTAAGCTCCAAAAACTCAATTTCCTTTCTTCCCCGAACATCTTCAGGAAAGTACCTCCTCAGAAAAGCCCTTCTGAAGTTAGCCCAAGTCAGTGCCTCTCCATCCTGAACCATTTCAGTCCTTGTTGCAACCCACCAGTCGTCGGCTTCTTCTGCCAACATATGCGTACCATATCTGACTTTCAGATCTTCAGCACAATCAATTACACGGAAAATCCTTTCGATTTCCTTCAGCCACTTCTGAGCACCTTCAGGGTCATGTGTACCTTTGAACAACGGAGGATTGTTCCTTTGGAAGTTCCCCAATTGCCTATCAGCACCAATCACGCCTCCAGTTGGGTTTCCAGCAAGTACACCAGCTAACATCCCCAAGGCCTCAGCGAGTGCAGCATCATTTCGTCCGTTACCTCTTCCAGCCATATTCCTGAGAATTAAAACATACTCCACATCAGAATACAGTATCGACAGTGTTACCTTGCACTAGTCGCATACAAAAGGAATGACTGACTCAAGACTCTGGTCGCAACGACCGACTATGCTCTGATACCACTATTATAACACCCTCTAAAAACCCCGAATAAATTTTCGCGAATAATTAAAATTATAATTTCAAAGTACATGTATCAACGAGGATGTCACAATTCTCTTTTAATAAAACAAGTTCCTGTCATGCATAATCATAGTAGTAACTCATACATGTTTACACAGCGGAATAATTTAATTAATAAAACCAATGTTATAATATTTTAAAATCATCAGGGATTAACACCTGGAAAATATCAACATCATATTATAACAAACGAAGGGAAATAAACGAGTCTGACTAAAGCAGCTCGACAAACAAACGTTCCCGGAGTTACAACTACCAGAGCATGACCCGGACAATACTAAAACGGAAATAAACTAGAAATGACAAGCCTTCGCCAAGCACCTGAACGAAGCTCCTCAATCTGAAATATTCAACAGTAAGGGGTGAGCATCTCAACTATACATTTGATTATACGTTCACAGCAATCAATTCAGGAAACATAAGCATCACCCAACAATTAGCATGTTTTATAGATTACAAACCTTTACAATTTACATATTCATCATATCTTACTTTTCATGCTTACAGTTAACATTAAACATCGTTAACATTGTAGTAACAATACATGCATACAATCAATCAAATACAACATTGGAAAAATCATCCATTCATGTCATATTCAATGTTATGCAACACACCCATGCATGTGGTACCACTTTACTGCCCCATTAAATCTCGGGTCACGGATAACTCACCGTTCCATTATATCGCGGACACGGCTACCACCTCAACGTTCCATTAAATCGCGGACACGTATATTGGCCACCATGTTAATTCCACACAATGGGAATTAACAAATGCAACATGATATGTAAAGTATGTAACACTCAGCATACTATTAACATCAATCGACATATCATGCAACATCAATAATATCAAATATAACATGATATGAATAGCATGTAATCACTCAGCATACTATTAAACATCAATCATATCAAGTTATATCATAATCCATGCTTGATAACATCATCTAAAAGCATGACAATAAAATCCACATAGTGTTGGTATCATAACATACAATCGTTATTCGATACACGCATCAATCAACACTAGGAAATCAATAAACACATATTCAAAACATGTCAAACACTGCACATCAAAACCGGATCAATCCGTACTTAACAGCATGCGCAGAAAACATAGTTTAAAAACCAACACAGGAGGTTTAACACGGGTGCCCGTGTAAAACAACACTGCCCGTGTGGAAATGTGTCCAGAAAACACGTTTTTTTGACAAAACAGGGGATCAACACGGGCGCCCGTGTAAATCAACACGGCCCGTGTTGAATTGTGCCCAGAAAACCCATTTTTATGCCAACACAGTGAATCAACACAGGCGCCCGTGTTAATCAACACGCCCGTGTTGAATTATGGCCAGAAAACACTTTTTCATCAGCATTACAGTGAATCAACACGGGTGCCCGCGTAAATCAACGCGCCCGTGTTGATGAGTGCGAACCCAATTTTTCTGTTTTTGCAGCAGCTCATATACCCATTTTTTTGCACGAAAATACCTCTCTACGGCGGTGCAATATAGTACAAAGACATCCAATCCATCATAGGAACCTAAAGTCTCTAATTGATTCATAAAATCGGGAACTTAAACCTTTTCTAACAAAGTTCAATCCTAAGGTTATCGATCCCTAGAAACATCTAACAATTGGGATTTCCTACGATTACCCGAATCAACCGTACATAAACCCATAAACAAATATAAATCGAGTATAAACCCCCCTTACCTTATCAATTAGCAGCTTTGAGTTCTTGAGCGATGTTCTTCGTTCTCCGTTCTTCAGAGCTCTATTTTCCCAAATTCCAACTTCTGTTCTTACGTGAAAACCAAAAATGAGAAAATGGCCTAAGTCCCAAACATAACTTTATTTCTCTGCACCCCCACTCTTTACTAACAACATCTAAGCCCAATAACACAAAAATCCCAATATTCCTTATTTCTTTTATTTTCCTCAAATACTCCAAAATAAATAATTCTTTTTATTTTATTAATTCTAATAAAATAAATTCCCAAATTTAAATAAATCAATTAATTGAAAACGGGGTGTGGCGACTTCATTGTGTTGAGTTAAGTCAATTGATGGCTTAATCTCAAATCTTTACCTCTACATTTCTTTACATATCATAATTGTCGCAATATCGAGCGCCCAAGAAAAAGTGTGCGACACTGAGTCATGTCCAAGTATTCGTTTTACACACATTTGTAAAGTTCTACTTCATTTAAATATTAGCTCGAGCATTGGAGTGCTAATATTTTGCAGGTACCCCCCTTTTTTCACCGAAAAACCACAATCATCCTTAACGCGACGGTTATCTTCAAAGTTTCATCTATTCCTGATTCAAATAAGGAATAATGACGGCGTTTGTGAGAACCTTCTTTTAATTCTCACAAATTCTATAATCCCCATCGTTTTATTCCACAATTGTTTCTTATTAGAATTTGATATTGTTATATTTGTAAAGGACCCACAATAGGAGACATAAGAGGTTCACTAATGGGGTTGCAACATAATATATCGCCTCTGCCAGCTTCCTGGTCACCTATATTTCGGTTATGGCATTCGTTTTCCATATCATTCACCTTCTTTGAGAACATGGATGTGACATGTCCCTATCCATAATGGTATGAGAGAGGGATTCAAAAGGAGGTAGCCACACTCTCCCAAGAAATAGGGAAAATAACTACCCTCTTTTCAGATTCCCCGGAGTGGGCACCACTTTCTTAGAGCTTAAGACTCGGACCTAAGGAATTCTTATAAATACTTCAACCTTGAGGTTGAGAAGGACAACCTTTTCTACCAATAAATACCAGTATAAAGAGCTTCTTACCACCTTGCGTGCACTTTCTCTAACTTCATAACAACCCTAAAATCCTCTAACATACCTACATTATAAGGAGTTATCACGTATTATACTTTTAGCAAATACTATTGACATCCACAATGGATCCCGATAAAACTTACATGGACCACCATCACATCATTCTGCTAGATTTCTATCCTCATGTCTAACTCCCTTATTTGTCATGGTGAACAATATGGTAGAAACTTTGGCCAACAATGAGTATGACGAGACGGGGATACCATGGCAGAAATGTGTGCTGCCATGGTCGACTCATGACGCTATAATCAAACTTTTGAAGATAATGTCCTCCATATCCAACAACATTGATAGGAGGATAACCCTGCAGAAGAGACTGAAATCCTAGATCCCTAACCTCTCTCAAATGAGATATGGGGGACGCTAATTCCAGAGAATTTCAAGCAGTCCTCACTGGCTAAATTTGATGAGTGCAACGACCCATATGAGTGTGTTGCCTCCATCAACACACAAATGGAAATTATTTTAAGAGCCTAAAGTAGTATCATCAGGACCACATCATTTCAAGAGTCTGTTGCTCAAGGGCAAGCCATTTTAAAAATCGGCCAACAGGAGCAAGACATTCCAAGAATCAGTTAATCATGGACAATCAACTTCAAAATTCTAAACACTGGGGCATGTCATCTCAAGATCACCAAATTCTTGTCAAGACAAACTTCCTCAAGAACACAACAAGTTGAGGCAAGACCAAAAGTCAAGTTCTGACAATGTCATCAAGCCGCTCGAGCAAACCCTGTCACACATCTGTAACTTCTGAGTTTGAAACAGGTGTCGAGAGATCATACTTGCACAACATCCTACCAAAGGAATCTTCACCATATACACAAGTTTTACAAAACCATATCCACCACAGGGGCACTTAACCAAACATTCATATTGTTATCCTCAACGGCATTTGCATATGTCATGCATCATCGTCATGCATTGGTCACGTCGATTCACTCTAGCATCATATCATGCATATTCATCTAGCATATTCCCATAGCAGGAAACCATATTCAAACAAACCTAAAAAAGAAAAACCAACCTTATCCAACACCTTAATCAAAAACCACTCCCGTCCGACATCTCCCTAAACCTAGTCTCGTCCGACACCCTACAAAATCCAGCCCCGTTCGACACTTTTCAAAAATCCACGCCTCGTCCGGCATTGTAAAAAACATCCAGCCTTATTCGGCACCTTTCAAACCCAACCCCATCCGATACCTTAAAGGGGTCTTACCTCGTCCGATAACCCTACAAACAAACTAAACCCAACTTTCCATGACCTTTTCAATAAACAAAAGCCTAAAATTGCATAGTCAGATCATCATATTTCATGCATCATTCTCTGCATTCATAAATCTTGTTTTCTAATATTCCTCCGTGTTGATCTTAATCTCGTCCTTCAACACTCGTCTGTGTTAATCTTGGTTCTTTTTAAACACTTGGCCGTGTTGATCTCTAGTTTTTACAACAGTCGTTTGTGTTAATTTCATCCTCAAACACTCGTTTGTGTTAATCTTGATTCTCATTCGTCTGTATTGGTCTTTAGTTGTTTTAAACACTCATCCACGTTGCTTCTTTCTCCAACACTCGTTTGTGTTGATCCCATCTTCTCGACACTTGTCTGTGTTGATTTCGTATTTTCCAACACTCGTCTGTGTTGATTTTAATCCTGTATTCCAACACTCATCCATGTTGACCTTAATTTTCAAAACTTGTCCGTGTTGACATTATATTTCCAACACTCATCCGTGTTGACAGTATATTTCTAACACTCGTTCGTGTTAACCTTATCTTTCCAACACTCATCCGTGTTGACCTTATCTTTTGAACATTCATTCGTGTTGACCTTATCTTTCCAACACTCGTCCGTGTTGACCTTAACTTTCCAAAACTCATCCGTGTTGATCTTATCTTTCTAATACTCATTCGTGTTGACCTTATATTTCTAACACTCGACCGCGTTGACCTTAACTTTCCAAAACTCATCCGTATTGGCCTTATCTTTCTAACACTCGTTTGTGTTGACCTTATATTTCTAACAGTTGCCCGTGTTGACCTTATATTTTGAAAATTAATATGTACTGAGTCTATCTCCAACACTCGTCTGTGTTGATATTTACTCTCTGCCACTCATCCATGTTGTTCTTTACTTTTCGATACCCGTTAGTGTTGATCTCATGTTAGCTCAACATTTTCAAACAAATTATTCACTAACTTATCTTGCCAACACTCGTCCGTGTTAATTATTTGTTCCAATGCTCGTCCATGTTGAACATTTATTTTCCCGCACTCATCCATATTAACATTGATCCTTAGTTAATCTTTGGTTTTCTAACACTCAGTCGTGTTGATTGTATCTCCCAATACTCGTCTGTATTGATAGCCAACATCCATCCATGTTGAATTTGCCTTTCCCCAGCGAGTCTTCCCTTTAGAATTCCCTTATAAATCATCGCATTAATCCCCAAAGAGATTACTTTCTATTTTTATATCCCGATAGGGAATCCATACATTCATGGCATAACATATCATTACATTTGTACCTCAAGGAGAAATTCAGGTATGTTTGTATTTAATTACCTTCTGTCATTGATATCATGAATACCAAAGTCATTCATGCTATCTAGTTGAAGATACTTAAATATGGGCAACTCTCACATTCTAACTTTGCCCCTAAGATTTTCATTCATTGATTCATCAGCACTTTAGTAGGTCAAGTTGGCCCCATTATATTTTGATTCATTCAATCTACATCATTTACATTAAACTCAAAGAGTTGACTTTTTGATGGCCTTTTTTTTTCTTTCATTTTTGCAAGTTTATTTTAAACGCTTATATCCATATCATATAAGTTTTGATCGATAATTGAATAAAATTTAATTGATAAATGAATTTGCAATTTAATTAATAATAATTTTTTAAATTAATACTTAAGGTTTGCATTTTTTTATAGTAATGATTAATTTTATTTTTCTAAATAATTGCGCAAATTTATTTTTAAATAAAATCAAACTTAGGAATAAGTCAATTTTTTTTTTACTAATTTACATGATAAGCAGCAAAATTTGAAATAAAAATAAATTGTTTTTTTTAATATAGACCGTACATATACACATGATATAAAATACTCTCTTCGGTCTTTTTTTAAGGAATATTTCAATTTTTATATTTATTAAATAATTAATATATCTCGTCTATAATACAAACCGTGTATTTTAATCATTTAATGAAATTAAAAAGATGGAGTGTTTGGAGTAAGGAAAAAGCCAAAAAGAGAGAGGTTTTGCATCTTGATCGTCAGGGTGCAATACCATCTTCATCAAAATACCATATTCGATAAAATACCATTGTCATACTTCATCAAAATACTACCTCCATGCCCTGTAAGCGTAAGGCAACACAAAACAAACATCACAATAGACACCATCATTATCAGATTCAACACATTCAAACTCACACGTACATGATACATACACAACACATATGTCACACATGATTCACATTCCATCACATAAGAATTAGATTTACAACTTATCTTTGCATAATAAAGTTTATCCTAACCAACTCTCAATCTCTCAGATTTTTCTTCATGCATCATTGTCCAGATCCTCCAAAATACCCTCAAGTTTCTCTCCTCATCCTATCCTCTCATTCACCCTATATATTAAGTCTCTCATTCTCTCATTTTCATCAATAAAAAAGATATTAAACCTCTACCAAAAACCTTCCAAAAATCCCTCAACCATCTCACCTCACAACTTCTGCAGAAATCACCCACAATCCCTTCACTTATCGCACTACTAAATTCATAAACCTCACTCCTCTCACAAACCAATATCACCTCCAAGCTTCAGCAGAAATCACAACAGAAGCACTCCATTTAACCTCAAACTTACCTTCAGTCACACACTGTTGGTGCACAAGGAAGATAAAAGACAAAATGAATATTTACTGACAGCTTAAAAAATAAAGATTTACAATGAATTATAATAACCTACTCCACTAGATTATTTACACCCAAAATTAAATCTAAAATATATCTTCTAACAAAGATATAAGAAGATCTAAGATATATATCTTCTAACAAAGATATAAACAATCTAAAAGATGTTTTTAAATATAAATTAATATCTAATTAATTATAAAATCTAAATTAATTCTAACACCATCCCTTAATTTATATTTACCCAAAACTAACAACACAAATTCCATCCCTTAAACCAAGAAATTGATCAGTTTTGATATCCTTTGTCAGAACATCTGCCAGCTGCTTCTAGGTGCTACAGTGCATAATTTCTAATATTCCATTATGAACTTGATTCCTCAGAAAATGATACTTAGTCTCAATATGCTTGCTTCTCCCATGCAACACTGGATTCTTGACAAGATTGATTGCAGACTTGTTATCAATCATCAGCTTCAGAGGTTTATTTACCTCAATCTTCAGATCTTTCAGCAAGTTCAGAATCCACACAGCTTGACACGCAGTCAGAGCACCTCAGAATCCTGACAACAGCTTGGTAATGAGACTACTTTGGTTTACTCATAAATCTGCTAACCATTCCAACTGCATAGAAAATATCAGGTCTGGTATTACACAAATACCTCAGAGAACCAACCAGCTGTTTGAAGGTTGTAGCATCCACATCCTCTCCATCAGAATTAGAGTCCAACTTCTGATTTGTATCAGCAGGTGTGATAGAAACTTTGCAATTTTCTAGCTCAAATCTCTTAAGAAGCTCTAGTTCATACTTCATCTGATGCAAAATGATTCCTTTCTCAGAGTACATAAATTCCATCCCTAAAAAGAAACTCATTTTTCCAAGATCTGTCATCTCAAATGCATTCATCAAAACTTTCTTGAACTCAACTATCTCTTGTTCATAACTTCCTGTGAGTAATATGTCATCAACATATAAACAGACCAGAATCATATTATCTTCTGAAGTATGCTGAACATAAACACCATACTCCATCTCACACTTCTGAAACCCTTGTTCCTTGAAAAACGAATCAATCTTCAAATTCCAAGCTCTGGGCGCTTGCTTCAATCCATACAATGCTTTGTGTAATTTGAACACCATCCTTTCCTGATTCCTTTTCTCAAATCCAGGAGATTGTGAAACATATACCTCTTCTTGTAATGGACCATTCAGAAATGCATATTTTACATCTAAATGCATCAGAGGCCAATTCCTGTTAGCAGCTATTGCAATCACTAGTCTGATTGTTTCATGTCTCGCTACAGGTGCAAATACTTCAAAGTAATCCAGCCCAGGCTTCTGTAAAAAGCCTCTTGATACTAATCTTGCTTTGTGTTTGCCAATTGATCCATCTGGATTTAGCTTCTGATTGAAAACCCATCTGACACTGATGGATTTCTTGCCTTTTGGAAGTTCAGCCAGCTTCCAAGTCTTGTTTCTCTCTATAGTATCAAGTTCTTCTTTCATGGCCTGCAACCAGACTTTCTTCTTAAGAGCCTCTTTCGTACTCACGGGTTTATAGTCTACTAACATTGCACACTAAATAACTTCTCCTTCAGAGTCTACTTCACTGTCTTGCAACATGTCAAACTCTGCAAATCTTCTTGGGATGCTTCTGACTCTTTGTTGCCTTTGAACCAGACCTGCATAACTTTGGACACCGAAACTTTCCCCTTCAGAAGCACTTGCTTCAGAAATTGGACTTTCTCCAGAACCTTGACTATATTCAGAGTCTGGATCACCATCCGAGTTAGAGTCAGAATCATCTTCTCCTTCTGTATCTTCTTCAGAGTCAGAGTCTTCATCAGCTTTAGAAACATGTATTTTTGACTTTTCTTCAGAAGTTCTCTCATCATAGTTAGGACGAGACTTTTCCCAATTCCAAACTTCTGATTCCTCTATAATGACGTCTCTACTGAACTCAACTTTGTTAGTTTCTGGACAATAAAGTTTGTACGAACCTGTACTGTGGTACCCCACCAGCAACATCACTTTACTTCTATCATCCAACTTCTGTCTTCTGGGACATGTTTGTAACATACAGAACCAAACACCTTCAAATGACTAACACTTTTATTATCTCCAGTCCACTTCTGAATAAGAACTATTTCCTTCAATTTCTTCGTTAGACATCTGTTGAGCACATAACATGCAGTTACAACAGCTTCTCCCCACAGAGTATGAGGAAGCTTCTTCTCTTTCAGCATGCTTCTCACCATATCAAATAAAGTACGGTTTATTCTTTCAGCAAGACCATTGTGTTGAGGATTATAGGGAGCAGTAACCTCATGCTCAATTCCATTTTCCTCACAGAAACTTCTGAATTCTGTGGAGTTATACTCACCACCACCATCAGTTCTAAGAATCTTCGGAGTCTGGCCACTATGATTCTCAGCCTTCAGTCTGAACTTCTTAAATTCAGCAAACACCTCGTGTTTGAACTTTATGAGAGATACCCATGTCATTCTGGCGAACTCATCAACAAATGACACAAAATGTTTATTCCCTCCAGTCGATGCTACTGGAAACGGACCGCACACATCAACATGCACTACTCCCAAGACATGTTTTGCTCTTGGAACTACTTCTGATGCAAATGGTAATCTTGGTTGCTTCCCTTCCATGCACACCTTGCATGACTTTTCAGGATTCTTGATTGTAGGAATTCCATGTACCAAATTCTTTGATTTCAGATGCCCTAAACTTCTGAAATTCAGATGACTAAATCTTCAGTGCCACAACTCACTCTCCTTGACAACACTTGTTGCACTAAGACATTCAAAGTCTACAGTTCTAACATTCACCTTGAATGTTCTGTTTCTTCCCTGTTCTGACTCCATAATCAACTTCTGATTACAGTCACACAACTTCATAAGATTTTCCTTCATGATAACTGAAAAACCTTTCTCAATCAGTTGTCTCACACTCATCAGATTGCTTTTCATGCCAGGTACATACCATACATTCTGGATCACTGCTGCTTTTCCATTGTTTAGAATGATTTTGACATTTCCCTTCAGAATCAGAAAATGAAATTTCACTGGTTCCTCATCAGATTCATAAGCCATAAATAGCACAAGTTCATCATCTGAATCTCCTCTGACTACATTTTCTTCTTCTGACTTTCTTTCTTTGTTTGACCAACAATCTTTGGCATAGTGACCAAAGTTCCTGCAACAGTAACACTGAACATTCTTCTTGTCAGACTTCTCCTTTCCCCTTTGGACATTCTTTTGCCTATTAGAGTTTGAAGCTTCTGACTTTTGACCACCATTAGTTTTCTTTCTGGCTTCTGACCAAGTCTGCTTCTGATGCTTTTTACCAGAAGTTACTTTCAGAGCCTGCTGCTCTACTTCCCTCTCAGAAGTTCTTGCAGTCATACACAACTCATGCGATTCTAGACTACTTTGCAGCTCTTAAAATCTCATGGTGCTCAGATCTTTGGAATGTTCAATTGCCACCACAATGTAATCAAACAGAGAAGTTAAAGATCTCAAGATCTTCTCAATGATTATTTGTTCGGAAAGGGTTTCTCCACAAGCTTTCATCTTATTAGTGATCAGAATCACTCTAGAGATGTACTCAGAAACCTTCTCGTTGTCCTTCATGTTCAGATTCTCATATTGCTTTATGAGAGGCTGAAGCTTCACCTTCTTCACTAATGCGTCACCACCGTAACATCTGACCAGTGTGTCCCATGCAGCCTTCGCTGTTTCAAAAACAACAATCTTCTTAAACACATTCGCATCCACACATTGATGGATGTAGAACAACGCCTTCTAATATTTTTTTCTCAGCGCCTTCTGTGCTACCTTCTGTGCCTCTGTTGCGTCTACTTCTAACAGATTATAGCCATCGGTGACAAGATCTAACACATCTTGAAAACCAAATAACACACACATCTGGATCTTCCAACGATTCCAGTTTTTGCCATCAAATACTGGAAGCTTGGAATGGATATCACCGTTGTTTCCGTTCATCTTCAACCTTGTGCAATTTACGCAGAAACTCAATAAAAACAATGTTTTCCAAATCCCAGAATTTCTAACCAGGAGCTCTAGATACCAATTGTTGGTGCACAAAGAAGATAAAAGGCAAAATGAATATTTACTGACAGCTTCAAAAATAAGAATTTACAATGAATTACAATAACCTACTCCACTAGGCTATTTATACACAAAATTAAATCTAAAATATATCTTCTAACAAAGATATAAGAAGATCTAAGATATATATCTTCTAACAAAGATATAAATAATCTAAAAGATATTCCTAAATATAAATTAATATCTAATTAATTATAAAATCTAAATTAATTCTAACACACACAACCTAAACCAACACCGGACAACACAAAGCAGAACCTAACGTGCAATAATTTCAGATATGGCTTAAGAAGAACAAAGAAAAGACGAAGCTGATAAAGAAACAAAAAGCAAAGTTGAAGAGAAGAGTCGAACCGAGCATACTCGAGTCTTTGTTTTTTATGTGATTTCTTTGTGATTTATCCGTTTATAATTTCCATTTTTTCTGTTGATTTTCGCCTTGTAATCTGTAATACTTGAACATAGTGAAATTGGGAGCATGGGGGATCCGATTGGGGTTGAGGGTTTGTTGTTTGCTCTTGTTTGAATTGTTGTGTTATTGTTTGAGTATAGTTAAAATTTATAAAAATCATATAAAATATATTTTATTCTTTCCTTAAGTTTAACAACTGTATCATTCTAAAGAATGCTCAACTAAATTATTAATCCTACAACATTAATAAAAGTACACAAACTATCACCACTAAACAAAATTCAAACCAACAACTCTTAGCAAAATACTTTTATGTTTTTGAGGAACGCCTTTCAATTTGGACCACATGTCTAAATTTAAAACAAGTTCGATCATCAGACTATTGATGAAACAACAATGTACATAAAATTCTTAAAGTTTTTGAAGTGTACACGTTACTACAAGTTTTTAACTTGGATTTAGTAAAGTTCTTTTTTATATAAAAACTTTTTAAATAAAATAAAAGTTATATAGAAATATCAGACAATCCGATAATAAAATGTATCACTATTTTTTTAGATGAAAAAATCAATCCTCTTAAAATATAAATTGATCTATTTAATAAATTAAACTAAAATATAAATGTCTTTTTTTCATTTATAATAAAAAAAGTAAAAAGATAGAACAAAATTAACACAAATTATTATCATTATTACTATTATTATTATTATTATTATTATTATTATTATTATTATTATTATTATTATTATTATTATTATTATTATTATTATTATTATTATTATTATTATTATTATTATTATTATATATTTAGACTAATTTACGCTAAAAAACCCTACACACTTATAATAAAGAGAATAAGAATAAAACTTTTTTAAGAAAACAAAACTTAATAAAAAAATAAGACTTTTCTTAAAAATAATTAATATTATTTTTTCTTATGAGTAATGAATAATATTTGTTGAAAGTAATTTCTTGTGTGAAAGCAGTTTGTTCGATAGAGACAATAAAGTGTCGAAGTAGGTGTGTCGAAAATGTTATACACATATTTGATTTGTTTTAGATTTATATAGATTTGATTTAGATCTAAAATAGATATATTTGATTTAGAATCAAATTAGGTATTTTGGGCTTTTATAATTTTGGGCTTTGGCTTAGGGAGCAAGCTAACCTAAATCTATAAATAGAGGGAGTAACCCCTAATTTTGTAATCAAGTCAATTCATTGTAATCACAGAATTTGCAGTTGTAAGTGATTAATAAAGTTTTCCACAGTTTGTGGACAGAGAGAAACTCTGTAGAAAATAATTGTCTTATTTCTTTTATTTTATTTTATCATAATTCATTGTCATTGTGTGGTGATATCAATCTTGTTCATCAAGATTGATAGAAATTCATCATAGATATTTGGTGGATTTTCAACATCTGGTATCAAGAGCTCGGTTAATCGATTCAAGGGAAGTATCGATCAAGAACGATTGAGGAAGAAGAAGAACTCACGATGGCGAATTATCGGAATGCAAATTATCCAGCAACTCTACCAATTCTAAAAGTAGACAACTATGAGAATTGGTGCAAACATATGAAAATTTTATTCAGGTGTCAAGGTCTTTGGGATCTTGCAAATGATGGATTGGATGCGCTTGGAGAAAACACTTCAGAAGAAGAAAAGAAGAAACACACAGAATCTGAGAAGCTGAGTTATAAAGTACTCTTTATATTTATCAATGTCTGAGTCCATAAAATTTTGAAAAAGTGAGTGATTCAGAATTTGCAAAAGAAGCTTGAGAGGTTCTTGAGAAGTCTTTTGGTGGTGCAGAAAAGGTGAAAGAAGTGAGGTTACAAACTCACAAGAGAATGTATGAATTGCTTCAGATGGAAGATAGTGAGAGCATATCTGATTTCTTCACTAGGGTTACAAAACTAGTGAATCAAATCAAGGTATGTGGAGAAACATTAACAACAAAAGCTGTTGTTTCGAAGATCTTGAGATCTTTGACTCCTAAGTACGACCATGTGGTGGTGGCTATAGAAGAGGGGAAAGACTTGTCGAAATTGACAAAGGAAGAGCTTCAAGGGACGCTTGAATCTCATGAACAAAGAATGACTGAAAGAGCTGCATGTAATTCGAAGAGTGATGTGACTTTACAGGCACATTCAACAAGAGAAACCAAAGGCAAAGGAAAGTGATTCGACAGAGGTAGAGGCGGCTACAACAAATCGACTGGTATAGGAAACCAGAACGAAGGAAACATGTTAAATCAGAGAAGACCATACCAAGGCAACCAAAGAGGTGGTGTTACAAATATAGGAAGAGGTGGTGATCGAAAACCTGGCAAGAGTCAAATTCAATGTTACAATTGTCAAAAGTATGATCACTATTCGAGTGATTGTCCAGAAAAACGAAAGAATCAAGAAAGTGATGCAAAGTTTGTAAAACATGAAGAGATGATGCCGATGGTCACAACAAGAGATGAAGGTAGATTCAAGGACCAATGGTACTTGGATTCATGATGCTCATCACATATGTTTGGAAGGAAAGACTAGTTTGTCAACATAAAGCCTTCAATGAAAAATATGGTAAAATTCGCAAATGACAATACCCTAGCAGCTGAAGGTATTGTCATTTGCGATCTCAACTGAAAGTTCGATCCACCATGTTCATGGTGATCTCAGCAAAACCAAACTACAATCTGCTCTTGGGTCGAGAGTGGATACATGGCATCGGTGCAGTGCCATCCTCGATGCACCTGAGGGTCACAATATGGCGCCCCGATGGTATCATGGAAAACATTGAGGCAGATCATAGCTATTACTTAGGCGAAATCAACAGTGTCGAAAAGAACAGTTTCGACAGAAATTTGGCTCATATAGGGCCATGTAATCCACCTGAGTTTGATCTAAACCCAACACCTTCTGCTCTCTATACATGCACTCTGACTACGGTTTTCATTGGGATAGAGAAGACTTGTCAAACGTCGACTTTGGAGGAGTTGATGATATACGGCCAACTGGTTGGGGAAGTGAGTTTGGTGATGATGACTGAGTCACAAACTTTGCGAACGATTTCGGCATATGTAGCCGAAAGCAGAATGATAGCGGCCTTGGAGGCTGAAGTTAAGTATATGGCTCTCGAAGCCAATGAACAGGTCCCTTCTCAAAAAGGCCCTGGGAAAGATTTCGACCCAGAGCCTCCCGACTTAGAAATGAAAGACCTTCGAGATCAGAGGTTAGACGCCATCTATGATGATGAACCTCTAGGTTTCGAAAAGGACCTGTTGGCGAACAATGTTAAAATGTTAGAGCAAGACCCTTTGGAAGAGGTAAACCTAGGCGAAGGTCTTGTAAAAAAATCCGACGTACATCAGCGCGAAGATAGATCCAGGACTCAGGGTCGAAATGATCCAATTTCTAAAAGAGTTCAAGGATTGCTTTGCATGGGATTATGACGAGATGCCTGGTCTCAACAGAAGTTTGGTAGAACTACAATTGCCAATAAAGCCTGGAAAGAAGCCCGTCAAGCAAACTCCAAGGTGTTTTGCCCTAGAGATTTTGTCAAAAATCAAAACGAAAGTCGAAAGACTGCTGAGATGCAAGTTCATCCGAACGACCAAGTATGTCGAATGAATTGCAAATATCGTGCCTGTTATAAAGAAAAATGGTACCTTAAGGGTGTGCATTGATTTCAGAGATCTGAATGCTGCAACACCCAAAGATGAATATCCAATGTCGGTGGCGGAAATGCTTATCGATTCTGCCCCTGGTTTCGAGTACATGAGTATGCTTGATGGCTACTCTGGATATAATCAAATCTTTATTGCTGAAGAGGATGTGCCGAAAACAGCATTCCGTTGCCCTGGGGCCTTAGACACTTACGAATGGGTAGTGATGCCCTTTGGCCTGAAAAATGCAGGGGAAACATATCAAAGAGCCATGAATTCGATCTTCCATGATTTTATTGAAACTTTCGTGCAGATTTATATTGATGATATTGTTGTCAAATCTGTTTCAGGGAAGACTCACATGGATCATCTTCGACAATCCTACGAGAGAATGAGACACTATGGTCTGAAGATGAACCCTCTAAAGTGTGATTTTGGTGTCAAAGCAGGAGATTTCTTAGGCTTTGTGGTCCATAAAAAGGAAATCGAGATAAACCAAAACAAGACCAAATCCATCTTGGAAGCCAAAGCGCCAACTAACAAGAAGGAATTGCAATCCTTACTTGGGAAGATAAATTTCTTAAGGAGATTTATATCCAACCTCAATGGGAAAACACAAGACTTCTCTCCATTACTTCGACTCAGCAAAGGAGGATTTGAATGGGGGAAAGAACATCAAGAAGCCTTCAACAAGATCAAAGAGTACCTCACCAAGCCACCTATTTTGGTACCTCCTTGTCGAAGTAGAAGCATGAGATTGTACATAGCTGCGTCTGATAAAACTTTAGGGAGCATGCTGGCTCAAGAGGATGAGCATGGTGTTGAAAGGCCCATCTATTACCTCAGTAGAGTTTTAAATGATGCAGAAACTAGATATAACGAGGTTGAAAAACTATGTTTATGTCTTTATTTTTCATGTACAAAACTTAAGAAATATATAAAGCCAGTTGATGTTTATGTTTCGTCTCATTTTGATGTTTTCAAATATATGTTGTTGAAACCCATTTTGCACAGTAGAATTGGCAAATGGGCACTTGCATTAACTGAGTACTCATTAACCTTTATGCCTCTCAAGGATATGAAAGGTCAAGTGGTAGCAGACTTTATAGTCGACCACTCTATACAAGAGGAATCACTGAATTATTTGGAGATTGAACCTTGGAAGCTATACTTTGATGGTTCTAGTTATAAAGATGGAACTGGAGTCGGGGTCCTCGTTATTTCTCCAAGCAAAATTCCAACAACATTTAAGTACAAGATAGAAGGGGATTGCTCTAATAATGAGGCTGAATATGAAGCGTTAATCGTAGGCCTTGAAATCTTGTTGGAATTGGGGGTAACTCAGGTCGAAATAATGGGAGAATCAGAGTTAGTCCTAAAACAAATTACGAAAGAATACAAATGCATAAAAGAAAATCTTATCATGTATTTCGTAATAGCCAGACGGTTATTGAAAAACTTCGAGGTAGTTAACATTCGACATATACCCAGATTGGAAAATCAAGTAGCTAATGACTTAGCGCATGGTATAAAGTTTCGAAAGATAAACTACAACAAGCGATCAAAGTTAGAGGAAGAGTAGCATCCTGTTAGAATATAGTTTGATTCTACAACCCTTGATTAGAGTTTTGATGATAACAAAATACAAAGAATAAATAAATTCAAAGATATATATATATATATATATATATATATATATATATATATATATATATATATATATATATATATATATATATATATATATATATATATATATATATATAAAACAAATATGCTTCTTAAAATTATGTTTTGTATATACAGAAGTTCTGCTAGAATCAGCATCAGAAGATCAGTAATATGTGCTACACGCTGAAGCTACCAGATTATACGTTGAAGCTTGATGACCAGAATCTGCGCATAAACAAAAACGCTCTGACTCTGATCAAAGATCTTTACCAAGTCATCAACACTCTGAAGCGTTATCATAAGTTAAAGAAAAGAAGACTCTGAAGCGTTATTAATTATTCAAGACAGAATTAAATGCTAACGGCTCTCTTCAGACAAGATCTTCTTCAAAAGGAAAGTGCGTTATTGTCATTAAATTGGCTTTATGGACAACGTATCTTTGCCTTGCCTATATAAACAAGTCTTCTTGAGAAAAGACAAATGCATGCACTTACATAATTTTCCAAGCCTTCAAAATCACGCTTATTCAAACGCTTTAGCAAATTCAGTTTACTTCAAGCTTAAGTTGTGTAATTATCATAGTTGTGATATATTGTTTTGTTAGAAAATGTTAACACATCCTTGTTCAATTATTTGTAAAAGATTTCCTTGAGATAAACCGGTTTATGGTTATACTCAAGAAGACTTTAACAGTTGTTAAAGTAGCTGTTGTAATTCTTTGAGAATAGTGGATTAAGACCTCATTGGAGAGAGGCGAAATCACCTTGACGGGTGGACTGGAGTAGTTTGAGATCAAACGAACCAGGATAAAAATACCGTGTATTAAAGCTGTTTATTATTTAATCCGAGTTTTTTAAATTCAACCCCCCCCCCCCTTCTTGTGTTTTTCACATCTTCACATCCACTAAGTTGTCTCCAATAGATTTGAGGACCACAACGTTGGGATGCACTGATCACGAAAATTTTGAAATTTGGTTCATAGACAATCTAACAGAACAAGATTGGAGAAAGCCTATAGTAGATTATTTATAAAACCCAACGGCTTCGACAGAACGAAAAATAAAATATAGAGCACTGAGCTATGTACTGATGGGAAATGAACTATTCAAGAAAACACCTGAAGGCGTGCTTCTGAAATTCCTAAGTGAAACAGAAGCGTACATAGCTCTTTCCACCATACACGCCGGGGCGTGTGGAACACACCAAGTAGGCCAAAAGATGAAATGGTTGTTGTTTCGACAAGGACTATATTGGCCCACTATGTTAAAAGATTATTTTGAGTTTGCAAAAGGATGCCAAGAATGTCAAGTACGTACAAGTATTCAGCATGTGCCGGCGAGTGAACTTCACTCGATTGTGAAACCTTGGCCTTTTAGAGGATGGACTTTAGATCTTATTGGAGAAATTCGACCAACATCTTTTAAAAGCCAGAAATATATATTGGTGGGCATTGATTATTTTACTAAGTGGATTGAAGCAATCCCTTTAGTCAATGTAGACCAAGAGAATGTCATTGAACTCATTCAAAAGTACATTATATATAGATTTGGAATTCCTGAAACAATAACTACAAACCAAGGATCAGTCTTTACTGGTCGAAAGATGCAAGACTTTGCTGCAGAAATGGGATTCAAATTGTTAATGTTTACACCTTATTATGCGCAAGCTAATGGCCAAGTTGAAGCAGCAAATAAAGTAGTGATCAGTTTAATAAAGAAACGCGTGGGAAAGAAACCTAGAAACTAGAACAAAACGCTAGATCAAGTTCTATGGGCGTGTCGAACTTGTCCTAAAGAGGCCACAGGAACAACACCATTTCTCCTAACTTATGGTCATGATGCAGTGTTGCTAGTTGAAATCCACCTACAGGCGAAGAGGATTCAGATACATCAAGATATTCCTTCTGAGGTCTATTGGAATATGATGTTAGACGAACTAGTTAACCTGGACGAAGAAAGGTTGAAAGCTCTGGATCTTTTGAGACTGCAGAAGAAATGGGTTGAGAAATCCTATAATCGCAGAGTAAAACCTAAGACATTTCTGCCTGAGGATCTAGTATGGAAGGTAATTCTTCCGATGGATCGAAAAGATAGAAATTTGGGAAAATGGTCTCCTAAGTGGGAAGGACCTTTCAGGATTATCCAAGCTTTCTCTGGTGGAGCCTATGAGATTGAGGAGTTAAATGAAGATCAAAGACTTCTGAGGGTGAATGGTAAATACTTAAAAAAATATAGACCTATGCTTCAAGAGGTCAAAATACCTAATATATAATCAGCGTCAAATAGAGAATGCCAAAATGGAAACTTAAATTTTCATTAAAATAGCCAAAATGGCTTTGAAGTCATTACAGCGAGTGATTACATAGATGAAAGAAACATGATTCAAAAAGGGAGATTTGCCTTGATCTGAAGGTATTTAATTCTTTGTAATTCCAGGCGCCGATCACATAAAGACTTCGATTGATAAAGGGTTTCAAGATTAGCATCGAGTGATTGGGCCCGATCAACGTGTCTTAACCCTTCAGCCAGTTCCTCTTGGCTCTCTGACTCAGTGTTAACAGCGAGGAGTTATTCCTTCTTTTTATCATTGGCATCAATCTTAGCTTCCAACTCTGCAATCTGCATCCTCATTTGAGCAGTGTCTCGATCTATCTCTTCAGCCTCTTTCTGTCTAGCCTCCTGGGCCTTCGACAACCCTTTTACTTTAGAAGCTGATTTGATAGCAGCGTGCTAGGCAGTAGCCACATGACTGTTGGTTTCTTCAATCTCACGATTAAGAGTCCTTAGACGGTTATAGTCCGCTGACACTTGGTCAATAATGGAGATTAAATCCAAGATAACGCTGGCCACGTCTGGAGAAGCAATGAGGAGATCGACAACCCTCTGAGTAGTCTTCAGAAATGAAGGAGCAGTGGGTTCCCCCTCCAGGGTTAGCATTAAATCTCTTTTGAAGATTTGTGCCTTAACTTTCTGAAGGGCCTCATCCAGAGGAGAGGTCGAAGTAGACTTTCCAGACGCAGTTGAGACACTGTGGTCAGAGGAACTCTCTCGACCTTCTAGAATTGCAGTCAAATAGCCTAAAGGATTTTGCTGTTTCATTAAGGCCAAATCCTCTTTAGTTCTAGACCCTGTCAAAGGGACACTTTCGTTGACAGCAGCAACCACGTTGGCTACCTGTTCTGGAATTGCTTCAGTGTCTGTAGGATTTTGGGTCCCTTCAGCAGAGCCTTCTCTACCATCAGCTTATGGAATCCTTTCATCTTGACTCCCCACCTCCAGTACACTTTCCCTCTCTATCACAGTCTCAGCATTGAGGGTCCCTTCCTCTTCAGTTTCCTGTGCGTCAACCAACGGAGCCCTATTTTCTTCATGATTTCCTATAGGGCCTTCTTCATTGACTTCCTCTATGGTTTCATGCTGAAGTTCAGAAGTTTGATTCACTTCATCAGCTGAACTCATGAAAGAGCCTTTTGCTGAAGAAGGCCTATAAGTAGGCTCTCCCTCACTATTTAATAGAGTGACAGGGCCTTCAACAGGAGTAGGGCTTGTTTGGAGGTGCCAACAGTATCCTGAAGGTTAAAAGAAGTTTGTTTCTTTTAGAATTCTCATAAAGAAAAAGGGTAGTTCAAGAAGTAAGTGATAGTCTGTCGAAGCAAATACCTGAATTGGGACTTCAGCACCAGGACTGGAATTATCGCTCTCGTTGGGATTGTTTAGCCTGGCAACTACTTCCTGTTCAGTAGGCTCTTTGATAACTATATGAGGAGGCCTCGTAGCTGTAGTATTAATTCTAATTTTGGGACGAGGCTCAATGACAGGAACTGGTTTCTTTAACCTTTGTCTTTTCAGACGAACAGGAGGAGATTCCTCTTCTTTGTTATTAGAGATTTCGATCTCCTGGACCTTCAGTTTTTTGGGGGTAGTTTTCTGAATACCCAGAAAGACAAGTCGAAGAAATCAGTACCCATGTCAGATGATCGTGAAGAATAAGGGTATAGAAGAAAGTAAATACCTTGGGAGAAGGGTTAACAGAAGGGTCTCCCCCTTTTGTGCTTTCAACAGCCTTTTTCGAAGTGGTCCTCTTGACAACTATACAAAAAACGAAGATTAGTCGAGCGTCGAATGATTAAATCTGAGGCAAAGAGAAAGAAAAGAAGTAATACCTTTATTGAACCTGTCAAGGACCAGTTTGAACGCTTCACGAAGGTGGTGGGCGAAGTCCTTCTCATTGAAGAACTCTCATCATAATACTGTCTCCACCACCCTTCAAAATTTCCAGAACTCAAAAAATTGAGATTAAAGTCGAATATGGTTAGTACGGTTCGACCAACGTACATACCAATATGCTTGGTAGCGACATCTTCTGAGTAGTCTGCGTTGTAAAATAACAGCAGTTTCTCTCGAGGCTAAACGGGTGAGGGAAGTGACTGGACAATGCCAAATTGTCGAGAGACAAGATTTGGTTGATAAGCAATCAAGCTTAATTGATTTTTGGAGCTCTTGAATCTCAATGGCATAATTCTAGGTCGAAGAAACGACTCCCACCTGCCCACGTATTCATCGTTCAGGTCTTCCTTCTCAGTCGAAGGAAATGGTCTAGTAAACAATTATGGGCCGACTTTTCGACTGGAAAAAGGAGCCATGGTTGAAACAAAACGCTTGCGTTCCGCAAACATCATCGCGAAACTTGTGAAAGCCTTTTGAAACTGTTGGCCTTCATCATTAGGAGTCAGCAATGCAAGTTTGGTACCTTCGACCCTCTTGTTCAGGATTTCTGGGGCCGCTTCATTGATCTTATTCTTCTGGGGAAGAAAATATTCAAAGGTGGCATTGAACCAAAGTTGGAGAAGCCAGAAAGGGCCAGAGACCAGAAAGCTTTCCCTATCCCCTATGACTTTGAGTTGAGTCACACCATTGCTGATGGACTCATATAGATTGGCTAAAATCAATTCGGCCAGACAAAGGGGATAGCCATGATGAAGTTGCGTCGCGAGCGTGAGCATTTTCTTAGTCACCTGAAGTGACTTAGTGCAGAAGAAGAAACGAGATAACCACATAGCCAGAAAAGCTATATGTTCCATCTCCGACACAATACTGGAGGATTTATCATGGAAGTGGTTGATAAAAGTGGTGTAGGTGGGTTTTGTAGTTGCAAACCCAATAACATCTTCAGATAGATCCCCAGGAACGAAATAATCGCCAGTCGGTCGAAGACCGGTAATCGCTACTATGTCGAAGAGGGTCGAGGTCATCATCCCACAGGGAAGATGAAAGGTGAAGTGTGCGCTATCCTAGAAATATAGCAAAGATACCAACATGAGAGGACAATAAGACAATCCTGTCTTCGACAACATCACCAAATCGTAAATTCCCATTTCCTTCCAGACAGAGGTTTGTGCCTTATCCACCTTATTTAACCAATCTGAATACTTTGAGGAGAAATAGGGCATGGTCGAAAGATCCAGGTCCCTTTGTTCATAAATTGAAGGTTAATGTCCTCCGTAGTCTGAATTTGTTGCTGGTTGGCCGGAGTTGCGTCCTTAGGATCTTCCCTAGGCTTCTTCGCACAACCTATAGGTTTGAGTCTTGGATGGGTAGAGAAGAAGGCACAATTCTTCATAGGATTCTCGACACATGTGGACAGAGGACCAGACATAGCGTATATGTCTTCAGAGTACCTAATGGGAATGAGGAGTTGGGAATCATATACTTCTCGCCTTTCCCTCGTCATGGGTTCAGAAACAAACCGTAGCCCATTAGTCGAGGAAGGAGAAGGGTTGGTAGGAAAGATCTCTGGTTGGCTTTGGATATCGTCAGCATTTTTAGGTTTGGGATTGCTTGGTGCATTAGAAAGGAAAGCCGTTTTTGCAGATTTGAAAGAAGCGAAGTTGACAATGTAAGGTGTTTTAAGCAGAAGACTTGGAAATACTTAGAGTTGTGAAAGTTCCAAATGAAAAGGCTCAAGAGTATTTATAGTCTTCAGAAAGGGATATGTCTCGTCAAAGCCATTTAATGCTATGAAGATAGTGGGGCACGTGGCGAAGCATGAAGCGGTTATCGTGCAGATGATGGGAAACGTTTTGACATGCTTGCCTAGGTTCTAGGAATATGGTCATCATGGCAGCGTGGTAACGGCAGTTGGAAAAGATATCTTGGAGAAAGAGTAATGATGGGTTTTCGAAAGCAGCAGCTGTTGGAAGACGAAAAGCGCACGTCAAGCCTTTATGGATAGCAAGAGAGACAAGTGTCGAACGGAAAGATCAAAGAACAACTATTTCTTTGGGTGTCGAAATATACATTCTTGGGGGGCAATTTGTTGGCTCCTGAATTCGACACCTACTATATTTGGTCTTTTAGACCAAAACTGGAATAAATAAAGCCAAGCTGAAGAATGTTTCGACGTGTGAAATGACTTAGAAAAAAATATAAGTTATATTTGAGTCTTCGACCAGGGCTCACTTTCAAGATTTCGACTGAGAAGGTCTTATGACCTTCGACTAGAAGAGAATATCCTCGCGTCGACACAAAAGGCGAGGGACATTTGAATTTGAATTATTGGAGGGAAAGACAGTTTCACCAGTGGCTAAAGAGAAGCAACGTGGCTGGAAGCTAGAGGTCGAGGGACATGCAGAGGACACTTGTCCTCATCTTAGCGCATAACCACCCCTCGACGGTTACATAGTTTTTAGTATAAATTAGGAAACCTGTGTAGTTTTTCGGTGTGTTCAACCTATTGTGCTAGTTACTCAAATATTGTCCAAGTACCCGCTGTGTGAGAAAGGATAAAGTGAGAAATGTACGTTGGAAACACCTCTTTTCATTAATAAAAGTATTTTACATTGCTTTAATCTTATTCTGCAAAGTTGCTTTTCCTGCACCTCTACCTGCATTTTTACATCTCTATTTACTTTCTTACTTTCCAAAACCACAAGTATCTTGTCTTTGGTCGAACGTGCGTTCTTCCTGGATTTCTTTTCTTACTCACGTCAACCCGGTATAAAAATTAGCATATGTTCTGGGATCAATCTGATGGATCCCGCGAGTAACCAAAAGGACTTTCCTTTTTTGAGGATCAACGGTTGTTTAACAAAAACCACGGTAAACAAATTGGCACACCCGGTGGGACGTTGCTAATTTTTATTAAACATCTTGTTCATGTTATTACATTTATTCTATACATTTATAACGTTGCATGTTATTAAGAAGTGGTAGAGTAACCAATGAGTGTACTGTTAAGAAGAAAAATAGCGAGAGTAGTATGGCTAACGAGCTAAATCATGGAGAAATACCTCCACCAACTACTGGAACAGTGGTTACTACCATCGTCGAAGGGAATATCCCAACTTCCATTGGATCAATACCGACGCTAACCACAAATCAAACAGGACCCTTACTTTCGTATGTGGGTCCAAGAGGTCCATTAGGAACGCCCCCACCAAGGGAAAATCTAGGACCTCGACCATTCGTGCCCCCAGGATTTTCGACAGCCTGGATGGGTTGAGAACAACCATATGGCATGCCAACCACTGAAATGGCTAGCCTTATGAACGCTGCTTCCACTTTTTCAGAACCTTTGGTGAATGCATCATCGCCATTATAGGGATCTAGAGCTAGTATGGAAAATTTGGGTAGAAACCAATCCTTAGGAGGGCCATCTCATACAATACCAAGCCTCACAAATGCTTCAACAACAATTTTGAGGCAACAAATGGACGAAAGTAATCATGATATGGTGCAAATGTTAGCACAAACTCTAAGTACAATGTTAAATCCCCTCATTCAAAATGCTACTCAGTCGAACCAACAAATGACAACAGAAATGACGCGCATGGCTGAATTCTTTGGGGTACCCCAAACTATTCAACAACCCCAGAGGATACCAATAAGAGCAAACCAAGGGGCAATCATGGAAGAGGATTTGATCGTTAATCCAAACCCTTAGATCCCTAGAGTAGAAATGGAACAACCGAGGGTCAAAATACCACGAAATCCCCCACCAATCCCTAGAGAAATCGATCAAGGAGTGATTATGGTAAATAGAAACCAAAACGCTGATGAGTTGATACAGCAAGTTTGACACTAAAATTACAGAACAGAAAATAATTTAACTGCCATAATCGAAAGGATTATGATTCAAAACGGGATGAACATTGTTTTTCACATACCAAACTTCACATCCCCATTGTCAAAATATATTCTGCAAACAGACTTACCCCCTAGGGGAAAGGTCCCCAAGTTTACCAAATTTTAAGGGGATACGACAAAATCTACTATCGAACATGTAGCTAGATATTTGATAGAGGTCGGGGAAATAGCAAACAACGAAAACCTTAGGATCAAATATTTCCCAAGTTCCCTAACAAAGAATGCTTTCACTTGGTTCACCACCCTCCCAGCCAATTCGATCCACAATTGGAACCAATTGGAAAGATTGTTCCATGAACAATTTTACATGGGACAGACCAAAATAAGTCTAAAAGAATTGGCTAGTGTGAAGAGAAGATTCACTGAGCCAATCGATGAGTATTTAAATAGGTTTAGATTACTTAAAGCCAGATGCTTTACCCAAGTGCCTGAACATGAATTGGTCGAAATAGCAGCAGGGGGCCTGGATTATTCAATTAGGAAAAAGTTAGATACTCAATACCTGAGAGACATGGCCCAACTGTCCGATAGAGTTCGACAGGTAGAACGCCTTAAAGCTGAGAAGGCTAAAGCTACCAAAACTCATCTAAGAGAAAGGGTAGCCTATGTCGAAATGGATGATAACGATCCAGAGATATCTAGTGATCCTATAGATGTTGAAGAAGGCGAAATAGATTTAGCAGAATTAAAACAAGGACCACCATATTCTTGTAAATTGCTAGTGCCATCAAATGGGAAAATCCTGTAGAGTCTGAGAAAAACAGCGACAAATTCCCTAAGAAAACTTATAGTTTTGATATATCCAAATGTGACGAAATATTCGATTTATTAGTTAAAGATAGCCAGATGATAGTGCCCCCAGAAGCAAAGTTGCCGCCTCTAGAACAAAGAAAGAAAAGAGGTTTTTGTAAATACCATAATTGTTTGGGCCATAAAACCTCATAATGTTTCCTTTTCAGAGATCTTGTTCAACAAGCCTAAAAGAAGGAAGGCTAAAATTTGCTGATAAGCCAACAATGAAAATCGACGCAAACCCACTGCAGATGGAGGCGCATTATGCTGAGCCAGTCGATATTCACATGGTGGAAGTTTCTGAAGACTTCATTACTAAACCCATCTTTGGAAGTTTTACTGGAAACATATCCAGGAAAACCATCGAAGGAGTGAGAAAGGCCACTGAAGGCCTAGATCTGAAAAAAGGAGCTGCCCAAGGCTCAAACAAAAAGGCCACTAAAGGCCTGAAACTGAATAAAAGGGTTACTGAAGACCCACACAAAAACAAAGGAGTTACTAAGGGCTCCAACAAAAGAACCACCACAAGTTCTTACTTGGCTGCTGTGAAAGGTTCGACAGAGGATTTAGAGGCCAAAATGCAGAAAATGAATCTTGTTGCCAAAAGAAACATGGAGGTCAACATGGTCGAAGTCTCTGACGCCAAGGCCTCAGAAGAAGCTATTCGAAAGGAGGATGTGAATAAAACGACATTTCCAAAAGAGAATGAAGATCTGGCAGACTTTCTACATAGATACCAGAAGAAAAAATCGGAAGTAATGTTGTGCCCTAGATGCAGCTCTATTTTCGACAAGAAAGCCGCAAAACACATATAAGGTATGAGAATTGTGAAAACGAAACAGGGCACCAATGCCCAACAAAGATTGGGTCCAGAAGTCAGATTCGATCCCAGAAGGGGGCATCAACAAGGATCCGTGAGTCAGGTAAAAAGGCCACCAACTTTTAGGCCTCTAACGAATGTACCTAGGGATACTTGGCTTAACACCATGGGAAGAAAGAGGCCAAATGAAGAGAGATGGCAGGCGTTCGATGTGCCAAGAGGTTCCTCTTTAGACTACAGAAAGGAGTACCATGCTTCTACGTCAAATAAAATGGCTCATATATCGAGCAATTACAAAGGGAAAAACCCTATGTCCCGTTCACAATGGAAAAGATTCCAAAGACGGCGAAAATCCCTACACACTTATAATAAAGAGAATAAGAATAAAACTTTTTTAAGAAAACAAAACTTAATAAAAAAATAAGAATTTTCTTAAAAATAATTAATATTATTTTTTCTTATGAGTAATGAATAGTATTTGTTGAAAGTAATTTCTTGTGTGAAAGCAGTTTGTTCGATAGAGACAATAAAGTGTCGAAGTAGGTGTGTCGAAAATGTTATACACAGATTTGATTTGTTTTAGATTTAGATAGATTTGATTTAGATCTAAAATAGATAGATTTGATTTAGAACCAAAATAGGTATTTTGGGCTTTTATAATTTTGGGCTTTGGCTTAGGGAGCAAGCTAACCTAAATCTATAAATAGAGGGAGTAACCCCTAATTTTGTAATCAAGTCAATTCATTGTAATCATAGAATTTGCAGTTGTACGTGATTAATAAAGTTTTTCACAGTTTGTGGACATAGAGAAACTCTGCAGAAAATAATTGTCTTATTTCTTTTCTTTAATTTTATCATAATTCATTGTTATTGTGTGGTGATATCAATCTTGTTCATCAAGATTGGTAGAAATTCATCATAGATATTTGGTGGATTTTCAACATTTGGTATCAAGAGCTCGGTTAATTGATTCAAGGGAAGTATCGATTAAGAACGATTGAGGAAGAAGAAGAACTCACGATGGCGAATTATGGGAATGCAAATCATCCAGCAACTCTACCAATTCTAAAAGTAGACAACTATGAGAATTGGTGCAAACATATGAAAATTTTATTCAGGTGTCAAGGTCTTTGGGATCTTGCAAAGGATGGATTAGATGCGCTTGGAGAAAACACTTCAGAAGAAGAAAAGAAGAAACACACAAAATCTGAGAAGCTGAGTTATAAAGTACTCTTTATATTTATCAATGTCTGAGTCCAGAAAATTTTGAAAAAGTGAGTGATTCAGAATTTGCAAAAGAAGCTTGGGAGGTTCTTGAGAAGTCTTTTGGTGGTGCAGAAAAGGTGAAAGAAGTGAGGTTACAAACTCATAAGAGAATGTATGAATTGCTTCAGATGGAAGATAGTGAGAGCATATCTGATTTCTTCACTAGGGTTACAAAACTAGTGAATCAAATCAAGGTATATGGAGAAACATTAACAACAAGAGCTGTTGTTTCAAAGATCTTGAGATCTTTGACTCCTAAGTACAACCACATGGTGGTGGCTATAGAAGAGGGGAAAGACTTGTCGAAATTGACAAAGGAATAGCTTCAAGGGACGCTTGAATCTCATGAACAAAGAATGACTGAAAGAGCTGCATGTAAGTCAAAGAGTGATGTGACTTTGCAGGCACATTCAACAAGAGAAACCAAAGGCAAAGGAAAGTGATTCGACAGATGTAGAGGCGGCTACAAGAAATCGAATGGTATAGGAAACCAGAACGAAGAAAACATGTTAAATCAGAGAAGACCATACCAAGGCAACCAAATAGGTGGTGTTGCAAATATAGGAAGAGATGGTGATCGAAAACCTAACAAGAGTCAAATTCAATGTTACAATTGTCAGAAGTATGATCACTATTCGAGTGATTGTCCAGAAAAACGAAAGAATCAAGAAAGTGATGCAAAGTTTGTAAAACATGAAGAGATGATGTCGATGGTCACAACAAGAGATGAAGGTAGATTCAAGGACCAATGGTACTTGGATTCAGGATGCTCATCACATATGTTTGGAAGGAAAGACTGGTTTGTCAACATAAAGCCCTCAATGTAAAATATGGTAAAATTCGCAAATGACAATACCCTAGCAGCTGAAGGTATTGTCATTTGCGATCTCAGCTGAAAGCTCGACCCATAATGTTCATGGTGATCTCAGCAAAACCAAACTACAATCTGCTCTTGGGTCGAGAGTGGATACATGGCATCGGTGTAGTGCCATCCTCGATGCACCAGAGGGTAACAATATGGCGCCCCGATGGTATCGTGGAAAACATTGAGGCAGATCAGAGCTATTACTTAAGCGAAATCAACAGTGTCTAAAAGAACAGTTTTGACAGAAATTTGGCTCATATAGGGCCATGTAATCCACCTGAGTTTGATCTAACCCCAACACCTAACGCCTTCTGCTCTCTATACCTACACTCCGAATACGGTTTTCAGTGGGATAGAGAAGACTCGTCAAACATCGACTTTAGAGGAGTTGATGATATACGGCCAACTGGTTGGGGAAGTGAGTTTGGTGACGATGACTGAGTCACAAACTTTGCGAAAGATTTCGGCATATGTAGCCGAAAGCAGAATGATAGCAGCCTTGGAGGCTGAAGTTAAGTATATGGCTCTCGAAGCCAATGGACATGTCCCTTCTCAAAAAGGCCTTGGGAAAGATTTCGACCCAGAGCCTCCCGACATAGAAATGAAAGACCTTCGAGATCAGACGTTAGACGCCATCTATGATGATGAACCTCTAGGTTTCAAAAAGGACCTGTTGGCGAACATTGTTAAAATGTTAGCGCAAGACCCTTTGGAAGAGGTAAACCTAGGCGAAGGTCCTGTAAAAAAATCCGACGTACATCATCGCAAAGATAGATCCAGGACTCATGGTCGAAATGATCCAATTGCTAAAAGAGTTCAAGGATTGCTTTCCATGGGATTATGACGAGATGCCTGGTCTCGACAGAAGTTTGGTAGAACTGCAATTGCCAATAAAGCCTGGAAAGAAGCCCGTCAAGCAAACTCCAAGGCGTTTTGCCCCAGAGATTTTGTTAAAAATCAAAACGAAAGTTAAAAGACTGCTGAGATGCAAGTTCATTCGAACGACCAGGTATGTCGAATGGATTGCAAATATCGTGCCTGTTATAAAGAAAAATGGTACCTTAAGGGTGTGCATTGATTTCAGAGATCTGAATGCTGCAACACCCAAAGATGAATATCCAATGTCGGTGGCGGAAATGCTTGTCGATTCTGCCGCTGGTTTGAAGTACATTAGTATGCTTGATGGCTACTCTGGATATAATCAAATCTTTATTGCTGAAGAGGATGTGTCGAAAATAGCATTCTGTTGCCCTGGGGCATTAGGCACTTACGAATGGGTAGTGATTCCCTTTGGCCTAAAAAATGCAGGGGCAACATATCAAAGAGCCATGAATTCGATCTTCCATGATTTTATTGAAACTTTCATGCAGATTTATGTTGATGATATTGTTGTCAAATCTGTTTCAGGGAAGACTCACATGGATCATCTTCGACAATCCTTCGAGAGGATGAGACACTATGGTCTGAAGATGAACCCTCTAAAGTGTGCTTTTGGTGTCAAAGCAGGAGATTTCTTAGGCTTTGTGGTCCATAAAAATGGAATCGAGATAAACCAAAACAAGACCAAAGCCATCTTGGAAGCCAAAGCGCCAACTAACAAGAAGGAATTGCAATCCTTACTTGGGAAGTTAAATTTCTTAAGGAGATTTATATCCAACCTTAATGGGAAAACGCAAGCCTTCTCTCCATTACTTCGACTCAGCAAATGAGGATTTGAATGGGGGCAAGAACATCAAGAAGCCTTCAACAAGATCAAAGAGTACCTCACCAAGCCACCTATTTTGGTACCTCCTTATCGAAGTAGAAGCATGAGATTATACATAGCTGCGTCTGATAAAACTTTAGGGAGCATGCTGGCTCAAGAGGATGAGCATGGTGTCGAAAGGCCCATCTATTACCTCAGTAGAGTTTTAAATGATGCAGAAACTAGATATAACGAGGTTGAAAAACTATGTTTATGTCTTTATTTTTCATGTACAAAACTTAAGCAATATATAAAGCCAGTTGATGTTTATGTTTCGTCTCATTTTGAAGTTTTCAAATATATTTTATCGAAACCCATTTTGCACAGTAGAATTGGCAAATGGGCACTTACATTAACTGAGTACTCATTAACCTTTATTCCTCTCAAGGCTATGAAAGGTCAAGTGGTAGCAGACTTTATAGTCGACCACTCTATACAAGAGGAATCACTGAATTATTTGGAGATTGAACCTTGGAAGCTGTACTTTGATGGTTCTAGTTATAAAGATGGAAATAGAGTCGGGGTCCTCATTATTTCTCCAAGCAAAATTCCAACAACATTTAAGTACAAGATAGAAGGGGATTGCTCTAATAATGAGGCTGAATACGAAGCGTTAATCGTAGGCCTTGAAATCTTGTTAGAATTGGGGGCAACTCAGGTCGAAATAATGGGAGACTCGGAGTTAGTCCTAAAACAAATTACGAAAGAATACAAATGCATAAAAGAAAATCTTATCATGTATTTTGTAATAGCCAGACGGTTGTTGAAAAACTTCGAGGTAGTTAACACTCGACATATACCCAGATTGGAAAATCAAGTAGCTAATGACTTAGCGCAGATCGCTTCCGGGTATAAAGTTTCGAAAGACAAACTACAACAAGCGATCAAAGTTAGAGGAAGAGTAGCATCCACTAAGTTGTCTCCAATAGATTTGAAGACCACAACGTTGGGATGAACTGATCACGAAAATTTTGAAATTTCTTTCATAGACAATCTAACAGAACAAGATTGGAGAAAGCCTGTAGTAGATTATTTACAAAACCCAACGGCTTTGACAGAATGAAAAATAAAATATAGGGCACTAAGATATGTACTGATGGGAAATGAACTATTCAAGAAAACACCTGAAGGTGTGCTTCTGAAATGCCTAAGTGAAACAGAAGCGCACATAGCTCTTTCCACCACACACGCTGGGGCGTGTGGAGCACACCAAGTAGGCCAAAAGATGAAATGATTATTGTTTTGACAAGGACTATATTGGCCCACTATGTTAAAAGATTGTGTTGAGTTTGCAAAAGAATGCCAAGAATGTCAAGTACATACAAGTATTCAGCATGTGCTGGCGAGTGAACTTCACTCGATTGTGAAACCTTGGCCTTTTAGAGGATGGGCTTTAGATCTTATTGGAGAAATTCGACCAGCATCTTCTAAAAGCCAGAAATATATATTGGTGGGCATTGATTATTTTACTAAGTGGATTGAAGCAATCCCTTTAGTAAATGTAGACCAAGAGAATGTCATTGAATTCATTCAAAAGTACATTATATATAGATTTGGAATTCCTGAAACAATAACTACAGACCAAGGATCAGTCTTTACTGGTCGAAAGATGCAAGACTTTGCTGCAGAAATGGGGTTCAAATTGTTAACGTCTACACCTTATTACGCGCAAGCTAATGGCCAAGTCGAAGCAGCAAATAAAGTAGTGATCAGTTTAATAAAGAAACACGTGGGAAAGAAACCTAGAAACTGGCACAAAACGCTAGATCAAGTTCTATGGGCGTGTCGAACCTGTCCTAAAGAGGCCACAAGAACAACACCATTTCGCCTAACTTATGGTCATGATGCAGTGTTTCTAGTCGAAATCCACCTACAGGCGACGGGGATTTAGATACATCAGGATATCCCTTCTGAGGTCTATTGGAATATGATGTTAGACGAACTAGTTGACCTGGACGAAGAAAGGTTGAAAGCTCTGGATCTTTTGAGACTGCAGAAGAAACGGGTTGAGAAATCTTATAATCGCAGAGTAAAACCTAAGACATTTCTGCCTGAGGATCTAGTATGGAAGGTAATTCTTCCGATGGATCGAAAAGATAGAAATTTGGGAAAATGGTCTCCTAAGTGGGAAGGACCTTTCAGGATTATCCAAGCTTTCTCTGGTGGAGCCTATGAGATTGAGGAGTTAAATAAAGATCAAAAACTTCTGAGGGTGAATGGTAAATACTTAAAAAAATATAGAACTATGCTTCAAGAGGTCAAAATACCTAATATATAGTCACCGTCGAATATAGAATTCCAAAATGGAAACTTAAATTTTCTTTAAAATAGCCAAAATGGCTTTGAAGTTATTACAACGAGTGATTACATAGATGAAAGAAACAGGATTTAAAAATGGAGATTTGCCTTGATCTGAAGGTATTTAATTCTTTGTAATTCCAGGCGCCGATCTCATAAAGCCTTCGATTGATGAAGGGTTTTGTACCCCAAAATTTGCCCTCCCATATTTCTCAAAACATTTCAAGAATGGTCTCCAAGTTGCCCAAAGTAGCCCAAGAGTTGGTCAGACAAGCTCTCTCCTAAGGCAGTCTACCCCAAATTAGGGTTTTGTGTTGCATCAAGATCCTTGAGTCCAAGTGGTCCCAAATGCTCAACAATGTCCTAATATGTTCTCAAGATCATCCATGTCAAGTTTCAAGCCTTGCAGAGGAAGCTTTGCTTAGTCAATTGCTTAAAGGTCCAAAAATCGACTGTGTTAGGGCAAAAGTCAACTGTTACCTACATACAGTCAAACTTCAAGATTTTTTGTCAACATCCTCATTTTGAAGTATATTTCATCATTTTATCAAGGGTTGATCATGATTCATCAAGGATTGCTCATAATTCATCAAGACCCAAAAGTTGCTAAATTAGGGTTTTGCAGGAAAAGTCAACCCAACTTTTACCAAGCATAAATTTCTCATACTTTATGAGAAATAACCATCCAAAGCTCATTTTTAAGAGGATTAAATTACCTACAATCCATATTCATCTCCCAAGATCAAAAAATGCACTCACAAGAAGTTATGAATTTGGACATTATAGGTCATTTTGAAAAGTCAACAAAAACACCTTTTTTGTCAAAGCTTCATACATGAGCATGGAATATCAAATTGAGATGAGACAAAAAGGGTTGATTATAGAACATCTCAAGCTTTCTAAAAAGTCCAAGAACACCTCCAAAGAGTCAAAATTGAGGAAGTTATGCATTGTTGAAGTTGGACTTTTTTGCAAAATTGCCAAAAGTCAACTATGCCCAAAACTTCAATTTTTGCCAAATGGGCCTATTCCTTTTCACTTGTTTTGAGTTGGAATTATAGCCCACGTGCTCTAGCCTTGCCCATGTGTCCATATCATATTTTTATTAATTATTTTGATTTTTATTTGAATTAATTTGAATTAAATCAAAACAAATCCAATAAAATCAAAAAAATATTGAAAACCAAAGATCTTGTGATTATTTCAGGCTTCATTATACATCTAGCAACATTCAAATTCGTGCCAAGCCTTAGAGTGCACAAAAAGATTGAGAAAAGGCAATTTTGGAAAGTTGTTCAAAGCAAATCAAATCCACATCAAAATTATTGAAAGAAGATTTGGACAGGGTATTCAAACCTAATGCATTATACAATACATAAGGAGGCGAGGCAGACAAAAATCAGGGTTGGAGATCAGTCATAGAGCGAGAACAAAAACTGAAAAATCAAGCAAAAAATGTGAGTTCGAAATCACTCCTAGAGGCAGTTTCAAGACTTGATACTTCTCCCAATCGCTTCCTGGAAATCTCAGGAACTTAAAGCAATCAAGACCAATCGTTTTCAAGCCCTCCAGTGCACTGTAAGGCCGTCACGGTATCATCTCTTTCTTGAAATTGATTAGCTTCATTCTTGCATATATAATGTAAAATAATTACATATTCTTGATCACCATATCATTTGCAAGCTTTTCATAAGAGCCAATTTCATTTATCTGACCTATATCATGAATCACCATTGCTAGGGTTTTGTATTTGGTTTTAGGGCTTTTTGTTACATGAATAATTGGCCTTCGTGAAGGGTACTATCTTGTTCAGGAGAACAAGACGAGCTCAACCATGGTGCTAGCTTCCATTTATGTTGCCCATGGAGGATTTTGGAGTGAACAATGCCTTTAGCAACGGACATTTGTCCATAGGTATAGGTTGTCAAACTTTTACCCACGGTGCCAGGAAGGAGACGACCCATGTGGCACCCCTCTATTGTCCTGTTTGAATTTCGCGCAAAAATTCCACTAATGCATTTGTTTTCTTATATTATTATTGATTTGTATTATATTAACAAATAGAAACACATGGCGTAGTGGTTACAAGTGGGACGTTTAAGGCGTTAGAGGCCGGAGGTCAGGAGTTCGATCCCTGCCTCCAGCATTTGTTATTTTTTCTAACAATTTCAGGTGATTCAGTGCACGCCTAAGCTGGAGATCCATCATACTCCCTCACCAATCAACACGCCAGATGGCCAGATGGCCAGATCTGGTGGCTATCATTGAAGGCACACCCTAGGCCAAGTCAATGCATACGCAGGGGATCACAAAAGTCAACATGGACTTCCCATGTGGGCCAGAATAATTGCTTTCTACACCTCCAAAATCAGGCCCATCTCATTCTTTTTTTTTATTTTGCTTATTTTATTTAATTATTTTATTTTGTTTAATTTAATTGCTAACCAATAAAATAATTTCTTTTTTTATCAAAAAATCACAAAAATATTTTTTATCCAATTAAATTTCAGAATCTTTATTTTTCATTAATAAATATTAATTAATTAATTAGGTTATTAATTCTAGATGACTTTAATTGATTTTGTAAATATTTAAAACTAATTAGAATTAATAGGTTTTAATCATTAATTTAATTATTTTATTTTCTTTCCTAAAATAACATAAACCCCAAAAATATGTCATTTAATATTTTTCATTAATTAATTTAGCATTTAATTTTAGGATTTAATTTCTTTTCTTAAAAATAAAAACAACAAAAACATTTTCTTTAATTAAAAGGGTCAAAACCCTAATTTCGCATTCGATTTAATTTCGCATCGCGCGCTTAATTTTTTTCTTTATCCAATTAATGTATCTGCTCCCGGTTTGTAATAATTAATTAGGATATTTATTTTTCCGCTTTTAAATTTCAAAGGGTTGCTTTTGGCGATGTAAATACCCGACGCCTTGTAATAATTTAGTTTAAATTCCGCATTTTAATTCTGCAAATTATACAACTGCTAGATGTTTGAGAATAGGGTTTGCATGACAAGAATGAATGCCTAATTTTAAAACGGTTAGATCACCCTAAACATGTGCAAAGATAAAAATAACTGAAAACAACACACTCGCACATGTGCACTCCTAGGGTACACCCCACTTGGTTGCCTTTGTACACGGTCATTGAGTATAGGTTATTTTAGAGGTCGCCCTCTTGTCTAAAAGATCATAAGTTACCTCAAAATGGTTGCCTCGGATATTGTTGCCTCAGATAAATGATCTAAGACATTAGGGTTACCACTAAGACATCCTAACATTGCTTTAGTGACCGTATGTCCCTCCTTCGAAACAAGCAAAGAAAGATTCTTTTTTTCTAGTAGGTAGATTAGTTCTCAGATACTTGCTCATCCAAAACAAAACTTTTTCACACTTACACTTTTTCAAACAAGTTTTCAAAAACACTTCATTACACTCTTGAAGACAGACGCAAGAGTTAAATCGAAGTCAAAACAAACTTTTCAAAACCCACAAGCACAAAGAAAACATTTTTAAAATGATGAGCAAGTACCTAAGAGCGCGTAGATAACTACGGATAGAAAGGGTGCTAATACCTTCCCTTTCTATAATCTACCCCCGTACTCATAAATATCTCGAAAAAGTAATTTTTCTGTGCTTTTTTCCTTTCCTTGTTGGATAAAATAAAAGTCGGTGGCGACTCTTGCTTACCGCGACATTTTGCGAATACAAAATGCAAAACGCGAACCAGCATTCCAAAAACAGTCAGTTCTTCCCACCGTATCACAAAGGGTTTCAAGCTTAGCATCGAGTGATTGGGCTCGATCAGCGTGTCTTAACCCTTCAGCTAGTTCCTCTTGGCTCTCTGACTTAGTGTTAACAACGAGGAGTTCTTCCTTATTTTTATCATTGGCAGCAATCTTAGTGTTGTACCCCAAAATTTTCCCTCACATTTTTCCTCAAGAAATCACAGCTTCAGGCGTTTCCTGATTTTTCAGATTGGCTCAAGAATCGGTCAAACAGACTTTTCTCGTCAGTCAGACAAAATTAGGGTTTTCATTGGTTTTCATGGCTCTCAAGCAGTTCATACAGTTTGTTTAAGGTTTGGTTGATTTTGGCTCTGTTTTGATCGGGCGAACGTTCTTTGGCATTTAATCAGGAATTAGGGTTTTTGTGCGCGCGTTCTCGGAAAGATTTAAATTCTACAGCACTTTTCAAGTTATGTTGAGATATGGATTGAAACATTGGGATTGAGTTCGCATTGTGTGATTAAATCAGTGAAAGGATACATTCAAATTGAATTTGCAGTGTTTGGTAAAAATCAGTAAAAAGGGGAATGCGTCTGATAAGTGGTTGTGATTAACTGTTGTTTTGCTTTGGAAGTTGGAAGTGCCAGGTTTAACTGATCAAATGCTAAGGCATTGTTTATTTAAATTATTTATTATTCTAAGATTAAATGATTGGAATTTATTTTCAATTATTTTAATTAAATAATTATAAATAATAAATAAACAATAGGAGGAAAAATAATTAATTGGATAAAGAAACTTTTATTAATTTTTAAATTAATTGTACAATTGTTTTGTTGTTTACAACAATGATTTTACATTTATTTAAACTTAAATAAAAAAAGCTATCCTAAACATTTTTCTAATCTTCAATTCTTCATCTGCCATCCCTTGCTCCAGTGCTCCATTCAATTTTTTATCTGCAAATGAAAAAAAGGAAAGTCAATAGCAGATAAATAAATAAAAGAGACAGATAAAATTACAGTTCATCATTAAGGGCCACTGATTGGGATCAGTTAACCCTCTCTGCAAATCACGGGATTTCTCCCGGTTCATAAAGAGGGACGAATATTTATTTGCTAAACTTTGAAAGAATGCACAAGTCAAATTGTCAAACTGCATAGTTCAAATCTCAAACAAACTGCATAGTTCAAATCTCAAACAACAATTGCACAGTTCAAATCAAACTAAGAGTCCAAATTCAAACTTTCTGTCAAAAATCCCAAACTATCCAAAAGGCTACCCAAGCTGTCAAAAAGAAGATATCAAAGATACAAAAAGTACAGGAAGCTGTCAAAAGAAGATTTGAAAAGATATCAAAGATAAGAAGCTGTCAAAAGAAGAGATAAAAAATGCAGAGAAAGCATGATATGCAAGCAACATATTTTCTCATCATTTCCCAAAGTGTGGCCCTTTCAGATAAAGTACAATGTAAACATTATTTTAATGCTAAACTGTACTGAAGAGAGAGAGAAGAGAAAAAGAAAGCAGGTTTACAAGGCTTTAGGCAGGAAGAAAAATATAAAAACAAACTGAACACAGTACAGTGAGGGGGAGGCAGTAAAACAACCATGACAAAGATATCAAAGATAAAAACTTGGATCCCTGTCAAGCCACAACCAGAACCTGCTGAAGCCTTTTATCCCCTGCATAAACATAAAAACCAGGCCAAGCTGAAACATAAACCTGGAGTCAAACTCAAAACAAGCTCAAACTCAGAAAACCTGCGCCTAAGACCCGCCTTCCACCAGTTTTCAAAACCTCCAGCATAACCAATATAACCACAAGCATATCAAACCAAAAAGCCAGTTTACAAGCCCCCTAAACTCTAAGCCTGTAACATAAACACACAAAAATATATAAACCTGCATAAACCCCCATCCCAAACCTGTGCAAGAACCATTCATAACCTGCATAAACCCTCATACCCTGTCAAGCCCTGCTATTCACACAAGGCCACTACCTGTAAACCTTGCAAGTCCCAGTCCTCAAACCCACATAAAACCAAAAAAACCAGTAGAAGCATCAACCTGTCAAGCCTATACCAACCAACCAGCCTCACAACCTGTCAACTAAACATCAAACAAACCAAACCATGAAACCAATTTCCAAACCCTCAAGCCCTCAAAAAGTTTCGTCATTGGCAAATCAAAGCATCCAACAAAATAGGCAACAGAAGTAAGGAATAGGCAACTCAGTGACAAACACAGGGCCCTCAGAAGGTTCATCACAGGGCAGTAAAAAAAAGGGGGAATAACATACAAAATAGGCAACACAAGCGTACAGAAGGCAACATAAGCTGGTGAAGCATTTCAAGGCGAACCAACCCTTAGATTGGAATCATCATAGGCATTTTTATCAAGAGAGTACACAGAAAAAGCAAGCAAGCATAATCATATCACAACTCAGAATAGGCATTCGAGTAAAAGGCAACACAAGAAGGAGAAGAAGAAAAGAAGATATATATATTAAGATTTCAGACGAACATCACAAAGCCTAAAGAAGAGTACAGAAATACCAGGATTCCTTGCAAAGCTAGCCTCATCGCGCATACCCCTTCACCGTCGAGCCTCCTAAGCGCCTCCACCATTCCTTCCCCTCTTCAGTAAAAGGTAGTATATTTTCTTTCATCCCTTCTCACGTACCTCCAACAAAATCAATAATGAACACAACATAAGAAATCAAAATCAAACACTTAATCAAAAAGGCAGTAAATCATAACATGTAAAAAGGATCCAAACCCTAAATGCACTAGACAAAAGACGAAGCAAGGGCGATTACCTTTCATTTGGCTTCACTGGACCAAGGAAGGAAGGAAGGTGAAGGAGGCAACTGGTGGCTGGGGCGAAGGGTTTGAGCTAGGCGTTTGGCGTGAACGGAGAAGACGAAGTGGAACTAGCAACGGTGCCGCTCTCAGCAATGTAACCCTAAGCGTATTCCAATGTAAAACGAAAATGCAGGAACCCTAAAACAAAATTGTTCAAAAAGCTTTGGGCCTCACCCTGTCCAGCATCGCCCAAGCCCAAAACACCCCCCTTTTTTATCTATTCATTATGTTTGATTAGTATGGGCCTAATGCCCTTTTGGCCCATTCAAATCTCCAAACTTTTTTTCAGCATATAAAACCTTTTTCTTTTGTTAAATAAATTAACATAACAATTTTTTTTACATTAATAATACTTTTTTCATATGTATATTATAATTAAATTTTATATCGAAACTAATTTTTTTTCTTTACAATTTAATTTACATTTTCTTTTTGAATATTGATTTCTTTCTTAAGATAATACTTTTCTTTTATTTCTAAAAATACTTTCTTTGTACATAATCAAGACAAATACATTTTTTATACATAATTTAATTAAAATTTAAAACATTTAATTAAAATATCCTTAATACATAAAAGTACATTATTTAAAACACTTTTCTTTTATTATTAAACTTATTTTAATTTATACATAAATTTTCACTAAGTTAATACATTTTCTTTTCTTAGAAATATTTGTACATAATCAATAAAATACATTTTTTTTATATATACATAATTTAATTAGAATTTAAAGCATTTAATTAAAACATTCTTTTTACATATTAAAGAAATACAAGATTACGAAGATTAAGTAAATAAACATTTAATTCTCACCATTAGGTTAAACAATGCTTAATAATACCTTCGAATTCACATTTTCCTAACTTGTAAATAATTACATACACATATACACGTACACTTACACAATATACTTACATTCAATACATTATACATTTGCTTATCTTATGCATTGCTATACGTTACATTTACATTTGATCAATTCGATTTGGTTGTAATCTATTGGACACTACATTCCTAAAGTCTCATCCCCATTTGTAAATTTGTACCCCCACTCCCGGATACTTATTTTGTAATAGCGTAGACTTTACATTTCCGCAATTTACCGCTTTCAAATTATACCATGGTTAGACCTAGGGTTTGCATGTACATAAAATCAAACGCTAGATAACCTAATACATGAAATCAATACACAATCACACTTGCACCCCCTAGGGTAATCCCACATGTTGCCTTCCAAAATGGGCCATGCTTGCACGTCGAGTTTCTTTGGCAAAACAAATCCAAATGATCATAAGTCCCTCGATGACGCTTTCGAAAGTTGCCTAAATGGAATGATCATAGTCCCTTCAAAACAAATTGCCAAAGACACTTGGCACCATTGCATTCATGGTCCATACGATGACCCGCACCCGTCCCGTTAAGCATCCTAAACGCAAGATTGTCCACCAAATTCAATGGTGGAACAAAATTGTTATAAAGGGTTGAAAACATAGAGAAAACCTTTGAGTACAATAGGGTAGACAAAACTCTTAGTTACTTGAGATCAACTTGCAAAAACACTTACCTTCTTTTCAAAACCACACTCCACAAACACTTTCAAAACAAACTCTCAAAAACATTTGAAACATCTTTTCGAAAAGATACACACCTTTGTAAAACGTTCGAGTAAAGAATTGTTACAAGGGTAGCCTAAGACAAGGCATCTTCTTCAAAAACATTTTCAAAAACACTCACACACACCACATTTTCAAGCAATCGAAAATCAAGGCAAGTGATCTAAAAAACCAAGTAACTAAGAGCCCATGGATAACCATGGATGAAAAGGGTGCTAATACCTTCCCTTTTCATAATCTACCCCCCGGACCCACGAAATATCTCAAAAGGTTTTTGCTGTGCTTTTTAACCTTTCCTTTAGGATAAAATAAAAAGTCGGTGGCGACTCTTGCTCAACTGAACAAGTGCGAAAACAAACGCAAAACCATAGTCAGTTCTCCCACCGTACCACAGAACTGGCGACTCTGCTGGGGATAAACTTAAAAGTGGGGTTACCTTAGGGTTTAGATCACCTTTACTTTCTTGCTTTGATTGACTTGATTGCTTTATCTTTTGGGTTCTTGTTTGGGTTTGTTGTAAATCCTACACCCGGATTTGGGGCACCTTCTTAGGTAAATAGCAAAAAAACTGTGAGGGAACTGTGCGGGGTATACCGACATGGTTGAAGCAGTAAGCTATGTTAGTGTGACATATTTGTGAGTACCGGTAACCCTTGAGTTCAATCAAGGAGAGTACGGGGCCGCTGAGTGATGTCGTGAAGCACTAACGAACTCTTAGAACCTTAATTGACCATCTTAGCCTTTTTAGGGGTAGTGAGATGACCGACTTTGGTGCAGTCCGAGGTTGGTAGATACTCGATACTACACTCATTTGAGGGTTATTTTCTTGGAATATTTTGGTCGCCAGTAAGTGGCTAAACCGAAACAATGAACACAGAAAACAATCCAATGATATTGAACTCCTTAGAACCCAGTTTCTATTTTAGGACAGGATGAGCCAACTAACTTCAAGAGGGTACTTACCTAAACCCCATGCAAGCCTAAATCTAAGGACTTGTTTGCTTTGTGTGAATATGTTTGTCTGTATATACACTCACTTGATTTTTTGCATACATGTACATAACATCATGACATCATACCATAGCATTTTCAATAACCACTTCAAGGATCTCGAGGGTTCTTTTGATGCAGGGTTACGTTGAACCAGACGTCTACCAAGGGGCAAGGAGTTTCTCCTCTAAACAAATGCCATCAAAGATCAAGTACAACAACTTGAATCAGTGGCTATGACCCACTTGACATGGTGAGCTTGATTCTCGTGGAAAGACATCCACCAGTGCACAGTTCTCCGATCAAAGTTCAAGTGCAACAACTTGAATCAGGGGCGATGACCCACTCGACATGGTGAGCTTGATTCTAGTGGAAAGACATCCACCGACGCAAAGTTCTCCAATCAAAGATCGAAGTTTAACCTCTAACATTTTCTTGTGTTTACGCCAAGAGATCCTTGAAAGCATGCATCCACATATCATGCATTGCATTTTGACAGTCTTTCCTTTTTCAGGTTTCCTTACTCTCCTGCTGTTTATTTCAGTAAGAGATGGCTCTAGAAAGGTCTGTCAAAGACATCCAAGATCAGACTGCTCAGCTGCAGGAGATGTTCCTGAACTTGTCTCTGGGGCAAGAAGAAATGAAAGCTCTCCTCACCAAGGGATTGGAGAATTCAAACAGTGCCAGGAGTGATCAGCTTGCGGAGCTGCAATTTGATCTGACAACATTAAGGACCCAAGTGATGGGACAGTTGGTGGGCCAGATGGCTCTCGTCCAAGACCTATCTCAAAGACAAGAGGAACTCAGAGTTCTTGTCTGCCAACTGCTTCCAAACAACCAATTGGGGCAAACATCTGAGGTTGAAGAGCAAGTCACCGCTCAGCCTCCATCCACTCAAGAAGACAAGGGGAAAGCTCCTTCGCTTGCTTCAGGGTCACAAGCCCATCAACAACCTCGCCAGCGTCAACAGGGTAATCGGCGTAAGCAAGAAACGTCGGGAAGACAGTTCACGGAGACTGAAATACCATCATTCTTCATACTGAAGCGCCTGTTGGAGGTCAACCTGCTTACCTTGAAGGACCCTCCTCAGAAGCTCAATATCTCCTCTCCTAACTATCGTCCCGATGCACTTTGTGTTTACCACTCCTACAGCCCGGGACACGACACCAACGACTGTTGGGCCTTGAAGAACAAGATTCAAGATCTGATCGACATTGGGGTGCTGGAATTCATGCCAGACGGCGAGATGAAAATCTTCCGTTAAAGGGTTCTCCACCTGAAGTGACGAAGCTCAAGCTGAAAGACTTTTGCTTCTTTTTGAATTTTCAAAGTTGTAATTTCTTTTACTGTCAAACAATTATCTGTTGATATTAAACTCTATTTTCATTAATGCATTGCATATGTTTGTCTTGAATTCATCCATGCGTTTCACTACTCTTATGTTTTTTTGATATTTGACTCTTGATAAAAAGCTGAAAGCCTTTAGAGGGAGGATGACGAAACAATACCATGATCTTATACAGTATGCTTTTGAACAGACCTTGCTGATTATGTACAGGCATTTCTTTCAATTCCCAAACACTGGAGTTATAAGGAAGATAATCCCTAGTCAACCCCTTCGAGCCAAAGAAGTAGGAGTTTTCTGTTCTAAATGATCAAAACCTTTGATATAAACCCGGGGCAGGGTAGTATCTCAGTTAATTCAAGAGAAAATGCGCATTGAAGTCGCAAACTCTCAGTTCGTAACACAACGAACGACGTCGAAAAAGAAAGCATTCCTTTGGAATCAGAAGACAAGGGTGGTTCCCTATCACATAGACAGTCAATCTCTCAAAATAGAAAAAGCCCACTAAGCCAAAACCTATAAAGGAGGTTTAAGAAAGCTGGGGCATCCCGCTGACTGAAATCCCAAAAATGGGAACCGTCAGGCAAAAGTTAGGGATAACAAATCAAAATCAAAATAGTGAGGTCATTACAAAATCCTCAATAACATGAAAATGTTGAAAAAGAAAAAAGGAGATGATGACTGTCTCCCCAAATTCAACTGGTGAACCATCGCCCAAAAGTCGTTCTAAACTCAAAACAAAGTATGACGCACAATTAACTGAGCTTAGGTAGGAAGAACATCACGAAGAGCGGGTGGGTACAAATATACTTTGAGCCTTTATCCTTTGTTTCTTAAACCGTGAACCAAGCCACGTTACAACCCTTCAAAAGTCCTAATTGAAGCATGGGTTAGTTCGAAAGCATACTGTTACAAAAGGTATCCTGACTCCTGTAGGGCTTTGCTCTAAATCTTGTGTGGACTTGTCTTATAAAAAGTTTTCTGCTAAAAAAAAAAAAACGCATTTTTGCAAAACTTCGAGACAAACATAAACTTTGCATTGTTTGAATATCACTGTCTGCATTTGGCTTTTTGTTTGACAGCGAAGAAATTCATACAGCGAATGTCCGGAGGAACGAAAACTCTCTCAGTGAGCAAAATCACTTCAAAAGGATAACACTTCCATTACAAATCTCCTATCAACAAGGGGCATGACATGTCACCATCCAATTAACCTGGGGCAGTCCAGTCAAGGTCCAACAGATCTTTCAAAATCCAGTTAATCTGGGGCAGTCCAGTCAAGATTTCAAGAAATCTCTCAATATGCAGAGTAATCTGATTCAAGACTCCTTCATCACCACTTGGGGCATTCGAATGTCAAAAGTGTTCAACAAATCAACTATTTCCAGACTCGATTCCTGTATCTAGCCAGGGTACGTCTGAAGAGTTTGAGGATTCGATTCCTGTATCCAGCCAGGGCATATCTGTTGACGACTATTTCCAGACTCGATTCCTGTATCTAGCCAGGGCACGTCTGAAGAGTTTGAAGATTCGATTCCTGTATCCAGCCAGGGCATATCTGTTGACGACTATTTCCGGACTCGATTCCTGTATCTAGCCAGGGCACGTCTGAAGAGTTTGAAGATTCGATTCCTGTATCTAGCCAGGGCACGTCTGAAGAGTTCCAGATCAACACCTGTAACAAGCCAGGAAAATATCTTTGAACGACCGATTGTAGACCAACACCTGTAACAAGCCAGGAAATTATCTACACCACCACTTGGGGCATTCGAATGTCAAAAGTGTTCAAAAACCCGATGCAGTTTTACACGGACTCATCATCAGGAAATCCTATACAGATCTCCTCAAAACAAGAAGACCCCAGTAGTTTGGCATACAACCCAAGCTTCTGATTTTCCCAACAGTGGTCCCTAGACTTCTCATTTTTAACAATTGAAGATTCTTGCCCTCCACAGCAGCAGCCAAAGAGTTATTCTCCCCGGCAGCAGTCAAGATTCTTTTATCTTCAGCCATCCAGGATTCATTTATCCTCAGCAAGATAGCTCATCAGCTTACATGCGCATTCATCACATTCATATCATAAACATTGATGTCACATACATTGCATCATGCATCATGACATTGCGTACAACTAACCCTTTACCTTTTCAGGTAAGATCAGTCGACAGACACAGATCATCTTCTGAGATTCATCCAGAAATAGTTCAGATGTGACCCGGACACGGCGACATTCTGATACTTATTCCAGATTCATTCAGATGCAGTGTTACACGGACGCATCATCAGGAAACCCTACACCGGTTCCTCTTCAAGTTCAAGATTTCTGAAAACAGTTCACGGGTTCTCCAAGTAACGGATGTTAACCTATCGCTTGTTCAGATTCTTCTCAAGACTTCTGAAAACAGTTTACGGACGCTTCCCAACAACGGATGCTGCTCTATTGCTTATTCAACTTCAAGATTTCTGAAAACAGTTCACGGGTTCTCCAGTAACGGATGTTAACCTATCGCTTGTTCAGATTCTTCTCAAGATTTCTGAAAACAGTTTATGGATTCTTCCCAACAACGGATGTTAATCTATCAACTTGTTCATATGTAATTTTTTAAAACAGTTTACGGACGCTTCCCAACAACGAATGCTTCTCTATTGCTTATTCAACTTCAAGATTTCTGAAAACAGTTCATGGGTTCTCCAAGTAACAGATGTTAACCTATCGCTTGTTCAGATTCTTCTCAAGACTTCTGAAAACAGTTTACGAACGCTTCCCAACAACGGATGCTGCTCTATTGCTAATTCAACTTCAAGATTTCTGAAAACAGTTCACGGGTTCTCCAGTAACGGATGTTAACCTATCGCTTGTTCAGATTCTTCTCAAGACTTCTGAAAACAGTTTATGGATTCTTCCCAACAACGGATGTTAATCTATCACTTGTTCAGATGTAACTTTTGAAAACAGTTTACGGACGCTTCCCAACAACGGATGCTGCTCTATTGCTTATTCAACTTCAAGACTTCTGAAAACAGTTCACGGGTTCTCCAGTAATGGATGTTAACCTATCACTTGTTCAGACTCTTCTCAACTTTTGAAAACAGTTTACGGACGCTTCCCAACAACGGATGCTGCTCTATTGCTTATTCAATCTCAACTCCTGAAAACAGTTCACGGATTCTCCAGACACGGATGTTAATCTATTGCTTATTCAGACCCCCAGTTCAGAGATGTTCCGAAACATGGAGGCCTTTCTGATACTCGTCCACTCACCATTGACATACATTTCAACATTTCCAAATGGCATCTTTAAGCCCATTCTCAGATGGCATCTATAAGCCCATCCTCCTACCAGCAGTCGCCAAATGACATCTTTAAGCCCATTCTCAGATGGCATCTCTAAGCCCATCCCCCGACAAGATTATATCGCATCAGATGGCATCTTTAAGCCCATCACCAAATGGCATCTTTAAGCCCATTCACCTCTACCATCACATCGCCGAGTGCAAATTTTCTGGGCACTTTAGTGTCCAATCTTCTTTTACCTTCAAGTCGCGAAAGGCAAACTTGCCAATCTAACTCTTCAGGTTCAAGAAGATTGAACAGGGGCAACTGTTGTACCCCAAAATTTGCCCTCGCATTTTTCCTCAAGAAATCACAGCTTCAGGCATTTCCTGATTTTTCAGATTGGCTCAAGAATCGGTCAAACAGACTTTTCTCGTCAGTCAGACAAAATTAGGGTTTTCATTGGTTTTCATGGCTCTCAAGCAGTTCATACAGTTTGTTTAAGGTTTGGTTGATTTTGGCTCAATTTTGATCGGGCGAACGTTCTTTGGCATTTAATCAGAAATTAGGGTTTTTGTGCGCGCGTTCTCGGAAAGATTTAAATTCTGCAGCACTTTTCAAGTTATGCTGAGATATGGATTGAAACATTGGGATTGAGTTCGCACTGTGTGATTAAATCAATGAAAGGATACATTCAGTTTGAATTTGCAGTGTTTGGTAAAAATCAGTAAAAAGGGGAATGCGTCTGATCAGTGGTTGTGATTAACTGTTGTTTTGCTTTGGAAGTTGGAAGTGCCAGGTTTAACTGATCAAATGCTAAGGCATTGTTTATTTAAATTATTTATTATTCTAAGATTAAATGATTGGAATTTATTTTCAATTATTTTAATTAAAGAATTATAAATAATAAATAAACAATAGGAGGAAAAATAATTAATTGGATAAAGAAACTTTTGTTAATTTTTAAATTAATTGTACAATTGTTTTGTTGTTTACAACAATGATTTTACATTTATTTAAACTTAAATAAAAAAAGCTATCCTAAACATTTTTCTAATCTTCAATTCTTCATCTGCCATCCCTTACTCCAGTGCTCCATTCAATTTTTTATCTGCAAATGAAAAAAAGGAAAGTCAATAGCAGATAAATAAATAAAAGAAACAGATAAAATTATAGTTCATCATTAAGGGCCACTGATTGGGATCAGTTAACCCTCTCTGTAAATCACGGGATTTCTCCCGGTTCACAAAGAGGGACGAATATTTATTTGCTAAACTTTGAAAGAATGCACAAGTCAAATTGTCAAACTGCATAGTTCAAATCTCAAACAAACTGCATAGTTCAAATCTCAAACAACAACTGCACAGTTCAAATCAAACTAAGAGTCCAAATTCAAACTTTCTGTCAAAAATCCCAAACTATCCAAAAGGATACCCAAGCTGTCAAAAAGAAGATATCAAAGATACAAAAAGTACAGGAAGCTGTCAAAAGAAGATTTGAAAAGATATCAAAGATAAGAAGTTGTCAAAAGAAGAGATAAAAAATGCAGAGAAAGCATGATATGCAAGCAACATATTTTCTCATCATTTCCCAAAGTGTGGCACTTTCAGATAAAGTACAATGCAAACATTATTTTAATGCTAAACTGTACTGAAGAGAGAGAGAGAAGAGAAAAAGAAAGCAGGTTTACAAGGCTTTAGGCAGGAAGAAAAATATAAAAACAAACTGAACATAGTACAGTGAGGGGGAGGCAGCAAAACAACCATGACAAAGATATCAAAGATAAAAACTTGGATCCCTGTCAAGCCACAACCAGAACCTGCTGAAGCCTTTTATCCCCTGCATAAAAGTAAAAACCAGGCCAAGCTGAAACATAAACCTGGAGTCAAACTCAAAACAAGCTCAAACTCAGAAAACCTGCGCCTAAGATCTGCCTTCCACCAGTTTTCAAAACCTCCAGCATAACCAATATAACCACAAGCATATCAAACCAAAAAGCCAGTTTACAAGCCCCCTAAACTCTAAGCCTGTAACATAAACACACAAAAATATACAAACCTGCATAAACCCCCATCCCAAACCTGTGCAAGAACCATTCATAACCTGCATAAACCCTCATACCCTGTCAAGCCCTGCTATTCACACAAGGCCACTACCTGTAAACCTTGCAAGTCCCAGTCCTCAAACCCACATAAAACCAAAAAAACCAATAGAAGCATCAACCTGTCAAGCCTATACCAACCAACCAGCCTCACAACCTGTCAACTAAACATCAAACAAACCAAACCATGAAACTAATTTCCAAACCCTCAAGCCCTCAAAAGTTTCGTCATTGGCAAATCAAAGCGTCCAACAAAATAGGCAACAGAAGTAAGGAATAGGCAACTCAGTGACAAACACAGGGCCCTCAGAAGGTTCATCACAGGGCAGTAAAAAAAAGGGGGCATAGCATACAAAATAGGCAACACAAGCGTACATAAGGCAACATAAGCTGGTGAAGCATTTCAAGGCGAACCAACCCTCAGATTGGAATCATCATAGGCATTTTTATCAAGAGAGTACACAGAAAAAGCAAGCAAGCATAATCATATCACAACTCAGAATAGGCATTCGAGTAAAAGGCAACACAAGAAGGAGAAGAAGAAAAGAAGATATATATATTAAGCTTTCAGACGAACATCACAAAGCCTAAAGAAGAGTACAGAAATACCAGGAGTCCTTGCAAAGCTAGCCTCATCGCGCATACCCCTTCACCGTCGAGCCTCCTAAGCACCTCCACCATTCCTTCCCCTATTCAGTAAAAGGTAGTATATTTTCTTTCATCCCTTCTCACGTACCTCCAACAAAATCAATAATGAACATAACATAAGAAATCAAAATCAAACACTTAATCAAAAAGGCAGTAAATCATAACATGTAAAAAGGATCCAAACCCTAAACGCGCTAGACAAAAGACGAAGCAAGGGCGATTACCTTTCATTTGGCTTCACTGGACCAAGGAAGGAAGGAAGGTGAAGGAGGCAACTGGTGGCTGGGGCGAAGGGTTTGAGCTAGGCGTTTGGCGTGAACGGAGAAGACGAAGTGGAACTAGCAACGGCGCCGCTCTCAGCAATGTAACCCTAAGCGTATTCCAAAGTAAAACGAAAATGCAGGAACCCTAAAACAAAATTGTTCAAAAAGCTTTGGGCCTCACCCTGTCCAGCATCGCCCAAGCCCAAAATACCCCCCTTTTTTATCTATTCATTCTGTTTGATTAGTATGGGCCTAATGCCCTTTTGGCCCATTCAAATCTCCAAACTTTTTTTCAGCATATAAAACCTTTTTCTTTTGTTAAATAAATTAACATAACAATTTTTTTTACATTAATAATACTTTTTTCATATGTATATTATAATTAAATTTTATATAGAAACTAATTTTTTTTCTTTACAATTTAATTTACATTTTCTTTTTGAATATTGATTTCTTTCTTAAGATAATACTTTTCTTTTATTTCTAAAAATACTTTCTTTGTACATAATCAAGACAAATACATTTTTTATACATAATTTAATTAAAATTTAAAACATTTAATTAAAATATCCTTAATACATAAAAGTACATTACTTAAAACACTTTTCTTTTATTATTAAACTTATTTTAATTTATACATAAATTTTCACTAAGTTAATACATTTTCTTTTCTTAGAAATATTTGTACATAATCAATAAAATACATTTTTTTTATATATACATAATTTAATTAGAATTTAAAGCATTTAATTAAAACATTCTTTTTATATATTAAAGAAATACAAGATTACGAAGATTAAGTAAATAAACATTTAATTCTCACCATTAGGTTAAACAATGCTTAATAATACCTTCGAATTCACATTTTCCTAACTTGTAAATAATTACATACACATATACACGTACACTTACACAATATACTTACATTCAATACATTATACATTTGATTATCTTATGCATTGCTATACGTTACATTTACATTTGATCAATTCGATTTGGTTGTAATCTATTGGACACTACATTCCTAAAGTCTCATCCCCATTTGTAAATTTGTACCCCCACTCCCGGATACTTATTTTGTAATAGCGTAGACTTTACATTTTCGCAATTTACCGCTTTCAAATTATACCATGGTTAGACCTAGGGTTTGCATGTACATAAAATCAAACGCTAGATAACCTAATACATGAAATCAATACACAATCACACTTGCACCCCCTAGGGTAATCCCACATGTTGCCTTCCAAAATGGGCCATGCTTGCACGTCGAGTTTCTTTGGCAAAACAAATCCAAATGATCATAAGTCCCTCGATGACGCTTTCGAAAGTTGCCTAAATGGAATGATCATAGTCCCTTCAAAGCAAATTGCCAAAGACACTTGGCACCATTGCATTCATGGTCCATACGATGACCCGCACCCGTCCCGTTAAGCATCCTAAACGCAAGATTATCCACCAAATTCAATGGTGGAACAAAATTGTTAGAAAGGGTTGAAAACATAGAGAAAACCTTTGAGTACAATAGGGTAGACAAAACTCTTAGTTACTTGAGATCAACTTGCAAAAACACTTGCCTTCTTTTCAAAACCACACTCCACAAACACTTTCAAAACAAACTCTCAAAAACATTTGAAACATCTTTTCGAAAAGATACACACCTTTGTAAAACATTCGAGTAAAGAATTGTTACAAGGGTAGCCTAAGACAAGGCATCTTCTTCAAAAACATTTTCAAAAACACTCACACACACCACATTTTCAAGCAATCGAAAATCAAGGCAAGTGATCTAAAAAACCAAGTAACTAAGAGCCCATGGATAACCATGGATGAAAAGGGTGCTAATACCTTCCCTTTTCATAATCTACCCCCCGGACCCACGAAATATCTCAAAAGGTTTTTGCTGTGCTTTTTAACCTTTTCTTTAGGATAAAATAAAAAGTCGGTGGCGACTCTTGCTCAACCAAACAAGTGCGAAAACAAACGCAAAACCATAGTCAGTTCTCCCACCGTACCACACTTAGCTTCCAACTCTATAATCTGCGTCCTCATTTAAGCAGTGTCTCGATCTATCTCTTCAGCCTCTTTCTGTCTAGCCTCTTGGGCCTTCGATAACCCTTTTACTTTAGAAGCTGATTCAATAGCAGCGTGCCAGGCAGTAGCCACATGAACGTTGGTTTCTTCAATCTCACGATTAAGAGTCCTTAGACGGTTATAGTCCGCTGACACTTGGTCAATAATGGAGATTAAATCCAAGATAACGCTGGCCACGTCTGGAGAAGCAATGAGGAGATCGACAACCCTCTGAGTAGTCTTCAAAAAAGAAGGAGCAGTGGGTTCCCCCTCCAGGGTTAGCATTAAATCTCTTTTGAAGATTTGTGCCTTAACTTTCTGAAGGGCCTCATCGAGAGGAGAGGTCGAAGTAGACTTTCCAGACGCAGTTGAGACACTATGGTCAGAGGAACTCTCTCGACCTTATAGAATTGCAGTCAAATAGCCTAAAGGATTTTTCTATTTCAGCAAGGCCAAATCCTCTTTAGTTCTAGACCCTGTCGAAGGGACACTTTCGTTGACAGCAGCAACCACATTGGCTACCTGTTCTAGAGTTGCTTCAGTGTTTATTGGATTCTGGGTCCCTTCAGCAGAGCCTTCTCTACCATCAGTTTCTAGAATCCTTTCATCTTGACTCCCCACCTCCAGTACACTTTCCCTCTCTATCACAGTCTCAGCATTGAGGGCCCCTTCCTCTTCAGTTTCCCGTGTGTCAACCAACGGAGCCCTATTTTCTTCATGATTTCCTATAGGGCCTTCTTCATTGACTTACTATATGGTTTCATGCTGAAGTTCATAAGTTTGATTCAATTCATCAGCTGAACTCATGAAAGAGCCTTTTGCTGAAGAAGGCCTATAAGTAGGCTCTCCCTCACTATTTAATAGAGTGACAGAGCCTTCGACAGGAGTAGGGACTTGTTTGGAGGTGCCAACAGTATCCTGAAGGTTAAAAGAAGTTTGTTTCTTTTAGAATTATCATAAAGAAAAAGGGTAGTTCAATAAGTAAGTGATGGTCTGTCGAAGCAAATATCTGAATTGGGACTTCAGCACCGGGACTGGAATTATCGCTCTCGCTGGGATTGTTTAGCCTGGCAGCTGCTTCCAGTTCAGTAGGCTCTTTGATAACTATAGGAGGAGGCCTCGTAGTCGTAGTCTTAATTCTAATTTTGGGACGAGGCTCAACGGCAGGAACTGGTTTCTTTAACCTTTGTCTCTTTAGAGGAACAGGAGGAGATTCCTCTTCTTCGTCACTAGAGATTTCGATCTCCTGGACCTTCCATTTTTTGGGGGTAGTTTTCTGAATACCCAGAAAGACAAGTCGAAGAAATCAATACCCATGTTAGATGATCGTGAAGAATAAGGGTATAGAAGAAAGTAAATACCCTGGGAGAAGGGTTAACAGAAGGGTCTCCCCCTTTTGTGCTTTCAGCAGCCTTTTTCAAAGTGGTCCTCTTGACAGCTATACAAAAAATGAAGATTAGTCGAGCTTCGAATGATTAAATATGAGGCAAAGAGAAAGAAAATAAGTAATACCTTTCTTGACCCTGTCAAGGACCCGTTTGAGCGCCTCATGAAGGTGGTGGGCGAAGTCCTTCTCATCGAAGAACTCTCATCATAATATTGGCTCCACCACCCTTCAAAATTTCCAGAACTCAAAAAATTGAGATTAAAGTCAAACATGGTTAGTACGGTTCAACCAACGTACCTACCAATATGCTTGGTAGCGACATCTTCTGAGTAGTCTGCGTTGTAAAATAACAGCAGTTTCTCTCGAGGATAAACGGGTGAGGGAAGTGATTGGATAATGCCAAATTGTCGAGAGACAAGATTTGGTTGATAAGCAATTAAGCTTAATTGATTTTTGGAGCTCTTGAATCTCAATGGCATAATTCTAGGTAGAAGAAACGACTCCCACATGCACACGTATTCATCGTTCAGGTCTTCCTCCTAAGTCGAAGGAAATGGTCTAGTAAACCATTATGGGCTGACTTTTCGACTGGTAAAAGGAGCCATGGTCGAAATAAAACGCTTGCGCTCCGTAAACATCATCACGAAACTTGTGAAAGCCTTTTGAAACTGTTGGCCTTCATCAGTAGGAGTCAACAATGAAAGTTTGGTACCTTCGACCCTCCTGTTCAGGATTTATGGGGCCGCTTCATTGATCTTATTCTTCTGGGGAAGAAAAGATTCAAAGGTGGCATTGAGCCAAAGTTGGAGAAGCCAGAAAGGGCCAGAGAGCAGAAAGATTTCCCTATCCCCTATGACTTTGAGTTGAGTCACACCATTGCTGATGGACTCATATAGATTGGCCAAAATCAATTCGGACAGACAAAGGGGACATCCATGACGAAGCTGCGTCGCGAGCGTGAGCATTTTCTTAGTCACCTGAAGTGACTTGGTGCAGAAGAAGAAACAGGATAACCACATAGCCAGAAAAGCTATATGTTCCACCTCCAACACAATACTGGAGGATTTATCATGGAAGTGGTTGATAAAAGTGGTGTAGGTGGGTTTTGTAGCTGCAAACCCAATAACATCTTCAGATAGATCCCCAGGATCGAAATAATCGCCAGTCGGCCGAAGACCGGTAATCGCTGCTATGTCAGAGAGGGTCGAGGCCACCATCCCACAGGGAAGATGACAGGTGCAGTATGCGCTATCCCAGAAATATAGAGAAGATACCAACATGAGAGGACAATAAGACAATCCTGTCTTCGACAACATCACTAAATCGTAAATTCCCATTTCCTTCCAGACAGAGGTTTGTGCCTTCTCCACCTTATTTAACAAATCTGAATACTTTAAGGAGAGATTATGGCATGATCGAAATATCCAGGTCCCTTTGTTCATAAATTGAAGGTTAATGTCCTCCGTAGTCTGAATATGTTGCTGGTTGGCCGGAGTTGCGTCCTCAGGATCATCCCTAGGCTTCTTCGTGCAACCTATAGGTTTGAGTCTTGGATGGGTAGGGAAGAAGGCACGGTTCTTCATAGGATTCTCGATGCATGTGGACAGAGGACCAGACATAGCGTATATGTCTTCAGAGTACCTAATGGGAATGAGGAGCTGGGAATCATATGCTTCTCGCCTTTCCCTCGTCATGGGTTCAGAAACGAACCGTAGCCCATCAGTCGAGGAAGGATAAGGGTTGGTAGGAAAGATCTCTGGTTGGATTTGGATATCGTCAACATTTTTAGGTTTGGGATTGTTTGGTGCATTGGAAAGGAAAGCCATTTTTTCAGATTTGAAAGAAGCGAAGTTGACAATGCAAGGTGTTTTAAGCAGAAGACTTGTAAATACTTAGAGTTGTGAAAGTTCCAAATGAAAAGGCTCAAGAGTATTTATAGTCTTCAGAAAGGGATATGTCTCGTCAAAGCCATTTAATACTATGAAGATAGTGGGGCACGTGGCGAAGCATGAAGCGGTTACCGTGCAGATGATGGGAAACGTTTTGACATGCTTGCCTAGGTTCTAGGAATATGGTCATCATGGCAGCGTGGTAACGGAAGTTGGAAAAGACATCTTAGAGAAAGAGTAATGACGGGTTTTCGAAAGCAGCAACTGTTGGAAGATGAAAAGCGCACGTCAAGCCTTTGTGGACAACAAGAGAGACAAGTGTCGAACAAAAAGATCAAAGAATGGCTATTTCTTTGGGCATCGAAATAGACATTCTTGGGGGGCAATTTGTTGGCTCTTGAATTTGACACCTACTATATTTGGTCTTTTAGACCAAAACTGGAATAAATAAAGCCAAGCTGAAGAATGTTTCAACGTGTGAAATGACTTAGAAAAAAATCTAAGTTATATTTGAGTCTTCGACCAGGGCTCACTTTCAAGATTTCGACTGAGAAGGTCTTATGACCTTCAACTAGAAGAGAATATCCTCGCATCGACACAAAAGGCGAGGGACATTTGAATTTGAATTATTGGAGGGAAAGACAGTTTCACCAGTGCCTAAAGAGAAGCAACATGGCTGGAAGCTAGAGGTCGAGGGACATGCAGAGGACACATGTCCTCATCTTAGCGCAGAACCACCCCTCGACGGTTACATAGTTTTTAGTATAAATTAGGAAATCTGTGTAGTTTTTCGGCGTGTTCAACCTATTGTGCTAGTTACTCAAATATTGTCCAAGTACCCGCTGTGTGAGAAAGGATAAACTGATAAATGTACGTTGGAAACACCTCTTTTCATTAATAAAAGTCTTTTACATTGCTTTAATCTTATTATGCAAAGTTACTTTTCCTGCACCTCTACCTGCATTTTTATATCTCTATTTACTTTCTTACTTTCTGTGATCGATGGAAATAGAACTAACTGTTTTTTAAGCTGGTTCGCGAAATGCCGCGGTAAGCAAGAGTCGCCACCGTCTTTTATGTTCTCCAACATGGAAAGGACAAAAGCACAACAAAATTCCTTATTCGAGATGTCTCTCGGTTCGGGAGGTAGATTTATAGAAAGGGAAGGTGTTAGCACCCTTTCTATCCGTGGTTATCCACGGGCTCTTAGGTACTTGCTCTTATGTTTTCAAAAATGTTTGCTTTTCAAATGTGTGTGGGTTTTGAAAAAAAGTTTCGTTTGAAAATTTTCTAAGTAACTCTTGTATCTGTCCTCAAGAGTGTATGAAAAATTTGTTTGAAAACCTTTTGAAAGTGTGGGTGCGAAAAGTTGTTTTTGTTCGTTTTGAAAGAGCAAGTACCCAGGAGAATCTACCTACCGAACCGAGAGACATCTCGAATAAGGAATTTTGCTGTGCTTTTGCCCTTTCCATGTTGGAGAACATAAAAGACGGTGGCGACTCTTGCTTACCGCGACATTTCGCGAACCAGCTTAAAAAACAGTCAGTTCTATTTCCACCGATCACAGAACTTGCGACTCTGTTGGGGAATAGGAAGAAATTTGCCGAGGACGGTCTTTCCATGGTAATTAGCTGAGGATAACCCAGTTATAAGCTCTGGTGGGAAATAACCTCTGAACATGGTCGGGGAGAGATGTGTACTCTGCAGGGGGTAAGCTTTTTAGAATCTACTGGGGATAAGCTTCCAGAATCTATTGGGGAGATTGATTCGACTTTCCTGGGGAAACTTTTGAACTGCACTGGGGAAGTGGCTCCACCGGGTGTCTGTATCCGCCGGGGAATAATCTTATATTAAGACTGCCGGGGATGCTTGCTTAGGAACATATGTATACTCCGCTGGGGAATATTGAGATCTTCTGGGGATATCCATCATTCCTTAAGGCTGACAGTAGACTAACTCTTCTTGGGGAGAGTGTTGCTGACTTGATGGAGATACTGTGCCTTTTCGGGTTGATTGGAGACCAACTCTGCTTGAGGAGAGTGTTGCTGATTCTTGTTTTACTCTACGGGGAGTGAAGGTATCTTGGTTACATTCTTCAGCCGAACTTACCTTTGTACCTCGGTGGACAGAGCAACTAGGTCGCTTAGACAACTCATTATTGCCCCTGTTTCTACTGTCACCTGTAATTAGTCCTTTGTTTCGTATGCAAATATTTGTGATTAGCGATTAATGTCAAATGCATATATCAAACATGAACATTGGACGTTCTTTGCAAAACAAAACAGAAAAAGAAAAACAGTTGGCAATTTGTCTGGAAAAGTGAATTTGTATTGATTTTTGAATTTTCCTGTAAATAGGCGTTTGTGTACAAGAGGCTGACGTCCTAGTAAGAGAACGCCGCTGAACAAGAGAGTTTATACAATTTTGTGCAAAAGGAAAACAAAACAGCTATGTGAAAAATAATCCCACTGGGTTTCAACTCTGCTATCGCCTTTATGTCTTCAAGCGTCTCATCACTTTGCTGCTCAGTGAAAATGAAGCTGATTGATCGATGCCGTCTGAGCCTGATCGTTGATGCCGAAGTCTGGATGCAGGGTGATCAATGAGACATAGTATTACGCTTATCCCTAACTTTTGCCTGGACCGCCCTTTCGGGTTTTCAGTCCACCGGGATACCCATTTTTGCCCAAGCCGCCTTTTCAGGTTTTCGACTTGCCGGGTGTACAGATTTTTTCATTTCATCCCTTATTTTTGCCCGAACCCTTTTGGTTCGCCGGGAAGCCCTTATTTTTGCCTAGGCGTGTCAACCTAGCGGGTCTTTTATTCATGCGTAGTATCTTTTTACTATGTCTGCATTGGCGGGGTGAGGAAGGTCGTCACCATCCATGGTGGTTAGAATCATGGCTCCTCCTGAGAAGATATGTTTAACCACAAATGGCCCTTCGTACGTAGGGGTCCATTTGCCCCTGGGATCACTTTGAGTAAGAATGATGCGCTTGATTACCAGGTCTCCGACTTGATACTCTTGTCGTCTGACTTTCTTGTTAAATGCCCTGATCATCCGTTTTTGGTACGTTTGACCATGACAAATAGCAGTGAGTCTTTTTTCGTCAATTAGATTTAATTGATCAAGTCGAGTCTGGATCCAGTCATCTTTGCTCAAACCTGCATCCTTCATTATCCGGAGAGAGGGTATCTGGACTTCAATAGGCAAGACTGCCTCCATGCCATAGACCAAGGAAAAAGGTGTTGCCCCTGTTGACGTCCTTGCTGAGGTGCGGTATCCATGAAGAGCAAACGGTAACATCTCGTGCCAATCTTTATACGTCACTGTCATCTTCTGGACAATCTTCTTGATATTCTTATTTGCCGCTTCTACAGCCCCATTCATCTTCGGTCGGTAAGGAGAAGAGTTGTGGTGATGTATCTTGAATTGCTCGCAGAGCTCAATGATCATCTTATTGTTAAGATTGGTACCGTTGTCCGTAATGATCCTCTCAGGTACGCCGTATCGACAGATCAGGTTATGCCGAATGAACCGTGCCACGATGTTCTTGGTTACCGTAGCGTAGGAAGCTGCTTCAACCCACTTTGTGAAGTAATCAATCGCTACCAAGATGAAGCGATGCCCGTTGGATGCCGTTGGTCTGATCTCGCCGATCATATCAATGCCCCACATTGCAAAAGGCCAAGGTGCTGTCAAGACATTCAGAGGAACTGGAGGAACGTGCACCTTATCAGCATAGATCTGGCATTTGTGACACGTCCGAGAATGTTGATAACAGTCGGCTTCCATTGTGGACCAGAAATATCCTGCCCGAAGGATTTTCTTTGCCATGGTATGTCCACTGGAATGTGTTCCGAAGGTACCCTCATGCAGCTCTGCCATGATCTTTTCTGCTTCAGTTTTATCCACACAACGTAGTAAGGTTGAATCATGGTTTCGCTTGTACAGAATGCCATTGCTGAGGAAGAACTTTGCCGCGAACCTTCTCAGAAACTTCTTGTCGTTAACAGATGCACCCTCGGGGTATTCTTGAGCTTCCAAGTACCTCTTCACTTCATGATACCAAGGTTTTTCAGTTGCCTCTTCGGTCTCAAGATCACAGCAATGTGCAGGTTCATCCAATTTCCAAATAATGATCCGGGGAGCCTCGTTGTCCCATTTGACTTTGAAGATAGAAGACATCGTAGCCAACGCGTCTGCCAACTGATTCTCCTCTCTTGGGAAGTGTTCAAAAGTTATCTCCGTGAAATGGGGGATCAATGTCAACACACACTCTTTGTAAGGAATAAGATTTGGGTGTTTCGTATCCCACTCGCCTTTGATCTGATTGATCACGAGAGCCGAATCTCCGAAGACACTCAGAAACTTGATCCTTAAGTCAATTGCAGCTTGAAGACCCATGATGCATGCTTCATACTCCGCCATGTTGTTGGTGCAGTTGAAACATAGCCGAGCAGTGAGTGGAGTATGAGTGCCTTTAGGGGATATGATCACAGCGCCAATACCGTTACCCAAAGCGTTTGAGGCTCCGTCAAAGTTCATAGACCATCAGGATCCTTCCTCAGGTCCTTCATCCGGTCCAGGTACTTCACAATCAATCACTACCATGATATCCTCGTCTGGAAATTCAAAGTTCATAGATTGGTAGTCGTCCACTGCCTGGTGTGCCAAATGGTCTGCCAATACACTTCCTTTGATTGCTTTTTGAGTCGTGTACTGGATGTCGTATTCTGTCAAGATCATCTGCCATCTTGCTATTCTTACGGACAAGGCAGGCTTTTCGAAGATGTATTTGATTGGATCCATTTTTGAAATCAACAGAGTAGTGTGAGTCAACATATACTGTCTCAGCCGGCGAGCAGCCCATACCAAAGCGCAACAAGTTTTCTCGAGCAGTGAGTATCGGGTCTCACAGTCGGTAAACTTTTTGCTAAGGTAATAAATGGCGTGCTCTTTTCGGCCAGACTCATCATGCTGCCCCAGTACACACCCCATTGAGCTTTCAAGTACTGTCAAGTATAAGATTAGAGGTCTCCCTTCAACCGGTGGCATAAGGATGGGTGGTTCTTGGAGATACTCTTTGATTCTGTCGAAAGCGGCCTGACATTCATCGTTCCAACGTACTACTTGATCTTTCTTCAGCAGCTTGAAGATTGGTTCACAAGTAGCAGTTAGATGTGAAATGAATCGGGCAATATAGTTCAGCCGTCCTAGAAAGCCTCTGACTTCTTTCTCTGTCTTGGGAGTTGGCATCTCTTGTATGGCTTTCACCTTGGCAGGGTCCACTTGAATACCTTTGTCACTTACGACGAAGCCTAGCAATATTCCAGATCTTACCCCGAAGGTGCACTTGTTCGGGTTCAACCTCAGCTTGTACAACTTCAGACGGTCAAACAGCTTCTGTAGATGGTCAAGGTGTTCCTCCTCAGTTTGGGACCTTGCAATCATATCATCAACATATACTTCTATCTCATGATGGATCATATCATGAAACAAAGCAACCATGGCACGTTGGTAGGTTGCCCCAGCATTTTTCAACCCAAAAGGCATGACCTTGTAGCAAAAGGTGCCCCACTGAGTAACAAAAGTGGTCTTCTCCATGTCTTCGGGAGCCATCTTGATTTGATTATAACCTGAGAAACCGTCCATGAAGGAGAATACCTTATGCTGAGCAGTGTTGTCCACTAGAACATCGATGTGAGGCAGGGGGAAATCATCTTTGGGGCTGGCCCTGTTTAAATCCCTGTAATCAACACACATTCTGACCTTACCATCTTTCTTCGGCACTGGAACCACATTGGCAACCCACTGAGGGTAAGAAGTCACTGCTAGAAAACCGGCATCGAATTGCTTCATAACCTCAGCTTTGATTTTCTCGGACATCTCTGGACGCATACGGCGGACCCTCTGTTTAACCGGAGGGCAGTCTTCCTTGGTAGGCAGATGATGGACCACAATGTCAGTATCCAACCCAGGCATGTCTTCGTAGGACCAGGCAAAGATTTCCACATAGTCATGCAACATCTGAATCAACCGCTGTTTCACACTAAGCTCTAGGTTGGCACCAATCTTGACTTCCTTTCTGTCTGTCTCAGTACCCAGATTTACCGTTTCTACTGGCTCTTCATTTGGCTGAATGGCCCTCTCTTCCTGGAGTAACAGTCTTGCAAGTTCACCAGGCACTTCGCAATCATCTTCACCTTCGTCTTCGGCTAAGTTGATCGGATTTTCGAAGTCATAACTGGCAGTAGCAGAGTCGTTACCAGCGAGATCCAGAGTGGATTGGAACCTGTATAAGTGAGTGTGTGTAAATATAGCTGTTTTGTAATATATAATAAAGAAAGAAAAGGAGCGAAAGATTTGAAATGCAAAAAACGTCCAATGCTTTTATTGATGATATATGAAAGTGACACACAAAAGCCCTCACAAATGAAGCCACGGTGCCCCGGGTAAGACACCGGGCCATAAAGTTTCAAATTATTGTTCGTTACAAAATTAAAACAAGGGAGTTCATTACTGAGTGACAAAAGTAATAGGTATGAAATCTTTGGCAGTCCATTTGCTTGGTCCACCGTTGGTCGTTGGATTGATCCAGCTGTCGAATTCAGATTCCTCCACGTCGTCATCATCCCCAATAGCATTTACTCCATGGTTGGGCATGGGAGATGTCACCAAATTAGGCCTCTCGGGCGCCTCGAACTGTACCTCTTTAGCATCAATAAGGTCTTGAACCTTATTCCTCAGAGCCCAACAATCATCCGTAGTATGCCCCGGGCTATCAGAGTGATAAGCGCAACGGGCGTTGGGGTTGTACTTCGGAGAGGTTGTGTTCACTACCTTCGTAGCTTCTTTGACAGTTACCAGATTGGTTGACAGTAGTTGCGGCAATATCTGAGACAGGGTCATGCTGAGCCGAGTGTACTGCCTTTTGGGCCTCTCACCCCTTGGTTGGTTATATTGCTGAGGAGCAGCAGCAGGCTTTGAAATTACTACCGCGTTGACAGCTTGGCGGCGTTCTGGTTTGTTCTGTCTCCTGGGACCATACACAGCACTAGCTTCCTTCTTGAAGGGCTTCTTTTCAGAACTCGAGGAGGCACCTTTCTGTATCTTCCCCGATTTGATACCAGCTTCGATCCTCTCACCAGTCAGGATCAGGTCTGTAAACCCAGTAGAGGAATTACCAATCAGGTGGTTGAAAAATGGACCAGACAGGGTCCCCAAGAACATGTCCACGAGTTCACGGTCAGTCAACGGTGGCTGCACCCTGCCAGCCAGATCTCTCCACTTCTGCGCGTACTGCTTAAAACCTTCACCCGTTCCCAGTGACAGACCCTGGAGTTGGGTACACGTGGGAGCGAGGTCGGAATTATACTGATACTGCTTATAAAAAGCAGTAGCCAAGTCCTCCCAGTTACGAATGTTGGTTCCATCCAGCTGATAGAACCATTCGAGATGAGTCCCTGAAAGACTCTCCTGGAAGAAATGGATCCATAAGTTCTTGTCTGCAGTGTAAGGCTGGATCTTCCTTACATAAGAGCGGAGGTGCAGTTTAGGACAAGAAGCCCCGTGGTACTTCACAAAGGCAGGTGCCTTGAACTTGTGTGGGATCACCACCCCAGAAGATAAACCTAGATCTCCAAAATCCAACCCAGGTACACGTTGAATCTCCATAGCATTTAACCGGTCCTCCAGCTGTTTGTACCGGTCCTCGGCAGGAGGGTACTGTTCCTCATTGAAATCTGTCTCGGTGTCAGAGACCACGGGACTAGGGACCCCTCCCTCCTGGTGACTGCCTTCCCCAACAGATGGAGTAGTCAGCTCAGCTTCATTCTGCAGTGTATTCCCGAGCCTGCGTCCAGTGTTGAACAACACAGTCCTCTTCTTCTTCTTCAGGAGCAAAGCCTTCAACTCCTGTTGTCCCTGGGCTAAGCTCATGACCAGCTCTTGAAACTGGGCGTTCTGGGCCTGGAGGGCCTTGATAGCTTGCTCGGTAGTAGGTTCAGGATTCATGATGACTGAGTGCTGAAATAAACAGCGAAGAAGATTAAGCAACCTGTAGAAAAAGGGTACCTGTTATGCACATGATGCATGATATGCTATTTATGCAATGCATTCAAGGGTTCGAAAGTTCAAATTCGTTGTAGACAAAAAGGAACACACATTGTATTAAGAAATAATATGTTCAGTACATCAGGGCCTCATGGGCAAAACATTACAAAAATAATTAATCCCAAAAGACACTGCGCATCCTCTTTGGAGCGATGTAAGTGTTGAGAGTCTTTTCCTCGTGAAGTAGACGGGTGAGCTCCAAGACCTTCTTCTCACTGGCATGTAGATTGGCTTCAAGAGAATTCTGATCTTCCTTGAGTTGGATCCAACTTTTTTGCATTTCTTCCCAAGATGTTGGCATGTCAGGATGTTGAATGGTATATGGCACCTCTCCTTCCAAAACTGGCTCTTTGATCACAGGAAGAACATGAGGATATGGCATTACCAGCTTCTGGGAGCGGGCTCGTACCCACTTGAGATAAGGCTCCAGGGGGATGGAGTTCTTGTGCCCCAGTGTCTTGCTATCTACCCTGTTGGGCATCCTCCAAGCTCTGATGAATTTATGGCGAAGTCCTTGTGCATCGTTGTCGAAGTCAAAAACTATGTCAGGAATCAACATGTCATGAGGGCCGTCCCTCCGAGCATATCCAAACTGCCTCAAAGCCAGACACGGGTTGTAAGTAATACCTCCTCTGATTCCAAGTAAAGGAACATTAGGATACTCTCCGCAATGATCAATGATAGTGACATTTTCTCTGGACCGAGAACACCAATGTATATCAGCATGTGTACGAGTCATTAATCGTTATGACCATCTCAAACCCCGCCTGTTCTTCAAAACTGATTATGGAAGGTGCGAAATAAACCACCTTGCCAGGAGAGGAGTGCAGCACATGAGAACACCTCTTTTTCTCATGGTTCGAGTGTAACATGAGTGAAGGATGTCCCCAAGCAACGTAGGTATAGGATTCCTGGACATGAAGATCTTGACAGCATTGATATCTATAAGCTGATCTGGATTCGGGAACAATACCAACCCATAGACAAGGAGTGCCACAACTTCTTCAAAGGCTTGTAGGTCAAGGGAGTTCTAACATTCTTGGGCCTTCTCAAACAGGAATTTTGCCAAGAATCCTTTGATGCCACTTCTAACTTCCCAATGTCCCTTGATGTCAGATGGTTATAGGCATAATGCTTTAGCAACCTCTTCAAGTTTTGGTTCCCTTTTCGTACCGTTGTAGGGTAGTTGACTAAGGATAGGAATCTTCAGAAGCTGAGAAAACTCTTCCAAAGTAGGCACCAATTGATAATCCGGGAAAGTAAAACAGTGGTGCAGAGGGTCAAAGAACTGGAACAACACTTTCACCATATCCTCTTCAATGTTGGTATTGACCAAGCTGATGAGTCTACCATGCCCTTCACTGAAGGAAGAGTTCTCGGGAATCCTGGATGTGAGCTCCTTAAGCTGAGGAGGGACCCTTACAAGGTTGACCTGAATTGTCTTTCTGCGGATAGTTTCCATGTCCTACAAAACAAGAACAAAGATGAAGATTCGAACCCTTGAAGTGGTTAGCAGATGCATATGATGCTGTATGATGCTATGATGTTATGAGAAGGACACACCACAAGTATTCACAAAAGCAAACATGATAAGGCACACAAATCACACAAGACAACCCTTAGAGTTTAGGCCAGCATGAAGTTTGGGATACTACCCTCTTGAAGTTGGTGGGCTCAAAAACCTGTCCTATCAAAAGTAACCGGGTTCTAAGGAGCTCAATATCATTGGGTTGTTTTCTATGTTCATTGTTTTGATTTAGCCACTGAACTGGCGATCAAAATATTCCAAGAAAACAACCCTCAATGAGTGTAGTATCGAGTATCAACCAACTTCGGACTGCACCAAAGTCGGTCATCTCACTACTCCTAAAGAGGCCAGGATGGTTCAAGTAAGGTTCCTAAGGTCAGTTGATGCTTCACGACACCACGCGGAGGCCCCGTACTCTCCTTGACTTGACTCAAGGGTTACCGATACTCACCAAAGTGCCACATCAATGTAGCAAACTGCTTCAACCATGTCGGTATACCCCGCACAGTTCCCTCACAGTTTGTTGCTACTTTCTAAAAGGTATCCCCCAGATCCGGGTTAGGATCTATGAAACTCCCAAAACAGGCCCACAATATTAAATCAAGCAAAGCAAGCAATTGAAAACATGATGATGAACTATTCCTAAGGTACACCCCACTTATTATTTTCCCCAGCAGAGTCGCCAGTTCTGTGATCGGTGGAAATAGAACTGACTGTTTTTTAAGCTGGTTCGCAAAATGTCGCGGTAAGCAAGAGTCGCCACCGTCTTTTATGTTCTCCAACATGGAAAGGACAAAAGCACAGCAAAATTCCTTATTCGAGATGTCTCTCGGTTCGGGAGGTAGATTTATAGAAAGGGAAGGTGTTAGCACCCTTTCTATCCGTGGTTATCCACAGGCTCTTAGGTACTTGCTCTTATGTTTTCAAAAATGTTTGCTTTTCAAATGTGTGTGGGTTTTGAAAAAAAGTTTCGTTTGAAAAATTTCTAAGTAACTCTTGTATCTGTCCTCAAGAGTGTATGAAAAATTTGTTTGAAAACCTTTTGAAAGTCTGGGTGCGAAAAGTTGTTTTTGTTCGTTTTGAAAGAGCAAGTACCCAGGAGAATCTACCTACTCTAAGGAATTAGGCTGTGTAAGAGCCCTTTAGATAGTGCTATCCCACCATTGAGAGGTAGGTAGCACCATCGTTGGAGGTGTTCGGGTCAATTCGATTAAGGGACAGTGTGGTCATCGAAGCAATAGTAGGACATCTTAGAAGTAACCCTAATGTCCTAGATCCTTTTATCCGAGGCAACCGTTTCGAGGCAACTAGATCTTAGACAGAAGGGAGACCTCTAAGACACCCTATGCTTGACGACCACGTTCGAGGCAACCAGTGAGGCGTACCCTAGGAGTGGCATGTGCATGTGTGTTGAATTCAGTTAATGTTTGTCTTTGCATGTTATTTGTGAGCTACGGATTGGTTTTATTTTCATACATTCTTTCATGCATTTTTTAACAGTTAGGAGTGCGGAAAATAAATTACAGAAATGTAAATCTAGCTATTACAAGGCGCGGGTCTATACATCGCCAAAAACAAAAACCCGTTTTTGAAAATAAAGTGCGAGAATTTAAATAAGGCGATAAAATCCTAATTAACTATTACATACTCTGTACAGATACATGAATATAATCAAAAGAAATTAAAGCGCGAAAGAAGATTGTATCGGGAACGTCCTAGGGTTTTGACCCTTTTTTAAGAAAGAATTGAATTTTTGTCCCTTTTTTCAATTAAATTAAATTAAAACTAAATACTAATTAATTAATTATTTATTAAAAGAAAAAAATGTTTTTGTATTTTTATATTTTTAATGGAAATAAAGAGAAAATAAAAAGAAATTAAAAGTTAGCAAAAACCTAATTCTAAATTGTTTTTATTTATTATGAAAAAAAATTAAAGTTGCTCTAATTTTAAAAGACTAAATTAATTAACCATATTTATTTACACAAAAAGGTAATTGAAATTAATAAAAATGTTTTTTTAGGTTTTTCTGAATTTTTATTGTGAAAAAATGTTAATTTGTTAATTAATTAAATAATACTAATATTAATAATGATAATTAAAGAAAATAAAAAGAAAAGGAAAATAGAAAAAAGAAATAGAAACCAATGGGGGTGTTGACCCAAGAATGGAGGTGGATCTGGAAATTTAGGCCCATTAAGAAGCAAGCCTGATTGACTTTTGGAATTGACTGCATGTGCATTGACCAGATAGCATGGTGTTCCCTTTTTTTGGCCTTTGGATCAGTCTGTTGAGACACTTGGCACGCTGGATGAGTGAGGTTTATGGTGGAATACATGGAAAGCGCTGCATGGGAATTTGTTAGGAAAAATAATATTGAGATTTGGGTGGACCTAGGAATCAAACCCAGGTCCCAGTGATCATTTGCCAGCGCGTCCTTCCACTGAGCCATTTGATTCAATTGATATAACAATAAGAAAATAATATTATATGGAATAAACAAGTCATGTGCTGAAAATAGAAAAAATAGCGCGCATATTTTGAACGGACCAACCACGCACAACCACGTCACCGTCTTCTTCCCTGAAACTGCAAGAAACAGAGTTAAGTAGTGGGGGTTTTTAACCCCCACAAATTGCAATGAGGAATAATAGCGAATAGAGCTACGCTCTATATAAATTGTTCGCGAGCACAGATTCACGTTCGTCTGGATGTAACGAATTCAACCATGGGTCTTAGGAGGCCTGATTTTTCCTATGTGATAAACCCCTAATTCAAAAGCTTGAAAACCCTAAAAGTTGTTAATGACAAATCACAATCCTGTACATGATAATCCAATTAATTGATATGAATAGCTTTGTATGGATGCAAACAATATAAAACAAGCTTTAAATCACATCAAATGTTCATGAATTTGGAGTTTCGATTTTGAAAAATATTGACAAACCGTGATTCTGTTTGGCGTGATTTCTCAAGCTTCAGCCCTTGACTTTGATTCCAAAAGACTCCTGAGAGTTCCAGCAAAGTGTTAGAAATGAAAAAAGGCTTGGAATTACGTTGGAAGGTGGATTTCAGTTTTGAATTTTCTTGACTTTTTTTCAAAATGGCATAAGGGTTTGCAGCAGCTTTTTCACGTGTGAGGCTTTAGGTTCTTGTTATGCACATATAGTAGAACTGATTTAGGTTAAAATTTGAATCAAGGATCCATGGAATTGATGTTTGGAGATTCCCCTTAACCACCATCGAAAGCTTTCCATACTTGGAGCAAAAACCATGATTTTGTGCTCAAAATAGCTTGGCATGAAATTGGTAATTGGCATATGCTGTATGAAAGCCATTCAAACCACAAAGATGCCATTTAATTAATTTTTTGATTTTATTTGAATTATTATGGATTAAAATGAATTAAATCCATAAAAATTAAATAAAAATGAAAAAATAAATGTTTGGTCTTGAAATTAATCATGGGACACGTGGGTGGCATGACAAGGCTGAATCAAGTGGAAGAAAGTGGTCCCTTTTGTCAAAAATTGAAGTTTCAAGGATAGTTGAATTTTGCCATTTCACAAAAATTTCCCAACTTCTCCAATGCATATCTTGCTTAATTTTGATCATATGGACATGTTCTTGGACATTTTGGAAAGGTCTTGAAGTCCTCTAACCAATGCCTTTGGTCCCATGTCATTTTGATTTACCAATATCAAGTTATGGTCTTTGACTTAAAATGCCTTTTTGTTGACTTTTGAAAATGACCTATAATGTTGAAATTGATAACTTTTTGTGAGAGCATTTCTTGGACTTAGAATGTGAAGATGAGTTGTAGGAAATGTCATCCCCTTCAAAATGAGAATTGGATGGGAATTTTCTTATGAACCATGAAAAAGTTATGCCTTGGTCAAGTTACAGTTGACTTTTCAGCTGTCCAAAAATAAAAACTTTTGACACCTTGATGATTTTTGAGCCATGCTTGTGGAATCATGATCAAGACTTGATCAAATGATGATGGTGACTTCAAAATAAGATGTTGACCAAATTTTTTGACTTTTGACTGCCAAATGACCATTTTGCCCCTGTAGTTGATTGTGGAGCAACTAGGGCTTTTGACTGTACAATTTGATGCTGTGAGCCTTGAAACTTGGCATGTAGATGCTTGACAATGTTTATAGGCATGTGGGACTTGATTGAGACCTTGAAAACCTCAAATTTTTTGCAAGAACCAAAACCCTAATTTGACTGGCTTAGGAGGGTGTTTGAACTGTGCAACCCTTGAGTAGACTTGAGCAAATTGAGATGATGCTTGTCAAAACTTTGAAGAATATGGGAGGGAAAATTTTGGGGTACAACACTTTCCAAAACCACAAGTATCTTGTCTTTGGTCGAACATGCGTTCTTCCTGGATTTATTTTCTTACTCACATCAACCCGGTATAAAAATTAGCATATGTTCTGGGATCAATCTGATCGATCCCGCGAGTAACCAAAAGGACTTTCCTTTTTGGAGGATCAACGGTTGTTTACCAAAAACCACGGTAAACAGGTATTTCCCAAGTTTAAGTCTATGGTCGAAAGACAAAGTGGTCAAAAACTCAAAGTTTTGAGAACTGATGGTGGTGGAGAGTATGTGTCGACAGACTTTGACAGGTTATGTGAAAAGGAAGTGATTATGCATGAGGTGGTGCCACCCCTATACTCCATAGCATAATGGAACTGCAGAAAGGAAGAATCAAACCATCATGAATATGGTGAGAAGTATGTTAAAAGGTAAGAATTTACCTAAAGAGTTTTGGGGTGAAGTTGTGTTAACTGCAACATACATTTTGAACAGATGTCCTACGAAGAAGCTAGAAGGAATTACTCTAGAAGAATGTTTGTCCGGTGTGAAGCCTAGATTGAGTCATCTTAAGGTATTTGGATATATTTCACATAAACGTGTGCCAGATCAGTTGAGAAGAAAACTTGATGACAAGTCGAGTCAAATGATTCTAGTTGGATATCATTCGATAGGAGGTTACAAGTTGTTCGACCCAGTAAACAAGCAGATTGTGATCAGCAGGGACGTGATCATAGATGAGCTTAAAGAATGGGATTGGACTGAAAATGTAAACAAAGATTAAGTGGGAATCCTACTTGAAGAACCAGAAGCTCAAGTCGAAAGAGAAGTTCGACAAGAGGAACTGGCAATTATAGATCAACCAAGTACAAGCAAACCTCAAAGAACAAGATGCATGCCTGCAAGATTGCAAGATGGTGCGATTACATCAGATGATGTGATAGATAATGAAGGTGGGTTGGTATATTATGCTTCCTATGCAGATGTCAAACCTTTCAATGCAGCTGAAGAATTAAAGGATTCGAAGTGGGTGAAAGTAATGAACAAAGAAGTGAAGTTTATTGAAGATAACAACACTTGGTCACTTGTCGAATTGCCTCAAGGCAAGAAGGAAATTGATGTCAAGTGGGTATACAAAGTGAAAATGAATTCCAAAGGGGAATTAACTCGACACAAAGCAAGGCTTGTGGCGAAAGTATTTCTACAGAAAGAAGGAATAGACTTCGATGAAGTTTTTACACCTGTTGCTAGGATCAAAACAATCAGGTTGGTTGTTGGTCTAGCAGAAATAAACAGATGGCACATATGTCAGATGAAAGTTGTTGTACCCAAAAATTTTCCCTCTCATTTCTCAATAATTTCCTCACAAGATCTTCCATGACTTAAGTTTGCAGCACTGATACATCAATTTAGGTTTGGAATTGGCACAAGGGCAAAATGGTCAAAAAGCACACTGAAAAGTCAAACTTTGACTTTTTGATCAAAATCAAGTTTCAAGAATCACATTTCATCAAGACATGTTAGAATATGAAGTTGGTTCATCAAGAAAATCAAAAGTCAAAATTACTTTGGAAAAGTGAGAGTTCTAAACACTTAGAAATTTTTCTAAGTGTTAAGAAAGTATGATAAGTTCAGAACTTTTGGCCGGATTTTCATCATGATGCAAGATGATTCAGAAAAACTTCTGACACAAGAGTTGCAGATCTTAATGAGATCTAAAACATTGCAGAACATAACTCCTCCTAGAAAAGCTGGGATTTCAAGTTATAAATCCTTGAAGACACGTCCATGAGACTAAAGCACTTAGTAAATTCTGAGCATTTCCAAGTCAAAATTTGATTAGAACTTCTGGGCCAGCTTACGCGTAGGTACAATCAGAGTTTGCAAAAATGATTCAAAGAGGGGTTACAAAGCATGTTACAAACTTTCTGAAAAGTCTGAGAACTCCTTCAGGTCATGCTGGAGAAGGAAGAATCAAATATCATAAGTTGGACATTTGTTCTTAATCTAAGTTACGTTTATGCTGAACTTCGGATCCAGTTTCCAGCTATACTGCATAATATCATGTTGCAGGCCTTCTTGATTGTTAAATCTCATCATAATTTAATGCTTACATGAACTTTTGAGTCTTTATCCCAGTGTTTAAGCCTTTATCCAAAAGATCTTCCCACGTGTGGCATAAAAGTACCACTGCTGTCCTTGAAAAGAAAACTTTTGTACAAAGTTTATTTTGAGCCCATACTTTACTTTGTTTATGAGTGTACTTCCCCATAAATCATGCCTACAAACTCAGATTAGGCGTGTTTAAAGCTGCTAACCACCCTACCTTTTCCTTGAAACCATGCTTGTCCAAACTTGCTTCAAAAACAAGTCAACGATCCATAACACATGATGGCTGTACTCCTGACTTCTCCAAGCTCCTAAATCCTCTGCCTATAAATTAAACTTCATTTGCAAACTAAAGGAGGATTGCAAAGGAAAAGCCCTGAAACATTACTGAAAATTCCTAAGAACCTGAAACTACAAACAAGCACAAAACCCGCTAGTTTCTGATTTTTGCATCCAAACTCTAATTTTCCTTGTGCGTTTCTTTGCCAAATCATCCACACAGTTTCTGGTATACACGTAGAGGCTTTCCCAACTTCTGTTTTCAAACTGTAATACAATCTTCACCAATCTCCATTTAAAAAATATGAACTTTGCATCTTGACTGCTCTAGAGCATTCCAACCATCCATAACTCAAGTTAAGGGTTGTTTTAGCTTTCTGAGAACTTGAGGAAGCTGACCAGAACATCACAACAATCTGAACCAGGCTCTAACTCACAAAATAATTTCCAGCTGTAAGGTAAGTTTCTTCTGATTTTCATCTCATTACTTAGGCATTGTTAGGCTTGCAATTTCAAAGACATAATGTAGATATCATGGCTCTGAATCTGTACATATTTATAGATTTCATTTATATGGCCTAAGTAGAGAGAATTTCAGATCAGAACTTCTTGAGAAAATTAGGGTTCATAATTAGGATTAGCAAAATTCATGCTTGCTTCTATTTTACAGTTTTGATGCTTTGTATTTCTGAAACCATGATGAAATTTGCCATAACTTCTATGTTTGCATTTTTCATTTTTGTTGAGAAATGACTAAGTTGCAAATACTCTGGCTGGCGCGAAGAAGAAGATGAAAGTCACCATCAGAACTTACTTTGTAATATATGTTTATGTTTTTGCTTCTAATACTGGATGTATAGCCACCCCAGTGGTTGAGAGCGCGCACATAAGGCATTAGTGTTAAGGGTCCAAGGTTCTAACCCTAGGAGCATATTTTATGTTTATTTCATAACATTTTGCCCCATCATTTGTCAAACAACATTCCTGGACCAAAACTTCTAGATAAACCCCTCCCCCATTTTTTTGTCAAAACAGTACTTCTGGACCAGAACTTCTAGATATTATCATCCAACAACATCATCACCTCACTTACCCATTAACAAAACTTTTAGCCTTCCAGTAACACTAGAACTTCTAGGTTTCTGGCTGTAATAGAACTTCTAGGATCTCTCAACAATCAGAACTTCTAGGCTTTCCTTTGTTTCCAGCAACCCCAGAACTTTAGCGCCCCTGGATCCAGAACTTCTGGCTTTCCCCTTTTCTACTAACATTTTCTTTCTGATTTGCAGCGCACCTGAGTCAGAACTTATACTCTCTCTTATTTCTGTTCCTTCGGCAACACGCTGACTCTAACTCTTATTCTTATATTATTTTTATCATCACTTTTATTTTCATTAATTAAAAACACCAAAAATACTTTATATTCATATACTTTGCTTTATTTATTTTAAAAACAAAAAGAGTAAAAACATTTCCTTAAGAAAATTTATTTCTTCTCTTAATAAAAACAAAACAAATCTACTTTACATTTCAATTCTTGTACATTACTTCAATATGGTTGTAATATATAATTAAAATTTTAATTTCTTGCAACCCCCATTTATAAATTTGTACACCCCATCTCCAAGTGATTGTAATAGCGTAGGATATTTACTTTCCGTAATTTATCATTTTCATATAAATGCTAGTAAAGTAGGATTTGTATGGGAAGATAAAATCAATCTTAGAAAACACTAATCCAAGATAAAACAAGCATGAAATAAAAACACTTACACACTTTACACCTATAGGGTTAACTCCACTTGTTTCCTTATGAAAAATGGTCATGTTATGCATGTGAGGCGTCTTAGCAAAAACAATAAAAAAAATACAAGATCATAGTCCCTTGATGATGCTTTGAATGTTGCCTTACAAATGATCTTAGTCACTCAAGAGAAATGCTAAGATATCTCACAACATTTCTATCATGACTATACAATGAACCACGCCCGTCCCTTTACATCCAAAGATAAGGCTTCTTAGCAATCAACGGTAAGATAGCAATATCAAAGGAAGGAATGAACAAAAGACTTTTTGAGTAGGTAGAACATTATTAGTTGCTTGCTCACAATCCATCTTCAAAACAAACATCTTTTCAAACACACCAAACACTTTCAAAACATGCAATATTTTCAAAAGTCCAACACTTTGTATGCATTCTTATAGAGACGAGAATCATTACAAAGGTTTCCTAAATGAAGGAGCTTTTCAAAAATACTTTCAAAACCCATCCCAAAGTACATTTTCAAACAAAAGAAATGATCTAGCAAGCAAATAAGAGCCTGTAGATAACTACAGATGAAAAGGGTGCTAACACCTTCCCTTTTCATAATCTACCCCCCGAACTCAAGATAACATCTTAAAGGTATTTCCTGTTCTTTTCACCCTTTCCTTATAGGATAAAAGAAAAGTCCGTGGCGACTCTTATTATCCGTAACAATTACGATAAAATGAAAAACATCCAAGTCAGTTCTGCAACCGTATTATAGAACTGGCGACTCTGCTAGGGAAAACTTAAAAGTGGGGTTACCTTAGGGCTAGATCACCTTTACTTGATTTTCTTTGTTTTACTTGTTTGCTTTACATTATGGTTCCTTGTTTGGGCTTGTTTTGATCCTCTACCCAGATCTGGGGCACCTTTTAGGTAAGTAGAAATAAGTTGTGGAAACTGTGTGAGGTATACCGACATGGTCTAAGCAATAGCTACATTAGTGTGACACATTTGTTGGTATAGGTAGCCCTTGAGTAGTCAAGGAGAATACAGGGCCGTTGTGTGGTGTCATGAAGCACTAATTGACTTTAGAACCTTTACTTGAACAACTTGGCCTTTAGGAAGTAGTGAGATAGCCGGCTTTGGTGCAGTCCAAAGTTGGTTAATACTCTAAACTACGCTCATTGAGATCGAACTTTCGAGATATTTTGGTTGCCAATAAAGAGGCTTGCACTGAAATAATGCTTGATGAAGAAAGATTAGTGATATTGAGATCCCCTAGAACCCGATTACTTTTTAAGACAAGTTGAACCAACTAAACTTCAAGAGGGTACTTACCTATGAACCTCATACAAGCCTAAAACCTAAGGACTTGTTTGTTTTGTGTGTATATGCTTACTTGTATATAACATCATAACATCATACCATTGCATTTGCACTAACCATTTAAAGGACTTTTTGGGATTTATCTTTGTTCTGTTTTGTAGGACATGGCTTCCACCCGCAGGAATACTATCCAAGTCAACCTCGTAATAATTCCTCCTCAACTCAAAGAGTTAGCATCGAGGGTTCCTGAGAGTTCTCCATTCACCGAAAGACATGGTCGACTCCTCAACTTGGTTACCTCAAACATTAATGGAGACATGATGAAGATGCTTTTCCAGTTCTTCGACCCTTTGCACCATTACTTTACCTTCCACAATTACCAGCTTGTACCTACTATGGAAGAATTCTCTCAACTCTTGGGAATTCCTATTCGTAATTAACTACCTTTCAACGGTATTGAAAGAGACCCAAGCCCTGAAGAGATTTCCCGAGCTTTACACTTGCAACAAACTGACGTCACGACTAATTGGGAAACAAGAAGTGGTGTCAAAGGGTTCCTAGCAAAGTTCCTGTTGGAGAAAGCTCAATATTGTTGGAAAACTCTGGATTTACAAGCTTTTGAAGAAATCTTGGCCCTTCTCATCTATGGGATGGTACTATTTCCAAATCCCAACCAACTTATAGATGTGAATGCTGTCAAAATCTTCATATCTTGCAATCTGGTGCCTACTTTGTTGGGAGATATCCTACATTCTCTCCACTACCACACCATGAAGAGAAGAGGATCTCTCATGTGTTGCACTCCTCTATTGGCTAGGTGGTTTGTTTCGCACCTCCCCCGGTCTGTTGTGAAGAACGAACAAGGTTTGAGGTGGTCCAATAGGTTGATGTTGCTCAGACATTAGAATATTCACTGGTGTTCTCGATCCTTGGAGGACATTACCATCATCGACCGTTGTGGGTAATTCCCTAATATCCCTTTGCTTGGCATTGGGGGAGGTATCACTTACAACCCTTGCTTAGCTTTGCGACAGTTTGGGTATGCACGAAGATATGGTCCTCATGATGCGCTCATCCAAAGTGTGGTATTCGACTACGAGAGTGACAATTAAGGCTACCGTCAAAGGTTTATACGAGCTTGGAGGATGGTAAACAAAGTGGATAGTAAGACATTGGGACACAAAAATTCTATTCCCCTTGAGCCTTACCTTAGGTGGGTATGAGCTCATGCTCATAAGCTCGTAATGCCTTACCCCTCCATCCTACCTGTTATCATGGATCCTGTTGCTGAAGGAGATTTCCCGTATATTGTCCTCTATCCTGACATGCCTACCTCTCTTGAAGACTTGCAAAAGGATTGGATTTAGCTAAAGGAAGAACGAGACACCTTCGAAGCCCAATTCTACGCCAGTGAGAAGAAAGTTTTGGAACTCACCAAGCAGCTTCATGAAGAACAAAGCTTGAACGCCTACATTGCACCAAAAAGGATGCATTCGACCTTTTTGTCTTAGGAATTTATTTTGTAAGCCCAAGAGGCACGTTGTAACCATTTTGAACTGATTAATGCAATTTGAGGTTTGTCCATTCTTTGTCTAGACAAATTTAAATCTTATAAATCCTTGAAATCATTTGCATGCAATTTTTCATGCATCATAACATAAACAGGTTTACCACAACATGTTTCCTTATCTTTCTGCTGTTTATTTCAGTAAGATGGATATCGAGAAAATAGTGAAGGACCAATAAGCACACAATTTCTAGTTTCAAGAGACTCTGCTGACCCTGGCCAAGGGGCGAAAAGAGTTGATGACATTGCTGGTATCCAAAAAGAAACCAAAAAGGAAAGCCCTAGTCAACATGGGTAAAAGATTTAGAGATCCGATCAGCCAAATGCCAATAGTTAAAGATTCGTCTGAGGAAGACGAAAATCAAGCTGAAGAAGCAAGGAGCACTCGGGCTGGGTGTGTCAATGATCAAGTGTCCGATGATGAAGACTATTTTGACGAGCAATATCCTCTCGCCGATGATAAATACAAGAATCTAGAGGATAGACTGAAGGCTGTTGAGATTCAAGCCGTTCCTGGTATGGATTTTGATGATTTGGGTTTAATATCTGGGGTCGTCATTCCCCATAAATTCAAGATACTATTCTTCATTAAATATGACGGGTTTCCTGCCCAAAGCTTCATCTGAAGTCTTACTTGTGCAAAATACAACCGCACACCACCGACAAGAAACTCTGGGTCCATTTCTTTCAAGAAAGCTTGGCTGGGACTCAACTAGAGTGGTTTTACCAATTGGAGGGTTCCCGTATCCACACCTAGGAAGACCTGGCCACTGCTTTCTATCACCAATACCAATACAATGCTGACCTGGCGCCGACTAGAGTTCAACTGCAAGACATGACGATGGGTAAAAACGAGGGGTTCAAAGAGTACGCCCAAAAGTGGAAGGATCTTGCTAGTAGGGTCCAACCACCATTAATTGACAGAGAACATATTGATATATTTATGGGTACGTTATCTGGTCCATTATTTAACTTATTGGTTGGGAGTTCTTCATCCGGTTTCACCGAGCTAATCCTAACCGGTGAAAGGGTCGAAAGTGGTATCAAGAGCGGGAAAATCCCCATGGTGTCTGCTTCCACCTCCAACCTCGTAAAGAAACCCTTCACTAGGAAGAAAGAAATGAATGTTGTGTATGGGGCAAAGGCCCGTACCAAGAAGGATAACCATCCGTCCGTTAATGATGTTCTGATCTCCAACCTTACTCCTGTTCAAAGATAATCTTCCAACCATCAATGATTTGAGGCTCCACGAAGACAGTTCACAAGGATAGGCATGTCGCTATCCCAAGCCTTACAACACCTGTTAAAGGCCAACTTAGTGACACTGCGTGATCCTCCGTCTAATCCGAACACTTCCTCACCTAAATACAATCCAAATACCAAGTGTGCATATCATTCAAATAGTCATGGGCATGAGACCGAACAATGCTAGGCGCTGAAGAACAAAATTCAAGATCTGATAGACAACAAGACAATCGAATTTGATCCATCTATAACTCCCAATATGATAATGACACCAATTACAAACCATGGAAAAGGTGTCAATGCAATTGAAGATACTATTTTTGTTTCCTCCGTCAAAGATTTAACTACACTGTTAACTGTTGTCAAAAAGAATTTGCTGAAAGCCGGGGTTTTCCCTGACTGTTCAAAAGACTGTGATTGTTGCGCCGAACAAGTTAATGGATGCAAATGGCTGAAAGAAGGTGTTCAACACCTAATGAATAGTCATGAGATCCTATTTTAAAGAACTCCGTCCATCAAAAGTTTGACCGATAAAATTGAAGACCTCTCCATCATGACAATTTCCAGCAAGCCTCTTAGGATCTCCGCAAAGGGTCCTATCAGGATTTTGAATGAACAAACTGTTGCTCCATTAATAATCACTTCCCCTGGGCCAACTCTGTGCTCTTCCAACAAAGCAGTGCCATGGAACCACGATGCTGAAGTGTATTACCACAGAATAAAGCAAGATGCTTGGATTGAAGAAAGCAAGGCTGATGATGTTCGGAATATTACTGGCTCTAGTAAGGTGACCAGAACTGGGAGGATATTTTCGCCCAAAATTTCATCCCTAACTACTGCAGCTGCACCTGTCTGCATCACCATTGATAAGCCTAGTGCTGACGTTAGGGGTAAAGAGAAAGTAGTTGAGCCTGCTGAGATAGAGGTGGCTGCCAAGGAAGTTTCTACTGAGGAACCTTCCACTCAAGAAATGGATGAAATATTGAAAATTATAAAGAGGAGTGATTTCAAGATAGTGGAGCAGGTGGGGAAAACCCCTTCCAAGATCTCCATGTTATCTTTGCTACTTTATTTCTATGCTCATGCCCGAGCATTGATCAAATTCTTAAAGAAGGTTCATGTCCCTCATGAGACCACAACTGACCAGTTCGAAAATTGTGTGGCGAGCTTGACGGCCGACAACAGATTGAGGTTATCTGATGCTGATATGACACCACTTGGAAGGAATCATAACAAAGCTTTGCATGTTTCTATTAAATGTAAAGGGGCTACCCTTGCACATGTTTTGGTTGACACTGGCTCTTCTTTAAACGTGCTACCCAAGGGCGCTTTGGACCGGTTAGATTGTGAAGGACTGGTGTTGAATCCGAGTGATATTATCGTGAGGGCTTTCGATGGGTCCAAAAGGATGGTTCATGGAGAGGTGGATCTCCCAATTAAAGTTGGCTCACAAATTTTCAATTCTACTTTCTATGTCATTGTGATACGATGGGAGAACTGACTTGAGGTTGTGCGTTTGTGTTCGCAAATGTTGCGGTTTAGCAAGAGTCGCCACCGACTTTTCTTTTATCCAAAAGGAAAGGTGAAAAAGCACAGGAAAGACCTTTAGAGATGTTTTATTGAGTTCGGGGGGTAGATTATGAAAAGGAAAGGTATTAGCACCCTTTTCATCCATGGTTTTCCATGGGCTCTTAGTTACTTGCTAGGTCACTTGATTTTTTTTGAATGTGCTTGTGGTGTGGTTTTTGAAAGTATTTTGAAAATGTAACTTTGTAATGATTCTTGTTTCTATGAGAACGCATACAAAGTGTTTGTTTCGAAAATAGCTCAAAGATGTGTTTGTGAGATGTGTTTTCGAAAGTGATTTTGAAAAGGTGTATTCTTTGTAATGGTTCTCGTTTCTATAAGAACGCGTACAAAGTGTTTGTCTTTTGAAAATGTTTTGAAGTGAGAGTGTTGGTGCATAAAATGTTTTTCTTATGAGCAAGCGAGCAACTAGGAGCAAATCTACCTACTCAAAAGGTCTTAGATGTGTTTTTTCTCCTCCTTTAGACGTTGCCATCTTACCATTGATTTGGTAAGAAGCCCCATCATTGGATGTGAAGGGACGGACGTTAGGACGTTTGTATAGTCATAGAAGGCAACATATGAGACGTTTTAGCAATTCCGTTTTAGGGACTAGATCGTTTATCGAAGGAAACATCGAGGGACTACGATCTTTTATCGAGGGTCTTTGCTAAAACGCCCATGTTCGAGGGACATGACTAAATTCCAATAGGCAACAAGTGAGATTACCCTAAGGGTGCATGTGTGCAAAGTGTGTTTGACTGCATGCATTTAGTATTGCTTTTTAGGTTGTATATTTGTTGTTTTCATGTCTTGCCATACACACCCTAATTACTAGCACTTACATTTGAAAGCGATAAGTTGCAGAAATGTAAAGTCCTACACTATTACAATATTTAGGGGATGGGGGTACACATTTATGAATGGGGGTTGCAAGTAAAAATAAGTCTTAAGTTACTATTACAACCATATTGAAATGTACAATATAAGAAAGAAATGGACTTGTTTAGAAAATGGTTTTTTTTTGTCTTAATGAAAAAAAAAATTAATTAAAGAAAAATATTTTTATGTCTTTTTATGTTAATATTAAAAATGATGAAAAGGAAAATAAATGAAAGATAGAAACAGCGTGCTGCTGCAAGAAAAACAACAAGGATCAGAAGTTCTGAAGCCAGGCGCACTGTGACTTAGAAGGAAACGCCAGTGGGTATCAGAAGTTCTGGATTGGTAAACTCCGAGGTCCTGAAAAACACGTTAGAGGGAAAACACAGAAGTTCTGGGTTTCTATGTGCTGAACTTCTGAATGTTAGAACAATGAGAAAATCTTAGAAGTTCTGTATATTAAAACAGTGAGTAAACTTCAGAAGTTCAGTGTATTGTCAGCATGTGAAAATCAGAAACTCTGAGTGTTTGAAAACAGCGGATGGAAACATCATAAGTTCAGTGTATTTGACATGTAAGGAGAACTCAGAAGTTCTGTGCTGTGTTAAAACCATGAGTGAATCATCATAAGTTTTGTATTATGCAGAGCTAGTGAGTGAACATCAGCATTTCAGTGTGTTATCAGCATGTAAAAATCAGAAGTTCAGCGCGTGTTAACAATGAGAAAAAATCATAGAATTTCTATGTGTTAAAACAGTGAAGAGAACACAGAAGTTTTGCGTGCTTAAACAGTGAGAAAATCCTAGAAGTTCCGTGTGTGAACATGATGAGTGAAAAACAGAATTTTTGTGTTACATTTTGACTTTTAATCACCACACCAGCAATTCATTCAGTTCTTATTAAACAACAAATCAGAAGGATAACAACACAACAACTTATAGAAGTTCTAATCCTAAATCTGAGTCTAGCCCTAATCAAGAAACTCTGATCCACAGTTTTTTCTACTTATGCAATGATATGAACAACATTAATACTATGATATTTACATGTTTAACGATGTTCTTAATGAAAAAGATGCAAAGTCAGAAATACTTACCTTGAACCTGGAACGTGGGCTTGGAGCTTTGAGCTGCTAACTTTGGATGTTCTGGAATCAGCAAGAGTAATGGAAGAGGAAGTGCCAAGCTCTTTGATTCAAAAGGAAGAACAAAGGTTTGGTTTTCTGTTTGGGAAATCTGGATTTTTATGAAGGGTTTCACATGTTTCTTTTTCTATTTTGATAGTTCTCTCCTTCCAAAAGCCAGCCTCTCCCTCAAAGCCCAGCCACTTGAAAGTGTGATGGAGCAACTTATTTATAGGTGAATTTGTTGTGATTTTGGGGGGAAAAACAAATTGGATTTTAAATCAATTTGGCATCCTGCTCCCTTGCTTTTTCACCACTGTTTTCGTATGCTAGTTTGGTGCAATTATGGGATGCATGCCTAGGCTGAACTAGCTGCTGATTAGCAACTTTTAACCATGCTTAAGCTGGAGTTGTCAGCAGGATTTAAGGAAAAGCAAAACAAAGCATGGGCCTAGTACCAAAGTTTGCTATCCCAAGACAATAGAGGCACACATGGTGAAAATATTTTGGATAAAGACTCAGAAAGTGGTTGTGAGCATTAATGACGATGAGACTTATCACAACCAAAAATCCTGCAACGTGAGATTCTACACCAAGTCTTAGTTCTGGATCAGAAGTTCTACTTCAACGTAGTATCCATCCTCTGATATTTGTATCTTTAGGATCCAGCACGTTCTGAAGGAACTTTCATACTTTCTAGAAAGCTTGTTGCATGCTTCTTAACCTTCTTTGAATTACCCTAGCAAACTCTGACTGAAGCTTTCGTGAAAACTTGCCCAGAAGTTCTGACCAAACTCTGCCTTGAGAGTGTCCAGAATCTACTGAGTGTTATGGTGATAATCTGGTCAGAAGTTCTGAGTTTTGTCATGCTTTTTAAACACTTAGAAAAATTTCTAAGTATTTAGAATTTGACCTTTCCAAAGTAAAATTTGACTTTTGAAATTCTTGATGAAACAAACTTCATATTCCAACATGTCTTGATGAAATATGATTTTTTGAGATTTGATTTTGATCCAAAAGTCAAAGTTAGACTTCTCAGTGTATAAATGACCATTCTGCCCTTGCAGATGACTTGCTTGGAAAAATTGATAATTCAAGGCTTGGAATTGGATGGAAGAAAACCTGAGGGTCCAGGGTGATCCCTTATGAAATGAGAGGGCAAATTTTGGGGTACAACAGCTGCCCTTGTTCAATCTTCTTATACCTGAAGAGTTAGATTGGTAATTCTGCCATTCGTGACTTGAAGGTGGAAGATGATTGAACACTAGAGTGCCCAGAAAATTTGCACTCGAAGATGTGTTAGTTGATTATGTAGGGAATGGGCTTAAAGATGCCATTTGGAGAAATAATGGATAGTTGTTGGAGATGGGCTTAAAGGTGCCATCCAAAAATGATTGTTGGACTATATCTGTAAGCTGGAACTGACTGATCATCAGAATGGCGTCTGTGGGATGAGTATCAGAATAATATCCATAAATGAATTGTATCTAACTCGTATATGTGAAATGTACTAAATGAGCGTCAGAATGACATCCAAATCTGGATCGTATCTGGACTGTATTTGAATGAGTGACAAAATGACATCCGAATCTGGATCATATCTAGACTGTATTTGAATGAGTGACAAAATTACATCCGAATCTGGATCATATCTGGACTGTATTTGAATGAGTGATAGAATGACATCTGAATTTGGATCGTATCTGAACTGTATTTGAATGAGTGACAGAGTGACATTCGAATCTGGATCGTATCTGGGCTGTATTTGAAGGAATCTGGAATAAGTATCAGAATGTCAGCCGTATCTGGATCACATCTGAACTGTCTTTAGAAGGAATCTGGAATAAGTATCAGAATGTCAGTCATATCTGGATCGTATCTGAACTGTCTCTAGAAGGAATATGGAATAAGTATCAGAATGTCCGCCATATCTGGATCACATCTGAACTGTCTCTAGAAGGAATCTGGAATAAGTATCAGAATGTCAACCATATCTGGATTGCATCTGAACTGTCTCTAGAAGGAATCTGGAATAAGTATCAGAATGTCATCCATGTCTGGATCGCATCTGAACTATCTCTAAAAGGAATCTGGAATAAGTATCAGAATGTCAGCTATATCTGGATCGCATCTGAACTGTCTCTAAAAGGAATCTGGAATAAGTATCAGAATGTCAGCCATATCTGGATCGCATCTGAACTGTCTCTAGAAGGAATCTGGAATAAGTATCAGAATGTCATCCATGTCTGGATCGCATCTGAATTGTCTCTAGAAGGAGTATGGAATAAGTATCAGAATGTCAGCCATATCTGGATCGCATCTGAATTGTCTCTAGAAGGAATCTGGAATAAGTATCAAAATGTCAGCCATATCTGGATCGCATCTGAACTGTCTCTAGAAGGAATCTGGAATAAGTATCAGAATGTCCGCCATATCTGGATCGCATCTGAACTGTCTCTAGAAGGAATCTGGAATACGTATCAGAATGTCAGCCATGTCTGGATCGCATCTGAACTGTCTCTAGAAGGAATCTGGAATAAGTATCAGAATATCAGCCATATCTGGATCGCATCTGAACTGTCTCTAGAAGGAATCTGAAGTAAGTATCAGAATGTCAGCCATATCTGGATCGCATCTGAACTGTCTCTAGAGGGAATTTGGAATAATTATCAGAATGTCAGCCATATCTGGATCGCATCTGAACTGTTTCTAGAAGAGAATCTGGAATAAGTATCAGAATGTCAGCCATATCTGGATCGCATCTGAACTATTTCTAGAAGAGAATCTGGAATAAGTATTAGAATGTCAGCCATATCTGGATCGCATCTGAACTGTCTCTAGAAGGAATCTGGATTAAGTATCAGAATGTCAGCCATATCTGGATCGCATCTGAACTGTCTCTAGAAGGAATCTGGAATAAGTATCAGAATGTCAACCATATCTGGATCGCATCTGAACTGTTTCTAGAAGAGAATCTGAATGGATGATGAAGGAATCGGAGACAATTGCTACTCCAAAAGATAATAACCTTTCTCTGTCGATCGATCTTTCCTGAAAAGGTAAAGAGTTAGTTGTATGCAATGTCATGATGTATGTATTGTGTAATGATGTTCTCAAAATAAATGAGATTTGTGTTATATGTATTTTGTATGCATTTGCTATGAATGTTGTTGAAATGTAATTTTGTCTTGGAGAATAAATCCTTGACAAGTGTTGGGGAGTTATTAAATCCTGGATTGCTGTTGAAGAGTAGGCGTGTCTTCAAACTTTTCTTAGAATATTTCCACCAAGGATTCCTGTTTTATTGTTTGAGGAGAACTCCGCTAGGGAATGTTGAAAGCTCTGTATAGAGTGTTGATTCCTGCTTGGGGAAAAGAGTTCAGGAGTCTTGGGTGTCTGTTGCTCTACTGGGGAGTCGAAGTTGAACTGATATCTGGTCGGGTCCAGGTTTCACAGTAACTTGCTGGGGATTGTAGAGTAGTCTACTGGGGAAAGGGAGTCGTGGTCCTTTGATTTGTAGTAGTTGGAAAGGCAAACTCAAACTGAGGAATCTGTAGTTTGTTGAGGAAATGAACCCTGTTGTCGGTCTGTCCGGGAGGCGGCGACTTCACTGGCAGAAATCCTCGAGGATTCTTGAAGTCGACTCAGTTGGGGAGAGGTTTTTAGAGATCGAAAATCTTGTTGGGGAATCATCCTATGAGAAGAATTTTGGGGAGATTTGTCATTGCCCCTAGCAGCAAATGTTTGTGGTATTGCCAGAAAATGTTTGATTGTAAGTAAACCTCTATCGGGATTTGCGTTCAATGCCTCAAGTGATGGAGACCTGCCCCTGGTTATTCAACAATTCTTTGAGAGATTCCTTGAATCTTGACTGGATTCTCCCAGGTGTGCTGGATAGTGACATGTCATGCCCCCTTGTTTATAGGAGATTTGTCATTGGAAGTGTCATCCCACTTGAAGTGATTTTGTTCACCGATAGAGCTTTCGTTCATCGGATATTCGTTGTGTGAATTTCTCCGCTGTCAAACAAATATCCGTATGCAAACAGTGATATTCAAGTAATGCAAATTTTATGTTTGTCTTGAAATTTTGAAAAATGCGTGTTAGTGAGTAAAGGAGTTTTGTAAGAAAAATTCAACTCGGGATTTAGAGTAAGCCTTACAGGAGTCAGGATACCTTTTGTAACAGTATGCTTTCGAACTAACCCATGCTTCAATTAGGACTTTTGAAGGGTTGTAGCGTGGCTTGGTTCACGGTTTAAGAAACAAAGGATAAAGGCCCAAAATATATTTGTACCCACCCGCTCTTCGTGACGTTCTTTAGTCCTAAACTCAGTTAATTGTACGTTTGAACTCCAATTGAGTCTGGAATGACGTTTTGGTGATGGTTCAGACAAGTTAAGTTTGTCGAAAGGCAATCATTTTTGCAACATTTTTCATGTTGTTGAGGATTTGTAGTGACCTCTTTCTTTTGATTTATTATCCCTGATTTTTACCCGACTGTTCTTGTTTTGAGATTACAGTCAATGGGTTGCCCCAGTTTTTCTTAAGTCTCCTTTGTAGGTTTTGACTTAGTGGGCTTTACTCTTTTGAGAAATAGTGACTGCTTATGTGATAGGGAACCATCACCGTCTTTTTATTCCAGAGGAATGTTTTGATGTCATTCATTGTATTTACGAGATGAGAGTTTGCGATTTGAACGCGCATTTGAATTAACTGAGACACTACCCTGCCCCAGGTTTTGGTTAGAGGTTTCAAAAATTTTTTTTTGTGAAAGAAGGAAAACTTCTACTTCTTTGGATCAAAGGGGTTGACTAGGGATTATCTTCCTTATAACTCCAGTGTTTAAGATTTGAAAGAACGCCTATACATCGTCAGCAAGGTCTGTTCAAGAGCATACTGTATGAGATTATGGCATTGTTTTTGCCATCCTCCCTCTAAAGGCTTGTATCTTTTAGCAATATTTGAATGTGATAAAGAGAGTAAAAGACATAGTTTAAATATAGCGAAAACGAACATATGAATTCAAGACAAACATATTCAATGCATTAATGAAACAAAGTTTGACATTAATAGATAATTGTTTGAATAACAAAAGAGATTACAACTTGAAAATTCAAATGAACAAAAGCTTTCTATGATTCGTCATAGGAGCAGTGATTAAGTTTGGAGTCTCCAGAGGGTCAAACTCGATCTCCTTGGCATCAATCATGTCTTGGACCTTGTTCTTCAGAGCCCAACAGTTGTTTGTGTCATGTCCCAGACTATCAGAGTGGTATGCACACCTTTCATTGGGATGATAGGTAGGAGTGGAAGTATTTGGGTTTCAGAGAGGAGCCTTTAACGTAATCAGCTATGCCTTCAACATGTGTTGTAGCGCTTGAGCCAGTGACATGTTGATCTTAGTGAATTGTCTTTTAGGCGCGACCTCCTTACGCTGATGCCCCTGTCTTTGTTGAGCAGACGTATGATTAGAGATCAAGATTGCTCCTACGTGTTGATCATGACGAATCTTTTGATCATACACAACATTGGACTCTTTCTTTCCATTGTATGGCTTTTTCTGAGCATCAGAAGGTGTAGCTCCTTAGATCTTTCCACTTTTGAGGCCAGCTTCGACTCTTTCGCCAGTCAGTATTAGCTCGGTGAACCCGGTCGAGGAACTTCCAATTAGGTGTTTGAAGAAAGGTCCTGTCAAAGTTCCCATGAAGATGTCAATCAGCTCCCTGTCAGTTAAAGGGGGTTGCACTCTACCAGCCAGATCTCTCCAATTTTGGGCGTACCCTTTGAAGCTCTCGTTGGAACTCATGGTCATGTTCTACAATTGCACACGAGTTGGTGCAAGATCAGCATTGTACTGATACTGTCTGTAGAAGGCAGCAGCTAAATCCTCCCAGGTGTGAATGCGAGAACTTTCCAATTGATAGAACCATTCGAGTTGAGTCCCTACTAGGATTTCCTTGAAGAAATGGATCCAAAGCTTCGGATCAGCTGTGTATGGTTGAATCTTGCGGACATAAGACTTTAAGTGCATCTTAGGGAAAGAGACTCCATCGTACAAGACAAAGGTATGGATTTTGAACTTTGGGGAATAACCACTCCATAAACCAAACCCATGTCTCCTAAATCCAAAACGGGTATCTGTTGAATCTCCATTGCATTGAGGCGATCCTCCAGCTGTTTGTACTTCTTAACAGTGCGAGGAGATTGTTCCTCAGAGTAGTCAGCTTCAACTTCATCAATCTCCAAATTGTGGTCTTCTTCAAGACTAACCCCCATGTTGGATGGAGTTGAAAGATCTAGAGCTCCTCTGACTGGTCCTTTAGGTCTCCTTCCCAGGTTGAAGACGCCTATTGACTTCTTGGACTTTTTCTTCTTTTCTTTGAGAATAAGAGTCTTCAGGTCCTCTTGCCCCTTAGCCATAGCCAGGAACATTTGTTGGAATTGAGTGTTTTGAGCTTGGAGATCTTTCACTGTTTTTTCCATATCCATCTTACTGAAATAAACAGCAGGAAGATAAGGAGACCTATATGGGAGAAACCTGTCATGATATGATGCATGATATGTGGATGCATGTTTTCAAGGATCTCGCGGGGTAAACATAAGAAAGAGTTAGAAGTTGAACTTTGATCAACAACTTTGATTGGAGAACTTTGTATCGGTGGATGTCCTTCCATGAGAGTCAAGCTCACCATATAAAGTGGGTCATAGCCCTTGACTCAAATTGTTGTACTTGACGGCGTTTGGTTAGAGGGAAATAAATCCTCTCGCCTCTTGGTGATGTCTGGTTCAACGTAACTTGCACCACAGGCCCTTGAGATCCTTGAAATGGTTAAGGAAATGCTATGGTATGATGTTATGATGTTATGTAAAGATATGAAAGTTTATATACAAATAATCATATTCACACAAAGCAAACAAATCCTTAGTTTTAGGCTTGCATGGAGTTTGTAGGTAAGTACCCTCTTGAAGTTTAGTTGGCTCAACCTGTCCTAGTTACTAGTAACCGGGTTCTAAGGGATCTCAATATCACCGATCTTTCTCCCAGCTTCGTTCAATAGGCGATTGACTCACAACCAAACAAAGCTCAAGAGTCCAACCTCATTGAGTGTAGCATCGAGTATCTACCAACTTCGGACTGCACCAAAGCCGATCATATCACTATGTCTAATGGCCAAGGTGGTCAAGTAAGGTTCTAAGGTCAGCTGATGCTTCACGACACCACGTGGCGGTCCCGTACTCTCCTTGACTGACTCAAGGGTTACCGGTACCAACCAAAGTTCCACATAAACGTAGCTACTGCTTCAACCGTGTCGGTATACCCCACACAGTTCCCTCACAGTTTATTGCTACTTACCTAAAAGGTGCACCCAAATCCGGGTGTAGGATTTAAAAAAAACCCAAAAAAGGAACCAAAATGTAAAGCATACTGTTGTACCCCAAAATTTTCCCTCCCATTTTTCTCAATACATGTCAAGTGAGGTCCTCAAATTGCTCAAGGAAGTCCAAGAGTTGACCAGACAAACTCTCTCATAGGGCATTCTACCCCAAATTAGGGTTTCATTTTTCATCAAGATGCTTGAGTACAAAGGATCCCAAATGCTCACCATTTTCCTAATATGTTCTCAAGACCATCCATGTTAAGTTTCAAGCCTTGCAGAGAAAGTTTGCTCAGTCAATTGCTCAAAGGCCTAAAAATCGATTGTGGTAGGGCAAAAGTCAACTGTGGCCCACATACAGTCAAACTTCAAGATTCTTGGTAAACATTCTCATTTTGAAGTATTATCCATCATTTGATCAAGGGTTGATCATGATTCCTCCAGGATTGCTCACAATTCATCAAAACCCAAAAGTTGCTAAATTAGGATTTTGCAGGAAAAGTCAACGCAACTTTGACCAAGCATAAATTTCTCATATTTTACCAAGAATGACCCATCCAAAGCTCATTTTGAAGAGGATGTAATCCCCTATAATTCATCTTCAGCTCCGATGTTCAAAATATGCACTCACAAGAAGATATGAATTTGGACATGATAGGTCCTTTTGAAAAGTCAACAAAAACACCTTTTGGGTCAAAGCTTCATACATGAACCTAGACGAATCAATTGAGATTAGACCAAAAGGGTTGCTTAGAAAATATCCTAAGCTTTCTAAAAAGTCCAAGAACACATCTCTAGGGTCAAAATTGAGAGAGTTATGCATTGGCCAAGTTGACCCTTTTTGCAAAATTGCCAAAAGTCAAATGTGTCCAAAATTGCATTTTTGCTAAATGGGCTCAACTTTTTATGCTTGCACTGAGTTTGTAATGTGATCCACGACCCATGAGCCCTTCCACTTTTCATTCTTTTATTTTTGTTATTTATTTTGATTTTATTTCATTTAAATCAAATAAAATCAATATAAAATAATGAAAATATCAAAAACCAATTAAATCTTGAGATTTTGTGCATGATTAGAGTCATTATACAGTTGGAGACAAAATCAAATCGTGCAAGGCTTCATATGGACAAAAAAAGATTGAAAATGCTTGTTTTGGAAAGATTTGGTGCAAGGATTAAATCAATGATCAATCTTCATAAATGGAAACGATTGGATGCAAATATTAACCCTAATGCACTCTATTATACATAAGGAACAAAGGCAGACCAAGAGGAGAGGTGGAGAAATCATGAAAGAGGCATAACAAATTGCAAAAATTCAAAGAAAAAGTGCATACCAAATTCCAAGTTGCAGGCCATCTCAAGCCATCCTAACCATACCAATCAATTGCTGGACATCCCAGGATCGTGTTTCAATCATTAGCAAGCCTCCCCACGCCCTGAAACACAGTGTAGCAGTCACACAGATAGCTTAGAAATTTGTTTTCGTTTTGATTGATTTATACATCATTTGCACGTTTTGATTACATATTCTTCTTCCTTATTGAGTTTGCAAGCTAATCACTATATTCAATTGTATTTTTATTGACTATACGTAAAACTGCCATGGCTAGGGTTTGTTCTTTGTTTTTAGGGTTTTCTTGTACAGGAAAAATTGGGCATTGATAATGGTATCATGATGCTCGTGAGGTTGAAATGAGTTGATTGGTACCATTAGGTTTCATTTATCATGCACGTACAAGATTTTGGAATGGACAGGGGCTATACCTACGCTTGAGGTCTGTAGGTAAAAGTTGCAAAATCTAAAGCGACGGTGGGAGGAAGAAGATGACAACGTGGCGCTCCCTGACTTGCCAGTTTGAATTTCGCGTGTTTTAAAGTTTAACATTTTGTTTTTATTATATAATATTTGTTTGTTATTGTATATACAACAAAATCATCCAGCTCAGTTGGCAAGCGTGTAAGGGGAGAATGCATAAGGACCTGGTTTCGATCCATAGGTCCCAACTTTTATTCATGCTTTTCTTGAACAGGCAATCCAGCGTATTACATGTCAAGGGATCCACCATGTGCTACCCAGATCTGACCGTTCAACCCATCAAGGCTTCAGATCTAACGCCTTCTCCCTGAAGGACCACCATGCGCCCTAGTCAAACATGCACATGGGATTGAGCAAAGTCAAAAAGGCCTGGACTTGTTGGGCTCATAATTTCAAACAACACCCCCCCTTTGCTAAACATCAGGCCCATTACTAATCCTCTTTATATTTCTTTTTATTATTTTAATTTTCTTTATTCATTTAATTTACAAACTAATTAATTTTTCACCAAAAAATGTAAAATCAAGAATTCACAAAAAAATTAGAAAAAGTTTTTTTTTTATCAAATTTAATTTAATTTAGTTTAATTTAATTTAGGGGAATTCTAACTTTTTTTTAATTAAAACCAATTAGAAAAATTAGGGTTAAACTCTTGATTTAATTTTTATTTCCTTCTCAAAAATAAAAAAAATACAAAAAATAGGTTAACTTAATTATTTTTCTTAATTAAAATTAATTCGTAATTAGGTTCTTTTTTTTGTTTCAATTGAGCTTTATTTTCTCAAAAATGACAAAAACGACAAAATTTATTTTTCCTTTAAATTACAAATAGATATAGTCGAGGGTCAAAACCCTATTTGTCTCGTATACGATTCATCGTGCATGTTTATTATTTTTTGCAATACTGATGTAACTGTCCACGATATGTAATAGTTTAATCTAGGACTTTCTATATTTTCTTTTACGGGTTTTTTTGGCTATGTAATTAATCCCTACCCCGAAGCCTTGTAATAGCGTAGGTTTATTTTCTCGCATTTTAATTCTCGCAAATATTAACTGTTTAGATGTATGTTGATAGGATTGTATGACAAGATTGCATGATAATTTAAAACGGCTAGAAACCCTAAATGTGCAAAGATAATAACTGAAATCAAATCACTCGCACATGTGCACTCCTAGGGCATACTCTCACTTCGGTTGCCTTCAGTAAACGATCATTAAGTATAGGGTGTCTTAGTGGTTGCCCTCTTGTCTAACAAAGATCAAAAGTCCCATTCGAAAATGTTGCCTCGGAAATGTTGCCTCGAATATGATCTTAAGACTCTAGGGTTATTACTAAGACGTCCTAACATCGCTTTAGTGATCGTACGTCCCTTTCAAATTGACCCTTACAACTCCAAAAATGGTGCTACCTATTTCTCAATAGTAGGATAGCGCTGTCTAAAGGAAACAAGAATAGAAACGATCTTTTTCGAGTAGGTAGATGCTAGTAGGTACTTGCTCAAAAATCAAAATATTCACACTTACACTTTTCAAAAACAACTTCGTCACACCTTTGAGGACTGATACAAAGGTTATCACGAAGTCAAAACTCTTCAAAACAAAGCACGTACACAAGCAATTTTTAAAAGATGACGAAGTACCTAAGAGCCCATGGAAAACAATGGATAGAAATGGTGCTAACACCTTCCCTTTCTATAATCTACCCCCCGTACTCAAAATATCTCGAAAAAGGATTTTTTCTGTACTTTTTTCCTTTCCGGTTGGATGAAATAAAAGATTGTGGTGACTCTTGCTTACCGCGACATTTTGCGAACACAAAACGCAAAACGCAAACCAGCATTTTCAAAAAAGTCGGTTCGGCCACCGTGTGACAAAAATGGCGACTCTGCTGGGGAATTATAAGTGGGGTATACCTTAGGATCTAGTTCATCTTAATTGCTTCTCTTGATTGCTTTGATTGCTTTACTTTTAAGGGTTTTGTTTGGGAGTTACTATAGATCCTAACCCGGATATGAGGACACCTTTTTAGGTAAGTAGCAATAAACTGTGAGGGAACTGTACGACATAGACCGGTACAGTAGAAGCAGTAGCTACGTTGATGTGGCACATTGGTTGGTACCGGTATCCCTTATGGAGAAACGAGGAGAATACGGGGCTGCTGCGTGGTGTCGTTAAGTATAAACTGACCTTAGAAACCTTAATCGACCAACTTGGCCATTAGAAAGTAGTGAGATAGCCGACCTCGGTGTATAGCTGAGAACTGGTTGATACTCGATGCTACACTCATTAAGATATACTCTCGAGATAGTTCCGGCCGCAAGAAAAGATTGCGTGAGCTGAAACCATGACCGATGGAGGATTGTCAGTGATATTGAGATCCTCTAGAACCCGATTACTTTTGCTAGGACAGGTTGAAACCAACTAAACTTCAAGAGGGTACTACCTTTGACCTCATGCAAGCCTTAAACTTAAGGGCTTTGTGTGACTTGTTTGTCTTTGACATGCCTGTTATCTGCTATACTTGTTTTTTTAATCATGACATCATGCATCATAACGTGGTATTCATATTTTATTATACTAACCATTTCAAAGACCAAGGAAATTTATCTTTGTTCTGTTTTGCAGATTATGGCTTCCGTGTGCAGAAATACCATCCGAGTCAACTTTGTGCAAATACTTGCTCAAATTAAAGAGTTATCCTCAAGAGTTTCTGAGACTTAAATGTTCATTAAGAGACATGGCCAACTTCTTAGCCTGGTTACTTCAAATCTTGATGAGCAGATGATGAGTGTACTTTTCCAGTTCTTCGATCCTGTGCATCATTGATTCACCTTTCCAGATTACCAGTTGGTTCCCACCTTGGAAGAGTTCTCTCACCTATTGGGCATATCCATCCTTGAATAGGTACCCTTCACAGGTATGGAAGAGGTTCATACACCAGAAGACATTGCCTCAGCTCTGCATCTGAAACGGGTTGATGTAGTATCCAATTAGGAAACACGAAGCGGGGTCGAAGGTTTCTTAGCCAAATTTCTGATAGACCAGGCTCAGCTATTCTGGGATAGTTTGGATTTTCAGGATTTTGAAGATATCTTGGCTCTCCTTATCTATGGTTTGGTTCTCTTCCCGAATCCGGATTCCTTTGTAGATGTGAATGCTGTCAAGATTTTCCTTTCTCGCAATCCTGTGCCTACCCTGCTAGGTGATATCTTGCATGCCCTCTATACTCGTATAGTGCGAAGAAGAGGGACTCTTATGTGTTGCATGCCTTTGCTGTCAAGGTGATTTATTTCGCACCTCCCTAAGTTTGTGCTGAAGAACGAAGAAGGTTTGGGTTGGTCCTACAGAATAATGTCACTTGCCCATACAGATATTCTTTGGAGTTCCCTGGCTATGGAAGACAATGCTGTTATTGACTGTTGTGGGGGATACCCTAATGTCCCATTGCTTGGAATCAGAGGGGGTATAACCTACAATCCTTGTCTAGCTTTTCGATAATTTGGTCGTGCTCGGAGAGATGGTCCCCACGAGCTACTTCTTAAGGATATTGCATTTGACTACAAGGAAGACATTAAGGAGCACCGCCGGAGGTTTATACGAGCTTGGGGCATGGTGAACAGATATGACCCCCAAGAGTTGGGACCAAGGACTTCCCTTCCTATGCAGCCTTACCTCCAATGGGTCCGAGCTCGTGCCCAGAATCTTGGGATGCCCTATGAAGCTGTATTGCCAGTGATTGTGGAGCCCACCAATGAAGAAGGCATTCCTTACACGGTTCTTTATCCTTACATGCCCACTGATCCTGGGGAGTTGCAGAGGTCTTGGATTCAGCTGAAAGAGGAAAGGGATACTTACCGGGAAAAGTACCACGAGCAAGAAAGGAAGATTTTGAAGCTCACCAGGCAGCTCGAGGAAGAAAGAGCGATCAATGACTACATCAGCCCAAAGAGGAAGCGTCCATGGGACTTTTGATTTTTCTTTTTCTAATTTTTAGAGTTTGTTTTATTTACTTCTTTGTAACGCCTTAAAGGCATTGTTTAACCTTTCAAAGTTAATCTAATAAAGTTTGTTTATTTTTGGTTTGCAAATTTAAATCTCCCAAAGTCTTTGAAATAATTACATGCACATCCCATTATTATGCACGTCATTACATGTACCATTACAGGTTTCTCATCTTCTTCGCTGTTTATTTCAGCAGAAATGTATTCTAATCAAGCCATCAAAGACCTGCAGGCATATAACGCCCAATTCCAACAGATGTTCTTAAGTCTGGCTAAAGGGAAAGAGGATTTGAAGACCTTGTTCTGAAAGAGAAGAAGAAGAAGAAGAAGGTTGGTATTCTGAACATGGGGAGAAGATTCAGAGAAAGGATAAGACAATCAACTGATCTGACCTCCTCATCCAAAGACGGGGAGAACCAAGAAAGGACAAAGGACCCTAGTCCAGCAGTTTTTGATAACGATACAGATTATGATGATGAACAATATCCTCCTGCTGAGGATAGGTACAAGCAGCTAGAAGACCATCTGAGTGCTATGGAGATTCAGAAGATCCCTGGTTTGGATTTCGACGAACTAGGACTGGTAACGGGAGTGATGATCCCCCATAAGTTCAAAGCTCTAGTTTTTGCCAATTACGATGGAGTATCATGTCCAAAACTCCATCTCCGCTCTTACGTAAGAAAAATACAACCCCACACTGCTGATAGAAATTTGTGGGTACATTTCTTTCAAGATAGTCTGTCGGGGACTCAGCTTGAATGGTTTTATTAGTTGGAAGGAGCCAGTGTTAGAAACTGGGAAGACCTTGCTGCTGCTTTTTACAGGCAGTGTCAGTATAACGTCGACCTTGCTCCCACTCGTACTCAGCTTCAGGGTATGTTTGTGGGTGCAAGTGAAGGTTTTAAGGACTATGCTAAAAAATGGAGAGACTTGGCGGGAAGAGTCCAACCCCCTTTGTCTGATAGGGAGTTGGTTGACATGTTTCTAGGGACGCTATCTGTTCCATTTTTCAATCATCTGATCGGTAGTTCGTCGTCTGGGTTTACTAAGTTGATTTTGACTGGAGAGAGAGTAGAAGTTGGCATTCAAAGTGGAAAAATACAGAAAGATGCTTCATCAAGTGCAGTAAAGAAGCCTTTCACCGGTAAGAAGGAAGCTAGTGCAGTCTATGGCCCAAGGGGCCAAAGCAGACCTGAACACCGTCAAACGGTAAATGCCGTAGTGATATCAAGACCAACAGTTGCGCCACAATGCAACAATCCTCAAAGGGTGGAAAGACCCCAACGTCAGTTTACCCGCATCAACATGACTTTGGCTGAAGTTCTTCCTCATCTGTTAAAGTCCAACTTGGAAACCTTGAAAGAGGCTCCCAAGAATCCCAAAACTACTTCTCCCAGATACAATCCCAACGTGTGGTGCGCCTACCATTCAGAGAGACTTGGCCATGACACAAACGACTGCTGGGATCTGAGGAATAAAGTGCAAGATTTGCTGGAAGCTAAAGAGATCGAGTTTGATGCTCCGAAAAAGCCAAATGGTATAACTGCTCTTATGCCCAAACATGGACGTGGAGTCAATGCTGTGGACACCGGTTCGTTTGTAACCTCTGTGGAAGAGATCTCTACTCCTTTGATGACGGTTAAGAAGAATTTATTGTTGGCCGGTTTATTTCCAGGCTGTGGTGAAGGTTGCCACATGTGTTCAATTCTGCCTTCCGGTTGCTGTTTATTGAAATCAGGTGTTCAGCGCTTGATAGATAATAAGGAAATTTTGTTTGAGAAGACTATGATTCCTTCTGAAGATGTTTCCATTATCACCATTTCTGCCAACCCTTCCAAGGTTTCCTCGAGAAAACCTGTTAGGGTTACGCCCATTCTAAGAATTGCTCTGTTAATAATCACCGCTCTGGGTCCCATCCCATATACCTCAGATAAGGCTATCCCATGGCATTACGGTGCCGATGTATATTACCATGGTGTTAAACAAGATCTAAGGACTGAAGAAGCCAATATGGATATCAGTAATATTGTTGGGACAAGCAAGGTCACCAGAAGTGGAAGACTTTTTTCTCCCAAGATTTCCCCTCCGATTGTCTACAAACCTGTTGTTATTCCATCTGCTATTACATCAACCACTGTCCCAGTTTCTACTCCAGTTATCACCCCTGTCGCCGAGCCATCTGGGACTCGGGGCAAAGAAATCACAGGTGAGCCTGCCCGGACAGAGGCACCTAAAAAGATCATTGTAGAAACCTCTAAACAAGAAATAGAGGAAAATTTTGAATATTATTAAGAAGAGCGACTACAATGTAGTCGAGCAGCTGGGGAAGACCCCGTCAAAAATCTCCATGTTGTCCTTGTTGTTGTGTTATGAAGCCCATGCAAAGGCTTTAATTGCATTCCTTAAAACTGCACATGTGCCGCAGGAAACTTCAGCCGATCAATTCAAAGATTGCGTAGCTAGCCTGACCATTGATAATGGGCTGGGTTTCTCAGATGCAGATATGACTGCTAAGGGTAGAAATTATAATGATGCTCTGCACGTCTCGATCGAATGCAGGGGCACCATTATGGCCCATGTGCTGGTGGATACCGGGTCCTTATTGAATGTTCTGCCAAAGAAAGCATTAGACCGTCTGGACTGTGAAGGTTTGATTCTAAAGCCGAGCAATATTGTGGTCAGGGCTTTCGACGGGTCAAAGAGAATGGTGCACGGGGAGGTGGACATCCCTGTTAAAGTTGGCTCTCAGACTTTTGCATCCACCTTCTATGTGATGGATATCAGACCATCATATTCTTGTTTGCTGGGTCGCCCTTGGATTCATAAGGCTGGGGAAGTGACTTCCATGCTTCGTCAAATGCTGAAATATCCGGTGAAGGGGAAGATCGTCACGGTGCAAGGTGAGGAGGAGTATATGGTGAGTCATCTTAATTCCTTCTGCTACATGGAGATGGATGGGGAATTCATCGAAACCCCTTGTCAGAACTTTGAAGAGGTCCCTCAGACTTTGGCGTCAACTGAAGTTGCTACCAACAAACCTCCGCTAAAGATGGCTTCTCTCAAGGACGCCAGGGCTGTAATTGAAGAAGGTGGGTGTACCAATTGGGGTCAGCTCCCTGATTTCACGCACAAAACTGACAAATTTGGTTTGGGCTTTACTATAGGGGTTCAGAAGGCTGTTAGGCATGCACGGATCAAAAGATCTCCTCTGCACATCAGCAATCAGGGAGTTAATGCAATTGAAGACAGTGAAGAGGATTCATACATCGACAGCTGGATCTATCCTACAACCAATGGTGGACTAAACAACTGGACGACGAAGGACTTCATACTTGTTTCTTTTATTCAACAGTAATTGACTTTTGTTTTAAGAGTTGTAATAGATAGTTTGAAACTTTATAGCCTGATGTCTTACCCGAGGCACTTTGGCTTTGCTTGTGAGGGCTTATTATTTGTCATTTCATATATCATTAATAAAACATTGGACGTTTCTTGCATTACAAATTGTGCGCTCTTTGTTTTTCTTTTTCTGACCCTCTCTTTATCAAAACAACTATTTTCTTGAACACACTCACGTGTCATACTGCAGATCCATATCCACTCTGGATCCCGTTGATAACAACTCTGCTACTGCCAGTTATGACTTTGAAAATCTGATCAACCAAGCCGAGAACGAAGGTGAGGATGATTGTGAGGTTCCTGGAGAACTTGCTAGACTGTTATTGCAGGAAGAAAGGGCCATACAGCCTCATGAAGATCCAGTTGAGTCAGTGAATTTGGGTACATAGGAAGACAGGAAAGAGGTTAAGATAGGTGCAAATCTGGAGCCTAGTGTCAAGCAACGGTTAATACAGATGCTACACGACTATGTTGAGATCTTCGCCTGGTCCTATGAAGATATGCCTTGTTTAGACACTGATATTGTGGTACACCGCCTACCAACCAAAAAGGAATGTCCTCCGGTAAAGCAGAAGGTTCGCCGCATGCGCCTCGAGATGTCTAAGAAAATCAAAGTTGAGGTCATGAAACAGTTCGACGCGGGATTTTTAGCTGTCACTTCTTATCCACAGTGGGTTGCCAATGTTGTTCTGGTGCCTAAGAAGGATGGAAAGGTACGAATGTGTGTGGACTATAGAGATCTGAACAGATCTAGTCCCAAGGATGACTTCCCACTTCCTCACATCGATGTTCTAGTCGACAATACCGCGCAACACAAGATCTTCTCCTTTATGGATGGTTTTTCTGGCTACAACCAGATCAAGATGGCTCCTGAAGACATGGAAAAGATGACATTCGTTACACAGTGGGGCACCTTTTGCTACAAGGTCATGCCGTTCGGGTTAAAGAATGCTGGGGCAACTTATCAACGCGCCATGGTTTCTTTGTTCTAAGACATGATTCACCATGAGATTGAGGTTTATGTTGATGACATGATAGCCAGGTCTCAGACTGAGGAAGAACACCTTGATCATATTCAGAAACTGTTTGACAGATTGAAAACATATAAGCTGAGGTTGAATCCGAACAAGTTCACCTTCGGGGTAAGGTCTGGTAAGCTGTTCGGTTTCGTCGTTAGTGATAAGGGTAATCAGGTGGACCCCGCCAAGGTAAAAGCCATACAAGAGATGCCGGCTCCCCGCATAGAGAAGGAAGTTAGAGGTTTCTTGGGACGTCTAAATTACATCGCCAGGTTCATTTCACATATGACTGCTACCTGTAAGCAAATCTTTAAGTTGCTGAAGAAAGATCAAGTGGAAAAGTGGAATGATGAATGCCAGACCGCTTTTGAAAGAATCAAGGAATACCTTCAAGAACCGCCAATTTTGATGCTTCCAGTTGAAGGAAGACATTTGATTTTATACTTGACAGTGCTAGACAGTTCAATGAGGTGCATGCTGGGGCAGCATGACGAGTCTGGCCGAAAAGAGCACGCTATTTACTACCTTAGCAAAAATTTTACCGACTATGAGACCCGATACTCATTGCTCGAGAAAACTTGCTGCACTTTGGCATGGGCTGCTCGCCGGCTGAGACAGTATATGCTGACTCACACCACCTTATTGATACCAAGGATGGATCCAATCAAGTATATCTTCGAAAAGCCTGCCATGTCCGGAAGAATAACAAGATGGAAGATGATCCTAACTGAGTATGACATCCAATACACAACCCAAAAAGCAATCAAGGGGAGTGTATTAGCGGATCATTTGGCGCATCAGGCCGTGGGTGACTATCAGTCCATGAATTTCGAATTCCCGGATGAGAATATCATGTTGGTAACCGACTGTGAAGAACCTGGATCGGATGAAGGACCTGAGGAAGGATCCCGATGGTCTATGTATTTTGATGGAGCCTCGAGCGTGTTGGGTAATGGAATTGGCGCTGTAGTTATATCTCCTGAGGGCTGTCATACTCCGTTCACCGCCCGATTATGCTTTAACTGCACCAACAATATGGAGGAGTGTGAAGCATGTATCCTGGGTCTTCGAGCTTCTATTGACCCGAGGATTAAGTTCTTGAGTGTATTCGGAGATTCTACCCTAGTGATCAGTCAGATCAAAGGCGAGTGGGATATGAAGCACCCAAATCTTATTCCTTACAAAGAATATGTACTGACATTGCTCCCACATTTTGAGGAGATAACCTTTGAACACTTCCCGAGAGAGGAGAACCAATTAGCGGACGTGCTAGCTACCATGTCTTCTATGTTTAAAGTCAGGTGGGACAATGAAGCTCCCCAGATTACCATCGAGAGGTTGGACGAACCCGCGCATCGCTGTGACATTGAGACTGAAGAGGTAGAAAATAAACCATGGTTCCATGAGGTAAAGAGGTATCTTGAGGCTCAAGAATACCCCGAGGGGGCATCTGTTAATGACAAAAAGTTTCTGAGAAGCTTCGTGGCGAAATTCTTCAACAGCAATGGAATCCTCTATAAGCGTAACCATGATTCAACCTTATTGCGGTGCATAGACAAGAATGAGGCAGAAAGAATTATGGCAGAGCTACATGAAGGTAACTTTGAAACTCATTCCAGTGGACATACCATGGCAAAGAAAATCCTATGGGCAGGATATTACTGGTCTACTATGGAAGCCGATTGTTATCAGCATTCTCGAACATGTCATAAGTGCCAAGTCTATGCTGATAAGGTGCATGTACCTCCAGTTCCTCTGAATGTTTTGACAGCTCCTTGGCTTTTTGAAATGTGGGGCATCGACATGATCGGCGAGATCAGACCTACTGCGTCCAACGGGTATCGTTTCATTCTGGTAGCTATTGATTACTTTACAAAGTGGGTCGAGGCAGCTTCCTTTGCTACAGTAACCAAGAACATCATGGCGCGGTTTATCCGACACAACTTGATTTGTCGATATGGTGTACCAGAAAGGATCATTACGGATAATGGTACAAATCTCAATAATACAATGATCACCAATCTCTGCAAACAGTTCAAGATACATCATCATAACTCTTCTCCCTACCGACCAAAGATGAATGGGGCTGTTGAAGCAGCTAACAAGAACATCAAAAAAATTATGCAGAAGATGACGGTGACATACAAAGACTGGCACGAGATGTTACCATTCGCTCTTCATGGGTACCGTACCTCAGCAAGAACATTGACAGGGGAAACATCCTACTCTTTGGTGTACGACATGGAGACAGTCCTACCCATCGAAGTCCAGATACCCTCTCTCAGGATTATGAAGGATGCAGGTTTGAACAAAGACTGGATCCAGACCCAACTTGATCAGCTGAATCTAATTGATGAAAAAAGGCTTACTGCTATTTGTCATGGTCAGACGTATCAAAGGTGAATGATTAAGGCATTTAACAAGAAAGTCAGACGCCAAGAATATCAAGTCGGGGATCTGGTGATCAAACGCATCATACTGCCACAAGGTGATCCCAGGGGCAAGTGGACCCCCACACACGAAGGGCCATTTGTGGTTAAGAACATTTTCTTGGGAGGAGCTATGATTTTAACCACCATGGATGGTGACGACCTTCCTCACCCCATCAATGTAGACATAGTGAAAAGATACTACGCATAATCAAAGACCCGCTAGGTTGACTGGCCTAGGCAAAAATAAGGGCTTCCCGACGAACCAAAAGGGTTCAGGCAAAAGTAAGAGATGAAAATGAAAAAATCTGTACACCCGACAAGTCAAAACCTGAAAGGGCGAATTGGGCAAAAAAGGGTATCCCGGTGGATTGAAAACCCGAAAGGGCGGTCCAGGAAAAAATTAGGGATTGAAGCGTAACACTATGTCTCATTGGATCATCTTGTAACCAGACTTCGATATCGACTATCAAGCTCAGACGGTGCCAATCAATCTGATTTCACCTTTGACCAAACAGCAAAGTGATGAGACGCTTGAAGATATAAAGGCAATAGTAGAGTTGAAACTCGATGGGATCGTTCCACATAGCCATTTTTCTTTCTTTAATACACATTGTAATTTCTATCTTTCGGCGGCGTTCTCTTACTAGGACGTCAACCTCTTGTACAAAAACGCCTATTATGGGCCAACTTCAAAATCAATACAATTCATTTTTATAAGAAATTTCGATTTGTTTTTCTTTTTCTGTTCTGTTTTGCAAAGAACGTCCAATGATTCATTTTTGATATATGCATTTGAGAATAATTGCTGCTCATAAATGTTTACATAAGAAACAAAAGACGATTACTCGTAATTCCAAGAACAGGGACAAACAAGAAGGATCTAAAACCTTACAGTTACTCTGTCCATCAGGTAGAGAGATAGAGCCCGCTTGAGAACATGAGTAGTGGTACATACACTCCCCACAGGGTAATAAGAAGTATCCAAAGACAGTGGTGTTAACTTTCCCAACAAGGCACAACTCTCCCCAGCTGGGTTTCATATTTGCGAGTGAGTCAGTTAATTGTTTCCCCAAGCAGAGTTTATTTCTGTCACAAGCAGAAATTTAATCTCCAACAGAGTTCATTGTCACAAGCAACGAAAATTCATCCCCAACTGAGTTTATTTTTCCAAAATAGTATGGTCCATCGATAGAGTGTCTCATCTCCGACAGAGTTATTCCCCGCAGATTCATCCTCAGACCGAGTCTCGTCCGACAAAGTATTTACCAGCCAAGAGGCAAATCCCCAGCACGGTCATCTTTGTTCACCATCCCCAACAGAGGTGGAGGAACTATGGTTTTCATGGCAATCAGGGATTTATCTTCCCCGATTCCGATTATCACGTCAGCATTTCATGTTCATACATCATGACACGTGCATACACCATATATAACATGGTCTCATTTATTTTGAGAACGTCAACACACAATGCATCTCATGCATCACATATGACTAACCTTGTATTTATTTCAGGAAAAGACAATTATTATCAGCAATTTCTAGCAAGCCCATGGTCAACACTCGAAGCTAAACAGAGTAATCATCGGTGCAACAAAAACATCCCTACTACCCAGGCTTTTCATATCGAAGTAACCCTACTATCTAGGTTCCTTCTTGCAGCCCTACTACCCAGGCTTTTCATATCGAAGTAACCATACTATCTAGGTTCCTTCTCGCAGCCCTACTACCCAGGCTTTTCATATCTAAGTAACCCTACTATCTAGGTTCCTTCTCGCAACCCTACTACCCAGGCTTTTCATAATGAAGTAACCCTACTATCCAGGTTCCTTCTTGCAGCCCTACTACCCATGCTTTTCATATCGAAGTAACTCTACTATCCAGGTTCCTTCTCGCAACCCTACTATCTAGGCTTTCATCTCGAAGTAACCCTACTATCCAGGTTCCTTCTTGCAGCCCTACTACCCAGGCTTTTCATATCGAAGTAACCCTACTATCCAGGTTCCTTCTTGCAGCCCTACTACCCAGGCTTTCATCTTGAAGTAACCCTACTATCCAGGTTCCTTCTTGCAGCCCTACTACCCAGGCTTTCATATCGAAGTATCCCTACTATCCCGGTTCCTTCTCATAACCTTACTATCCGAGTTTCTCCTCTATTATCCCCAGACAGCAGTCCATAACACTGTAAGACCTGGACCCGATCAAACGCAATTGATTTCACATTTCCCCAGTAAGTCGTGGTGCAACATATACCCCGACCAAATACATAATTCACTTCTGCTTCCCAAACTGGAATCCTTCCCCAGTAGAGTAACGGATAACTGAAGATACTAAAACTCGATTTCTCTCCCAAGACAAGGACCAACATTCCCCAATGGAGTCCTCCTCACCAATAGGTATACGGGTTCTCGCAAAGGAATCTCTTATGCGATCAACACTTATTCGGATGGCATCTTCAAGCCCATCTCCGAAAATTCTCTGGCAACTACCAAATGGCATCTATAATCCCATTTCTGATATTGCAAGACAAGTATCACTTCATGCGAGTGCAAATTTATGGGCACTCTAGTGTTCAATCATCTTCCACCTTCGGATCACGAAAGACAGACAAGCCAATCTACACCCTCGGGTTTAAGAAGATTGAACAGGGGCAGATGTTGTACCCCAAAATTTGCCCTCCCATACTTCTCAATACATGTCAAGTGAGGTCCTCAAATTGCTCAAGGAAGTCCAAGAGTTGACCAAACAAACTCTCTCATAGGGCATTCTACCCCAAATTAGGGTTTCATTTTTAATCAAGATGCTTGAGTCCAAAGGATCCAAAATGCTCACCATTGTCCTAATATGTTCTCAAGATCATCCATGTCAAGTTTTAAGCCTTGCAGAGAAAGTTTGCTCAGTCAATTGCTCAAAGGCCTGAAAATCGACTGTGCTAGGGCAAAAGTCAACTGTGGCCCACATACATTCAAACTTCAAGATTATTGGTCAACATTATCATTTTGAAGTATTATCCATCATTTGATTAAGGGTTGATCATGATTCCTCCAGGATTGCTCACAATTCATCAAAATCCAAAAGTTGCTAAATTAGAGTTTTGTAGGAAAAGTCAATGCAACTTTGACGAAGCATAACTTTCTCATATTTTATCAAAAATGACCCATCCAAAGCTCATTTTGAAGAGGATGTAATTACCTAAAATTAATATTCAGCTCCCAAGTTCAAAATATGCACTCACAAGAAGATATGAATTTGGACATTATAGGTCCTTTTGAAAAGTCAATAAAAACACCTTTTGGGTCAAAGCTTCATACATGAACATGGAAGACTCAATTGAGATGAAACAAAAAGGGTTGCTTAGAGGACATCCTAATATTTTTAAAAAGTCCAAGAACACATATCTAGGGTAAAAATTGAGAGAGTTATGCATTGGCCAAGTTGACCCTTTTTGCAAAATTGTCAAAAGTCAAATGTCCAAAATTGCATTTTTGCTAAATGGGCCCAACTTTTTATGCTTGCAGTGAGTTTGTAATGTGATCCACGACCCATGAGCCCTTCCACTTGTCATTCTTTTATTTTGTTATTTATTTTGATTTTATTTCATTTAAATCAAATAAAATCAATATAAAATAATGAAAATATCAAAAACCAATTAAATCTTGAGATTTTGTGCATGATTAGAGTCATTATACAGTTGGAGACAAAATCAAATCGTGCAAGGCTTCATATGGACAAAAAAATATTGAAAATGCTTGTTTTGGAAATATTTGGTGCAAGGATTAAATCAATGATCAATCTTCATAAATGGCAAAGATTGGATGCAAATATTAACCCTAATGCACTCTATTATACATAAGGAACAAAGGCAGACCAAGAGGAGAGGTGGAGAAATCGTGAAAGAGGCAGAACAAATTGCAAAAATTCAAAGAAAAAGTGCAGACCAAATTCCAAGTTGCAGGCCATCTCAAGCCATCCTAACCATACCAATCAATTGCTGGACATCCCAAGATCGTGTTTCAATCATTAGCAAGCCTACCCACGCCCTGAAATACAGTGTAGCAGTCACACGGTTAGCTTAGAAATTTGTTTTTGTTTTGATTGATTTATACATCATTTGCACGTTTTGATTACATATTCTTCTTCATTATTGAGTTTGCAAGCTAAACACTATATTCAATTGTATTTTTATTGATTGTACGTAAAACTGCCATGGCTAGGGTTTGTTCTTTGTTTTTAGGGTTTTCTTGTACAGGAAAAATTGGGCATTGATAATGGTATCATGATGCTCATGAGGTTGAAACGAGTTGATTGGTACCATTAGGTTTCATTTATCATGCACGTACAGGATTTTGGAATGGACATGGGCTATACCTACGCTTGAGGTCTGTAGGTAAAAGTTGCAAAATCTAAAGCGACGGTGGGAGGAAGAAGATGACAACGTGGTGCTCCCTGACTTGCCAGTTTGAATTTCGCGTGTTTTAAAGTTTAACATTTTATTTTTATTATACAATATTTGTTTGTTATTGTATATACAACAAAATCATCCAGCTCAGTTGGCAAGCGTGTAAGGGGAGAATGCATAAGGACTTGGGTTCGATCCCCAGGTCCCAACTTTTATACATGATTTTCTTGAACAGGAAATCCAACATATTACATGTCAAGGGATCCACCATGTGCTATCCAAATCTGACCGTTCAACCCATCAAGGCTTCAGATCTAACGCCTTCTCCCTGAAGGACCACCATGCGCCCCAGTCAAACATGCACATGGGATTGAACAAAGTCAAAAAGGCCTGGACTTATTAGGCTCAGAATTTCAAACAACACCCCCCTTTGCTAAACATCAGGCCCATTACTAATCCTCTTTATATTTATTTTTTCTTATTTCTTTTTATTCTTTTAATTTTCTTTATTCATTTAATTTACAAACTAATTAATTTTTCACCAAAAAATGTAAAATCAAGAATTCAAAAAAAAATTAGAAATAGTTTTTTATCAAGTTTAATTTAATTTAGTTTAATTTAATTTAGGGAAATTCTAACTTTTTTTAATTAAAACCAATTAGAAAAATTAGGGTTAAAATCTTGATTTAATTTTTATTTTCTTTCTCAAAAATAAAAAAATATAAAAAGTAGGTTAATTTAATTATTTTTCTTAATTAAAATTAATTCGTAATTAGGTTCTTTTTTTTGTTTCAATTGAGCTTTATTTTCTCAAAAACGACAAAAACTATTTTTCCTTTAAATTACAAATAGATATAGTCGAGGGTCAAAACCCTATTTGTCTCGTATACGATTCATCGCGCGTGTTTATTATTTTTTGCAATATTGATGTAACTGTCCACGATATGTAATAGTTTAATCTAGGTCTTTCTTTATTTTCTTTTACGGGTTTTTTTGGCTATGTAATTAATCTGTACCCCGAAGCCTTGTAATAGCGTAGGTTTATTTTCTCGCATTTTAATTCTCGCAAATATTAATTGTTTAGATGTATGTTGATAGGATTGTATGACAAGATTGCATGATAATTTAAAACGGCTAAAAAACCCTAAATATGCAAAGATAATAACTGAAATCAAATCACTCGCACATGTGCACTCCTAGGGCATACTCTCACTTCGGTTACCTTCGGTAAACGATAATTAAGTATAGGGTGTCTTAGTGGTTGCCCTCTTGTATAACAAAGATCAAAAGTCCCGTTCAGAAATGTTGCCTCGGAAATGTTCCCTCGAATATGATCTTAAGACTCTAGGGTTATTACTAAGACGTCCTAACATCGCTTTAGTGATCGTACGTCCCTTTCAAATTGACCCTTACAACTCCAACGACGGTGCTACCTATTTCTCAATAGTAGGATAGCGTTGTCTAAAGGAAACAAGAATAGAAACGATCTTTTTCGAGTAGGTAGATACTAGTAGGTACTTGCTCAAAAATCAAACTTTTCACACTTACACTTTTCAAAACAATTTTCAAAAATAACTTCGTCACACCTTTGAGGGCTGATACAAAGGTTATCACGAAGTCAAAACTTTTCAAAACAAAGCACGTACACAAGCAATTTTTAAAAGATGAGCAAGTACCTAAGAGCCCATGGAAAACCATGGATAGAAAGGGTGCTAACACCTTCCCTTTCTATAATCTACCCCCCGTACTCAAAATATCTCGAAAAAGGATTTTTTTGTACTTTTTTCCTTTCCGGTTGGTTGAAATAAAATTCGGCGGTGACTCTTGCTTACCGCGACATTTTGCAAACACAAAACACAAAATGCAAACCAGCATTTTCAAAACAGTCGGTTCGGCCACTGTGTCACAGAAATGGCGACTCTGCTGGGGAATTATAAGTGGGGTATACCTTAGGATCTAGTTCATCTTAATTGCTTCTCTTGATTGCGTTGATTGCTTTACTTTTAAGGGTTTTGTTTGGGAGTTACTATAGATCCTAACCCGGATATGGGGACACCTTTTTAGGTAAGTAGCAATAAACTGTGAGGGAACTGTACAGCATAGACCGATACGGTTGAAGCAGTAGCTACATTGATGTGGCACATTGTTGGTACCGGTATCCCTCGTGGAGAAACGAGGAGAATACGGGGCCGCTGCGTGGTGTCGTTAAGCATCAACTGACCTTAGAACCCTTAATCGACCAACTTGGCCATTAGAAAGTAGTGAGATAGTCGGCCTCGGTGTAAAGTTGAGAACTGGTTGATACTCGATGCTACACTCATTGAGACATACTCTCGAGATAGTTCCGGCCGCAAGAAAAGATTGTGTGAGCTGAAACCATGAACGATGGAGGATGGTCAGTGATATTGAGATCCTCTAGAACCCGGTTACTTTTGCTAAGACATGTTGAAACCAACTAAACTTCAAGAGGGTACTACCTTTGACCTCATGCAAGCCTTAAACTTAAAGGATTTGTGTGACTTGTTTGTCTTTGCCATGCCTGTTATCTGCTATACTTGTTTTTTTTAATCATGACATCATGCATCATAACGTGGCATTCATATTTCATTATACTAACCATTTAAAAGACCAAGGGAATTTATCTTTGTTCTGTTTTGCAGATTATGGCTTTCGTGCGCAGAAATACCATCCGAGTCAACTTTGTTCAAATACCTTCTCAACTTAAAGAGTTAGCCTCAAGAGTTTCTGAGACTTCAATGTTCATTAAGAGACATGGTCAGCTTCTTAGCCTGGTTACTTCAAATCTTGATGAGCAGATGATGAGTGTACTTTTCCAGTTCTTCGATCCTGTGCATCATTGCTTCACCTTTCCAGATTACCAGCTGGTTCCCACATTGGAAGAGTTCTCTCACCTATTGGGCATATCCATCCTTGAATAGGTACCCTTCACGGGTATGGAAGAGGTTCATACACCAGAAGACATTGCCTTAGCTCTGCATCTGAAACGGGCTGATGTAGTATCCAATTGGGAAACACGAAGCGGGGTCGAAGGTTTCTTAGCCAAATTTCTGATAGACCAGGCTCATCTATTCTGGGATAGTTTAGATTTTAAGGCTTTCGAAGATATCTTGGCTCTCCTTATCTATGGTTTGGTTCTCTTCCCGAATCCAGATTCCTTTGTAGATGTGAATGCTGTCAAGATTTTCCTTTCTCGCAATCCTGTGCCTACCCTGCTAGGTGATATCTTGTATGCCCTCCATACTCGTACAATGCGAATAAGAGGGACTCTTATGTGTTGCGTGCCTTTGCTGTCAAGGTGGTTTATTTCGCACCTCCCTAAGTCTATGCTGAAGAACGAGGAAGGTTTGGGTTGGTCCTACAGGATAATGTCACTTGCCCATACAAATATTCTTTGGAGTTCCCGGGCTATGGAAGACACTGTTGTTATTGACCAGTGTGGGGTATACCTTAATGTACCATTGCTTGGAATCAGAGGGGGTATAACCTACAATCCTTGTCTAGCTTTGCAACAATTTGGTCGTGCTCGGAGAGATGGTCCCCACGAGCTACTTCTTGAGGATATTGCATTTGACTACAAGGAAGACGTTAGGGAATACCGCCGGAGGTTTATACGAGCTTGGGGCATGGTGAACAGATATGACCCCCAAGAGTTGGGACCAAGGACTTCCCTTCCTATGCAGTCTTACCTCCAATGCGTCCGAGCTCGTGCCCAGAATCTTGGGATGCCCTATGAAGATGTATTGCCAGTGATTGTGGAGCCCACCAATGAAGAGGGAATTCCTTACACGGTTCTTTATCCTTACATGCCCACTGATCCTGGGGAGTTGCAGAGGTCTTGGATTCAGCTGAAAGAGGAAAGGGATACTTACCGGGAAAAGTACCACGAGCAAGAAAGGAAGATTTTGAAGCTCACCAGGCAGCTCGAGGAAGAAAGAGCGATCAATGACTACATCGGCACAAAGAGGAAGCGTCCATGGGACTTTTGATTTTGCTTTTTCTAATTTTTAGAGTTTGTTTTATTTACTTCTTTGTAACGCCTTAAAGGCATTATTGAACCTTTCCAAGTTAATCTAATAAAGTTTGTTTATTCTTTGGTTTGTAAATTTAAATCTGCCAAAGTCTTTGAAATAATTACATGCACATCCCATTACCATGCACGTCATTACATGTACCATTACAAGTTTCTCATCTTCTTCGCTGTTTATTTCAGCAGAAATGTCTTCTGATCAAGCCATCAAAGATCTGCAGGCACACAACGCCCAATTCCAACAGATGTTCTTAAGTTTGGCTAAAGGGCAAGAGGATTTGAAGACCTTGATTCTGAAAGAGAAGAAGAAGAAGAAGAAGGTTGGTATTCTGAACATGGGGAGAAGATTCGGAGAAAGGATAAGACAATCAGCTGATCTGACCTCCTCATCCAAAGACGGGGAGAACCAAGAAAGGACAAAGGACCCTAGTCCAGCAGTTTCTGATAACGATACATATTATGATGATGAACAATATCCTCCTGCTGAGGATAGGTACAAGCAGCTAGAAGACCGTCTGAGTGCTATGGAGATTCAGAAGATCCCTGGTTTGGATTTCAGCGAACTAGGACTGGTATCGGGAGTGGTGATCCCCCATAAGTTCAAAGCTCCAGTTTTTGCCAAGTACGATGGAGTATCCTGTCCAAAACTCCATCTCCGCTCTTACGTAAGAAAAATCCAACCCCACACTGCTGATAGAAATTTGTGGGTACATTTCTTTCAAGATAGTCTGTCGGGGACTCAGCTTGAATGGTTTTATCAGTTGGAAGGAGCCAGTGTTCGAAACTGGGAAGACCTTGCTGCCACTTTTTACAGGCAGTATCAGTATAACGCCAACCTTGCTCCCACTCGTACTAAACTTCAGGGTATGTCTATGGGTGCAAGTGAAGGTTTTAAGGACTATGCTCAAAAATGGAGAGACTTGGCGGGAAGAGTCCAACCCCCTTTGTCTGATAGGGAGTTGGTTGACATGTTTCTAGGGACGCTATCTGGTCCATTTTTCAATCATCTGATCGGCAGTTTGTCGTCTGGGTTTACTGAGTTGATTTTGACTGGAGAGAGAGTAGAAGCTGGCATTCGAAGTGGAAAAATATAGAAAGATGCTTCATCAAGTGCAGTAAAGAAGCCTTTCACCGGTAAGAAGGAAGCTAGTGCAGTTTATGGCCCAAGGGGCCAAAGCAGACCTGAACACCGTCAAATGGTAAATGCCGTAGTGATATCAAGACCAACAGTTGCTCCACAATGCAACAATCAGCAAAGGGTGGAAAGACCCTAACGTCAGTTTACCCGCATCAACATGACTTTGGCTGAAGTTCTTCCTCATCTGTTAAAGTCCAACTTGGAAACCTTGAAAGAGGCTCCCAAGAATCCCAACACTGCTTCTCCCAGATACAATCCCAACGTGCGGTGCACCTACCATTCAGAGAGTCCTGGCCACGACACAAACGACTGCTGGGCTCTGAGGAATAAAGTGCAAGATTTGCTGGAAGCTAAAGAGATCGAGTTTGATTCTCCAAAAAAGATAAATGGTATAACTTCTCTTATGCCCAAACATGGACGTGGAGTCAATGCTGTGGACACCGATTCGTTTGTAACCTCTGTGGAAGAGATCTCTACTCCTTTAATGACGGTTAAGAAGAATTTATTGTTGGCCGGTTTATTTCCAGGTTGTGGTGAAGGTTGCCACATGTGTTCAATTTTGCCTTCCGGTTGCTGTTTATTGAAATCAGGTGTTCAGCGCCTGATGGATAATAAGGAAATTTTGTTTGAGAAGACTATGATTCCGTTTGAAGATGTTGCCATTATCACCATTTCCGCCAACCCTTCCAAGGTTTCCTCGAGAAAACCTGTTAGGGTTACACCCATTCTAAGAATTGCTCCATTAATAATCATCGCTCTGGATCCCATCCCATATACCTCAGATAAGGCTATCCCATGGAATTACAGTGCCAATGTATATTACCACGGTGTTAAACAAGATCTGAGGACTGAAGAAGCCGATATGGATATCAGTAATATTGTTGGGACAAGCAAGGTCACCAGAAGTGGTAGACTCTTTTCTCCCGAGATTTCCCCTCCGACTGTCTACAAACCCGTTGTCATTCCATCTGCTATTACATCAACCACTGTCCCAGTTTCTACTCCAGTTATCACCCCTGTCGCCGAGCCATCTGGGACTCGGGGCAAAGAAATCACAGGTGAGCCTGCCCGGACGGAGGCACCTAAAAAGATCATTGTAGAAACCTCTAAACAAGAAATAGAGGAAATTTTGAAGATTATTAAGAAGAGTGACTACAACGTAGTCGAGCAGCTGGGGCAGACCCCGTCAAAAATCTCCATGTTGTCCTTGTTGTTGTGTTCTGAAGCCCATGAAAAAGCTTTAATTGCATTCCTCAAAACTGCGCATGTGCCGCAGGAAACTTCAGCCGATCAATTCAAAGATTGCGTAGCTAGCCTGACCGCCGATAATGGGCTGGGTTTCTCAGATGCAGATTTTACTACTAAGGGGAGAAATCATAATGATGCTCTGCATGTCTCGATCGAGTGCAGGGGCACCACTATGGCCCATGTGCTGGTGGATACCAGGTCCTCATTGAATGTTCTTCCAAAGAAAGCATTAGACCGTCTGGACTGTGAAGGTTTGATTCTAAAGCTGAGCAATATTGTGGTCAGGGCTTTCGACGGGTCAAAGAGAATGGTGCATGGGGAGGTGGACATCCCTGTTACAGTTGGCTCTCAGACTTTTACATATTCTTCTTCCTGATTGAGTTTGCAAGCTAATCACTATATTCAATTGTATTTTTTTGACTGTACGTAAAACTTCCATGGCTAGGGTTTGTTCTTTGTTTTTAGGGTTTTCTTGTACAGGAAAGAATGGGCATTGATAATGGCATCATGATGCTCGTGAGGTTGAAACGAGTTGATTGGTACCATTAGGTTTCATTTATCATGCACGTACAGGATTTTGGAATGGACATGGGCTATACCTACGCTTGAGGTTTGTAGGTAAAAGTTGCAAAATCTAAAGCGACGGTGGGAGGAAGAAGATGACAACGTGGCGCTCCCTGACTTGCCAGTTTGAATTTCGCACATTTTAAAGTTTAACATTTTGTTTTTATTATATAATATTTATTTGTTATTGTATATACAACAAAATCATCCAGCTCAGTTGGCAAGCGTGCAAGGGGAGAATGCATAAGGACCTGGGTTCGATCCCCAGGTCCCAACTTTTATTCATGCTTTTCTTGAACAGGAAATCCAACGTATTACATGTCAAGGGATCCACCACGTGCTATCCAGATCTGACCGTTCAACCCATCAAGGCTTCAGATCTAATGCCTTCTCCCTGGAGGACCACCATGCGCCCCAGTCAAACATGCACATGGGATTGAGCAAAGTCAAAAAGGCCTGGACTTGTTGGGCTCAGAATTTCAAACAACACCCCCTTTGCTAAACATCAGACCCATTACTAATCCTCTTTATATTTCTTTTTTCTTATTTCTTTTTATTCTTTTAATTTTCTTTATTCATTTAATTTACAAACTAATTAATTTTTCACCAAAAAATGTAAAATCAAGAATTCACAAAAAAATTAGAAATAGTTTTTTTTAAATCAAATTTAATTTAATTTAGTTTAATTTAATTTAGGGAAATTCTAACTTTTTTTAATTAAAACCAATTTGAAAAATTAGGGTTAAACTCTTGATTTAATTTTTATTTCTTTCTCAAAAATAAAAAATATAAAAAAAATGTTAATTTAATTATTTTTCTTAATTAAAATTAATTAGTAATTAGGTTCTTTTTTTGTTTCAATTGAGCTTTATTTTCTCAAAAATGACAAAAACGACAAAAATGATTTTTCCTTTAAATTACAAATAGATATAGTCGAGGGTCAAAACCCTATTTGTCTCGTATATGATTCATCGCGCGTGTTTATTATTTTTTGCAATATTGATGTAACTGTCCATGATACGTAATAGTTTAATCTAGGACTTTCTTTATTTTCTTTTACTGGTTTTTATGGATATGTAATTAATCCCTACCCCGAAGCCTTGTAATAGCGTAGGTTTATTTTCTCGCATTTTAATTCTCGCAAATATTAACTGTTTAGATATATGTTGATAGGATTGTATGACAAGATTGCATGATAATTTAAAACGGCTAGAAAACCCTAAGTGTGCAAAGATGATAACTGAAATCAAATCACTCGCACATGTGCACTCCTAGGGCATACTCTCACTTCAGTTGCCTTCGGTAAACGATCATTAAGTATAAGGTGTCTTAGTGATTACCCTCTTGTCTAACAAAGATCAAAAGTCCCGTTCAGAAATGTTGCCTCAGAAATGTTGCCTTTAATATGATCTTAAGACTCTAGGGTTATTACTAAGACGTCCTAACATCGCTTTAGTGATCGTACGTCCCTTTCGAATTGACCCTTACAACTCCAACGACGGTGCTACCTATTTCTCAATAGTAGGATAACGCTGTCTAAAGGAAACAAGAATAGAAACGATCTTTTTCGAGTAGGTAGGTGCTAGTAGGTACTTTCTCAAAAATCAAACTTTTCACACTTACACTTTTCAAAACAATTTTCAAAAACAACTTCGTCACACCTTTGAGGACTGATACAAAGTTTATCATGAAGTTAAAACTTTTCAAAACAAAGCACGTACACAAGCAATTTTTAAAAGATGAGCAAGTACCTAAGAGCCCATGGAAAACCATGGATAGAAAGGGTGCTAACACCTTCCCTTTCTATAATCTACCCCTCATACTCAGAATATCTCGAAAAAGGATTTTTTCTGTACTTTTTTCCTTTTCGGCTGGATGAAATAAAAGTCAGTGGCGACTCTTACTTACCGCGACATTTTGCGAACACAAAATGCAAAATGCAAACCAGCATTTTCAAAACAGTTGGTTCGGCCACCGTGTCACACATACAAATCAAACAATGTAAGCAAGTAAATATGATCTAACCCTAAGGTAACCCCACTTTTAATTTTATCCCCAGCAGAGTCGCCAGTTCTGTGATACGGTGGGAGAACTGACTTGAGGTTTTGTGTTTGTGTTTGCAAATGTTGCGGTTTAGCAAGAGTCGCCACCGACTTTTCTTTTATCCAAAAGGAAAGATGAAAAAGCACAGGAAAGACCTTTAGAGATGTTTTCTTGAGTTCGGGGGTAGATTATGAAAAGGGAAGGTATTATCACCCTTTTCATCCATGGTTTTCCATGGGCTCTTAGTTACTTTCTAGATCAATTGCTTTTGTTTGAATGTGCTTGTGGTGTGGTTTTTGAAAGTATTTTGAAAATGTAACTTTGTAATGATTTTCGTTTCTATGAGAACGCATACAAAGTGTTTGTTTTGAAAATAGTTCAAAGATGTGCTTGTGAGATGTGTTTTTGAAAGTGATTTTGAAAAGGTGTATTCTTTATAATGGTTCTCGTTTCTATAAGAACGTGTACAAAGTGTTTGTCTTTTGAAAATGTTTCGAAGTGAGAGTGTTGGTGCATAAAATGTTTTTGTTATGAGAAAGCGAGAAACTAGGAGGGAATCTACCTACTCAAAAGGTCTTAGATGTGTTTTCTCCTCCTCCTTTAGACGTTGCTATCTTACCATTGATTTGGTAAGAAGCCCCATCGTTGGATGTGAAGGGACGGGCGTTAGGACGTTTGTATAGTCATAGAAGGAAACATATGGGATGTTTTAGCAATGTCGTTTTAAGGACTAGATCGTTTATCGATGGAAACATCAAGGGTCATCGAAGGACTATGATATTTTATCGAGGGTCTTTGCTAAAATGCCCATGTTCGAGGGACATGACTAAATTCCGATAGGCAACAAGTGAGATTACCCTAAGGGTGCATGTGTGTAAAGTATGTTTGATTGCATGCATTTAGTCTTGCTTTTTAGGTTGTCTATTTGTTGTTTTCATGTCTCGCCATACACACCCTAATTACTAGTATTTACATTTGAAAGCGATAAGTTGCAAAAATGTAAAGTCCTATGCTATTACAATATTTAGGGGATGGGGGTACACATTTATGAATGAGGGTTGCAAGTAAAAATAAGTCTTAAGTTACTATTACAACCATATTGAAATGTACAATATAAGAAAGAAATGGACTTGTTTAGAAAATGGTTTTTTTTTTGTCTTAATGAAAAAAAAGAAATAAATTAATTAAAGAAAAATGTTTTTTATGTCTTTTTATGTTAATATTAAAAATGATGAAAAGGAAAATAAATGAAAGATAGAAACAGCGTGCTGCTGCAAGAAAAACAACAAGGATCATAAGTTCTAAAGCCAGGCGCGTTGTGACTCAGAAGGAAATGTCACTGGGTATAAGAAGTTCTGGATTGGTAAACTCTAAGGTCCTGCAAAACACATTAGAGGGGAAACACAGAAGTTCTTGGTTGCTATGTGCTAAACTTCTGAATGTTAGAACAATGAGAAAATCTTAGAAGTTCTGTATATTAAAACAGTGAGTAAACTTCATAAGTTCAGTGTATTGTCAGCATGTGAAAATCAGAAACTCTGAGTGTTTGAAAACAGCAGATGGAAACATCAGAAGTTCAGTGTATTTGACATGTAAGGAGAACTCAGAAGTTTTGTGCTGTGTTAAAACAATGAGTGAATCATCAGAAGTTATGTATTATGCTGAGCCAGTGAGTGAACATTAGAAGTTCAGTGCGTTATCAGCATGTAAAAATCAGAAGTTTAGTGCGTCTTAACAGTGAGAAAAAATCATAGAAGTTCTGTGTGTTAAAATAGTGAAGAGAACTCAGAAGTTCTGCATGCTTAAACAGTGAGAAAATCTTAGAAGTTCTGTGTGTGAACATGATGAGTGAAAAGTTATATGTTACATTTTGACTTTTAATCAGCACACCAACAATTCATTCAATTCTTATTAAACAACAAATCAGAAGGATAACAACACAACATCTTATAGAAGTTCTAATCCTAAATATGAGTCTAGCCCTAATCAAGAAACTATGATCCACAGTTTTTTCTACTTATGCAATGATATGAACAACATCAATACTATGATATTTACATGTTTAATGATGTTCTGAAAGAAAAAGATGCAAACTCAGAAAGACTTACCTTGAACCTGGAACGTGGGCTTGGAGCTTTGAGCAGCTACCTTTGGATGTTCTGGAATCAACAAGACTAACGGAAGAGAAAGTGCCAAGCTCTTTGATTCAAAAGGAAGAACAAAGGTTTAGTTTTCTATTTGGGAAATCTGGATTTTTATGAAGGGTTTCACAAGTTTCTTTTTCTATTTTGATAGTTCTCTCCTTCCAAAAGCCAACCTCTCCCTCAAAGCCCAGCCACTTGAAAGTGTGATGGAGCAACTTATTTATAGGTAAATTTGTTGTGATTTTGGGGGGAAAAACAAATGGGATTTTAAATCAATTTGGCATCCTGCTCCCTTGATTTTTCATCACTTTTTTCATATGCTAGTTTGGTGCAATTATGGGATGCATGCATAGGCTGAACTAGCTGCTGATTAGCAGCTTTTAACCATGCTTAAGCTAGAGTTGTCAGCAGGATTTAAGGAAAAGCAAAACAAAGCATGAGCCTAGTACCAAAGTTTGCTATCCCAAGACAGTAGAGGTATACGTGGTGAAAATCCTTTGGATAAAGACTCAGAAAGTTGTTGTGAGCATTAATAACGATGAGACTTATCACAACCAGAAATCCTGCAGCGTGAGATTCTACACCAAGGCTTAGTTCTGGATCAGAAGTTCTGCTTCAGAGTAGCATCCATCCTCTGATCTTTGTATCTTCTGGCTCCAGCACGTTCTAAAGGAACTTTCAGACTTTCTAGAAAGCTTGCAGCATGCTTCTTAACCTTCTTTGAATTACCCTGGAAAACTCTGACTGAAGCTTTTGTGAAAACTTGCCCATAAGTTCTTACCAAACTTTGCCTTGAGAGTGTCTAGAATTTGCTGAGTGTTATGGTGATAATCTGGTCAGAAGTTCTGAGTTTTGTCATGCTTCTTAAACACTTAGAAAAATTTCCAAGTATTTAGAATTTGACTTTTGAAATTCTTGACGAAACAAACTTCATATTCCAACATGTCTTGATGAAATATGATTTTTTGAGATTTGATTTTGATCCAAAAGTCAAAGTTAGACTTCTCAGTGTGCAAATGACCATTTTTCTCTTGCGGATGACTTGCTTGGAAAAATTGATAATTCAAGGCTTGGAATTGGATGGAAGTAAACCTGAGGGTCCAGGGTGATCCTTTATGAAATGAGAGGGCAAATTTTGGGGTACAACGGTCATGGACATCCGTCCCGCTTACTCCTGTTTGTTGGGTCGCCTCTGGATCCATGGAGCAGGGGAAGTAACATCTACCCTTCACCAAAAGCTAAAATACCCAGTCAAGGGGAGGATCATCACTGTTTGCGGTGAGGAGGAATTAATGGTAAGCCATCTCAATTCTTTCAAATATGTGGATATGGATGGCGAATTTATAGAAACCCCGTGCCAGGATTTTGAATTTGTTTCGCCTATGGTTACTACTGCCAAAATTTCCTCTAACATGCCCAAAGCCGATAAGGTCGTGCCAAGGATGGTATCATTTAAGGATGCTCATGCCACAGTCGAAGATGGAAGCTGTGCTACCTGGGGGCAACTCCCCGAGATCCCGTTCAAAGCAGATAGATATGGGTTGGGATTCACTATCAAGGCTCAGAAAGAAGTTAGGCGCGCTCATGCGAGAAATCCTTCTCTCCGTATTGGAAATCATGAAGTAAACGCTATGGAGGATTCTGATGATGAATGTGCTTTCGAAGAATGAATATACCCTTCTATCACAGAGCTCACCAATTGGCGCGCAAAGGACTTCGTTCCCATCTCCTTCATTGAGGAGTAGTTACTTGTTTATTTCTTTCTATCAATTCAAGAGCCTTTTATTTGTAATAATAAACAATGACTTTTAAGTCATATGTCTGGCCCGGGGCACTATGGTCCATTTGTTAAGGGTTTTATTTATGTTCATTTTATCATATGATCATTCAATATAAACCATTGGACTTTTTGCATTCAAATTTTTGTGCTCATTATCTTTCTTTTTATTTAATGTGTTTTTCAAATAGCCATGTACCTTACATGCACATGTACACACACACACACACACTCTTGCAGGTCCTCGTCCACTCCAGATCTCATTGCCAATGACTCTACTATTGCCAATTATGATTTTGAACATCCAATTAACCAAGCCGAAGACCAAGGCGAGGAAGATTGTGAAATACCGGGAGAACTAGCCATACTTCTAATGCAAGAGAAAAAATATATTCAGTCGCATGAAGAGTCAGTTGAAGTCATCAACCTAGGTACTGAGACAAACAAGAAAGAGGTCAAGATCGACGCCAACCTAGGAAGCAGTGTCAAAAGTAGATTGGTGCAACTGTTACATGACCATATGGAAGTGTTTGCTTGGCTGTATGAAGATATTCCAGGGTTGGATACCGACATTGTAGTTCATCGTCTGCCAGCAAAGGAAGATTGTCCTCCTGTCAAGCAAAAAGTTCGCCGCATGCGGCCTGACATGTCTGAGAAAATAAAAGCTGAAATGATGAAACAATTTGATGCAGGATTCCTAGCTGTGGCATCTTATCCTCAATGGGTTGCAAATGTGGTGCCGATTTCGAAGAAAGATGTAAAAGTTCGTATGTGTGTAGATTACAGGGATATGAATAGGGCAAGCCCCAAGGATGACTTCCCTCTACCTCATATTGATGTCTTGGTCGATAACACCGCTCAACATAAAGTTTTCTCTTTCATGGATGGCTTCTCCGGTTATAATAAAATTAAGATGGATCCCGAAGACATGGAGAAGACCACCTTAGTTACACAATGGGCACCTTTTGTAACAAGGTCATGCCATTCAGATTGAAGAATGCAGGGGAAACATATCAAAGGGATATGGTATATTTGTTTCATGATATGATCCATCATGAAATAGATGTATATGTGGATGATATGATTGCAAGGTTACAAATTGAATAAGAGCATCTCAATCACCTATACAAGCTATTCGAGAGGTTGAAAAAGTACAAGTGGAGGTTGAACCCTAATAAGTGCACATTCGGAGTAAGATCTGGAAAACTTCTAGGTTTTGTTGTCAGTGGTAAAGGCATCGAAGTTGATCCTGCAAAGGTAAAATCCATTCAAGAAATGCCAGTTCCCTATTCTGAAAAGGAGGTTAGATGATTCTTGGGTCGTCTTAACTACATCGCCCGCTTTATATCTCACTTAACTGCTACTTGTGAGCCAATTTTCAAACTCTTGAAGAAAGATCAAGTAGTCAGATGGAATGATGAATGCCAAGATGCCTTCGATAAAATCAAGGAATATCTGCAAGAACCTCCTACCCTCATGCCTCCAGTTGAAGGAAGACCCTTGATCATGTACTTAACTGTGCTAGAGAATTCTATGGGATGTGTGTTGGGCCAACATGACAAGTCTGGCCGAAAAGAGCATGCAATATACTACCTGAGCAAAAAGTTTACCGACTGTGAAACCAGATATTCACTGCTCGAGAAAACTTGCTGCACTCTGGCATGAGCTGATCGCCGACTAAGACAGTATATGTTGACTCATACCACTCTATTGATTTCTAATATGGACCCTATCAAGTACATCTACGAGAAACCCACTCTTTCCGGATGAATAGCTAGATGGCAAATGATTTTGACTGAGTATGATATTCAATATACAACATAAAAGGCCATCAAAGGAAGTGTATTGGAAGATCATTTGGCCCATCAAGCTGTTGATGATTATCAATCTATGAACTTTGACTTCCCGGATGAGAATATCATGTTAGTGATCGACTATGCAAAATCTGGACCGTATGACAGACCTGAACAAGGATCCCGATGGACTATGGTTTTCGATGGGGGCTTCCAACTCTTTGGGTAACAGAATTGGTGTTGTGATAGTTTTTCTTGAGGGTTTCCACACCCCTTTCACTTCTAGACTGTGCTTCAATTGTACAAATAACATGGCTGAATATGAGGCATGCATTTTGGGTCTGAAGGCTGCCATTGATTTAAGGATCAATCATTTGAATGTATTCAGAGATTTTGCTCTAGTGATTAGCCAAGTAAAGGGAGATTGGGACACTAATAATCCTAATCTTATTCCTTACAAGGATCTTGTGTTATCTCTGATTCCATACTTCGAAGAAATCACCTTTGAACACTTCCCTAGAGAAGAAAATCAGTTAGCCGATGCTTTGGCCATAATGTCTTATATGTTCAAGGTAAAATGGGACAATGAAGCTCCTATGATTACAATTGAGATATTTGACGAACCTGCACACTGCTATGAGCTTGACACTGACACAGAGAAGCCATGGTACCATGAGGTGAAGAGATACCTTGAAGCGCAAGAGTATCCCGAAGGAGCTTCCATCAATGATAAAAAATTCTTACGAAGATTCTCAGCCAAATTCTTCCTAAGCAATGGAACCCTGTACAAATGCAACCATGATTCTACTCTACTACGATGTATGGACAAGAAGGAGGCAGAGAAAATTATGGAAGACATGCATGATGGTCTCTTTGGGACTCACTCTAGTGGACATGCTATGGCCAAGAAAATCCTGAGAGCTGGTTACTATTGGTCAACAATGGAAACTGATTGCCATCATCACTCAAGGACTTGCCACAAGTGCCAAATCTATGCTGACAAGGTCCATGTGCCTCCTATTCCTCTAAATGTCATGATAGCTCTGTGGCTGTTTGCAATGTGGGGCATTGACATGAGTGGAGAGATTAAACCTACTTCTTCTAATGGACATCACTTCATTCTTGTCGCTATCGAATATTTCACCAAATGGGTCGAAGCTGCCTCATTTGCCTCAGTCATAAAGAACGTTATAGCTAGATTTATCAAGCATAACCTCATCTGCCGCTATGGTATCCCCGAAAGGATCATCACTGACAATGGAACCAATCTTAACAATTCTATGATTACAGAACTTTACACTCAATTCAAAATCAAGCATCACAATTCTTCTCCTTATAGACCTAAAATGAATGGCGCAGTGGAAGCAGCTAACAAAAACATTAAGAAGGTTGTGCAAAAGATGGTAGTAACCTACAAAGACTGGCATGAGATGTTACTATTTTCTCTTCATGGCTACCGTACTTCAGCTCGGACATTGGCTGAGGCAACTCCCTTTTCTTTGGTCTATGGCATGGAAGTTGTCCTGCCAGTAGAAGTTCAGATTCCCTCCCTAAGGATTATGAAGGAAGCAGGCCTAGGCGAAGACGAATGGATTCAGAAAAGATTGGATCAGTTGAACTTGATCGGTGAAAAGCGACTGGCTGCTGTTTTTCATGGTCAGATGTACCAGAAACGTATGATCAAGACTTTCAACAAAAAGACCAGGCCTCAAGTATATCAAGCTGGTGACTTGGTAATAAAGCACATCATTCTTGCATAAGGCGATCCCAGGGGAAAATGGACTCCCACTTATGAAGGGCCATTTGTTGTCAAGAAAGTTTTCTCTGGTGGTGCCATGATGCTGACTACTATGGACAATGAATATTTCCCACATCCTGTGAACGCAGACATAGTTAAAAAATACTACGTATAAGAGACCTGCTAGGTTGACACACCTAGGCAAGATAAGGGCATCCCGGCGAACCAAAGGTTTGGGCAAAAAGGGATATATGCAAAAGATTGTACACCCGACAAGTCGAAAACCCGAAAGGGCGACTTGGGCAAAAATGGGTATCCTGGTGGGCTGAAAACCCGAAAGGGCGGTCCAGGAAAAGTTAAGGATTGAAAGCGTATGACTATGTCCTGTGGAATCACCACAATCGACTTTATTACCAAGGTCCGGGTTCAAACGGTCCAAGATCAATCCAATCAACTTCTTTCAATGGCAAGGGACGTTTGAAGACATTGGGGCAATAATAGAGTTGGAACACAATGAGATCATTTCCACATGATTATTATTTTTGTTTTCCTTTCGAAGATTTCCTCTTACTAGGATCCCCGTCTCTTTGTACAAAAACGCCTATTCATGGGAAAAACACCAATACAAATATACTTTGAAGTACAAACTTTTTGTTTTTTGTTTTGAGTGCAAAGATGTCCAATGACTAAAATTGAATGAACATATGCATATGAACATGATTAAACAATTTAGCAAATATGTGCTACCAAGCAGTAACGAGCATCTCTTTAATGCAGTTGAGATATCCCCACAGAGTTATCTCATTAGGATTATCCCCAGAGAGCCTGCTACAATAAACCTTTTCCCCAACAGAGTTGCCCACAAAGTTGGATTTATGGAACCCTCATCAGAGTTTTAATCTCATGACAACCCTCTCCCCAGCTGAGTTGGTCTTAAAAGAAGAAGCCTTGTGGAGTTCTTCCTAAGTAATTCACCTTGCCAACAGGTCATCAAATATTTTCTTCAACGGGGTTTATTCCCCAACAAAAGAATACACTCCCCAACATAATCATTCCTATTTAAACAGTTTTCAGTTACTATGAAGCCTGGACCCGACCAGACAATGGTTTAACTTCTTTTCCACGGTAGAGTTTGCCTCTACTCTCCAGCAAGTTACTGCAAAGCCTGGACCCAACCAGATATCAATTCAACTTCATCCTTTCAAGCGAGTTACTGTAAAGCCTAGACTCGACCAGATATTAGTTCAACTTCATCCTTTCAAGTAAGTTACTGCAAATCCTGGACCCGGCCAGATATCAATTCAACTTCATCCTTCCAAGAAAGTTACTGTGAAGCCTGGACCCGACCAGATATCAGTTCAACTTCATCCTTTCAAGTAAGTTACTGTGAAGCCTGGACCCGACTAGATATCAGTTCAACTTCATCCTTTCAAGTAAGTTACTACAAAGCCTGGACCCGACCAAATATCAGTTTAACTTCATCCTTTCAAGTAAGTTACTACAAAGCCTGGACCCGACCAGATATCAGTTCAACTTCATCCTTTCAAGCAAGTTACTGCAAAGCCCGAACCCGACCAAATATCAGTTCAACTTCATCCTTTCAAATAAGTTATTGCGAAGCCTGGAGTTCTACCAGATAACAATTAACTTCATCCACCCCAGAAATTTGCTTTGAAACCTAGAATCCAACCAGATAGCAATTTAATGTTAGTAAGTTGTTGTGAAGCCTAGAATCTAACCAGATAACAGTTAATTTAATTTTCCCCAGTAAGTCACTGTGAAGCCTGGATTTAGACCAGATAACAGTTAACTTTCGATTCTCTCCAATCAGGAATAACTCCCCAGTAGAGCAATGGACAACCAAAATTCCTGAACTTTATTCCTCCAAGCAGAAATAAACACCCCCCACAGAGTTTCCTCATGCAAAGATCCAAAGTCAATATTCCCCAGCGGATTTCTCCTCAAACAATAAAACAGGAATTCCCAGCGGAAACATTCTAAACAAAGTTGAAGATACACCTACTCTCCAACAACAGTTCGGGATTCAACCTCCCAAGGATCCCCGACATGTTATTAAGGATTTATTTTCCTAGACAAAGACACGCTGCAATAAACACATCACATTCATAAACCATAACACATACATGACAAATGCATACAACATAATCTCATTTATTTTGAGAACATCATTACGCCATGCATAAATCTGCATGCAACTAATCCTCTTCCTTGTAGGAAAAATCAATCATCAAATGAAGACCTCTTCTGATTAGATTTATCTCTTTCAGTTAACAATAAGCAAAAGACATCTACTATTTCAGTATAAATCAACCAAAAGATTTATCATGATACTTTCCCCAGTCACTCTGGATGGCATCTATAAGCCCATCTCCGACAACTCTCCATCATCTCCCCAAATGGCATATTTAAGCCCATTCCCTATATAGTCAATTAGCACATCATCGAGTGCAAATTTATGGGCACTTTAGTGTTCAATCATCTTCCACCTTTAAGTCACTAATGGCGGGATCGCCAATCTAACTCTTCAGGTTTAAGAAGATTGAATAGGGGCAGCTGTTGTACCCCAAAATTTTCCCTCTTATTTCTCAAGAATTTCCTCACAAGATCTTCCATGACTCAAGTTTGCAGCACTGATACATTAATTTAGGTTTGGAATTGGCATAAGGGAAAAAATGGTCAAAATGCACACTGAAAAAAGTCAAACTTTGACTTTTTAATCAAAATCAAGTTTCAAGAATCACATTTCATCAAGACATGTTAGAATATAAAGTTGGTTCATCAAGAAAATCAAAAGTCAAAATTACTTTGGAAAAGTCAGAGTTCTAAACACTTAGAAAATTTTTCTGTGTTAAGAAAGTATGATAAGTTCAAAACTTTTGGCCGGATTTTCATCATGATGAAAGATGATTCAGGAAGAACTTCTGACATAAGAGTTGTAGATCTCAATGAGATCTAAAACATTGCAGAACAAAACTCCTCCTAGAAATGCTGGGATTTCAAGTTATAAATCCTTGAAGACACGTCCATGAGACTAAAGCACTTAGTAAATTCTGAGCATTTCCAAGTCAGAATTTGATTAGAACTTATGGGCCAGTTTTCACATAGGTACAATCAAAGTTTGCAAAAATGATTCAAAGAGGGGTTACAAAGCATGTTATAAACTTTCTGAAAAGTCTGAGAACTCCTTCAAATCATGCTAGAGCAGGGAGAATCAAAGATCAGAAGTTGGACATTTGTTCTTAATCTAAGTTACGTTTATGCTGAACTTCTGATCCAGTTTCTAGCTATGCTGCATAATCTCATGTTGCAGGCCTTCTTTCTTGTTAAATCTCATCATAATTTAATGTTTACACCAACTCTTAAGTCTTTATCCCAATGTTTAAGCCTTTATCCAAAAGATCTTCCCACGTGTGGCATATAAGTACCATTGCTGTCGTTGAAAAGCAAACTTTTGTACAAAGTTTATTTTGAGCCCATACTTTACTTTGTTTCTGAGTGTACTTCCCCACAAATCATGCCTACAAACTCATATTAGGCGTGTTTAAATATGCTAACCACCCTACCTTGCCCTGGAACCATGCTTGTCCAAACTTGCTTAAAAAACAAGTCAACGATCCATAACACATGATGGTTGTACTCCTGACTTCTCCAAGCTCCTAAATCTTTTGCCTATAAATTAAACTTCATTTGCAAACTGAAGGAGGATTGAAAAGGAAAAGCCCTGAAACCTTGCTGAAAATTCCCAAGAACCTGAAACTACAACACAAATACAAAACCTGTTAGTTTCTGATTTTTGCATCCAAACTCTAATTTTCCTTGTGCGTTTCTTGGCCAAATCATCCCCACAGTTTCTGGTATGCACATAGAGGCTTTCCCAACTTCTGTTTTCAAACTTTAATACAGTCTTCACCAATCTCCTTTTAAAAAATCAGAACTTTGCATCTTGACCGCTCCAGAGCATTCCAACCATCCATAACTCAAGTTAAGGGTTGCTTTAGCTTTCTGAGGACTTGAGGAAGCTGACCAGAATGTCCCAACAATCTGAACCATGCTCTAACTTGCAGAACAATTTCCATCTGCAAGGTAAGTTTCTTCTGATTTTCATCTCATTACTTAGGCATTGTTAGGCTTGCAATTTCAAAGACATAATGTAGATATCATGGCTCTGAATCTGTACATATTTATAGATTTCATTTATATGGCCTAAGTAGAGAGAATTTCATATCAGAACTTCTTGAGAAAATTAGGGTTCAAAATTAGGATTAGCAAAATTCATGTTTGCTTCTGTTTTACAGTTTTGATGCTTTGTATTTATGAAACCATGATGAAATTTTCCATAACTTCTATGTTTGCATTTTCTATTTTTGTTGAGAAATGACTAAGTTGCAGATACTCTGGCTGGCGCAAAGAAGAAGATGAAATTCATCATCAGAACTTACTTTGTAATATATGTTTATGTTTTTGCTTCTAATACTTGATGTATAGCCACCCTAGTGGTAGAGAGCGCGCACATAAGGCATTAGTGTTAAGGGCCTAGGGTTCTAGCCCTAGGAGCATCTTTTATGTTTATTTGTTAACATTTTACCCCATTATTTGTCAAATAAAATTCCTGGACTAGAACTTCTAGATAACCCCCTCACATTTGTTTGTCAAAATAGTACTCCCAGACCAGAACTTCTAGATATTCTCATCCAACAGCATCGTCACCTCACTTACCCATTAACAGAACTTTTAGCCTTCCAATAACACTAGAACTTCTAGGTTTCCGGCTGCACTAGAACTTCTAGGCTCTCTCAATAATCAGAACTTCTAGGCTCTCTCAACAATCAGAACTTCTAGGCTTTCCTTTGTTTCCAGCAACCCCAGAACTTTAGCGCGCATGGATCCAGAACTTCTGGCTTTCCCAATTTCTATGAACATTTTCTTTCTGATTTGCAGTGCGCCTGAGTCAGAACGTCTGCTCTCTCTTATTTCTATTCCTTCAGCGACACGCTGACTCTAACTCTTATTCTCTTATTATTTTTATCATCACTTTTGTTTTCATTAATCAAAAACACTTTATATTCATATACTTTTCTTTATTTCTTTTAAAAACAAAAAGACTAAAAACATTTCCTTAAGCAAATTTATTTCTTCTCTTAATAAAAACAAAACAAATCTACTTTACATTTCAATTCTTGTACATTATTTCAATATGGTTGTAATAGATAATTAGGATTTTAATTTCTTTCAACCCCCATTTGTAATTTGTACACCCCATCCCCAAGTGATTGTAATAGCGTATGATATTTACTTTCCATAATTTATCGCTTTCATATAAATGCTAGTAAAGTAGGATTTGTATGGGAAGATAAAATAAATCTTAGAAAACACTAATCCAAGATAAACCAAGCATGAAATACAAACACTTGCACACTTTACACCTCTAGGGTTAACTCCACTTGTTGCCTTATGAAAAATGGTCATGTTATGCATGTGAGGCGTCTTAGAAAAAACAATAAAAAAATACAAGATCATAGTCCCTCGATGACGCTTCGAATGTTGCCTTACAAATGATCTTAGTCCCTTAAGAGAAATGCTAAGATATCTCACAATATTGCTATCATGACTATACGATGACCCACACCCATCCCTTTACATCCAAAGATAAGGCTTCTTACCAATCAGTGGTAAGATAGCAATATCAAAGGAAGGAATGAACAAAAGACTTTTTAAGTAGGTGGAACGTTCTTAGTTGCTTGCTCACAATCCATATTCAAAACAAGCATCTTTTCAAACACACCAAGCACTTTCAAAACATGAAATATTTTCAAAAGTCCAACACTTTGTATGCATTCTTATAGAGACGAGAATCATTACAAAGTTTGCCCAAACGAAGGCGCTTTTCAAAAATACTTTAAAAACCCATCCCAAAGTACATTTTCAAACAAAAGCAATGATCTAGCAAGTAACTAAGATCTCATAGATAACTACGGATGAAAAGGCTGATAACACCTTCCCTTTTCATAATCTACCCCCCGAACTCAAGAAAACATCTCAAAGGTTTTTCCTGTTCTTTTCACCCTTTCCTTATAGGATAAAAGAAAAGTCGGTGGCGACTCTTGCTATCCGCAACAATTGCGATAAAATGCAAAACACCCAAGTCAGTTCTCCCACTGTATTACAGACGTGAACTGTGCATTTCTGAATAGACCCTTAGACGTAGAAGTTTATGTTAAAAAACCAGTTGGGTTTGTGAAACATAACAAAGAGAGAAAGGTGTACAGGCTGCATAAAGCCCTGTATGGATTGAAACAAGCTCTAAGAGCTTGGAATAAGAAAATTGATAGTTTCCTAAGGGAGAAGGAATTTGTGAAATGCACAACTGAACATGGAGTATATGTAAGAAGAAGCAATAGTGAATTTCTTATACTATGTCTCAATGTCGATGATTTGTTGATAACAGGTAGCTGCAAAAGTGAGATCGAAAACTTCAAAGGTGATCTCAGCAAGGAATTCGAAATGTCTGATCTGGGTGAGATTTCATATTTCCTTGACATCGAATTCTACAAGAGCAGTAGAGGTTTGATGATGCATCAAAGAAGATATGCAGGAGTAATTCTCAAGAGATTTGAGATGGAAGAATGCAACTCAACTTCGACACCTGCAAAAACAAGACTGTAAATGTCGAAAGAGGTAGATGAAAATGATGTCGACCCAACCCAATACATAAGACTTATTGGGTCATTGAGATACCTTTGTCATACAAGGCTTGACTTAGCATATAATGTAGGTATGGTAAGTAGATTCATGCAGAAGTCAAAGGTATCACATCTAGCAGTGGTGAAGAGGATACTAAGGTATCTCAAAGAAACTCTCGACTATGGTATTTTGTTTGCTATAGCTGATAAAGGAAAAGAATGCAAGTCAGTGAGATACACTGATTTAGGTTAGTGTAGTGATGCTGAAGATCAAAAATCAACAGTAGGTTATGTGTTTATGTTAGGAGGTGCACCAGTTGCTTGGAGTTCAATAAAGGAAACAGTGGTGGCATTATCATCATCCTAACCAGAATACATAACTGCCTCTCTTTATGCATATAAAGCAAATTGGATGGTGAACTTGGTCGAAGAGATAACAAGGAAAGATCATAGAGAAATTACCATAAAGATCGACAGCATGTCAGCTATCAATCTGACGAAGAACTCGATAACACATGGTCAAAGCAAACACATCGAAATGAGGTTCCACTATCTTCGAGAACAGGTAGCAGATGGGAAGATGAATTTAGAACACTACAGAACTGAGAATTAGATTGCAGACATCATGACGAAGGGTGTGCAGGTCGAAGTATTTTAAAGACTAAGAGCTATGATGAATGTAGATAGCTTAGACACAATGAATTAGGTGGTGTGTTAAAAGTAATTCCTTGTGTCGAAGAAGTTTGCTCGACAGAGACAAGGGAGTGTCGAAGTAGGTGTGTCTAAAATACTACACACAGATTTGATTTGTTTTAGATTTAGATGGATTTGATTTAGATAGATTCGATTTAGATCTAAAATAGATAAATTTGATTTAGTACCAAAATAGGTATTTTGGGCTTTCATAGTTTTGGGCTTTGGCTTAGGGAGCAAGCAAACCTCAATCTATAAATAGATGGAGTAACCCCTAATTTTGTAATCAAGTTAATTCATTGTAATCACAGAATTTGCAGTTGCAAGTGATTAATAAAGTTTTCCACAGTTTGTGGATAGAGAGAAACTCTGCAGAAAATAATAGTCTTCTTTCTTTTCTTTTCTTTTCTTTTCTTTTCTCATAATTCATTGTTATTGTGTGGTGATATCAATCTTGTTCATTAAGATTGGTAGAAATTCATCATAGATATTTAGTGGATTTCTAACCGTATTAATCTATTAGTCTAAAGATATTTTAAATAGCATTAGTTTGTTAGTTCAAAGATATTGGATTTGTAAAAAAAAGTTTCACACCCATTATTATAAATTAACATTGGTTTGTCAAATTTGTACATCTCTTACCAATGAGCCGTCCGTAACATTCTCTCCCCTATTTGTTTTTGTTTGTTTTGCTTTTGGGTTTTTATTTATTTATTCTATTTCTTTTTTCTTTCTATTTTTTCACACTTGAACATTTGGTATATATATATATATATATATATATATATATATATATATATATATATATATATATATATATATATATATATATATATATATATATATATATATATATATATATATATATATATATATATATATATATATATATATATATATATATATATATATATATATATAGTCTACTTTCAAGTTTTTAAAGTTTTAGTCCTCAATTCTAAAAGTCAATTTTTTTCTTAAACTTTACTTCACTCGAGATTTTGTTGGTTTTTCTTTATAGTTTTGCATACGTGGCGCACTTATAAATGACATGACACTGCTACAGTAACTCTCTATAGTGTGTGTTCATCTAACGTGGAGTTACTATAACAATTTCATATCATTGATAAGAGCGCCACATATGTAAAATTAGAGGGGGATCAATGAAATCCTGATTGAGGTAAAGTTTAGGGACCAAAAAGTTGGCTTTTAAAATAGAAAGACTAAAGCTTAAAAATCGTGAAAATAGGGGGACTAAAAGTACATTTAAGCCTTTTTTTTTTAAATTGAGGCGTACTCATGCACCTACCAGCTCTCAAATAGACCTGCTTTTGGGAGAAGTCCGAAGCCTCCAATGGCGGAAACATGAACAAAAGATATGAAAGAGACAAGGTGAGAACGAACAAAGTGGAAATGGGAGCGGCAATGTTTATGTTTTCTTCAATTGGAAACTGAATTTGAAAAGCGTAGGGATTTTGGTATAAAGGGTTTGAGCCTTCAGGGCCCAATCCAGTTCTAAACAGTCAGCACTACACCACTATTGCATGAGGATTTCTTTTTCCACCCTATAGTTTTCTAGCGCACCACACAAAGTTACAAAAATGCTCCTGGAAATCGGAAATACATTTCTGGGACACCAACATTTGATAAAATGGCTGAAATTGGAATTTAATTTCCGGTTTGTATCCGGACTTACATTTCTGATTTTGTGCTACACAAAAAGCATAAAAACAACATTGAATAATACCAATTTCACAAATTCAAAATACAATTCATATCACAACATAGGTAATACATTAAGGATTGAAACATACATCAAACATTACACTTCAACATCCACGTGAACGTTGCAACATCATGATAATATCATCTACTGATCTCGAAATAGTTGCATCTAGCTCGATTGGAAATTTCGCTTTAAAACGGGTAAAAGTATTCCACATATCCCATATATTAACATATTTATTTAGCTCACAATTGATGAACTCAAGCTTCCCATCTTTGTCAACAGATGGCGAGTAGTACTCGGTCTTCATAACTTTGCGATTGTCGCCATAAGGTAGTAGGTCCTACAATATGTCTTGCAGATCTTCAAGAGTGGTGTAATCAATGAACTTAAATTCTCGTGATGCTGTATTGTCGGTAAAGTGGATATTTCCAACATGCTATTTGATGTTCATTCTGGTTTTTGGTGTTTTAGTATGAAACAATATGTCAAGTGATCTTAACCCGAAACAACTCGAAAACAAGAGTTACCATCACCCCTAACATTGACACCCGTTCAATGTACTTGTGCATAAAAACCGACATCTCCTCGATGAATGATATTTTTGGTGGAGTCGGTGTAGGAGGTGGTTTGCTAATATGGGCTCCTTTAAAAACACCTTTATGACATTTTGGAGTAGGTGAATCAGGAAAAAGTTTGTCAACATGTTCAAAATATGAAGGACTTGAATTGCTTCTTGGTGTTGGTTTCAGCTTCTTAGGTGCCACTTTAGTTTTTACTGGTTAAGATGGCGGTTTCAAGTCTTTGATCTCCGGGAATGCAATCTTCCTCAATTGCTCTTTGATATGGAGTTTGGTGACATCACCGGCTTTCAAAAATCTTTCTTATATCGCTTCCCATTCAGTCAAGATGAAGATACATGATTTATCATGTTTCATTTTACCGTCATCTTTAAAATTGAGTCTCTTCCAATTATTAGAGACCTCGTCCATACATATCGGGTAATCAACTTTCACCTTCTTAGATATGAAACAAGCACAAGGGAGTCCATATGTTTTCACAATTGCACAACCACACTTTAAGATGTCGGAACCTACATTAGAAGCTCGTTTAGCTTCGTGAAAAGTATAATTCAGAGCTGACCGAGAGATGTTACCGACCAACTGAGAATATAGGATGTGCCTTTGAACTTGTGTTCCAATACCGTGATACTACGAAAAAATGTTGTTTGTTCTCATTATGTTGCTTTAGTATCATATAGTTCACGGAATCCCATTATGTAATCAAATCACCCTTGCTATTTCCCATCCAATTCTTCATACATGCATGAATAGACTCAACTCAGTTTGTTGTTGTATTTCTGAGGTGCATAACCTGATCGATCTAGACACAAAAAATCTTCTCCTTGACATGGTCTAATATTGTACTTTCAACATATTTCAATATATCAGAATAGCTCACGCAAACCTTCCAAAAATGTAAAACAACAACAACGTATAACTCTTTTGTAGATGCATTTACTATAACATTCCATGCATCCATAACTTTCCCCACAATAACTCCCACCTTGACCACTTTTACATTTTCATCTGCAATCTGTTTTGTCCCTACCGCAGGTTTAACCCGACTTCTCACATTTTTAGTAACGTGGTACCTACAAAGTAGCGCATAAGAAATGGGAAATATCATTGCAACCAAATTCATTAATGTTGTATCTCGTTCGGTAACAATAACTTTCGGTATATCTTCTTGGTCCTTTAACATTGACCGACAAACCTCTAAATCCCATGCAAAATTATCCTCTTTTTCGCACTCTAAAAATGCAAAACCAACCGAATACGTCTTCTCTATCGATGTAACATCAACAATTTCCAACAATGGAAGCTTGTACTTATTGGTCTTAAACATTGAATCAATTATGAGCATTATGGGAAACGTATAGAACAATTTAATGGAATCAGGATGAGTCCAATAAATATCTCTCACTGTTACCCCATCCTCACATCTTCGGTGTCTACAAACATAGTTGTTTTATCTAGAAGTTTCAAGAGGTGTTGCATTTCGGTTCGATCCCCCCTAAGCACTAATTTGGATAAATAGCGCCTATTGTACACTTGCTTTATATTTGATATATTCCCGTGTCTTTTATGCTTCATGGTTACAAGTATGTTTTGGGTGGTACAAAATTCAATGTCATCTCGGAAACACATGTCTTCTCATCCGGAAGGAGCCGACATGAAATTGGATGACCGACTAACCTTTGACTTAAATCATGATTATGTAAACCACATATCACATTAAATCTCCATTTCTTATTTGCCAACAGATAACCACACAACTTAAATGGACATTCACATTTCCTTGAACTGGTGCCGTCGCGCTTCAATCTTTGGGTCTGACACATATATTTCCCACTTCTTTCGCATGTCAAAGTCATAAATGCACATCTTATATCCGTACCATTATCAGATCTTCCAAGCATAACACCAAACCCTAGTTTGGTGGCCTCTGTACGAATCCAGTGCAACACGTCTTCACGTAATTCAAACACTTCTTCAATTTTAAAATGGTTACGAGAGGTGAAACAACTTGAGATACATTAGGTTTGGGAATTTTATCAGAATGCACCATACCTAACATGATAAAAAAATTAAACTAATTAACATATAATTGCTGGAAAATTAATCATATCCACGAACTGAAAATGTATTTCCGGTTAAGTTCAATTACTAACCGGAATTATATTTCCGGTATTAGCATAACCTTTTTCAAGATGAAAAGCATATTAATGTATAGAATAAGGATTGAAATTGTGATACGGTGGCAGAACCAGACTATTTTGAGAAAATGCTGGTTTGCATTTTGCATTTGTGTCTGCAAAATATCGCGGTAAGCAAGAGTCGCCACCGACTTTTATTTTATCCAACTGGAAAGGAAAAAAGCACAGAAAAATTCCTTTTTCGAGATTTTGAGTACGGGGGGTAGATTATAGAAAGGGAAGGTATTAGCACCCTTTCTATCCGTAGTTTTCTACGGGCTCTTAGGTACTTGCTCATCATTTTAAAATTGCTTCCGTGTTTGTGTTTTGAAAAAAGTTTGTTTTACTTTGATTTAACCCTTGCTTTTGTCTTCAAGAGTGTTACGAAGTCGTTTTGAAAACTTGTTTGAAAAGTGCGTAAGTGTGGAAAAGTTTGATTTTAAGCAAGTACCTACTAGCATCTACCTACTCGAAAAAAGAATGTTTATGTTCTTGTTTCCTTTAGACATCCCTATCCTACTATTAGTGAGTAGGTAGCACCGTCGTTGGGATTGTAAGGGTCAATTCGAAAGGGACGTATGATCACCAAAGCAACGTTAGGACGTCTTAGTAATAACCCTAATGTCTCAAGATCATATTCGAGGCAACATTTCCGAGGCAACGTTTCCGAGGCAACATTTCCGAACGGGACTTTTGATCTTTGTTTATACAAGAGTGCAACCACTAAGACACCCTATACTTAATGATCGTTTACCGAAGGCAACCGAATTGAGGGTATACCCTAGGAGTGCGCATGTGCGAGTGATTTGATTTCAAGTTATTATCTTTGCACATTTAGGGTTTTCTAACCATTTTAAATTAACATACATTCTTGTCATGCAATCCTATTATCATACATCTAGCAGTTAATATTTGCGAAAATTAAAATGCGAGAAATAAAGCTACGCTATTACAAGGCTTCGGGGAGGGGGGATTGATTACATAGCCAAAAACCCGTAAAACGATAAATAAAAAGAAAAGTCCTAATTAAACTATTACAAACCATGAGCAGTTACATTAATATTGCAAAAAATAAATAAATGCGCGCGATGAAACGAGGACGAGGAAAAATTAGGGTTTTGACCCCGTCTAAACCTACTTGAAGAAAAATCATTTTTTGTTGTTTTTGATTATTTTTGGGAAAAATAAGGTTTTAAATTAAATATGAACCTAATTACTAATTAAATTAAATTAAAGAAAATAATTAATTTTACCTATTTTTGTATTTTTGTTATTTTGAAGAAAAGAAAACAAAAATTAAATTAAACAAAAACCCTAATTTTCTATTTGATTTTAATTTATTTTACAAAAGAATTAAAGTTACCCTAAAATTAAATTAAACTAATTAAATTAATTTTGGTAAAAAATTAAAATCTAAATCTAATTTGATGAAGTTGATTTTATGAATTTTTTGTGAAAAAAAGAATTAAATTTGTGTGAGAAAATAAATTAAATTAAATAAATAAAAGAAAATATAAAAAGAAAAAGAAAGAATATGGGCCTTGTGATCAGCAAACAGGGGGTGTCCATAGCAATTCTGGGCCCAATAAGCATGGTCCACGTTTGACTTTTTTCATTCAGTGTTGCAAGTTAACCAGGGTGCATCATGGTCCTCCAATGAATGGGGGTGAGATCTGGCCTTCTAGAGATCTAGTGAGTGAACTTTGATGGCATATGGTGGGCCTTATGATGCATGGAGTACTGGATCTGTAAAGAATAAATGAGAAAAATTGCAAATGTTGGAGGCAGGGGTCGAACCCCTGACCTCATGCCTGTAAGGCCTTAACGCTCTCCCTGGCTACCATTGGACCACTTGATTTAATTTGTTAGCATATGAAATAAAAACAATAAAATGAATAAAATAATGCCAGCTATCAAACACACGCTAGAATTCAAACGAGCGAATGAGATGATGCCACGCAGTCCTTCTTCTTCCTCTCTCCGTTGGTAAAAGTCAAGGACTTTTACCTACAGACAAAAGTCCGTAGCTATAACCCCTACAATTTTCAAAATCTCATACAAGCATAATAAATGAAAGCTAATGCTACAGACCAATTCGTCTTAGCCTTGTGAACATCATGGTACCTTTCTTTTGGGACAATTTTACATGTACAAGGAAATCCCAAAACGAAACAAGAAAACCTAACAATGGCATATCTCTGTATAGTCAACAAAAATGCAATTACTTATTACCAATAGCTTGCAAATGCTTCAATGAACAAGAATATATAAGTAATTCATGCTATAAGGGCCAAAATAATGAGATTCAATTTCAAAAAGGGAGGGATGTCTTGAAGCACTTACCTCGCGTTTCTGGGCACGAAAACACTTGCTTTTGATTGGTATAGACTCCTTGTACACTCAGGAAACGAATGAGATAGCTTGGCAGGTTTGAAAATTCCTGGAAGTATGAAAACATATTCCTACTTTTCTTGAGTTTTTTCAATTTTGTTCTTCACTCTACACGCCTCCAACCCTTGTTCTTTTGGTCTGCATTTGTTCAATATATATCACTGAGTGAATTAGGTTTGCAAATGTGCATCCAATCTTTTTCAATTATGGTCTTTGATCATGATTTGATTCCCATGAAGATCTTTCCAAAATAAGCCAAAAACCAATCTTTTTGTGTAAAAACATGCCTTGCACAATTTGATTCCCTTTCTAGCTGTATAAGAGACCTGAAATATGTACAAAATCTCAAGGTTTAAATGATTTTGATATTTCCATGATTTTATTTTGATTTAATTTGATTTAATTGAAATAAAAATCAAAATAAATGGAAAAAATAAAATAAAGGCAATTGGGAAGGATCATGGGTCGTGGACCATGTTACAAACTCAATACAAGCACAAAAAGTTGGGCCCATTTGACAAAAATTGCAATTTGAGGCATATTTGACTTTTGGCAATTTTGCAAAAAAGGTCAACTTCACCAATGCATAACTCCTTCAATTTTGACTCTATGAGGGTGTTATGGGACATTTTATAAAACTCAAGGTGTCCTATAAGCAACCCTTTCGGTCTAATCCCAATTGAGTCTTCCATGTTCATGTATGAAGCTTTGACAAAAAATGTGTTTTTGTTGACTTTTCAAAGTGACCTATAATGTCCAAATTCATAACTTCTTGTGGGTGCATAGTTTGAACTTGGGATATGAAGATGGATTGTAGGGAATTGCATCCTCTTCAAAATGAGATTTTTATGTGTCATTTCTAATAAAGTATGAGAAAGTTATACTTGGTCAAAGTTGGGTTGACTTTTCCTACAAAACCCTAATTTAGCAACTTTTGGGTTTTGATGAATTGTGAGCAATCTTGATAAATCATGATCAACCCTTGATAAAATTATCAATAACACTTCAAAATGAGGATGTTAACCAAAAATCTTGAATTTTGACTGTAGGTGGGCCATAATTGACTTTTGCCCTAGCACAGTCGATTTTTAGGCCTTTGAGCAATTGACTGAGCAAACTTCCTCTGCAAGGCTTGAAACTTGACATGGATGATCTTGAGAACATATTAGGACAATGTTGAGAATTTGATACCCTTTGGACTCAAGTATCTTGATGCAACCATGAAACCCTAATTTGAGGTAGACTGCCTTAAGAGAGAGTTTGTCTGGTCAACCCTTGGACTTCCTTGAGCAATTTAAGGACCTCCCTTGAAATGTATTGAGAAATATGGGAGGGCAAATTTTGGGGTACAATAGATGCCCCTGTTCAATCTTCTTAAACCTGAGGATGTAGATTGGCTTGCTTGCCTTTCGCGATCTGAAGGTGAAAGATGATTGAACACTAGAGTGCCCAGAAATTTGCACTCGCATGAAGTGGTACTCGTCTTGTGATGTCGGGAATGGGCTTATAGATGCCATTTGGAGATTGATGATGGAAGATGGGCTTAAAGATGCCATCCGAAGGAGTGTTGATCGCCTAAGATATTCCTTAGCGAGAGCCTACGTACCTGTTATTGAGGAAGACTATGATGGGGAATACTGATCTTTGTCTTGGGGGAAATAGAATTTTAGGAGCTTTGGTCGTCCGTTATTCTACTGGGGAATCGTCTCTTGGTCGAAGAGGTGAAAAATAACTACTATCTGGTCGTGATCCAAGCTTCATAGTGATAATATCTACTGCTATCTGGTCGTGCTCCAGGCTTTGCAGTGACTTACTAGGGAGATGAGATTAAACTTGCTATCCGGTCGTAATCCAGGCTTCGCAATTTATCAATTCTTATCTGGTCGTAATCCAGGCTTCAGAAGGAATTAATTTGTTATCCGGTCGCATCCGAACTTCAACTTGAATTTAGGGCACACTAATATTCGGTCGACTCTGGGCTTCTTAGTAATTGTCCAGGTAAAGTGCTATTTGGTTGAAATCCAAGCTTCGCAGTGTCTTGTACTGTTATCTGGTCATAATCCAGGCTTTAGTGTCCTTTACCGCTATCTAGTCATAATCTAGGCTTCACGATGTTTTATATCATTATCTGGTCGAATCTAGGCTTCATGGTGTTCTGTACTGCTATCTGGTCGTAATCCAGGCTTCACAATACCTTACTTCTTATCTGGTCGTAATCCAGGCTTCGGAATAAATCAAGTGGTTATTCGGTCGCCTCTAGGCTTCCCTTTGACTTTTGTGAAGGAAAATTGCTATAAAAAACGCAGCGGAATATAAAATTTACCTTTAGCGATCCTTACGAATGAGCATGGTCAGTGATAGAAATATTTACCTCTTGTGGAGATTCAGACCTTTGATGTCGTGATCACGAGCGTTGATGAAGAACAACGCCTCTACTCAGTCCACACGAACAGATCGCTTCCGGTCACAGTGCTAGCTGATCACGAACGGAAACCTTGAGTGAGAGAGAGAATCAAAAAAGAAATTGCATCAAGTGAAATTGCTTCATCACAAGGGATCTATTTATAGAATCACTTGTGTGGGCTACAAGCTAAAAGCCCAATTAAGGCTATAAGCTAAAAGCCCAATTAAGCTTATGGACATCATACCTTATGATGTACCATATATCACTTATCCACGTGGTACCTTACCACTTTCCGTATTACACTTAAGTGCACCGTACCTTACGGTGTTCCTTATTTATTCTATCTCTCATCAACATGTCCTTATATGTGTGGCCCTATAGGTTTTCGCGACGTTGGCAATTATATTAAATCACACATTTAATATAATAAACAGTGAGCGGTATCTAGCAACACATCACTGTTACCCAAGTCACGAAAATGTCATGTGATCTGACCAAACCTTTTCCGTGATAATATTTGTGCTGTATAATTACCCTTTTGCCCTCATGTCTATATTGAACACAAGGCATACACTGTGTCACCCTTGTCCAGTTCAATATTGGGCCCTTAGACATTTATCCTGTTATGCAGGATGAGCAAATTCCATCTAGGTCACTCATGTCCCTTAGCATGCTTTGTGAAGTACCCATCAACCGTCTTTATAGTCATCCAGTTACGGATGACATCTGATCAACAATAAAGTACTTGACTCTACATCTATGGTCCATAGTGGTTTCAGGTCGAAGGGTGGTATACACCATTATCATCATGAGAATAACTTATGACACTTTGCATAACATTTTATGTAGTATTCTCATAGTGGGTCAATCCAGTATAAATATTACTCCTAATATTCATACCTATGTCAAGACTTGATAACTCCTTATCTATGATCCATGAGATGTGATCATCAATCTATCTTCATAATAATCTTAATGCTTTAATGTTATCCCACTTCACATTAAAGCTTGACTACGGATACTTTAAGAATAGTTTCTTATGTTTAATGGGATCTCATGATTAAGTCACACTTAACATTTCATTAAACTAATAAACCATTCTAGGGACTTTATTATTTTGAAAAGCAAACATAATAAAGAAATGCCTTTTATTATTAATAAATAATTCGATACAAGTACCAAAAGTATTGGCCTCTAGGGCTTACACCAACATTTTGGGCCTACTAATATCCGGTCGATTTCCAGGCTTCATAGTAACTGGCCGGGTAGACTGCTATTTGGTCGAAATCCAAGCTTCACAGCGTCCCTCACTGTTATCTGGTCGTAATCCAAGCTTCAGTGTCTTTTACCGCTATCTGGTTGTAATCCAAGCTTCACGATGTCTCATACCATTATCTGGTCGAATCCAGGCTTCATGGTGTTTGGAGAAATCAAGATACTATCCGGTCGAACCCGGGCTTCATAACTTGTATTAAGGATATACCACTATCTGGTCGACTCCAGGCTTCGTAGTATTCTTGGCTGATATCTGGTCGTAATCCAGGCTTTACAGCGTCTTGTACTGCCATCTGGTCGTAATCCAGGCTTCATAGTAACTTGTATTGCTATCTGGTCGTAATCCAGGCTTCACAATAACTTGCTGAGCTGTTATCTGGTCGTAATTCGGGCTTGACGGCTTGTGTTTATGACATACCACTATCTGGTCGAATCCAGGCTTCATGGTGTCCTTGTACTGCTATCTGGTCGTAATCCAGGCTTCATAGTAACTTGTATTGCTATCTGGTCGTAATCCAGGCTTCATAATAACTTGCTGGGGATTAAACTATTATCCGGTCGAATCTGGGCTTCATAGCTTTAAAATAAACCACTATCTGGTCGATTCCAAGCTTCGTGGTGTTTGATACTGTTATCCGGTCGTTCTCCGGGCTTCACAATATGATGTAGAAATCAAGATACTATCCGGTCGGACCCGGGCTTCATAGCTTGAACTGGAATAGAAATCTTTAGCATTGGTTTGACTGAACCAGAGAAAACTTATGAGAATTTTGATTGTACCTTTCCCTGAAAGGTAAAGAGTTAGTCTCATATAATGTCATGATGTATGAAATGTATTGAGCAATGATGTTCTCAAAATAAATGAGATTGTGCTATATGATGCGTATGCGCATGCCATGCTGTATGGATATGCAATGGTTTTTATGATATTCTCTAGCTAGGGAAAATAAATCTCGGACTACTGCTGGAGAATATAAAGAGCTGAATTCGTCGTTTCCGCTGGGGATAACGGTCGAAGATGATTGGAGAATAAATTGGTGGGAGAATAACTCTGCTGGAGAATAAACTGGCGAGAGAATGACTATGTGGGGAAGAGATACTCTGCTAGAAGATCTGCTGATTTGGAGGAATAACCTCAGCTGGGGATGAATTACCATTACTGGCGATAATGAACCTTGTTGGGGATTGAGTTTCTGCTTGTGGAAGAAATAAACTCCACTGGGGATGGTCTTTTATTGTTGGTGATAAATGAACTCTGCTTGGGGAGAATTAACACCACTATTTTCGACACTTCCTACTCTGCGGGGAGTGTATGCATTTTTAATCATGTTCTCCAGCTGGGTCTATCCCTGTACCTGGTGAATAGAGCAACTATAAGGTTTAGACATTTCCGTTTGCCCCTGTTTCTGAAATTACGAGTAATCGTCTTTTGTTTCGCATGTAAATTTTTATGAGCAACAATTATTTTCAAATGCATATATAAAAAATGAATCATTGGACGTTCTTGCAAAACAAAACAGGAAAAGAAAAACAATTTTGAAATTTATTGTAAAATGAATTGTATTGATTTTGACGTTGGCCTATAATAGGCATTTTTTGTACAAGAGGTTGACGTCCTAGTAAGAGAACGCCTCCGAAAGTACAGAGTTTATACAATTTGTGTAAAAGAAAAACAACTATGTGAACAATCCCATTGGGTTCCAACTCTTCTATTTCCCTTATATCTTCGAGCATCTAATCACTTTGCTACTTGGTTGAAGATAAATCAGATTGATCAGCGCCATCCGAGCTTGATGGTCGATACCGAAATCTAGTTGCAAGATGATCCAATGAGACATAATGTTACGCTTTGATCCCTAATTTTTGCCTGGACCTCCCTTTCGGGTTTTCAGTCCACCGGGATACCCTTTTTTTCCTAAGCCGCCTTTTCAGGTTTTCGACTTGCTGGGTGTATAGATTTTTTTTATTTTCATCCCTAACTTTTGCCCGAACCGTTTTGGTTCGCCGGGAAGCCCTTATTTTTGCCTAGGCCAGTTGACCTAGCGGGTCTTTGTTTATGCATAGTATTTTTTCACTATGTCTTCATTGACGGGGTGAGGAAGGTCATCACAATCCATGGTGGTTAGACTCATAGCTCCTCCTGAGAAAATGTTCTTAACCACAAATGGCCCTTCATACGTAGGGGTCCATTTTCCCCTGGGATCACCTTGCGGCAGTATGATGCGTTTGATCACCGGATCCTAAACTTGATACTCTTGTCGTCTGACTTTATTGTTAAATGCCTTGATCATTCGCTTTTGATACGTCTGACCATGACAAATAGCAGTAAGTCTCTTTTCGTTGATTAAGTTCAGCTGATCAAGCCGGGTATGGATCCAATCGTCCTTGCTCAAACCTTCATCCTTCATAATCCGGAGAGAGGGTATCTGGACTTCAATGGGTAAGACTGCTTCCATACCATACACCAGAGAGTAGAGTGTTGCCCCTGTTGAAGTCCGTGCTGAGGTACGGTACCCATGAAGATTGAATGGTAACATCTCATACCAGTCTTTATATGTCACTGTCATCTTCTGCACAATCTTCTTAATGTTCTTATTAGCCGCTTCAACAACCCCATTCATCTTTGGCCGATAAGGAGAAGAGTTGTGATGTTGTATCTTAAACTGTTTGCAGAGCTCGGTGATCATCGTATTGTTGAGATTTGTACCATTGTCCGTAATGATCCTCTCTGGTACACCATATCGACATATCAGATTGTGTCGGATAAACCGCACCATGACTTTCTTGGTTACTGTAGGAAAAGAAGCTTCCTCAACCCACTTTGTAAAGTAATCAATTGCTACCAGAATGAAATGAAGCCCGTTGGATGCAGTAGGTCTGATCTCGCCAATCATGTCGATGCCCCACATTGCGAAAGGACAAGGAGGTGTCAAAACATTCAGAGGAACTGGAGGTACATGCACCTTATCAGCATAGACTTGGCACTTATGACGGGTCCGAGAATGCTGATAACAGTCGGCTTCCATAGTAGACCAGTAATATCCTACCCGTAGGATTTTCTTCGCCATGGTATGTCCACTGGAATGGGTTCCGAAGGTACCTTCATGTAACTCTGCCATGATCCTTTCTGCCTCGCTTTTATCCACACATCGCAGTAAGGTTGAATCATGGTTACGCTTGTAAAGGACACCATTGCTGATGAAGAACTTCACAGTGAATCTCCTCAGAAACTTCTTATCATTAACAGATGCACCCTCGGGGTACTCTTGAGCCTCAAGATACCTCTTTACCTCGTGAAACTAGGGTTTATCTGCTACCTCTTCAGTCTCGATGTCACAATAATGTGCGGGTTCGTCCAACCTCTCAATGGTAATCTGGGGAGCCTCATTGTCCCACCTGACCTTGAACATAGAAGACATGGTAGCTAGTGCGTCTGCTAACTGATTCTTCTCTCTTGAGAAGTGTTCAAAGGTTATCTCCTCAAAGTGTGGGAGCAACGTCAATACATACTGTTTGTAAGGAATAAGATTTGGGTGTTTCGTATCCCACTCTCCCTTGATCTGACTGATCACTAGAGTGGAATCTCCAAATACACTCAAGAACTTAATCCTTAGGTTAATAGCTTCTCGAAGACCCATGATGCACGCTTCATACTCTGCCATATTGTTGGTGCAGTTAAAACATAATCGGGCGGTGAATAGAGTATGACAGCCTTCAGGGGATATGATCACGGCGCTAATGCCATTACCCAACACGTTTGAAGCTCCGTCAAAATACATAGACCATCGGGATCCTTCCTCTGGTCCTTCATCCGGTCCAGGTTTTTCACAGTCGGTCACCAACATGATGTTCTCATCCGGAAACTCGAAATTCATAGACTGGCAATCATCCACGGCCTGGTGCGCCAAATGATCTGCCAACACACTCCCCTTGATTGCTTTTTGGGTTGTGTATTGGATGTCATACTCATTTAAGATCATCTGCCATCTTGTTATTCTTCCGGACAAGGCAGGCTTCTCGAAGATATACTTGATTGGATCCATCTTTGATATAAATAGGGTAGTGTGAGTCAACATATACTGTCTCAGTCGGCGAGTAGCCCATGTCAAAGTGCATCAAGTTTTCTCAAGCAGTGAGTATCGGGTCTCACAGTCGGTAAACTTTTTACTAAGGTAGTAAATAACATGCTCTTTTCGGCCAAACTCGTCATGCTGCCCCAACACGCACCCCATTGAATTGTCGAGTACTGTCAAGTATAAGATCAAAGGTCTTCCTTCAACTGGAGGCATCAGAATAGGTTGCTCTTGGAGATATTCTTTGATCCTTTCGAAAGCGGTCTGACATTCATCATTCCATTTTACCACTTGATCTTTCTTCAGCAGCTTGAAGATTGGTTCACAAGTAGCAGTCAAATGTGAAATGAATCGGGCGATGTAGTTCAGACGTCCCAAAAAGCCTCTGACTTCTTTTTCTGTTAGGGGAGCTGGCATCTCCCATATAGGCTTCACTTTTGCAGGATCCACTTGAATACATTTATCACTAACAACGAAACCCAACAACTTACCATACCTTACCCCAAAGGTGCACTTGTTCGGGTTTAACCTCAGCTTGTACATCTTCAACATGTCGAACAGTTTCTGGAGATGGTCAAGGTGTTCTTCTTCAGTCTGGGACCTTGCGATCATGTCATCAACGTAAACCTCAATCTCATGGTGAATCATGTCGTGGAACAAAGCGACCATGGCGCGCTGATACGTTGCCCCAACATTCTTCAATCCGAACGGCATGACCTTGTAGCAAAAGGTGCCCCACTGTGTAATGAAAGTTGTCTTCTCCATGTCTTCGGGAGCCATCTTAATCTGATTGTAACTAGAAAAACCATCCATAAAGGAGAAGATCTTATGTTGCGCGGTGTTATCGACCAGAACATCAATGTGAGGTAGTGGGAAATCATCTTTGGGGCTCACCCTGTTCAGATCTCTATAGTCCATACACATCCGCACCTTACCATCTTTCTTAGGCACTGGAACAACGTTGGCGACCCACTGTGGGTAAGAAGTAACAGCTAGAAACGCAACGTCAAACTGTTTCATGACCTCAGCTTTGATTTTTTCAGACATATCAAGGCGCATACGGTGAACCTTTTGTTTTACCGGAGGGCAGTCTTCTTTAGTTGGCAGGCGGTGTACCATAATATCAGTGTCTAAACCAGGCATAGCTTCATAAGACCAGGCGAAGATCTCAACATAGCCGCGTAGCATCTGTATCAACTGTTGCTTAACATTAGGCTCCAGATTTGCACCTATCTTGACCTCTTTCTTGTCTTCCTCTATACCCAAATTCACTGATTCCACTGGCTCTTCATGCGGCTGTATGGCCCTCTCTTCCTGTAGTAATAGTCTAGCAAGTTCCCTAGGCACTTCACAATCGTCCTCACCTTCGTCCTCGGCTTGGTTGGTCGGATTTTCGAAGTTATAACTGGCACTAGCAGAGTCGTTATCAATGGGATCCAGAGTGGATGTGGATCTGCATTATGATATGTGAGTGTTTGTAAGACAATATCTGTTTTGATAAAGTGCAAGATAGAAAATAAAAACAAGGAGCGCAAAATTTATAATGCAAGAAAACGTCCAATGCTTTATTGATGATATATGAAAATGACAAATAATAAGCCCTCACAAATAAAGCCAAGGTGCCTCGGGCAAGGCATCGGGCCATAAATTTTCAAATTGTCTGTTACAAATCTCAAAACAAAAGTCAATTACTGTGTAAAAGAAACGGGCAGGAAGTCCTTCGCCGTCCAGTTGTTCAATCCACCGTTGGTAGTCGGGTAGATCCAGCTGTCCATATCTAACTCTTCTTCATCATCCTCAATTGCATTCACTCCCTGATCATGTTTAGGCATGGGAGCAGTTATGATGTTGGGCTTTTCTGGAGCGTCAAACTCAATTTCTTTAGCATCGATCAAATGTTGCACCTTATTCCTCAAGGCCCAACAGTTGTTTGTATCATGCCCTGGGCTATCGGAGTGGTAGGCACAACAGGCGTTTGGGTTATATAGCGGATATGTGGTGCTGGGATTCTTCGGGGCTTCCCTCAGAGTTACCAGGTTGGTCTTCAATAACTGCGGTAGAATTTGAGACAAGGTCATATTAAGCCAAGTGTACCGTCTTTTCGGTCTCTCCATTCTTTGCTGATTATTGCGTTTTGGGGCAACGGTGGGTCTTGATATTACTACCGCATTCACTGCTTAACGGCGTTCAGGCCGGTTTTGGCTCCTCGAGTTGTAAACTGCACTAGCTTCTTTCTTACCGGTGAAAGGTTTCTTTACTGCACTTGACGATGTATCCTTCTGTATCTTACCGCTTTGGATACCAACTTCTACTCTCTCCCCAGTAAAAATCAATTCAGTAAAACCAGATGAAGAACTGCCGATCAGATGATTGAAAAATTGACCAGACAACGTCCCCAGAAACATGTCCACCAACTCCCTATTAGACAAAGCGGGTTGGAATCTTCCAGCCAAATCTCTCCATTTTTGAGCATATTCCTTAAAACCTTCGCTTGCACCCATAGACATACCGTGGAGCTGAGTACGAGTGGGAGCAAGGTCGGTGTTATATTGATACTGCTTGTAAAAAGCAGCAGCAAGGTCCTCCCAGTTTCAGACATTAGCTCCTTCAAATTGATAAAACCATTCAAGTTGAGTCCCTGACAGACTATCTTGAAAGAAATGTACCCACAGGTTCTTATCAGCAGTATAAGGTTGGATCTTTCTGACATACGAGCGGAGATGGAGTTTTGGACAGGATGCTCCATCGTACTTGGCGAAAACCAGAGCTTTGAATTTATGAGGGATCATCACCCCGGATGCTAGTCCCAGATCTCCGAAGTCCAAACTAGGGATCTTCTGAATCTCCATAGCACTTAGACGGTCTTCAAGTTGTTTGTACCTATTGTCAGATGGAGGATACTGCTCATCATCAAAATCAGTATCATTATCAAAAACCACAGGACTGGGGCCCTTTTCTTCCTCTTGGACCTCTTCTCCTTTGGATGAAAGAGATAGATCAGCTTTCTGTCGCAACCTATTCCCAAATTTGTTACCCATATTCAGAAGAACCACCTTCTTCTTCTTCTTCTCCTTCAGGATGAGAGTTTTCAAATCTTCTTTCCCTTTAGCCAAGTTCGAGAACATCTCTTGGAATTGGGCATTCTGGGCCTGAAGAGCTTTGATGGCTTGATCGGTAGGTATTTCAGAAGACATTTCGTGCTGAAATAAACAGCGAAGAAGATGAGAAACCTGTAATGGTACCTGTAATGATGTGCATGATAATGGGATGTGTATGTAATGATTTCAAAGACTTTGGGAGATTTAAATTTGCAAACCAAGAAATAAGCAAACTTTATTAGATTAATCTTGTAAAAATGTTTAACAATGCCTTTGAGGCGTTACAAAAGAAATAAATGGAAAACCAATCTAAACTAGAGAAAGGCAAAATCAGAAATCCCATGGCCGCTTCCCCTTGGTGCTGACGTAGTCATTGATCGTCCTTTCATTCTCAAGTTACCTGGTGAGCTTCAAGATCTTCCTCTCTTGCTCATGGTACTTCTCTCAGTAGGTATCCCTTTCCTCCTTCAACTGAATCCAGGATCTCTTCAGTGCCCCAAGTTCAGTGGGCATGTAGGCATAAAGGACTGTATAAGGAACACCCTTTTCATTGGTAGGCTCCATAATCACTGGCAACACAGCCTCATAAGGCATCCCAAGCTTCTGGGCTCGAGCTCGGACCCATTGGAGATAGGGTTGCATAGGGAGAGAAGCCTTTGGTCCTAGATCTTGATGGTCAGAACTGTTCACCATGCCCCAGGCTCGTATAAACCTTTGGCGATGCTCGTCATCGTCCCCCTTGTAGTCAAAGACAATATCTGTAAGAAGTAGCTCATGAGAACCGTCTCTCCGAACACGACCAAACCGTCGTAAAGCCAAACAAGGACTGTAGGTTATTCCCCCTCTGATTCCAAGAAACGGGACATTAGGGTATCCTCCACATCGATCAATGACAACAATGCTTTCCATAGCCTTAGAACTCCAAAGAATGTCCGTATGGGCAAGGAACATTATTCTATAAGACCCTCCCAAACCTTCCTCATTCTTCAGCACATATTTGAGGAGGCGCGAAATAAACCACCTCGCCAGCAGCGGCATGAAACACATGAGAGTCCCTCTTCTACCCATAGTACGAGTGTAGAGGGCATGCAGGATATCACCCAGAAGAGTAGGTACAGGATTGCGAGACAAGAAGATCTTAACTGCATTCACATCTATGAAGGAATCTGGATTCGGGAAGAGAACCAAACTGTAAATAAGGAGAGCCAAGATGTCTTCAAAAGCCTGAAAGTCCAAGTTATCCTAGAATAGTTGAGCTTGATCTATTAGAAACTTGGATAAGAAACCTTCAACCCCGCTTCGTGTCTCCCAGTTGGACACTACATCAACCCTTTTCAAGTGTAAAGCTGAAGCAATGTCCTCTGGTCTAGGATCCTCTTCCAAACCTGTAAAGGGAATTTGCTCGAGGATGGATATACCCAATAAGTGAGAAAACTCTTCCATAGTGGGAACTAGTTGATAGTCTGTAAAAGTGAAACAATGATGCACCAGATCGAAGAACTGGAAGAGAACACTCATCATTTTCTCATCAAACTTTGAGGTAACCAAGCTAAGAAGCTGACCATGTCTCCTAATGAATGAAGAAGTATCAGAAACTCTCGAGGCTAAATCTTTGAGTTGAGCAGGTATTTGCACAAAATTAACTCGAATGGTGTTTCTGCGCATGTAAGCCATAATCTGCAAAACAGAATAAAGATAAATCCCCTCGGTCTTTGAAATGGTTAGTATAATGAAGTATGCATGCTATGTTATGATGCATGATGTCATGATAAAACACACAACAGGTATAGCAGATAACAGACATGGTAAAGGAAAACAAGTCACATAATAACCCTTAAGTTTCAGGCTTGTATGGGGTCTAGGTATTACCCTCTTGAAGTTCAGTTGGTTTTAACCTGTCCTAATAATAGTAACCGGGTTCTAGAGGTTCTCAATATCACTGACCATCCTCCATCGGTCATTGTTTCAGCTTACGCAATCTTTTCTTGCAGCCGAAACTATCTCGAGAGTATGGTCTCAATGAGTGTAGCATCGAGTATCAACCAGTTCCCAGCTTTACACCGAGACCGGCTATCTCACTACTTCCTAATGGCCAAGTTGGTCAATTATAGGTTCTAAGGTCAGTTGATGCTTAACGACACACATAGAAGCCCTGTATCCTCCTCGTTTCTCCACAAGGGATACCGGTACCAACCAATGTGCCACATCAACGTAGCTACTGCTTCAACCGTATCGGTCTACGCCATACAGTTTCCTCACAGTTTATTGCTACTTACCTAAAAGGTGTCCCCCAGATCTGGGTTAGGATCTATAGTAACTCCCAATACAAAACCTTTAAAAGTAAAGCAACCAAAACAAACAAGAGAAGCAAATATGATGAACTAATCGTAAGGTATACCCCACTTATTATTCCCCAGCAGAGTCGCCAGTTCTGTGATACGGTGGCAGAACTGAACTGTTTTGAGAAAATGCTGGTTTGCGTTTTGCGTTTGTGTCCGCAAAATGTCGCGGTAAGCAAGAGTCTCCACCGACTTTTATTTTATCCAATTGGAAAGGAAAAAAGCATAGAAAAATTCCTTTTTCGAGATTTTGAGTACGCGGGGTAGATTATAGAAAGGGAGGGTATTAGCACCCTTTCTATCTGTAGTTTTCTACGGGCTTTTAGGTACTTGCTCATCATTTTAAAATTGCTTCCGTGTTTGTGTTTTGAAAAAAGTTTGTTTTACTTCGACTTAACCCTTGCTTCTGTCTTCAAGAGTGTTACGAAGTCGTTTTGAAAACTTGTTTGAAAAGTGCGTAAGTGTGGAAAAGTTTGATTTTGAGCAAGTACCTACTAGCATCTACCTACTCGAAAAAAGAATGTTTCTGTTCTTATTTCCTTTAGACATCCCTATCCTACTATTAGTGAGTAGGTAGCACCGTCGTTGGGATTGTAAGGGTCAATTCGAAAGGGACGTATGATCACCAAAGCAACGTTAGGACGTCTTAGTAATAACCCTAATGTCTCAAGATCATATTCGAGGCAACATTTCCGAGGCAACGTTTCCGAGGAAACATTTCCGAACGGGACTTTTGATCTTTGTTTATACAAGAGTGCAACCACTAAGACACCCTATACTTAATGATCGTTTACCGAAGGCAACCGAATTGAGGGTATACCCTAGGAGTGCTTATGTGCGAGTGATTTGATTTCAAGTTATTATCTTTGCACATTTAGGGTTTTCTAACCATTTTAAATTAACATACATTCTTGTCATGCAATCCTATTATCATACATCTAGCAGTTAATATTTGCGAAAATTAAAATGCGAGAAATAAAGCTACGCTATTACAAGGCTTCGGGGAGGGGGGATTGATTACATATCCAAAAACCCGTAAAACGATAAATAAAAAGAAAAGTCCTAATTAAACTATTACAAACAATGAGCAGTTACATTAATATTGCAAAAAATAAATAAATGCGCGCGATGAAACGAGGACGAGGAAAAATTAGGGTTTTGACCCCGTCTAAACCTACTTGAAGAAAAATCATTTTTTGTTGTTTTTGATTATTTTTGGGAAAAATAAGGTTTTAAATTAAATATGAACCTAATTACTAATTAAATTAAATTAAAGAAAATAATTAATTTGACCTATTTTTGTATTTTTGTTATTTTGAAGAGAATAAAATAAAAATTAAATTAAACAAAAACCCTAATTTTCTATTTGATTTTAATTTATTTTACAAAAGAATTAAAGTTACCCTAAAATTAAATTAAACTAATTAAATTAATTTTGGTAAAAAATAAAAATCTAAATCTAATTTGATGAAGTTGATTTTATGAATTTTTTGTGAAAAAAAGAATTAAATTTGTGTGAGAAAATAAATTAAATAAAATAAATAAAAGAAAGAAAATATAAAAAGAAAAAGAAAGAATATGGGCCTTGTGATCAGCAAACAGGGGGTGTCCATAGCAATTCTGGGCCCAATAAGCATGGTCCACGTTTGACTTTTCTGATTCAGTGTTGCAAGTTGACCAGGGTACATCATGGTCCTCCAATGAATGGGCGTGAGATTTGGCCTTCTGGAGATCCAGTGAGTGAACATTGATGGCATATGGTGGGCCTCATTATGCATGAAGTACTGGATCTGTAAAGAATAACTGATAAAAATTGCAAATGTTAGAGGCAGGGGTCGAACCCCTGACCTCATGCCTGTAAGACCTTAACGCTCTCCCTGGCTACCACTGGGCCACTTGATTTAATTTGTTAGCATATGAAATAAAAACAATAAAATGAATAAAACAATGCCAGCTATCAAACACGCGCTAGAATTTAAACAGGTGAATGGGATGATGCCACGCAGTCCTTCTTCTTCCCCTCTCCGTTGGTAAAAGTCAAGGACTTTTACCTACAGACAAAAGTTCGTAGCTATAACCCCTGCAATTTTCAAAATCTCATACAGGCATAATAAATGAAATCTAATGCTACAGACCAATTCGTCTTGGCCTTGTGAACATCATGGTACCTTTCTTTTGGGCTAATTTTACCTGTACAAGGAAATCCCAAAACTAAACAAGAAAACCTAACAATGGCATATCTCTGTATAGTCAGCAAAAATGCAATTACTTATTACCAATAGCTTGCAAATGCTTCAATGAACAAGAATATATAAGTAATTCATGCTATAAGTGCCAAAATAATGAGATTCGATTTCAAAAAGGGAGGGATGTCGTGAAGCACTTACCTCGCGTTTCAGGGCACAAAAACACTTGCTTTTGATTGGTATAGACTCCTTGTACACTCAGGAAACAAATGAGATAGCTTGGGAGGTTTGAAAATGCCTGGAAGTATGAAAACAAATTCCTACTTTTCTTGAGTTTTTTCAAGTTTGTTCTTCACTCTACACGCCTCCAACCCTTGTTCTTTTGGTCTGCATTTGTTCAATATATATCATTGAGTGAATTAGGTTTGCAAATGTGCATCCAATCTTTTTCAATTATGGTCTTTGATCATGATTTAATTCCCATGAAGATCTTTCCAAAATAAGCCAAAAACCAATCTTTTTGTGTAAAAACATGCCTTGCACAATTTGATTCCCTTTCTAGCTGTATAAGAGACCTGAAATATGCACAAAATCTCAAGGTTTAAATGATTTTGATATTTCCATGATTTTATTTTGATTTAATTTGATTTAATTGAAATAAAAATCAAAATAATGGAAAAAATAAAATAAAGGCAATTGGGAAGGATCATGGGTCTTGGACCATGTTACAAACTCAATACAAGCACAAAAAGTTGGGCCCATTTGACAAAAATTGCAATTTGAGGCATATTTGACTTTTGGCAATTTTGCAAAAAAGGTCAACTTCACCAATGCACAACTCCTTCAATTTTGACTATATGAGGGTGTTCTTGGACTTTTTAGAAAGCTCAAGATATTCTCTAAGCAACCCTTTTTGTCTCATCTAAATTGAGTCTTCCATGTTCATGTATGAATCTTTGACAAAAAAGGTGTTTTTGTTGACTTTTCAAAGTGACCTATAATGTCCAAATTCATAACTTCTTGTGAGTGCATATTTTGAACTTGGAATCTGAAGATGGATTGTAGGGAATTGCATCCTATTCAAAAATTTTATTGGATGGGTCATTTCTAATAAAGTATGAGAAAGTTATGCTTGGTCAAAGTTGGGTTGACTTTTCCTACAAAACCCTAATTTAGCAACATTTGGGTTTTGATGAATTGTGAGCAATCCTTGATGAATCATGATCAACCCTTGATCAAATGATGAATAACACTTCAAAGTTAGGATGTTGACCAAAAATCTTGAAGTTTGACTGTATATGGGCCATAGTTGACTTTTGCCCTAGCATAGTCGATTTTCAGGCCTTTGAGCAATTGACTGAGCAAACTTCCTCTGCAAGGCTTGAAACTTGACATGGATGATCTTGAGAACATATTAGGACAATGGTGAGCATTTGAGACCCTTTTGAATCAAGTATCTTGATGCAACCATGAAACCCTAATTTGAGGTAGACTGTCTAAGGAGAGAGTTTGTCTGGTCAACCCTTGGACTTCCTTGAGCAATTTGAGGACCTCACTTGAAATGTATTGAGAAATATGGGAGGGAAAATTTTGGGTTACAACATAAATGAATAAATTTTATCTTAAATTCCACTTCCTTGAGCTCCTTTTGATATGATGAACCACAAGAATGAAGATTTGGAGTGAAAAAATGGATTGAGAATGGAAGGATTTTTGAGAGGGTTTATGGAAAGATGAAGAAATGATTTTGATCACCCTTGTCCATGTTGGTTACTATTTTATGTAATATGTATTTTTCATAATACCATAAGTATATTTTCGGTAATATATAAAATGATAATGTGATAGAAAATTCAATCTTCCCGTTATATAAACCTGAAATACAATACTGGTTGTAACCAAAACTATAATTCTGGTTCTGTTTTGCCTTTTGAATAGGGTGTAACCACATTTGGTCTGTTTATGTGTGATACATGATGTACACCAAAAATATATTTCCGATTTCTAAGGGGCATTTTAGGAATTGCATATGGTTTTTCTTTTCACTATAGGGTAGAAAAAGAAATTCTCATATTGCATACATACCCGCTAGCGCATCATAATATGAATAACGAGCCTGATGCCCTAGCCCAAGCGGATTTCTTCAGTATCACCACCTTTTCGATGGACACACTCTCAATGCCTCTTGGTAAATCAAAAGTGGGCTTCTCCCTTGGCCCAAACCATATTTTTTTTCCTTTTTTTTACAAATCTCTTTTTCAACAACTCCAAACCATCTCTTTTAATTAATTGATTTCAAAAATGTTTTGATTAATTAACTTTACTAATTAAATACTAATTACTTTAATTGATTAATTAAATTGATCTAATTAATTAGTTTTGTTCGTTGATATTTAATTATTTTAATTCATTAGTTAAATAGTTTTTAGTTGATTAATTTAATAATAAAATTAACTTTTCCGAATTCAAAAAGACCTTGATCAAAATCAAGGGACATTTTCAAAAACCTTCAATTCACATCATCATCCACTCAATAAAACTAATCCATTTTCAAAATAAAATTCAAAATATTTCTCAATCATCAAAGCTTGATCTTTATCAAGTCTCATTTTCAAAGCAAGCGTGAATAAAACCTTGGTCAACACCAAGTCCATTTTTAATCCTCAAATTAAACCAAACCATTTAACTAAAAGCCAAAGCACTTGATAAACATTAAATTTATTTTCAAAATCGAAACCAATCCAAAGACCTTTCACCCAAGAGAGAGCTTTTCCAGCACTCATTCGTGTTAACTCTATTTTCCAACACTTGTCCGTTTAAACTCTCTCTTCCAACACTCGTTCATGTTGACCCTTTCGCTCATATGTGAACCCTTCCTAACCTAGCTTAGTTACCAGAAATACGTATGTCTTGAGTTCATCATTGCATCGGAGGATACATAGGAACGATATCCAACGTCTCGTCAGACAACCTATTTCCTTTATTCCTAACACTTGCCTGTATTGGTCTAGACAGTCATCAATTTCGCCCAAAACCCTAACATAGTTTTATATAAGAACTACGTAACCTCTAACTTTCCCATTGCACAAGGGAATACATAGGCACAAGATTCAAAAATCTTGTCGAGCCCAATAATAAAAAACCAAATACATTTTCCTTTCTTTTTATCTTTCTCGCAAATTAGTAGAAGATCATAAGTAAACATCAAGCTAACTCTCATTCACAAAACTACCTAAATGGGTACCGTTGAGTACAACATATGTGAGAGGTGTTAATATTTTCCCCTTACATAACCGACTCCTGAACCCTAATTTGGTTGTGATGACTATATCGTCGTTCTTTGAGGGTTTTCTCGATATTTTCCCATTCATTTTGGAATAAATAAAGTTTGGTGGAGACTCTGTTTTATTTCGAGCGTGTGATACACTTGGGTATTTTTTGTGGCGCGACAATGGTATATAAATATGGATCATCTAATAGCTAGGAAAGTGGTGTTGGCTTAATTATTGAAAATGAAGTTGGCCTTGTGATTAAAGTTTCCTTATGCTTTAACTTCTTTGCCACCAACATTCAAGCTGAGTACGAAGTAGTCATCATCGGGCTCACCTTTCCGGCATAGGTAGGGGTAGAGAATGTTAAACTGATGACACATTCTCAAATGGTTATTTCTTAAGTCAAATGAGAAGCACCGACCAAGGATCCACTACTGTAACAATATTTGAGGCTAGCCAAAGAGAAGTTGGCAAAGTTCAGAACGCTCGAGGTTGTACATGTCCTCCAGGAAGAAAATACTCAAGAATACATGCTCTCTAAGCTAGAAAGTATGAGGGAGTCTGAGGTCAACCATTCTTTCATCAAAGAGACTTTGAAGAATCTGAACATTGAGACCCCGAGTGACGCTGTGATAGACATATGAAGTACCTGTCAATCCTTCTGGATATCTCCCATTATAACATACTTAGAGTAATAGGTTCTTCCTTATAATATGGCTGAAGCTACTTTGGTGAAAAGAATAGTAAGTTCATATATCGCGATTGAGGGAACATTGTATAAAAGAAGCTTATCTACCCATCTATTAATATACCTATAAGGGAAAGAAGCTGATTATGCTATGTTAGAAGGGAATGAAGGGATAGTTGGGCAACACCTAGAAGCCTAAACATTAACCAAAAAGTTTTTAAGAGCTAGATATTATTGTACATCCATGATTATAGACGCCAAGAAATATGTGAAGAAATGAGACCAATGCCAATGACACAAAGACATTTATAGTACCCCTGCAATAGAGTTAAATACGTTGACGTTACCATGGCCCTTTTCTCAGTGGGGTATAGACATCCTGAGTCCATTTCCTCTATCTCTAGGTCAACTTAAATATTTGATAATTGTGCTTGACTATTTTACCAATCGAGTCAAAGTGGAGGCTTTGGAGAATATCACGACGATTAACATTCTAATTTTTTTTTTTAAAAGGAACATTCTTTCCAGATTCATAGTTCCGCAAACTATCATCATAGATAATGGAACACAGTTCACAAACATAAAGTTAAAGAATTTGTTTAAATATTTGAAAGTTAAACAACATTTTGCATCAATATAACATCCCGAGACAAACGAGTAAGCGCATGCAGCCAACTGGGTGTTTCTAAGGGGACTTAAGCGAAGGCCCAAAGCTTCCAAAGGAAATTAGGCGGATGAATTGCCACACATCTTGTGGGGGTACATAAAACCCCTCATTCAACAATCGATAAAACTCCTTTCTATCTAACTTATGATACAAAATTTTCTATTCCAATGGAGGCTGAAAACTAAGTAGGAGAATGGTACGCCCCTTACCAGTGGGAGAAAACAATTATGCACTTAGGGAGAAAATTGAATTCATATAAGAAACGGGGGCATCCACTTCCTTTTCCAACACCTTCATTAAACAAGATACAACAACTCGATACAACCAACGCGTTTGACCTATGGATTTCCAAGAAAATTGGGAAGGGCCATATAAGATCCAGACATGGACCGTGAATGGGTCATACATCCTAGAAACACTAATTGGAGAAAAAAATACCAGAACTTTGAATGTTGTCAAACTCAAATGACATTTGAATTGAATCCCCATCAGATAGAGAAAAGGGTGAAAGATTAGACAATTGTTTACATTTGAAATAATCCTTTGATAGATCAATATGTGATAACTTTCTCCTTTTTTTGTTGTTTGAATCTTTTGCACATGCTCCCCTTATTAGGAAAACATGGAACAAGATACAACTCGTATTACACTATAGTTGGCACGCACCTTCTTAGGTGCTATCCACTTTAAGAGTGTAGTAGGTGAAATCCAAGAAACGTCCACCTAGAACGGGGCTCAAACATGTGGGAAGGGACGGAGGTCCAACCCTTTGTTGGGTAAAATCCTACGGGACATGGAAAAATCACTCTAGCTCCCCTCGAACAAAACAAGTAATCTTTAAAGGAGAAGTCAACATCACCAAATTACACCAGTTCCCATCAATAGGAATAGGTAATGATGAGAAGATTAAAGATATAGCAAAGCCCTATAAGACAGATGGGATTTAACTAAGGAGATGACAATCAATATTTGAATGAAAGAGAAAGAAATGTGTCAAATATTTCGTAATTTACAAGATAATATTAAATTAAAGGTAAATTCTTTTAAATGTCCATATCACTTTCGCTCGACAAGCACTCTACAAATTATCTATTTTTGAAAGCTCATTTAATCAAGGGGAATCTAAATGTCTGAGTAAAGCAGTTCCATCTCATATGAAGCTAAGAAATCTTTCTACGACCGAGGAAACTCTTACTAAAAGGCTTTCATCTCATATGGGTAAGAATTTTCCTCTTCTTTTATCTCCTTTTCAGCGGCCACAGTGCTAGAAGACAAAGTTTCCAAGGAAGACTTCACTTTGCAAGAAAATTTCTTTTCCTCCTTAAGGGTGGCCGGAAGATTAGCCGCCTTGTCATCCATTTCCATAAGGGTTCCTTATAGATTCATTTCCTCTTGAATGGAAGAAAGTTGATCTAACTCCTGCTGAAGCGTATATAACCTTTCCTAAAGCTGAAACACCTCTGAGGTAACAAGTTCATATTGCTCCTTTAAAGATTTTGTTTCTTTAGGAAAGTTACCTGGTGCTAGGAGTCCCCCATGACCAACCACAACTAAAGTTATAGTAGAGGATACCTGAAACAAATGGAATGATGGATATGTAAATAACCCTTACTTATATGTCTTGGAAAGATTGCAGATGAAAACATAATCATTGGCAAATATGAAAGTTCTTATTTTTGGAGAAATGTGAGGCATCCAACATCCAAAGAGAGTAGAAAGTTGGGTAGGATGGGAACAATCACGATCAATCATAAAAATAGTGGCAATATTGTTCCTGGTTGACTTCAGTCTCTTCGACTGGGTTTCTTCTCAGGCAAGATCCTTGCCACGGTCCCTATTAGTCCCAACTAAGGAAACAACCTAATCATTGTTCTTTTTGCTTCACCGCTTAGAGGACACTTGAGCTGGTCCTGATTGCACCTTTTCCACTTCAATTGACGAGACCTTATCATCCTTTGAAAGAAGGGTGGACATTGTCACCAATGGAATAAATAGTTAGGGAAGGTGGAGGTTCTTAAGCTTCTTGAACTCTATTACCTTTTATACCATCTAAAAATCAAGAAAGAGTGATTGGAGGTTAGATAAGAATAACATGAGTCAACACAATTTAGACATGTAAGAATTAGGTCTAGTACCAAAAATTTCCTTATATCCTCAGTGGAGGCCACATCCACGATATGTCGGGTACTGACTAACAAGTCAAAGAACAAGAGTAAGTCAACTTTCATGGACCTCTCGTCATCTATAAGGGAGGTATAAGGAATAAAGTAGTAATTGTTAGTCTCTTCAAGGTAGAACACCCTTTCCCTTTATACTCATCCCAATGTTGAAATACATAAAAAAAGTGCAAGCCACTAAGTGGAGTTGAAAGAGGGAATGCATAGATAACCAAGCACCTCTTTCTAAAAAAAATTCAAAAGGAAATCTTACTCCCAATTTTTTAAAAATACAATTGTAAAAAGGGATAGAGCACCCTTTGAATGAATTTCAAAAAAATTTATTGGTAGGGATATGGGAGAGCAACAAGTCGAAAGATGGCCCTACTTAGATGTTCGTACGCTCAATGACGACCATTCTACAATAGGTGGAAATTGTTCCTAGAAATTTGGGATCTACCCAGAGATACTGATCTATGTTTGTCAGCTCTCATGAACTTTCAAGTCGAACCATGTTCGTTTCTCAGTCATAAAAAAGTAATTTTGGTTAGGATCAACAAAACGATTCTGAAAAGATGCACAAACCCTAGTATGATTACGAGTAAAATCTATCGAAAAAGACTAAATGAAGCAACCAATATTGCAATCCATCTCCCTAGATAGGGAAATACCCATGTTAAAATAAGTGCAATCAAGAGAGACAAAGTGCACAATGGTTCCCCTCACTGCGGGATCACCCTCATCATTCAAGGAATCTAAACATAACCCAAAACTACCACTTGCTACATCCTGGGCATGGATAAGTGGATCCACTCCAAAGAAAATGTTTAGGAGATTTAAATTCTCGACTCCAACAGATGATGAAGACTCATCATTATCATATTTAAGTGTCACATTTACAAGTGAAATTCATAAGTTGTCCATTGTGGTACGTGAAAGGGAGTAAAGAAATACCTTAGGGAAGGCATAAAATACCGAGAAATCAAGGACACATAAGCATAACCCACTAGGGGGGAGATATTAAGTGGTTAAAATCACTAGAGCTTGCAAGTAGAATAGTGAGTGAAGACAAATTTTGAATGACGAACAAAGTGTTTACCCAGATTTTTGGTAAACAGCCTCTATTTTCTTATTAAAGGATAATTACAAGATCAACTAGAGAATCCTAGGACATAGTGCTAAAATCTTGTTTGGATATTTGAATTGAATGATGTGAATTATGCGAAGATGTCGAGGATAAGAATCAAAGTGCAAAATTGACAAGTAAATAAAAAAACCTTGAAAGGAAAGCTTTTATATTAAAAGGAAATAAAATGCTTGAAATTTATAAAACTGGAATGCATACATACATTTTCCAAAAATCACTCTTTTATCACTTTGAGATGGATACTTTGAGTTTCCGTTACAATGTAACGAATGTGGACCCCGTAAAACTGAAAACAAATATTATTTATATATAAATACTAAAATAATCATTTCCAATGTTCGATTAAACAAAATTTGTCACGTTTTCAATCCATGCATGCTTCGTTTCGTAATCTTCCACGTGTCTTCAAGATAATCGTTTGTCCTTATCCATTTTAAGGCTTAATTCGACTATGCTCCAGGAAACGAAGATAACACAAATTCTGCAAAGTCTTTCAACACTTTATAATCTTAGTTCCCTACCTGTGAAGGCTTCAACCATGTCACCAAAATCTCCCACGTGACCATTCGATTGAGATTGCTTTGACTGAAAACAAACAACAAGGTCATCAAGGACCTTTTTGACTTAGATGAAGTAAATCCAAAATCCACCTTTTTAGGGCCGTAACCCTAAAACCTCATTTACATGTCAGTAGAAAATTCTAAGGTAATAAATTGCCCCCCAAAAAGCCATTTTTGATTGAGAATCATTCCGATAGAGAAATATGGCGTTTTTTCTTTTTGACAAATTTTTGACACTATAGTTGCCTTTCTACTGACATCACTTATCATAATTATTGCTTTATCATTTAGTCACTTCTCAAGGATTTTCCATTATTTCTCATAATTACACCTAATCCCTAGGTTGTGGGTTTTGAAACTACTACCACTAATTTTTCCCACTTACTAGCAACTGCAATGTTAGTGCTTTCAAACGTATGTCTTCATTTTTCACTCATCACAGTGGCTTAAACTGATATAAATATATAACTTCCATTCTTCTTCAAAAATTTCACAAACCTTTTAAACTCTAAACCCCTCTGAAACTTCACTTTTTCTTCAACGCTTTATAGAAAAAACCAAAGACAAACTTCTCTTTTTCTTTCCTCCATTAAACCATGAAAATCCTTTCAACCACCTTAGATATTGGTACCAATCCTCTAGCAGTTATGATTTCCGAAGAAGAAGAATCTCAAAATTTAAACTTCATTGCTATCTGGAAAATTTAGATGTTAATCCCATATCTTGTTTCTGATAGATTATTAGTATACCACAGGCCGTATCATAATCCTAAGTCGAAACTAGACATAGTCCAACCGTTTTTTCCCTGTTTCACTATTGTTGCTCCTCCTACATTCGAACAACGTCCTCTTGACTTGAAGTTTATGGATTTTTCTACAAGAGTGTTTCAATCAGTTCCTACTCTTGGGAATGAAGAGTACTTGACATGGCTCGACAAAGTACAAGGCCAACGACAAACTCAGTGGGAACATTTAGGCATCTTTGACCTAATCCAACTATCGAGGAATGATCATAGGATTAACTCTTGTATGTTGCTTGCGTCGATCTTCTTTTGGGGTTCAAATAACACTTTTCAACTTCAATATGAGATGATAACACCAACTATGTTCAATGTGGCGGCCATAACTGGCCTTTCACCTTTATGTTAAATCTTCGACCCTACATTTCCAACTAAAGTCGAGTTCAACTTCAATAATGCGACCTTTAGTAAATACCTTTAGGATCGTCATGACAAAGAAAATGCAGAAGTCTTCGACATAGAACATTTCGCCTTCTTAACCTATTGGCTCTCCTATTACTTGTTTTTCCCATGTTCCTTAAAAATAGCCAAGGTATTTATTAATTTAGCTATTCAGCTTTATGGTGGTTGAAAGATTTCATTGGGAAAACTTCTATTGGTCTCTTTATATCACTCTTTAGACACTGCTTCTTTGAATATACGACTCCTCCCTGGGAAACCAAACAAAATTTTGCTTTCAGGCCCTTTGTAGTTGTTACAACATTGATTAATCTCTACTTTTGAGCCATGTTTAGGTGTTACACATTCAGAAGAACTCATGCGTGCGACAGACGCTCGACGCATCAAAGGTACTAAGCTTACCTTGACCACTGCTTATAAAAAATCTAATAAAAATGTCTTCATGAAATATATTAGACTATTTCTCGACACACAGACCTTAGTCTCAACCAGGCCTCCCTTAGCGGATCGATGTCTTTGGCCTAACTTGGTTCAAACTCTTTCCTGGTGTTACTCCAGCTACTACTGCTCAATCGAATGCTATTTAGGCAGCATTTTTTTAACTCTAACCCTTCTTTTTCACTGAATCAAAGTAGAAGAAAAATGATATGGTTTTATAAGTTATTAGCCAAATTTAGTGGATCGATAATTTGGCTTTAGCCAAATGTTTCCAAAGTCTCTTTACTCATGGCCTACTAACATTTGTTGGTTAGGACGCACATTCACAGCTCAACATCAGGTTGATTGCCTCAAATTCCACGACAAACAATTACTTGAACTTCCCACATTTAAGTTCCAGACTTCCTTTTCCAATGAAGAATTCAACACCTGGTGGTCAAAGTATTTCGAAAAATCCTTTTCAGAACCAGTGTTTCTCAAAAGATTGGAAACTGCTTTCAGTATTCTTGAGGCAAAAATGAAGGCTAGAGATGGTATGTCTCAATGACTTTGACTTTTCCTTTTTGCTTAATTTAGATTTCTCATCTAGTCATTTACAGAGTAAGAAGATAAATCTCAAGAAGAAAAAGCTAAAGGAAATCAACCCAAGAAGGTAAGTCCTATTATCGATCAAATTTTCATTTCCAAAAACAAACTTTAACCTCTAAATCTTTCTCAGGGTCAAAAACGTACTTCAACTTTGACTTCTACTACCAACCAACCAAAGAAACCAAAAATTACCAAACCTCAAAAGGCACAGGTATATAATCATGATTTCCCTATAATTCATAGTTTAATATCAATATAATTCATTCATTTGTGATCCATTTTTTAGGCCCCACTAGAACCAACTGAGGAGCCAAATGAGGAGGAGCAATATGATGAGAGTGAACACATTGAAATATTCTCCCACTCCAGAGCTCCAACTCCTCCCAAACTAAAAGGTGTCAAGAAGAAAACCTAACGAAAGAAGAATCTTGCATAAAAGGCTACCTCTTAGATATTGGAACCAGTCAATGAAGAAGAACAAACTCCAACTACCCCCATCAAAAACCCGCCTCTGAACAAGTCCAAAAACTCCAAGAACTCCAAAGAAAATTATTGAGGTAATATACAATTCTTTGTGTGATCGAATTTATACCTTATTCTCGTTTGAAAATCAAATTCTCTTAAGAGAAGCCATAACCGAATATTCTAGAAGAACATCCTGATAGAGATGCAAATAATCCTGAGGATGCTGCTGTAGTCACAAGTGAGCTAATCCCTAAAATTTTTGAAGACTTTGATGGTACCACTGGTTTGACCCATGATAATATTCTACCAGGATTTGACGAAGTTGACAATGGTTCAAAGAAAATTGTGATCGAGGAAATTCCTCTCGAAGGACAACCAATTCATCAACCCCTTGTCAAAGGAGAGTCTCTCACCCTTCAAGACACTAGCTATAACAACTCACTTAGCCAAGAAGAGATTTTGGCTATGAAATAGAAGAATACAATTGAAGCTTTAAGAAGACTTCAAAAACTTCATAAGTTGTTAACTAGTTCTCAATCTGTTGAACCTGTAACTACTTCTGTGGATGAACTTGATGCTTCTTCCATTCTCTTACTTCAATAACTTAGAACTTATGTTTCTGAAGCTGATTTTCAAATAATTGTCGAAGAGGAAGACTTGCTTAGGGCCGAAATTCACAAGTTGTTTGATGAAATTAATCAATACAACATCCATGATTCAGTTGCTCAGTACTTGTTTGAGTTTGAAGCTTTTTTGGCCAAATTCGTCGAGATCTTGCTCTCAGAAGGAACATTGATATCCAAATTAAGTATCACTCTATAAAAATGGATTTAGAATGGGATTTCAGTGAAGCCTGCAAGAAGAAGGTATATGAAATTGAAGCTAAAATCGAAGAGCGTCTTGACAAGCACAAACACTTCGATACACATATTTCAAATTATCAAACCCAGATTGCCGAACTCAACAAGAAGATTGTAGATCTCGAACAATAGTGAACTGCACTTGTTCAAGCTGGTAAACTCCAAACGCGAGAAGATCTCGACTAGGAGGCCCTTAAAGGAATCAAACATGGTGAAAATTCCCTCAAGTTGAAATCTCAAATAAATAAGATAGAAGAAGGCAAGGCTCGAACTGTCACTAAAGTCGACTTTAAAAAGAAACACTGGAAATACCTTAAGTATAGGTTTCCCACTTTATCTGTTTAAGACTTGTAATCTTGTGACTCTTTTGAATATGTTATAGGCCATTTTGGCATTTCTAAAACTCCATAGGGAAAATTACTTTCTACACACAATCATCGGCTGCAGATGTTTTTGCTTTAACTTTCTTATTCTATGCTTTAGCAACTCACTCTTTTTGTCTTATTAGCATATCCAACGCAACTAACCTTTCCTCATCTAATTCGACTAATTCACCCAACATCATATCCCAGTAATGTTCATATGAGATTTCATGTTTCCTTTGCACTCTCGTCGACTACAAATAAATTTCAACTGGTAAGATGGCATTGTTTCCTTTGTTGCTTCTTTAGGAGACTTTCGACATTCCCATAAAACTTGGTCCACTGTTTTGTGCTAATTTTGTGGCTTTTTTCAAACATGTTTCTTGAACAGACTTATTATGATTTTATTGGCAACTTTGACCTATCCATTTTCCTGAGCATAATAAAGAGTAGATGTTAACAGTTTGAATCCTACTTCAGATGCAATCTCTTGCATCTTTCGACCAGTAAATACTAATCCTTGATCATTCTTAATAGTCTTAGGAATTCTAAACATGTAGATAATATGATTTTAATAAAATCGTCAATGCTTCTTGGTCAATATTAACCAAGGGTATTGCCTCTATCCACTTAGTGAAGTAATTTATTCCCACCAATATATATTTTTGTTGTTTGGATGAAGCTGGTCGAATTTAACCTATAAGGTCTAAGGCTCATCCTCGTAAAGTCCACAGATTAACAATCACATGTAACTCACTAATTGGAACATGTTAAATGCCTGCATGTTTTTGACATTCTTGACATCCTTTGTCAAAGTCAATACAATCTTTCAACATTGTTGTCTAGTACACTTCTTGTCGAAATAACAACCATTTCATTTTATGGTCTTTCTGGTGGGCGTCACATGAACCGCTATGAACCTATGATATTGCAAGAGATGCCTCAATTTTCCCAAGGAATTTTAGTAATATAACAACTCGTTCCCATGCTAACATAACTTAATGCTCTATACTTCACTTTTCGATATGTTGTTCCAACTTAATTTTCTAGATATTCTAATAGTAGTTTCTGCCAATCAGAATCTAGCATATTGTTGATGGCAAAAATTTCGCTAATTCACTTATCTCTTCTGCCCCCCTCAAGTTTTGCCATTGATAATCCTGAAGAGGGTAAAGCGGTCAAAATTACTATCTCTCTGACTTTAATAAGCTCTTCTAGCCTATATTTCGACACCTTATACCCAGAAGCAATTTGCATCAAATCATTGGCCTCCTGATTCTTTGTTCGAGGTACATATTTAATGTCAATTGAATCAAAGTGTTCCAAGAGTGTCTTCACTATTGTAAAATATTTTATCAAATATTATTTAATGCATTATATGCCCTTGTTATTTGTTTGATCACTAATTCAGAGTCACCCTTAATTTCGACTCTTTTTTCCCCTAAATCACAACGTGATTTTGAGATTAATAATCAAAGCCTCATAATCCTTCGACTTTGCACTTTAACTTTGTCGCGATCCCTTTAGGAGAAATTATTACAACCCCGATACCAGTCTCATTCTTGTGGCTTGGACCATCGAAGTATAACTCACAAGGTTTTACGTCCACCAAGTTTTGGGATGGTTCAACTATCGCATGATCTATGATAAAATTTGCGACAATCTGCCCATTCACGGCCTTCAAAGGCACATACATTAGGGAGTATTTAGTTAGTACAAGTTCCCATTTTCCAATTCGATTGTGCAAAATGGGTTTGGATAACATATGTTTAATAACATCAAAATGGGATGAAACATACACATCAACTGATTTTATATATTGCTTTGATTTTGTACAAGAGAAATATAAGCATATGTGTTGTACCCTAAAAGTTTCCCTCCCATTTTTCTTAAATACATGCTCACAAAGGTCTCAAGTACTCAAAGCTACTCAAGAGTTAACCAGTCAAACCTCCTCCTAAGCAAGGGGTCTCTAAATCCATTCACATATTATTTTATTATTTTTATTTCTTTTATTTGAATTTTTATTCATTTAAATACAAATAAAATCAAATAAAATGTGAAACAATGGTATAAGGGCTTGGGCTTTTTGTTTCCATCTTTTAGAGGACCAATACAACTCATGACAGCCTAGTACAACATGCCAAAATCGTGTAAGGCTCAAAATGGCAAGGAAAATTTCAAAATTGGAAGTTTCTAAATGTGCTTGATTTTTGTTTTATCACGGATTGATTACATAATTTCTTGCCATGTATATTAAGACATTTCCCTTCTCTATATAAGTACAAGCAAGTCAGGAGAAAAGGGAACAAAAAATATTGACTGAATAGCCTCTTGAAAAATCCACAAAAATTCAAAGAAATTGCAAAAATCTGCAGCCTAACTTCCATCCACTCTCACTTGAAACTAAGGCCAGCATTTGTTTCCCGAGGATCAAAGGAGTTGAACCAAGTCCATAACCACATCTCCCGAGCACCAGAACACGATCTCTCCCTCACGTTGTTTGTTAAGTTTGGTAAATTTCTAAACTCTGATTTCTTGTATTTTTAGTCGTTGCTAATCTGTTTGATCTTCTCATGTGCATCATTAGAACATGATTGACGTGTTTCATGTGAGGTTTGACACATAAATCATGTTTCACCATTATTAGGGCTCAAGAACTGTTCAGCTTTGAATCTCACGACACAAAATGATTCAGGCCAAACTAACCATACCATCAGAGTCGCAAGGGTCTATTTATGTGATTTGAGTAGTTTGTTTCCATTAATTGATGCGTTTTTACAGGTTTTGGCATTTTTCCCATCAGAGAAGATGACCGGAGTATTGACTCCGGCGTCGCTTGGCTGGTAGACCATAGTGACATTGCGTGGCTCCCTTCCATTCGGCCATTCAAAATACAGGGACCCACTTGTTTTGAATGTGTTTTAAAGTTAAATAAATTAAATTGTTTTTATTATATATTTAATTATTTGTGTTTGTATTAACAGATGAAACAACCGTCCCGATGGTAGAAGCAAGTTATTTCTCACAAATTCAATGCAGGTCAGTCCAACGCGCATGTTGTGCACCTCATCTCACCACCAGTGGATCTCCATAATTCCACATCCAACGCTTCAGATGGCCATGACCATGATGCACCTCCTGAAATCAATCACATGGGATCATGCAGGCAGCTGGGCCGACACATTTGGGCCTAACAATTTTGCTTTTCTCACACCCCCAATCTTCTTCTATAACAGGCCCATTCATTTCTTTTTGTTTTCATCTTTATTTTATTTCTATTATTTTCTTTTTATCAAAATAAAAACCCAAAAATATTTTCTAAAATAAATAATTAAATTGATGAAATTATATTTAATATTATTAATTATTTTATTAATTAATTTCATTAAATAAAAATGATTTAGTTTAATTAGTAATTTAATGATAAACCGGAAATGTATCGAATATTTGGATCAATTTACATGAATTTTATCCGCATTTTAATTAATTAAATTACTCTTTATTCGTATTATGCTGGAATTTTCTATGTTTTCAGGAATTTGATGTTTGCAAGGCATGTGCGAACAAAGTCAAGAAAAGTCGAGCTAATCGTATTTAAAATCCGCACAAAGAAATAAAAATTATGCAATTGAGGGGTGTGTGGCAGAATTGGGTGCATTACAAGTAAAAAGCCTTGGAAGACTAAAGAAGAAAGAAGTGCTGGGCCCAATCTACCCAAGGCCCAAGGGGGTGTAACGACCGTTACACATTCCCTAGCCCAGGTGTGAAGACCGTTACACCTTTCCACGCTAGCCCCTCCCAAAAAGCAGGAGTGTAACGACCGTTAAACCGATTTCTTCAATCTGTAGCGGTCGCTACGGAGGCAAATCTGGAGGAGAAAATATCTCAGCTCCCTGCGCGTCTCCAAGCCTATAAATAGGACCTCAAATCCCCATTTTTGAGGATGTTTTTATTTTCTCTACTTTTACTGTTACTCTGCCGAATATTTTCCGCATTATTTCCTTTCCGTTTATTTTACCGATCTGTGGGAGACATCTGATATCAGCCAAATATTCTTCCATAATATTATCAGGTTTAATTTAAGTATTTTATTTATTTATGCCAGGATTTCCTGAAATGTTTAGTTTATTTAAATTGTTTGATGGTAGTTATTTTTGTTGGACTGATATTGAATTATTTAACATGCTAGGCTAAATTTATTTATCGGTATGTAAGGTCATATAGTCAACGGGGGTTTAGCAACGCCAATTGATCAATTCCTTTTAAAAAGAATAATTTTCTGGTTTCAATTACTAGCTTTAAATATTAACTGTTTTATTACAAGAGTAAAATACAGATAGAAGTTAGGATCAATAAAACGAGAGTTTGAGATAATAACTGGATAGTGGTAATTGTGCATCAACTTAAAATACAGCGAGAACGCTTTTAAGTTGATTAGGTTTTGTTTGTTTCTAAAAACTATTTTTAAACTCTAATTGAAACAGCGAGAGCACTCACTTAGGTTTGATCGTAGGATCTAGATCAATAAACACGAGAGTGTGAGAAGAGGGTTTTCAAACAAATACTTCCTACTGAAAACTGTTTTGTTAATCCGAGTTAGGTCAATGAGTTACTAAATCCTCGAAGTCTGACCATTACATACCAATATTATCCCTTGAATCTAAACTAGATTATAATCAGTTAGGTTCCCTAAACCCCCTATTAATTACATTATTAGCCTTAGATTTACGTAGTAACGTAAGATAACAGTAGTTCGACAAGTAGTCCCGTGGGATTCCATAATCTTTAAAGCTACACGTGATAGGACTGTATACTTATGGTCTAGATTCTTTAAGACTCTAATGTCGCGATCAAGTTTTTGGCGCCGTTGCCGGGGACCAACAGTCAATATTGTTATTCCGTTGTTGCACCGTATAGACTAAGGAATTCTTATCCCAATTATTATGTATCACCCAAAAAATTTCTACAACTCCCACTCCGAGTATTTCGAGGAATCACAAGAATCCAATAAATCCGACCTTGAAATACTATTGGAGAATTTCAATGCGTCACTAACTCATTCTCACCGAATTACCTCTCCAACTACCAATCTCAGCATTTTGAGGAGTCGCAAGAATCTTATAATTCCAACCAAACTTATCCTCAACCAAATTTCCTCTACAATCACCACACTCAATATTTTGAGGAATCACCAGAATCCTATAAATCCGACCTTGAAATATTAATGGAAAATTTTAATGAAATATCTATGATGACAGAGCGCTTTGTGGAAACACAAAATGCGACTCTAACTCACTTTGAAGAATCAGAAGAATCACATGATTTCAACTTTGAAACGTCAATGGAGGATTCCAATGCGACGCTAATTCACTCTAGGTTAGAATCTATGATGGAGCACTTTGTATAGACACAAACCGTCCAGAATGAAGAGTTTAGTAAACAAAGTCTTCAAAAAAATGAAACCCTTAGGCAACTGACCACTGTGGTTGAGTCGCTCGCGACTCACAACATATCCTTAGAGACTTAAATCTCCCATCTTGAACAAAACCCTCTAGGACCCTTCCCTGAGGAGAAAATGGATGTTGTAACAACCAGATAACGGGCTTAATGTGATTGCGCTTGAATGAATAGAGTGAAATAAAAACAAGAGATATAGGTTAAGTTATAATGGCATGACTCGAATTGGTTTGCATAAAGTGGAAGTCTTCGAACATTGTGTCGTTACGGTATCCTTGATATTGAATACTTAGTACCTATCAAACTAACATTAGCCTAGATGCCACGTATAATTAGGAGTCGTGTTGTGCCCCTGTTTCAAAGCTCTCTTATCATTTCTTTTACTGTATTGGTCGATTGCTTGAGGACAAGCAATGGTTTAAGTGTGGGGGTATTTGATAACACGAAAATGTATAGTATATTTGGCTTGATTAACATAAATTATGTCTCTATTTTATTTTAATTATGTTGTTTATGTTGGTATTATACTGGTATTTTAATGTGTTTCAAGAATTTAATGTTTACAAGGCTTGTTTGAGAAAAGGAAGAAAAAGGGGGTACAAATTAACAAAAATAGGAAATATCCAAAAAGAAAAAAGGCCCATTAAAAGAAATGAAAAACCTAAGGCCCACAAAGAAAGAATCACGTGGCCCACGTGTGCAAGGTGTGACGCTCGTCACACCCACCGTGACGATCGGCAAAAGAAAAAAAAGGAAAGGGTGACGGTCGTCACCCACCCTTGACGGTTGACACGAGACCTTTTTCAACGCCCTGTAACTATCTTTCTGCGAAGTTTTCTCATAGTCAAATATCAAACCAACTGCTCCTACTTTTTATCCACACACTAAGTCCTCTAAGACTGAAATCAACTAACCACTTCATCCTATTTTTTCTCCAACCAAGTCTTCCTTAATACTCTCTCAATGATGCCACTACCCCTATTTTCTCCCCGCAGATGCGACACATCAAAGGATATAAAAGTAAGGCAGTTTGCAACAAGGGCTCTCTCTCTCTCTCTCTCTCTCTCTCTCTCTCTTCGATTAATTCCAATTTATATTGTTTTAGTTTTTAGGAAGAAATATTCACCATGTAAAAGTGATAGTTTCTCACATCGAGGAACTACCACACCATTAGTTTTAGGTGTTGTTTTTCTTTTATTTCCATTTTGTATCTGATTGTCAAGCGTGCCGGCATTTTCTGAATTCCAGTGTTAGCATTAATTTCAGTTTCTAGTATATTTACAGGTTTCATTCTATTTCTTTATTATTATTATTATTATCATTATCATTATTATTATTACTATCATTATCATTATTATTATTACTATTATTATTATCATTATCACTTTCATTATCGTTATTATTGTTATTATTATTATTATTATTATTATTATTATTATTATTATTATTATTATTATTATTATTATTATTATTATTTGTTTGTTTAGATCAATCACCATGTTATTTCTTTTTGCAATAAGCATGTTTAATTCATTTTCACTTAAAAGCATGTTCGACTAAATATTATTTAGTCCAGTGTATGAGGACCGTTGTTGCCAACGGACTCGATAGAAAATAATAGGTGCAAATTTATGATTAGAATTCTGTTTTGGTTTTAATTTCCAAGTCTAATTTAAATAGCCTTGTCACGAGAGTGAAAGATTATTTAACACGATTTTTTCACGAGAGTGAGAAATCGATTAAGGTTAGAGCTGGCACTGCAAGAGCGTGGGGATCGAACTAGATAGTGGAAATTAGGCAACAAATCTAAATACAACGAGAGCGCTTTAGACGCGTTTAGGATATTATTGGCTTTCAAAATATATTTCTTAGTTACCAGGCGAGCGAGAGCAAAATCTTGGGATTAGGAAGTATGACTTTAGTTAAAACCACGAGAGCGTGAGGAAGAGTCCTTAAGTCAGTATATTCTACAGAACTAAGTTATAGTTGTAATTAGTACCCGTTTTCTATAAGTCCTTCAGGAACACAGAAACCATATTCCAGTCTCTCTTTATTATTATATTTTCTAAAGTCATTTGTAGTTTTCGTTCTTAATTTCCCCCCAAAATCCAATTATTCATTAGCCTTAGCTTTACAAAGTAGCGATAGATTGCAGTAGGTTGACATTGGTATCTGTGGTTAGACAATCTTTTATATTACTTCGATATTTCCGTGCACTTGCAGAATTTACCAACCAAGTTTTTGGCACCATTACCGGGGACTAATAAGTCGATATCGTAACTTTTTTAGTTACACTGTAGAGACTAAGACACCATTCCCAATTGTATGCCAATCACTCGCTCTAAAGGTGAAGGCTTAGTGCTACCAATTTCCGAACCTGAGCGCTCTATTACTAGAAGACACTGAGTACGAGTATCTCGTACAAATCAATCCCTCTCTCAATATTCTATCCCTGCCGAACTAGTTAAAGAACCAGACATGGGTGATCAGCCACGTCCGCTCAAATCTTTAGCTATTCCTTCACAGGAAGAACCACATAACAACATTGCTGCTCCTCCGATTGAGGCTAATAACTTTGAACTCAAACCTTCCTTGTTGTCTGCTGTACAACAAAGCCAATTTTCTGAAGGGTCAATGGACGGCCCTTATCTACATTTATCGATGTTTCTACAATACGCAGATACAGTTAAGAATAATGGAGTGAGTCAAGAGGAGATAAGACTTCATCTTTTCCCTTTTTCCCTAAGAGACAGAGCCCGAGTCTGGCTCCAGTCTCTACCAGCTAACTCGGTTACCTCTTGGGATGAGTTGAAGAAAGTCTTTCTTGCAAGATATTTCCCACCAAGTAAGACAGCTATGCTAAGATCCCAAATAAGCGATTTTCGACAAAAGGACAACGAGTCTCTTTTTGACGCTTGGGAAAGATACAAAGACATGCTGAGGCTCTGTCCATATCATAGCCTAGAAGAATGTATAATCATCCATACCTTCTACAATGGTCTCCTTTATAATACAAGATTAACGATAGACGCCGCCGCAGGTGGCGCACTTATGGATAAATCCTATGTTGCTTCTTATGCTCTCATAAAAAGTATGGCTCAAAACCACTATCAATGGGGGAGTGAAAGAGGTCAAGCAAACAAAGCCCCCGTAGAGAAATAACCAATAAAAGGCAGTAATTACGAGATCAATAGTCTTAATAGCGTCCATGCTAAGGTAGACACTCTCGTCCAGAAGATAGATAGCTTAACCAGAGTACCTCTAGCCACCGTGGCTGCTATTACTCCGAATTGCGAGATATGCAGAGTACTTGGACATGCTGCTACTGAATGTCAAATTTTAGCAGGAACCCCCACCGACCAAGTGCATTATGCTCAAGGAAACCCTTACTCAAACCCTTACAACCCTGGATGGAAATATCACCCAAATTTATCATATAAGAACACAAATGTGTTATATGCGCCTGGCCAAGCACCTGTTGTACCACCAGGATATCAAAAAGCACCTACAGTTGCTCCTAATATGCCTAGGAAGTCTAACCTCGAAATTCTAATGGAAAATTTTATAGATACCCAAGCTCAAACTAACAAGTAATTTCTAAACCAAAATATTCACACTAGTGAGCAAATCAAAAAGTTAGTGAACAAAGTAGATGTTTTAGCCACCCATAACAAAATGCTTGAAACCCAGATTTCGTAAGTGGCCCAACAACAAGCACCTACTGCTGCACCTGCTGGTACATTTCCAGGTCAACCTTAACTGAATCCAAAAAGACATGCTCATGCTATTATATTGCAAAGTGGAACTGAATACGATGGACCAATTGTTCCTAGAGCTGAAAACCCAACCATGTCCCAAAGTTCTAGAAAAACAACCGAGGAGGAAAGCGAACCAAAAGAGAAGGAGAAGGTAGGTGATGGAGAGATAGAAGAAAAGGAAAAACCTTATGTGCCTCCTCCGCCTTACAAACCACCAATCCCGTATCCTCAAAGACTTGCTCAATCTAGAAGTGCAGGGAAATTTAAGAAATTTGTTGAACTTCTGAAACAATTAAACATCACGATACCACTCACAGAAGCTATCACTCAAATTCCCTCGTACGCTAAGTTTCTCAAATAAATATTGTCAAACAAGAAAAAGATAGAGGATAACGAGAGAATTACACTCACTACTGAGTGTAGCGCAATCCTTCGGAATAAAATTCCTCAGAAGCTGAAGGATCCCGGAAATTTCTCTATACCCTGTAATATGGGTAAGTATGTCATAGACAAAGCTTTATGCGACTTAGGCACTAGTATCAATGTTATCCCATGTCCATATCCAAAAAGCTTGACATGGGAGAATTAAGACCAACCAAGATGTCAGTACAACCAGCGAATCGCTCTGTCAAATACCCCGTGGGAATTCTAGAAAACATTCTGGTACGCATTGGTAAATTCTACATCCCTACAGATTTCATCATTATGGACATTAAAGAAGACATGATAACCCCTATAATATTGGGAAGACCATTTTTAGCCACAGTTGGAGCTATTATAGATGTTAAAAGAGGAAAGCTAACTTTTGAAGTTGGAGAAGAGAAAGTTGAGTTTATCCTGACACAGTTCCTACAGGCCCCAGCTATAAATGATACATGCTATCTATTAGATGTAATAGACGAATGTGTCAAAGAGATGGAGTCAGGAGAAGAAACTCATTCCTAAACTATGAAGATTCCGATGCCCCTAATTTTTGAAAATGATGATTAGTGTCCCGAATATCAAGATGATGATTTAAGAGAATGCCTAGCACTGACACCAAATCATATGCCTTGTCCGAAGAAACCCAACTTGGAACTTGAAGTTTTGACCCAAAACCCTAAGATACGAATTCCTAGATTCCGAACTTAAAAGACCCGTGATAGTCAACACAGACTTAGGACAAACTGAGATGGAAAAACTATTGCATGTCTTAAGAAAATATCCCTCTGCTTTAGGATATAACATTGTTGATCTTAAAGGAATAAGTCCTTCCATCTGCATGCATCTCATTATGCTGGAAGAAGACTGTAAATATTCTAGAGAACATCAGAGAAGAATTAACCCGATCTTGAGCACTATAGTCAAGGATGAAGTAACTAAAATTCTAAATGAAGGTATCATTTATCCAATCTCAGATAGCCAATAGGTTAGTCCAGTCCACTGTGTACCCAAGAAAGGAGGAATCACAGTCATGATAAATAAAGCGGGAGAACAACTAGCAGAAAGTGTCGTGAGTGGAGCCAGAATGTGCATTGACTACAAAAAACTAAAAAAAGAAACTCAAAAATACCATTTCCCTCTACCTTTTATTGACTAAATGCTTGAGCGATTGGCTAAGCATTCTTACTACTGCTATTTAGACAGTTATTCATGATTCTTTCAAATCCCTATCCACCCTGATGACCAAGAAAAGACAACATTCACCTGTCCTTATGGTACGTTTGCTTATCGGTGAATGTCGTTCGGACTATGTAATGCGCCTGAAACATTCCAAAGATGTATGGTGTCCATCTTTGCCGATTTTATAGACGATATCATGGAAGTGTTCATGAATGACTTCTTTGTATGCGGGTAAAGTTTTGAAGGATGTCTGTCAAACCTGGAAAGGGTACTGGAAAGATGTGTACATGTAAACCTAGTGTTGAACTGGGAGAAATGCCATTTTATGGTAAAACAAGGAATTGTACTTGGACACATAGTTTCTGAAAAGGGGATTGAAGTAAAAAAACCTAAGATTGAAGTAATAGAAAGTCTTCAACCCCAAAAAACCGTAAGAGAAATACGAAGTTTCTTAGGCCATGCTGGTTTCTATCGACGCTTCATAAAAGATTTCTCGTAAATTTCTAAACCTCTGACTAACCTCTTAATGAAAGAAGTTGAGTTCATCTTCGATGATAACTGCCTGAAGGTGTTTGAACGGTTAAAAGAAGCTCTCATATCCGCACCTATCATACAACCACCTGATTGGAGTCTACCATTTGAGATAATGTGCGACACAAGCGATTATGCAGTAGGTGCAGTCCTAGGACAAAGAAGAGAAAAAAACTCCATGCAATATACTATGCAAGCAGGAATTTGGATTCTGCATAGATAAACTATGCCACTACAGAAAAGGAACTCTTGGCATTCATTTTTGCATTAGATAAATTTTGTTCCTATCTAGTAGGCGCAAAGATTATTATCTACACTGATCACACGGCTATTAGATACCTATTAGCTAAACATGATGCCAAATCAAGATTATTAAGATGGATCTTACTCTTACAAGAGTTTGATTTGGAAATCAAAGATAAACCAGGATCTGAGAATCTTGTTGCCGACCATCTATCTAGGATGGAAAATCTTAAACCTGAAGAGATACCCATCAATGACAATTTTCCATATGAACACCTGGTAGCGCATATGAGGTCTGGAAACTTAGCTGAAGAATTCCCTGAATTTTGCAATAATGACGAGACAACTGAAGTATTAGAAGCAGTATCTACCCAAATTTCACTACCCTGGTATGTTGACTATGTCAACTACTTAGCAACAAAAGTCCTTCCACCTGATTTAACTTATCAGCAGAAGAAGAAATTCTTTCACGATCTCAAACATTATTATTGGGACGAGCCCTTACTATTCAAGCGAGGCCCCAATGGTATTTTTCATCGATGCGTTCCTGAGAGTGAAATAGAGAGCATAATATCTCATTATCATGAAGCCCCTTATGGTGGACACACTAGCACCTCAAAGACTTGCACAAGAATCCTACAAGCCGGCCTTTATTGGCCCAGTCTATGGAAAGATGCCCATACTGCAATTACAAAATATGACCAGTGTCAATGCACTGGTAACATATGTAGGCGCGATGAGATGCCTCAAAAGGGTATCCTAGAAGTAGAGATATTTGACGTATGGGGAACTGATTTTATGGGAACTTTCCCATTGTCTTCTAGCAAAAATTACATATTAGTGGCAGTAGATTAGGTATCCAAATGGGTAGAGGCTGTAACCTCTCCAACAAATGATGCACACATAGTGATTAGGTTATTCAAAAACATAAATTTTCCAAGATTCGGTATTCCGAGATTAGTCATCAGCGATGGTGGCTCTCATTTCATTTCCAAAATTTTCAATAAACTCTTAGCAAAGTATGGAGTCCGACACCGTGTAGCAACACCTTACCACCCACAAACAAGAGGACAAGTGGAAACCTATAACAGGGAGATTAAGCAAATACTTGAGAAAACTGTTGCCACATCTATGAAAGATTGGTCGCCTAAACTACATGAAGCATTATGGGCATACAGAACAGTGTGCAAGACACCCATTGGAACCACGCCTTTCAAACTGCTCTATGGTAAATCATGCCATCTACTTGTAGAACTGGAACACAAAGCCTATTGGGCCATCAAAACCATGAATCTAAGTTACAAAGCTGCTGGATAAAAGAGAATTCAAGACATCCATGAATTGGAAGAGCTTAGGATAGATGCTTACGAGAATGCCAAAATCTACAAGGAGCGAACTAAGAAATGGCACGACAAACGCATCTTTAGGAAATAATTCAATGAGGGCGATGTAGTACTCTTGTTTAACTTCAAACTTAAACTATTTCCAGGGAAACTTTGCTGTAGATGGTCAAGACCTTTTGAAGTTATTAAAATACTCCCAAGTGGCGCTGTAGAAATCAAAGGAAAAACCAACGACCCGTTTATTGTAAACGGGCAGCATTTGAAGCACTACCACTGCATCAAGAATAGAGACTACTCAGCTAGTTTGAGATTTATACAGCTGTCGGTTAAGTCACCAAAATAGATTTTCGATTTTCAATATAGGTCGAGCTTCCAACATTAAACAAAGTGCTTTGTGGGAGGCAACCCACCATTTTTATTAAAATTTTATTTACTAAAAGTTTTTTTTATATTTCTCTTAAAAGTTTTACAAATTTTTTTGTTCTTTTCTTCTTTTCTATTTTTAGGCATTAGGCCGATGCTGATTTAGAAATATTTTTAGATTAACCAATAGGATTCACATTTCTTTTTCTTCACTGATTTTCGCTATGGACTTTTCTGACACTATGCTTGTCACCTTCGTGGGTGATGCTCAACAGAAGTGTTATGAGATGCTTTCTCCGAGAGAGATGTATCCCACCATCTTTGTGCACGACCCCATATTATTCGCATTGGGCACCAAGGAGAGTGTCCGCTTCATATTTAACCAGATTGGTTGGGATTATTTTATTCATCATCAGCAGCCTACCTACCGCAACTTGACGCTGGAGTTCCTCAGTTCGTTGCAGTACAACTCTGATATTGGTTTAGGGTTGGCCAGAGGAATTGTTTCATTCAAATTGTTTGGTTTTACCCACAGGTTCACCATCCGTGAATTTGCTGCTTTATTGGATTTCCCGATTAGTGCTGATGCTAACATTGAGATTCCCGATGACAAGTATGTGGACAGCCAGCTTGACTACTTTTGGGGAGAGATATCTGATATGAGACAGGAGATCTCTATTCCTAGACACTCTTTAGAGATTCATAACCCCTATATTAGGTATTTCCACATGATTCTGGCGTTTACCCTATTTGGAAAACCTCAGAATGATACCTCAGTGTCTAAGGAAGAGCTATTTATCATGTTCTATGTGTTTCAGTCTAGACCGGTAGTTGGTGCATCTTTTATGATTGCTCGTCTCCTGAGTATAGCCCAGGCTCCTCATGGCCCGATTTGCATTGGTGGTTTAGTGACCATGATCGCTAAAGCCCTATTTTTGAGAGAGCCACGGTCCCGTCTAACCCCTGTTGGCAACTATACCCCGCTAGACCTTACTCTTTATTTTAATGTTGGGATGATGAGATGTTTAGAGCTGAATCAGTTTCAATTGTTGATACATCATGAGCCGATATACCACTTCACACTTCCTGACATTGCACGGTCCAGTGTGCATGACAGAAAGAACTGGATTTATAACCTGAAGGGTATAGCTGAGAATGACATGGAAGAAGAAGAGTCCGATCCTTTGACACCGCCCCATTATTATGACCCTCTAGTAGGATTGGGCGAGTTTGATCATGAGATGGCAAAGACTGATCCTGTGACACCTCCTTTACTTGACCGCCATCCAGCTTGGGACCCACCATCAGCTCCTGCTGCCGCCGCTGTCCATATTCCTCAGACTGATATCGCTGCTGCTATGGACGTTATCACAATGGAGCTTGCTGATATTTGTTCTGATATTATTACCCTCCACAGAGATTTTTATGGTTTCATGGATCTTGCTACGACAAATATAGATCACCTGTTTCATTCTAGAGGTGGTTGATTTATGTCTTTAGAACATTGAGGGCACTGTTTTCTCTTAGTGTAGGGGAAGAGTGTTTATTCAGTCTTTAGTTTTTCATTAGCATCATTATTTTTATTTTCTAGTTGGATTTACTTATTTTAATTAATTTATTTATTTTTATTCATTTATTTACTTTTCAGAATTATTCATTTATTTATTTATTTCAATATTTTCAAATTTACTCCTCATTGTGCTATTATATATTATGGTGCTATTATGTTATTGTGTTCTCCCAAAATAAAATGCATGTTGATCTAGTAGACCAAATAATATAATTAAATTATGCATCACACCTAATTGTCACTTTATTGTCTCCTAGCATTTTAAAATTTATTATTCCCACTAGATAATGAATTGACACATCCATGCCATGCCTCGGTCAACAAACAAAGTCCCTCATGCATGGCTGACAAACCGACCATTGCAGACATGAGATTCTCTTGGGAATCAAGCCTTGTAACGACCGTTACAAGAGTGCCTTGTAACTTGAGGCCGGGTGTAACGATCGTTACACCCTCATCTCCTCCCACTGTTTAAATTCTGCCAGTCGTTGCATCTTCATTTGATTTTCAATTCAATTTTTTTTCAAACTTCCAATCCATTCCATTTCTATTCCACACAAATAAACACCCCCTAAATACCATTCAATACCCCCACTAACTTTCTCTTAACCATTAAAACCTTGCTTCTATATAAACTCTTGAAGAGAATTTTACTATCACACCAACTTTCTTCAACATCTCTTCTACCTTATAAACTTCATCATTTCCAACACCTTTCCCAAATGGCCAGAAGAGCTCAAGAAGAAAGAGAGGAGCCAGACCTCACTGATATGATATTCAAAAATGGAGCTGACGAACATCGACAAGAGCAACTTTACCAATGGTTTCATTAGAGAGGTATACTTCCAACAAGGTATATCGATGAAGATTGCTTACGTGACTTGAGAGTGTGCAATTTATGCTCCATGAATCTGGTCTACACTACATTTCCACCATGAATATTCCAACTTATGAATCCCTCGTGTTGGAGTTCTTGAGCTCTTTTTCCTACCAAACACAATCCACTCCAGAAGCCAGCCAGTATCTAATTGGCGCAACAAATTTCAGATTATTCAACACGGAGTACACCGTGAATCAAGAAACTCCGAGTCAAATACCCCACTCCAACCATGGTGAAGGCGTGGAATATAGAATTCCACCTGAAGAAGATTGGAAGGTAAGATCGTTTGAAATTTGGGAACGTTTAACTAATACTCAGGTCAACGACTGGGCTGAGCTTTTATCCACTCACATACATAACCCATGCATCCGTTATTTCCACCGTGTCCTAGCCAATACAGTGTTCGGGCGAGCGAAAAACAATAAAGTGAACACTAGGGAAATGTATTTTCTGCATTGCACCCTTGATCCCGATCTTAGAATAAATTCTGCTCCATTCCTTCTCAACCACATCCAGTCTCAGTTATCAAGGAGCGCAAGCACGTCACCTTTTTGTGTAGGAGGTTTAGTCACCGCTATTGCCAACTATCTGAATTTGCAAAATAGGTTGGTTCAACTACCTTTTTGGCAAGCTGAGTTTCTTGATATTGAATATTGCCAGTTTGGTCATCTTGTCAAAGAAAGAAGGGATGGAAGGTACAACCTGATGGTGCAGCACAAGGTCGTCCCAAGTATTATACTGACGAATCCGGATGTAACAAGAATTGACATCGCCGCAAATTGGATTTATGATTTGCAGGCACCAGCCCCTGGAGCACACGTGCAGGATAATCAAGCAGGTGTAGAAAATGCAGTACCAAAAGTTAATCAACAAGGGCCACAACAAGAAAAAGTAGGAAATGATCCTCAGCCAGCCACCATCGAAGCTATCTATGCATCACTTTTACTACAAAATCAGCATAAAAAAGAACTGATGCAGATGATGCAAGAGCTGCAGCGCGATCAATGAGATAACGCTTACTGGAACCATCGCGACATTTCTAACCTGACTGTTGAAATGTGGAACTTGTCATTCCGTGTTGAAGGCCTGCATGCTTATGTTTACAGCACTGGCGAGGAACCTCCTAGACCCAGAAGAGGTGGAGTAAGGACACGAGGAGGAAGAGCACAAGGTGAAGCATCCAACAACAGAAACGTCAGAGATGACAATGAGGAGTGATCTATGTTTTATCCATTCGTTGCATTTTTACTATTATTTCTTAAGTTTCCTGTTCGTTTTCTTTTCTCACTTTATTTGTCGTATCGAGGAGAATGCTCAGTTCAAGTGTAGGGGAGGAAACCTATGTTACCTATGTTATGTTTTCTATTTTCCTAGTAAGTTATTTGAATTTTTGTTATTTCTCTTTCCATTCAATAAAAAATCATTTTCGTAAGTTATTCGTACTTTAACACTTTTCTTGAACCATAAATTTTTTTTACTCGACGCATTAGCTCAGTACATTCGAAAAGTATATTGGTTGTTCACAATTAGGCTGCGTTATATTTTTTGAAAAAGAGTCGACAAAAATAATACTGCCTTGACACCTAAATCTTCCAGATTATGCAAATCAGTTTGAGTGGTTATGATACCGAAGCCTTTAGTTTTAGTTTTGGATCAACCCCGAGTAGTTTATACTAGAAGTCAACACCGTCTTATCCACAAACTACGTAGGGAGCCGGTGAATATAAGTGACTGGTCCTAATAAAAAAAATGCTAAGAATCAAGATATAATAGGGAATGCGCTAATTAAGTTAGGTGACCCTCACCAGGTCATTTAATCCAACAGTTGCGGTACCTATAAAAACTCATGTAACAACCAGTTCTAAGCCTGTTCAATGGTATCTAATGCTGAACTTGGTAGGGAGAAGTACGATTAGATCCCCCGAGACTTATAATTTGGGACAGAAAAAGGGTTACCAACTTGTGTACCAGAAACCCGTGCATAAGAGACCAGAATCGCTAACCGGCTACTCTACTATGTGCGTGCGAAAGTTAAAGGGCTTAATGTGATTGCGTTAGAATGAAAGCCGTTGATTTCGAACGAAAATAATTAGGTTGAGCTATGATAGCATAATTCAGACTAGTTTGCATAGGATGGAGGATTTTGACCATGTCCTATGGTTTTGTGTCATTTATGTATCATTAGTGTCGGAACCTAGTTCCATCTTTCTAATGTAACGCCCCTCAACCACGTATGATCTGAGTCGTGTCATGCAATTGTGTCGGAAACCGTGCGTTAAACATTTTTTTGCTCTATTATTTGCTTGAGGACAAGCAAAGGTTCAAGTGTATGGGAGTTTGATAAACCGGAAATGTATCGAATATTTGGATCAATTTACATGAAATTTATCCACATTTTAATTAATTAAATTACTCTTTATTCGTATTATGCTGGTATTTTCTATGTTTTCAGGAATTTGATGTTTGCAAGGCATGTGCGAAGAAAGTCAAGAAAATTCAAGCTAATCGTATTTAAAATCCGCACAAAGAAAGAGAAATTATGCAATTGAGGGGTGTGTGGCAGAATTGGGTGCACTACAAGTAAAAATCCTTGGAAGACTAAAGAAGAAAGAAGCGTTGGGCCCAATCCACCCAAGGCCCAATGGGGTGTAACGACCGTTACACATTCCCTAGCCCAGGTGTAATGACCGTTACACCTTTCCACGCTAGCCCCTCCCCAAAAGCAGGAGTGTAACGACCGTTACACTGATTCCTTCAATTCGTAGCGGTCTCTATGGAGGCAATCAGGAGGAGAAAATATCTCAACTCCCTGCGAATCTCCAAGCCTATAAATAGGACCTCAAATCCCCATTTTTGAGGATGTTTTTATTTTCTCTGTTTATATTGTTACTCTGCCAAATATTTTTCATATTATTTTCTTTCTGTTTATTTTACCGATATGTGGGAGACATCTGATATCAGCCAAATATTCTGCCATAATATTTTCAGGTTTAATTAAGTATTTTATTTTTTTATGCTAGGATTTCCTGAAATGTTTAGTTTATTTAAATTGTTTGATGGTAGTTATTTCTATTGTACTGATATTGAAGTGTTTAACATGCTAGGCTAAATTTATTTAACGGTATGTAAGGTCATAAAGCCAACGGGGTTTAGCAACGCCAATTGATCAGTCCCTTTTAAAAAGAATAATTTTCTGGTTTCAATTACTACTTCTAAATATTAACTGTTTTTCTACGAGAGTAAAATACAAATAGAAGTTAGGATCCATAAAACGAGAGTTTGAGATAATAACTAGACAGTGGTAATTATGCATCAACTTAAAATACAACGAGAGCGCTCTTAAGTTGATTAGGTTTTGTTTGTTTCCAAAAACTATTTTTAAACTCTAATTGAAACAACGAGAGCATTCACTTAGGTTTGATCGTAGGATTTGAATCAATAAACACGAGAGTGTGAGAAGAGGGTTTTCAAACAAATACTTCCTACTGAAAACTGTTTTGTTAATCTGAGTTAGGTCAATGAGTTGCTAAATCCTCGAAGTCTGACCATTACATACCGATATTCTCCCTTGAATCTAAATTAGATTATAATCAGTTAGGTTCCATAAAACCCATATTAATTACATTATTAGCCTTAGATTTACGTAGTAAGCTAAGATAATGGTAGTTCGACATTTAGTCCCTTGAGATTCGATAACCTTTAAAGCTACACACGATAGGACTGTATACTTGCGGTCTAGATTCTTTAAGACTCACAAAGTCGTGATCATTTAATTAATTATCTTTTCTAATTTTAAATTAATCAATTTTTTTAATTAATTAAAATTAATTAAAATTTTTAGATTAAATCACAAATATTTCCTTTTTCATAAAAACAACAAAAAACAATTTCTTTTCTCGTTTTACCGCTTTGCATACTTTATTTTCGCATTATTATTTTCATAATTATGTAATTGTTAAGGGATGTAATAGATAAATTAGGGTTTACTTTACTTCCCCCCCCCCCATTTTGTGCTTTGTAACCCCCTTTCATAAAGCTCTGTAATAGTCTAGATTTAATTTTCCGCAATTTACTATTTTCCTTATTACTGCTAGTTTAATAGGATTGAATGGTAAGACATAAAATCAAAAGATAGCTAACCCTAATCTCAAAGATTAAAATAACTGAATCTCAATACACTTCACACACTCGCACCTCTAAGGTACCCCACTTGTTGCCTCGGATAAAAACAGTCATGTCCCTCGAACGTGGGACGCTTTAGCAAAGACCCTCAGTTAAAAGATCGCAGTCCCTCGATGTCCCTTTGATGCTGCCTTCGGTACACGATCTTAGTCCCTGACGATAATTGCTAAAGCATCCTACGAGTTGCCTTCTATGATTGTACGATGACCCGCGCCTGTCCCTCAAACATCCAATGATAGGGCTTCCTACTAACTAATGGTAGGACAACACTATCTAAAGGAAGAGTAAAATAACTCGAAATAATTTTGAGTAGGTAGATAGCTCGTAGTCGCTTTCTCACAAACAAAAACATTTTTCACACAAAAACACGTCTCTTCTAAATATTTTCAAAACAAATACTTTGTATGTGTTCTCAACGATACGAGAATCATTACAAAGTTTTGTTGAACTTAGGCATTTTCAAAATATTTTCAAACTTACACATTCACAAAGCATTTTCAAAAGTGAGCTAGCGATTAAGAGCACGTAGATAACTACAGATGAAAAGGGTGCTAACACCTTCCCTTTTCATAACCTACCCCCCGAACTCAGAAAAATTCTCAAAGGTCTTTCCTGTTCTTTTCACCCTTTCCTTTATTGGATAAAAGTCGGTAGCGACTCTTACTATCAGCAACATTTGCGATAAAATGCAAAACCAGTTAGTTCTCCCACTGTATTACAGAAATGGCGACTCTGCTAGGGAGTATGATAAGTGGCATTAACTTAAGAGCTAGATCACCTTTATTGCTTTACTTGTTTTCCTTGTATGCTTTATATTTTGGGATATGCTTGGGTTTATTTCTTGTATAAATCCTATACCCGGATCTGGGGGTCATTTTAGGTAAGTAGCAATAGATCGTGAAAATTGTACAGCGTATACCGATATGCTTGAAGCAATGGCTATATTAGTGTGACACATTGGTTGGTGTAGGTGTCCCTTGAGTTAAGTCAAGGAGAATACTGGGCTTCCGCGTGGTGTCATAAAGCACTAACTGATCATGGAACCTTAGTTGACATAACTTAGCCATTAGAAAGTAGTGAGATAGCCGGCTTTGGTGCAGACTGAAGTTGGTTGATACTCGATGCTACACTCATTGAGATCAGACTCTCGAGATATTTCAGTTGCAAATCAGATGCTTGTTCTGAAACAATTCCCGGGAGAAAGATCAGTGATATTGAGCCTCCTAAAACCCGGTTACTTCTTTTAGGACATGTTGAGCCAACTAAAACTTCAAGAGGGTACTTACCTACAAACTCCATGCAAGCTTAAACCTAAGGCCTTGTGTTTTTTTTGTGTATGATTAATCATTCGAACATGACATCATAACATCATGACATCATACCATATCATTTTCACTAACCATTTCAAGGACCAAGGGATTTATCTTTGTTCTTTGTTGTAGGTTATGGCATCCGCTCGCAGAAACACTATCCGGATCAACTTTGTAAGGGTTCCTCCTCAGCTTAAGGAGTTAGTCTCAAGGATTCTCGAAAGTTCTCCATTCATCAAAAGGCATGGTCGACTACTCAGTCTGGTTACCCTAGGTTTTGACGAAGACATGATGGGTGTTCTATTCCAATTCTTTGACCCTGCACATTACTGCTTCACGTTTCCAAATTACCAGTTGGTACCCGCAATGGAGGAGTTCTCTCAATTACTGGGCTTACCTATTCTTGATCAGACGCCCTTCACCGGTTTAGAGGAAGCTCTGAAACCAGAAGATATTACAGCAGCCTTACATCTGAAGTGATCCGACATTGTATCTAATTGGGAAACGAGAAGTGGAGTCAAAGGTTTTTTGGCTAAATTTCTAATAGAGAAGGCTCAACTGTTTTTGGATGCTATGAGTTTTTAGGCTTTCGAGGAGATCTTGGCTTTGCTAATCTATTGATTGGTAATGTTCCCTAACCCAGACCAACTCATAGATGTGAACGCCATTGTGCTCAGAAGTAACGACTTGGGGGGGGGGGGGGGGGGTACTGTTATAGACTGGCCTGAAAGCTTGAGTGGGACCTTTCTAAGACATCTCATAGTTGCCACCCACCGACCGTGACCAGAACTTCTCGCACCTGTCAGACAATATCACCCTCTTTCCCTCTTGATCCGACTCCGATCCAAGATGCCCATCGAGCATCTTCTCAATCTTCCCGACTTTAGCGTCGTGTAGACCACCAGGGACCGACCAGAGAGATGCCTGCAATTAGCCTCCTCCCCGGAACCAATGGCTAGTTACGAGCACATATGCCCGGTTTGACCAAGTTCTACCAGTTACCTGATTTTCCAGACCCACATATCTAGGCAGGAAATCAGGAACCAATGGCCACGCGCCAGGGGAAGTATGTAAACCCTCACACCTGTGAGGGCCAGGTATCACATGCTTACTACTCACTACCTGATATTTTTCTAGTACCTTCTTGATCCCGCTCTTACTTGATCGTTGGAGTACCTTGCAGGTACAACCCCCTCTCTCCTCTGCCCGACTAAAGATCATCCTCCGGCCATACTCAAGGTTCTGATCAACCACAAGATCAGTGGCGCCGTATGTGGGGACTTGCTATCCCCATCTTTCTTCCCTCGGAACCTAAGATGAAAGCAAATCTTCTTTCAAGATCCATCTCTCATATCATGGTCGACCATAACGATCTTTACATGTCCGGAAAGACCATCCTTTCCCTTGCTCGCAAGACTGATGGAAGCTAGGAACACCCTCGTCTTGAGGACAACCTGGAACTCCGTGATGGACAAACCGCATCCCCTGATTCCACTGATTTCTGGTGTGGCGACGACCAACTCTTGGACAAAGGATGTTCCAAGAATCCTGCTGAGGAACTACCAGAAATTTTGCAACAGGTTCCTATTCCTCTCAACACCGACCCGGCCATGGCAGCACTACTCGCTGCCCTAAATCAGACCAACACCCTCATCCTTCAACAAAATCGGAGGATGGGAGCCTTGGAAAATAGGTGTTCAAGATATCCTCCTCGGAGAACCCGAAGACGAAGTTCCCCAAGTGCATCACCACCCAGGCGTGGTCCACCACCCAAGAAGGAAAGACGCGATGTTTCTTTCTTCAAGAAACGCAATCGCACACCTCCTTCCCGAGATCAAGACTCCCTTTTGTTCAAGAATAGGAGAGAGAATAGGTAGATCGACCGCGCTCGATCGCCGTCTCCCGAGCCAAAACAAAAACGAAGGAGCCCCTCCCCTCGACGGGACCGCGATGACCGATGGGGGATAAATTATCACTCTCCTTCTCCATCTCCCATCAACAGTGAAGACGACGAGCCCCACGGCCTACTATCGAGGGAGATCATCGAAGCTTCACTCCCCATCGGCCTAGAGAAGCCGCCTACTCTAGGGACCTACGACGATACAACAAATCCTGACGAGCACATCAAGAACATCGATGTGCTCCTCGACTACAGAGGGGTCAGAGGCGCCATCAAATGCAGACTCTTCCCGACTACTCTATAGAAGGGGGAGATGGAATGGTATAAAAGTTTTCCCGACGAATCCATCACCTCGTGGAAACAACTCGGGAAGATGTTTTCAAGGAATTTCACTGCCTCCCATCAACATCCTAAATCATAAGCTTCGCTCGAAGCGATCATACAAGGAAAAGACGAATCTTTGTGAGCATACATTGAGCGCTTCAACAAAGAAGCGGTCCAGGTCCCGACAACAGACAACATGAAGAAATACCAGCTCGAGCGCGGGCTCTATCCCCGCAGCAAATTTGCCAAGGCTATGTGCATAGAAACATCAGTCACGCTTGATTCCCTTCTCCTAAAGGCCCAGGCGTACATACAGTACAAGGAGAAGGAGGCGGCCAACAACGCCCAAGAATCCAGCACAGGGAGAGTGCCAGACCCTCAAAGAATGATGAAGCCTCGATATCTCGTCGGGGGGAGAAGAAACGGGAGGACAGGTCTCGTGATCCAAAAGTCTACAAGGGGCCGGCCAGTCGCTTCCACGACTACACCCCCTGATAACCTCGAGGGAGCATATTCTTTCCGAATGCGCTAATTCTGAGTTCAATCAATCCGAGGTGCGCTTCCCCCGACAAACAACATCGAAGCCAGGAACCGACAAAAGCAAGTACTGTAGGTTCCACAAGAGTCACGGCTAAAACACAGAGGATTGAATTCACCTCAAGGATGTAATCGAAATACTAATTAGAGATGGGCACCTCAAGCAGTACAAGAAAAAAGCGGCCGCCCGTGACGAAGCACCAGAGATAAAGAATATCGAAGAAGGGAAGAAATCCCCGACCTCGACACCATTCCGGTTGCCCTGAGCATCTCACGACCAGAAGACTTCTACTTTCTGAACATGGAGGATGTTCCCCTATACTTCTCCAGCCACAGCCCATGGGAATCCTTCCCCGCAGCTATGGTCATTTCCGGCGGAGGGCTTAGCAGGAACATGGTCGGATCAGTGAAGAGAAAGTTCGACCAACTCATTGAGAACAACTCTGAGATGGACGCCATGCTTGACAAGTTTCGAGGATGATCTCACCCCCTTGCATTCTATAGGGAAGAGTTACCGGGAGGAGCCCCGAATTCGAGCATCCCACTACTCGTGAGAGCTCAAATGGCTAACTTTGACGTGCATCGCAGTTTGGTCGACCAGGGAAGTTCAATGGACATCATGTACGCCCAACTGTTCAACACCTTGCAGCTGAATGAGATCCACCTAACCACCTATGTGTGTTCTGATCTTCAAGGTTTCAACGGGGCCAACACGAAGCCATGGGGATACATGGAGCTGATCGTCACTTTTGGAAGGGGGATAATGGCCAGGGCCATCAAGACCCAATTCTTGGTGGTGGAATTCCCATATCTCTACCAATGCATCTTCGGAAGACCCACTCTCGGTGAACTCATCACGTTCCCCTCCATCGTTCATCTCAAGATGAAATACTACACGGCCGAAGGTTTAGTTTCCACTCTTCACGGGGACATCCAAGCATCCAGGAGGTGCTTCAAGGCTTCTGCAAAGGGCCTCAGCTCCATCAACTCCCAACCTCTAACGACCATTGGAGCCATGCTGCCCTCCAGCTCCATGGAATCCAGGCCACTGCCGAAGGTCGACACCATTAACCTCGACAGTTGCTTCTCCATGGAAGACAGGATCGAGCAAAGGAAGAAAGGGAAGGAGCCTATGGTCCAAGACGAAGGGTCAACCTCCTCTGCTAGCCACAACGATCTCTCAAGTCACGCACGGCCTATCCCAAATGGAGATTTTGAGCTGGTTCCCCTCGAAGAAGACCCCACCAAGGGAGTAAAGATCGGAGCGGACCTCCCCGACCTGGCGAAGAGGCAACTCAAAGCTTGCCTGCGGGAGAATGCTGATCTCTTTTCCTGGAGCGCGACCGAGATGCTCGGTTTAGACATTGAGGTCACATGCCATCACCTGACCATTGATTCCATCGTCAAGGCGGTCTCACAGCGCAGAAGAAAGCAGTCGACCGAGAAGTCATAGGCTGCTGAATTAGCTGTAAAAGACCTCCTAGAAGCACATTTTATTTCTGAAGCCCAATACACAACCTGGCTTTCCAATGTAGTCCTCGTTAAAAAATCTAATGGAAAATGGAGAATATGCATTGACTATACTGATCTCAATCGGGCTTGCTCGAAAGATGCTTATTCCCTCCCCAATATTGACAAACTGGTTGACAATTCGGCCGGTTTTAAACTGCTAGCTTTCATGGACGCATACTCTGGTTACAACTAGATTCTCATGGCAAAAATGGACAAAAAATATATCGCTTTCATGACTGAGTCGAGAAACTATTACTACAACGTAATTCCCTTCAGCCTGAAAAACGCGAGCGCTACCTACCAGCACATGATGAACAAAGTCTTCTGCAACGAAATAGGCGACATGCTCAAAGTCTACATGGACGAAATGATCGTCAAGTCCACTGAAAAGCTCGACCATGCCGCCCATTTTAAAAAGGTGTTCGAGCAAGCCCGAAAATGCCGGATGCGATTCAACTCGGAAAAGTGCACCTTCATCGTACGGGTAGGAAAGTTCCCTGGGTTCTATCTGACAGAAGGGGGTAATGATCTTAACCACCATGGATGGCGATGACATGCCGCACCCTGCGAACACAGACATAGTCAAAAGATACTACGCATAAATGACTCGGCAAGTTGAAAACCCGAAAGGGCGACTTGGGCAAAAAAGGGCATCCCGGTGAATCAAAAACCTGAAAGGGCGGTTCAGGCAAAAATTAGGGATAAACAAAAAAATCTGTACACCCGGCAAGTTGAAAACCCGAAAGGGCGACTTGGGCAAAAAAGGGTTTCCCAGTGGATCGAAAACCCGAAAGGGCGGTCCAGGAAAAAGTTAGGGAATTAAAGCGTATGACTATGTCTCGTCGGATCATTTTAAGGACAATCTCTTCACAGACAAGCTCCGTGTTTCTGATCAACTCAATCATCTTCGGATGAAGCAACAAGTGGACAAAATATTCAGAGTTACGAAGGCTATAGCAGAACGGGAACCCCATGGAATTTTTACACATAACAATCTTTCTTTGTATAAATTTTTCTCATTTTTATGACAACGTTCTCATACTAGGATATCTGTCTCCTTTGTACAAAATACTTACACAAAGTTAATACAAAGATACTTCAAAGTGCAGAAAACTATTTGTCTTTTCCGTTTTTACACTTGTGTTTTATTTGAAAACGTCCGATGATTTATTAATGAGCATATGCATTTGAATATAATCACATGTTTACAAATAAACGAAATGGGAAAGAATAATTACCGACAGGTTGAAAGTATAGGAAAACGTCTTCAGGCTATTCCAAGAGAAATCCCCTGCAGTACATCATCTAGGTCCCCAGCGGAGCTAAAACCTTGAAGTACATATCCCCAGCGGAGTTATAATTTCAAACCTTTAATTCCCATCAGAGTTAAAACTTCCAACTCCCAATTCCCAGCGGAGTAAAAAAAACTTTGAACTATAGACCCTCAGCAGAGATGAAACCTTCTTCCTCAGTCGAGTCAAATTTCCAACTATCAATCCCCAGCGGGAACTATTCAGTTTTCCCCAATTTCCCCAGCAAGTTGTCTTAAAAGTCTGAGAATCAACCAGATAACAGTTAACTTTTATCACCAACCTAGGATAACTCCCCAGTAGAGTGGCATACAACCCCAACTCCTGAGCTTTTTCCAAACAGGAATAAGTTTTCCCCCCAGAGTCCTGAACTTACTCTCCAGCAGGAAGCCTTCTTCCCCCACAGAATTTTTCACTCCCCAACAGATTGAAGATTTTCATTCTCATTTCCCCAGTGAAGTTTCCAGAATCTTCATTACTCCCCAGCATGAAGTCGTCAAAGTTTTCATTGCTCCCCAGCAGAATGAAGATTCTCATTCTTAGTTCCCCGCAGAAATCATCAGAGTTTTCCCTATTCCCCAGCCGAGTAAGGATTCCCATTATTTAACCCCCAGTAGAAGTCTTCAAAGATTCTCTAGATTTCCCAAACAGATTTCTCAAGCAGATTGACATTACTCTCACAACAGATTTTGTCAAAACTCTAACTTCAAGACATGAAGGATTCTCACATTTCCACAGAAGTTGTCAGGGATTTTCCATCCCCAAAAGTCACCAAGGATTTCTCATCCTCAACAATCAAAGATTTTGAATCTCTGGCAGCGGTCAAGGATTTATTTTCCCCGGCAGTAATTCTGTTACTCATTCAGATCTCTTATTCAGATACAGTACGGATACAATCCCGACACGGAAGTCATTTTGTTACTCATTCAGAATTCAAAGTCAAGATACAGTACTGATACACTCCAAACACGAAAGTCATTATGTTACTCATTCAGATCTCTTATTCAGATACAGTACAGATACACTCCAGACACGGAAGTCATTCTATTACTCATTCAGAATTCAAAGTCAAGATACAGTACGGATACACTCCAAACACGGAAGTCATTTTGTTACTCATTCAGACCTCAACTTCAGATACAGTCCAAATACGCTCCAGACACGGTTGCCATTATGTCACTCATTCTGATTTTCCCCAGCTCAGATACACTCCAAACATGGAAGTCATTCTGTCACCTATTCAAGATACAGTCCAGATACGCTCTAGACACGGAATCCATTTTGTCACTTATTCAGATTCAAACCTCCAGATACAACTCAAATACGTTCCAAATACGGATATCATTCTGATGTTCATTCTACTGATTTACAACAAACAGTCTTGGATGGCATCTTTAAGCCCATCTCCAACAAGATTCTATCACATCTCCAAATGGCATCTTTAATCCCATTTCCTCAACTACAATTTGACGAGTGCAAATTTACGGGCACTCTAGTGTCCAATCATCTTTTACCTTCGAGTCACGAACGGCGAAACTCGCCAATCTAACTCTTCAGGTTCAAGAAGATTGAACAGGGGCAGCTGTTGTACCCCAAAATTTCCCCTCTCATTTTATCAAGATTCTCATCACAAGACTTCTTGGACTCAAGACCAGATTAGGGTTTGCTCAACTCAAGACCTCATCTTGCACTGATGACCTGAAATTAGGGTTTGAGTTTGCGCAAGAATTTTTGGACTTTCAATGCCTCATGTTACTTCCATACTTCATGTTGGACCTTTAATATTGCTCATACCAAGTTTCAAGGCTTGAATCACATTTTGGACCAGTCAATTGGACAGTTGACCTAAAAATCAGCTGTATTGGGGAAAAAAGTCAACCATGGCCAATTTATAGTCAAACCTCGTAATTTTTGATCCACATCAACATTATAGACTCATATGAACAATTTGATCAAGTTTGGACCACAACTCCTCAAGAAATTTGGTCAGATCATCAAAAGGGCAAAATGGTCAAAATTAGGGTTTTTGACTAGAGAAAGGTAGTTTCTGATTTTTTACCTAGCCAGTGGCAAATTGGATTCAAGCATGGTTTCAAGGACTCAATGGCACCATCTTGACCTAATCACAAGGTTCAAAAGATCTCAAATGTATTGGATTGGCAGATGAATTTCCCAGTCAACTAATCAAAAATCAATTGTACACTGAAAAGTCAAACTTTGACTTTTTGGTCAAAATCAAGTGCCAAGGGTCATATTTCATCAAGATGTTTCAAAACATGAAACTTGTTCACCAAGAAACTTAAATTTGGAAATTAGGGTTTAAGTTTGAAAATTTTCATAACTTAGAATTTTTCTAAGTTATGAAAATTTCTTATTTTTTCCCAACTTTTCCCAACTTTTTCACAATGATGCAATTGGATTTAAAGAAAACTTCAAACATGAAAGTTGTATTCCTCCATGAAATATACAACTTTGATTCACAAAGTTTTCCCAAAAGATGCTTGGATCTCAAGTTATGATTTTGTGAATAAGGGTCCATAAACTTTTTAACTTAGTGAAATTTTGCCCTAGTTTTGGCAGATTTTTGACCTAACTTCATGGCAACTTTTCACCTATTTCCAAGAGGAATCTCAAAATTCATTTCAAATATGGATTGTAGAGCATGTTACAAGCTTTCCAAAATTTCCAAGAACTCTCCAAGATCATTCATGGTTAGGGAGAATTGAAGAAATGAAAATGGAAATTTATCACTTTTGTCCAAGGCATTTTTCAAAATGGTTCAAGTTGCAAATCAGCTTCAAGCATGCTTGTACTTGGTTTTACAGGTCCTAATCCTTTCTACACTCCTTAATTCAATGCAAACACAATGGACAGTGGTCTTATTCTGAACTTTGGAGCATTGTACATTGAATTATTCCATTTATGGCAAAAAGTTCACATTGCTACTTTGATAAAGCATGCTTTATGCAATTTTGTTTATCTTGAGCCATGGACCTAATCCTTTGCTGCAAACAATATCCAAAAATATCATGCAATTTGTACCAACTCTCATCAGACCTTGAGCTAGCCTGTACAGGCCTTTGGCTTTGTCACTTCACCTTTTCTTCAAAAGCAAGCCAACTTGCAAAAGTCAAGAAAACTGGTGTATATGATAAAACCAAGGCTTTGTATCATTTCACACAACCTGAGAATATTGTAACAATCCTAAGACACGATTTCATAACCTCTCAAACACCCTAAAACACAAAAATCCCATTTTTCTGCCCAAACAGGGCACCTTCTGCAGAACCTTGGCCATTTCCATTTTGCCTCGTGCATTTTGCTTGGAATCACTTCAAACACATTCCATACAACACACCTGAACTATCCAAGCCCCTGTCCAGCAACTGTGAGCTTAGTTTCAAGTTTCACCATTTTCACTTTTTGAGTTTGCAGGTTGACTTCTATAGGAAGATTCAGACATCTACAAGACAAGCTGAGCCTTGGGAAAGGATGAGGGAACTTCAAGCAAGCACACACGACCTTCAGGCCTCACTCAAAGTCCCTACATTGCCATATCCAAACTCAACTGAACAAGGTATTTTATCAAGTTTCTATCTCTCTATTTAGGCATCATTAAGCTTAGGTTTGTGAAGCAAAAATGTAGTCCTCAACATGCTTAAGCTGTACATATGCGTAGATTCAATTTATATTAACTGAGCTAAGAGTATTTGGATGATGAACATGCTGAAAAAACTAGGTCAGAAATTAGGACCATTAAAATTCTCCTTGGTCTTTGAGAGTTAGGTCATGTTCTTTATATAACTGGAATCGTGAGATCATGAGCTATATTTTTCATGTTATAAGTTTTTGATTTTATGCAAGCATGAGCAAGAACAGGATTTGTATAACAGAAGCACACGCGTGTTTGTCTGGAGGTCAGGGATGAAGATGGCTGGGCCTGGCGCCTTGGGCCTGTTTCTTTTTGCACCCCATGTTTTCCATTTGCACCCCCTTGCATATTTTTATATTTTTTTGCATTTTCTTGCATAATTTATATTTTCTGACTTTATTTATTTTTTCTGAACATTATAAAATCATAAAAATATTTTCTTATTTTCTTGCATTTTATTTTATTATTTATTATTATTTTTTGGCATAAAAATAGTTTATTAGGTTTTATTTTCTTAAATAAACTTGTAAAATAATAAAAATACTTAAATACTTTTATTTTATTATTTCATACATAAAAATAATTATTTTTATACATGTTTAATTTTTTATATTTATACATAATATTATTATTATTTTTCTTGAACAAAAATGAATAAATAAATATTAGAAAAAAAAACATTTTCTTTTACACCAAAAATTAGGGTTTTCCCCATTTCAAAAATAATCATTTTATTTTCCTTATTTTTTAAACTTAAATAACTTATTTTTTCATACATAAAATTAATACCAAAAAAACATTTTTGCATACATACATTTTATTGCATATTTAAATATTTGCTTATTTATTTATTTGTACGATAAATTCAATTTGGTTGTAATAGTTTTAGGGTTTTATTTTGAGCAATATCCCCCTATTCAAAACTTGTACCCCCTTCCCATAATATTGTTGTAATAGTCTAGATTTACTTTACGCATTTTATTGTTTTCATATACCATGATAGTAAACTAGGGTTTTGAATGAAAAGACCAAAAATCAAACAAATAGCATGACTTAAACTCAAGACAAAAATGCATGAAAAATGACAACACATTGCACACAAGCACCCCTAGGGTTTCATCCACTTTGTTGCCTTAAAATGGCCATGGTATGCATGCTAGGTATCTTGGCAAAACAAAATCAAACAAAACAAAAGATCATAGTCCCTCGATGACGCTAGACGAGTTGCCTAAAACAAATGATCTTACTCCCTAAAACTTGCTAAGATACTTGGCGCCATTGCTATCATGATCATACGGTGACCCACGCCCGTCCCATTTAACATCCAAAGATAGGGTTGTTTACCAAATGCAATGGTAAAATAACAATGTCAAAGGAATAAAAAATGTGTAGGAAAGACTTTTGAGTAGGGTAGATAACTCCCAGTTACTTGATCTCTTTCAAACAATCCTTGCTATTTTCAAAACAAGCACCATTTCAAAACAAATTCCAAACAACTTTCAAACATTGAAACATTTTTCAAAAGACAAACATCTTTGTATACATTCTTACAAACAAGAATCATTACAAAGATTGCCTAAACAAAGGCCTCTTTTCAAAATACTTTCAAAACCACACAAAGCACCATTTCAAACAATTGGAAAAGCAAAGCAAGTGATCTAAAACAAGTAACTAAGAGCCCATGGAAAACCATGGATGAAAAGGGTGCTAGCACCTTCCCTTTTCATAATCTACCCCCCGAACCCAAAAACAATCTCAAAGGTCTTTCCTGTGCTTTTTTACCTTTCTTTTTGGATAAAATAAAAGTCGGTGGCGACTCTTGCTAAACCGAAACATTTGCGAACACAAACGCAAAACCTCAAGTCAGTTCTCTCACCATATCACAGGGGGCATCGAGGAGAACCCCAAAAAATGTCGTGCCTTCTCCAAATTTCCGACGCCCGCCTCGAAGAAATTCATCCAGATCTTAAACGACATGCTCACTTCTCTTTCCTAATTCGTGGCAAAATCCACCCAGCACGCGCTCCCCTTGTTCAAACTCATGCACAAGGAAGCCGCCTTGGAGTGGATGCCCGAATACGAGCAAGCCCTCGCCCATTTAAAAAGAGCACTCTCACAGCCGCCCGTCTTATCCCGACCCGGGAAAGACGAAGTCCTCTACCTTTATCTAGATGTTGCCTCTGAGGCAATAAGCACGACACTAATAAGGGAAACCCCGGAGGGACAAAGGCCAATTTACTTCACAAGAAAAGCCCTGCAAGGCCCGGAAGCAAGATATCAACAAATCGAGAAAGTAGCCCTGGCCCTTATTAACACCATGAGGAGGCTAAGACACTACTTCCTGGCCCATACTATAGTTGTCCAGACGGATCAGCCAATAAAACAACTGCTCAGAAGATCAGACATGGCCGGAAGAATGCTGAAATGGTCTCTGGAACTCTCTGAATTCGATATCCAATACGAAAGCAGATGTGATACGGTGGCAGAACCGACTGTTAATACTGGTTTGCGTTTTTTGTTCGTAAAATGTCGCGGTAAGCAAGAGTCGCCACCGACTTTTATTTTATCCAACAAAGGAAAAGGAAAAAGAACAGAAAAAACATTAAAATTAATTATTCAAGTTTATTATGAAAAATCAAAGGTTTGTGAAAAATGTTAAGTTTTATGAAAAAAATGTTTTAAATAGAAAGAATGATAATAGGTAAAATGATAAATAGAAAGGAAGAAAACCAAAACCAATAGGGGTGGTTGTTGAACCCACTCCCTTAGCCTCCTCAGGATGCCTGCCTTGCCATGAGCCATGCATTGGTTGTTCTGTTTTGCCCTCAGCGTTTTGTAATAACCCTACATGGGACCCTGTCTAAATCTGCAGTGTTGAATCTCATGAACACATTAAATAAATTACTATATGATGAAATACAAATAAAGAAAATATATGAAATTTTGTAATGTTAAAACCGATATGGCATGTATGAATGCTTCTACATCCTTTTGATCATGGAGATTAAAACAGTCTTACCCTTACTGGAGAAGTAGTGAGATGTGGGTTTGTAACAAGGATTTTAAGGTTTTTAGGATTTTTGAAGGAATTTGATATTTTGACAGGGTTGTGGCAAAGGTTTTTTTTTTCGTGTTGTTCTTTATGTGAACAGAATGAGATTATATAATGGAAATTAGAGCAAAGATATGGGCTTTGAATGTGCAATTGGGCCTCCAATGTTCAGTCGAGTCCGTCACGTTCCAGACTAAATCGCAGGGAATTAAGTGCAATTTTTGAAGTTGAAATGTGAAAACAAAATGTAGCCGACATCGAGAACTAACTCATGTCCGAAAATGGGCTCAATCTGATAAATGGTGAATTAGTTATGAATTTTTGAAGTTTTGGCTCAGATAAACTTATTTTGGACTCCAGTGTCAACTTTGACACGTTCTTCAATAAAAAACTGGTATTGATTGGAGCATAATCCGGTCTCAACTTTAGAAGAAAAGTTATAGAATTCTGAGTCAGTGACCTTGTGTAAAAAGATGGGCCCGATCCGATAAAAATTGACCGAGTTATGAATTTTCGAAGTTTCGACCCAAATGAAATAATATTCAGCATTCAGGATTTTCGGTGCATCACACGCACTCTGAGCAGAAAACGAAGGCCTTTTGGATACTGTTCGAACTTAATACCTCCTGTGAAAACTTAGCCAACTCAATTTGTGAAATTTTGGCGCCAGAACCAGCTCGATACAATGAAAATCGACCAAGTTATGATTTTCTAAACATGACACAAATAAACTTCTGTCACAAATTTTCTGTACGAAAATACTTGATAAATCCGCATTTTTGAAGACCTTCTGATTGAAATTGGCTTCCGTGAGAGATGAAAACATATATGATGTCAATATGGAATTTCGGCCACCGGAACGGGTTCAAAACAAGCCACGATCTTCAAGTTATGAATTTTTGTGTGCATAAAAACTGCACTTTCAACACACTTTTTCACCATATTTCTTCGAGAAAACTCACACATTCGGAGACCTTCTTTAAAGAATTGACTCTTGACCTGAACTTGAATTTGAGAATACGTTATCAGAGATATCTTGGCGAAAGAACACCTGAATATGACGCGTCGGGTTGGACTTGTGAATCTTTGAACCACGAATCATTGCAAAACAGCGAACCGATCTTCAGCATAGAAAATACTCTGAGAACATCCATTGGCGAAATAAACGTCAGTTGTAACCTGAAGAAGCTTGATAAATATACCTTTATTCCATAACCATAAAACCAATAATATACGTGTATGAAAAGAGGGTAAATTTTGGGGTACAACAGTTGCCCTTGTTCAATCTTCTTAAACTTGAGGATGTAGATTGGCTGTCTTCCTTTTGTAATCTGAAGGTGGAAGATGATTGAACACTAGAGTGCCGAGAAATTTGCACTCGTCTGAGATGGTGCTGAACTGTGTAGATAATTTCAGGAATGGGCTTATAGATGTCATTTGGAGGTGATGACAGAAGGTCACCAGAGATGGGCTTAAAGATGCCATCCGGAAGATATGACGGAGAATCGTCGGAGATGGGCTTAAAGATGCCATCTAGAGGATGTATATTTCCCCAGATAGTACTTTGATGAGAATTCCCGTTCCTGTCGTTGAGGAGGAATCTGCTGAGGAATGTTGGTATTTGTCTTGGGAGAAATAGAATTTTAAGAGCTTCAGTTGTCCGTTACTCTACTGCGGAATTAACTCTGGAGGTGATCTGCATATATGGTCAGTGTACAGGCTGCACTGCGACTTACTGGGGAAATGCGAAACCAATCGGGTTTCATCAGGTCCAGGTCTTACAGTGTTGTGGATTGCTGTCTGGAGATAAGAGAAAAGAAACCTGGATGGTAAGGTTATGAGAAGGAACCTGGATAGTAGGGTTACTTCGAAATGAAAGCCTGGATAGTAGGGTTATGAGAAGGAACCTGGATAGTATGGTTACTTCAAAATGAGAGCCTGGATAGTAGGGCTGTAAGAAGGAACCTGGATAGTAGGGTTACTTCGAAATGAAAGCCTGGATAGTAGGGCTGTGAGAAGGAACCTGGATAAGGTTGCTTCGTGAGGAGTTTGGGTAAAATTGCATCTGAACCGAGAAGGAACCTGGGTAAGGTTGCTTTGTGAGGAGTTTGGGTAAAATTGCATCTGAACTGAGAAGGAACCCGGGTAAGTTTGCTTTGTGAGGAGTTTGGGTAAAACTGCATCTGAACTGAGAAGGAACCTGGGTAAGGTTGCTTTGTGAGGAGTTTGGGTAAAACTGCATCTGAACTGAGAAGGAACCTGGGTAAGGTTGCTTTGTGAGGAGTTTGGGTAAAACTGCATCTGAACTGAGAAGGAACCTGGGTAAGGTTGCTTTGTGAGGAGTTTGGGTAAAATTGCATCTGAACTGAGAAGGAACCTATGCAAGGTTGCTTTGGGATAAGTTCGGGTAGAACTGTGGCAGGAACCTGGGTAAGGTTACTTCGGGATAAGTCAGTGTAAAACTTCAGCAGGAACCTAGGTAAGGTTACTTTGGGCTAAGTCTGTGTAAAACTTCAAGAGGAACCTGGGTAAGGTTACTTTGAGATAAGTTCGTTTAAAACTTCAAAAGGAACCGGGGTAAGGTTACTTTGGGATAAATTTGTGTAAAACTTCAGAAGGAACCTGAGTAAGGTTACTTTGGGATAAGTTCGTGTAAAACTTCAGAAGGAACCTGGGTAAGTTTACTCGTGATGAGTCTGTGTAGGGCTTTAGGAGGAACCTGGGTAGGGTTACCTCGGGATAAGTCCGTGTAGAACTTCGGCAGGAACCTGGGTAAGGTTACTTTGGGCTAAGTTTGTGTAAAACTTCAAGAGGAACCTGAGTAAGGTTACTTTGTGATAAGTTCGTGTAAAACTTCAGAAGGTACCTGGGTAAGGTTACGTTGGGATAAGTTCGTGTAAAACTTCAGGAGGAACCTGGGTAAGGTTACTTTGTGATAAGTTCGTGTAAAATTTCAAAAGGAACCTCGGTAAGGTTACTTTTTGATAAGTTCGTGTGAAACTTCAGAAGGAAATGTATGATAAAGGACCCGTGTAAGATTTTTCAGGATAAACCCGTGTGAAGCTGCACTTAGGAGAAACTCGTGTAAGATTGCTTCGTGACGAACCCGTGTAAAGCTGCATTTGATCGCGCAGATAATTACTCTGTCTAGTTTCAGGAGCTAATCTTGAACTTGCTGGAAGTTGTTAGTGATAACCATCTTTCCTGAAAAGGTACATGATTAATCGTATGTGATGCATGAAATGCATTGTATGATGATGTTCTCAAAATAAATGAGCTTATGCTGGATGCAATATGTATGTGCACGTCATGATGTATGAACATGAAATGCTATTGTGGCACGTCCGAGTTTGGGAAAATAAATCCCTGACTGCTGTTGGAGAGTAATGGAAATTGAGTTCCTGACTGTCATAGAAAAAGTGGTTCTTCTACTTCCGCTGGAGATGGTGAACCGGAGATGACTATGTTGGGGATTTTACCCTTGTTTACAGCTACTCTACCGGGGGAGAGACTCTGTTTGAGAATAACTCTGCAGGAGAATAACTCTGTTGGGGATGAGCTTCCGTATTCAGAGAAATAAACTCTGCTCGGGAGAAAACTATATGAACCGCTTGCGATTACAAAATTCGGCTGGGGAATATAGACGTCGGCTCTCCGAAAGAGCTTGGTTGGGGAAAGTAACTCCTGTTTGGGGAAGCATAGATCAAAACTTTGGTTGCTTCTATTTTGTGGGGAGTGTAGATGTTACTGGGACGCATGCTGAGGATATGACAATGACTTTGCACCAAGACTTTTCTGCCCCTGTATCTGCTGGAGAAAGTGCCTGCGAAGGCCTTGTGGATTGAGTGTCATCCCAACTTATGAGGTGCTTAGTGTGATATGGTGGGAGAACTGACTTGAGGGTTTTGCATTTTATTGCAAATGTTGCGGTTAGCAAGAGTCGCCACCGACTTTTCTTTTATCCAAAAGGAAAGGCAAAAAAGCAAAGGAAAGACCTTTGAGATTGTTTCTTGAGTTTGGGGGGTAGATTATGAAAAGGGAAGGTATTAACACCCTTTTCATCCATGGTTTTTCATGGGCTCTTAGTTACTTGCTAGATCACTTGCTTTTTGTTTTGAAATTGTGTTTTGTGTGGTTTTTGAAAGTATTTTTTAAAAGAGGCCATTCGTTTAGGCAATCTTTGTAATGATTCTCGTTTGTAAGAATGTATACAAAGATGTTTGTCTTTTTTGAAAATGTTTTCAATGTTCATAAGTTGTTTGAAGATGTGTGTGTTTGTTTTTAAAATAGAAAGGATATTTTTTTATAAATAGAGCAAGTAACTAGAAGCAATCTACCTACTTAAATGTCTTTCTTATGAATTTTCTATTCCTTTGACATTGTTGTCTTACCATTGATTTGGTAAACAACCCTATCTTTGGATGTAAACGGGACGGGCGTGGGTCATCGTATAACCATGATTAGCAATGTTGCAAAGTATCTTAGAGTTTTTGAGGGACTAAGATCATTTTATAAGGAAACTTAGAATAGCATCATCGAGGGACTATGATCTTTTGTTTTTGTTTGTTTTACCAAGATACTTTGCATGCGTAATATGGCTATTTTTGTATAAGGCAACCAAGTGGAGAAACCCTAAGGGTGTTTGTGTGCAAGTGTGTTTGATTGCATGCTTGATTTTGATCTTGAATTATGGTCTTCTAATTGATTAATCTTTATTAGCATTTACATTTGAAAGCGATAAATTGCAGAAATATAAAGTCCTACGCTATTACAATATTTAGGGGATGGGGGTATAAATTTATGAGTGGGGATTGCAAATGAAAATAAAGCCCTAAATTACTATTACAACCATATTGAAATATATACAAGAAAATATTAAATGAACTTGTTTTGTTTTAAGAAAATATCTTTTGTCTTTTGTTTTAAGGAATAAAATAAAGTGTGAACAAAAATATTTTTTTGGTGTTTTGCTGATTAATGGAATGGAGAGTGCCAGCGAGAAAAATAAAGAAAAAGAAAATAACAAGGGAAAGAAAAAAGGAGGATCAGCGTGTTGCTGAAAGGAAGTCAGAGGTTCTGACCCTGGCACGTTGCAAAATAGAAACCTGTTAGTGAAAATGTATGAGGTAAGAGGTTCTGACCCTGCTGGGAACACAGTAATTTTCAGAAGTTTTGATAATACTGATAACAAAACAGGCTCCAGAAGCGTTGGTGCCAATGTTAGAACTTGGTCTCTCTCTATGCTAGTCAGAACATCTGCAATTTGGTTATTTCTCCACAAAATAGAAGACATGCCTAGGACAGTTTCTGCAGGTGTCATAGTGCTTTAGAAATAAAAAGAATCAAAACCATAAATCAGAGGCAAGCACGCCTTTGCTAATCCTAACTATGAGTTTTGGTTTCTTCAAGAAAGATCTGAACTGATTCATTCTCTATTTAAGCATACATATGCGTGAAAACCTCAGAACATGTACAACATCATAAGCATGATATCTACATTGTGTTTTTGAGCATGCCAATCTGGTAATGCTTAAGCAATGTGGTGAGAGTCAGCAAGTGCTTACCTTGCAGCTGGAAGAAGTTATGTGAACTGGAGTTAGCCTTAACTCTGATGACGTTCTGAACAGCTTCTTTGAATGGATGGATGAAGGGTATATAGTAGTATGAATACAGAAGTTATGGCAGTTTCCAACGTGTGGGTTAGAAACTGTATGGATGGTTTTTAGTCAAGAAATATTTTGAGAACAAATGGAGCTTGAAAGTAGGGGATCCAAAGTTAATGGTTTTTATATGTTGTGTTTATAGTTTTTTTGAAACTGTAGGAATTTTGGGCAGAGATTCAAGGTTTTTCTTGCTCAAACTTTCTATCTCTTTTCAACAATATTTTTTGGACCTTTTTCTCAGTGACCAATGGCATTCTATTTATAGGCAAAGCTTTTTAGGTTTTAAAATGTCAAGTGGCGCTAATATCACGCACTAGATGCTGACTTGCTCTTGAAGCAAGTTCCAAAAAAGCTATGATGGCTGACAGTTTTTTAGCTTAGGCTAGAGTAGCAAGCAAGGATTAAGGAAAAGTGAACCTATAAGCAAAATGTAGTGCATGGGCCTTTACCTAATCCTGCATAAAAGTATTTCTACCCTACACGTGGAAAGATCATTTGGTCAAAGACTCAAAAGTGGTTGTGAGCATTAATGAGCATTAAATGATGATGAGATTTGTCAAAATCAGAAATCCTGTAATGTGAGATTTTGCATCATTGCTTAACTCTGGGTCAGAAATTCCGTTTAAGACAAACATCCAACTTCTGATCTTCTTACTTTGTACCCTATTGCCTCAGCAAGCTCTGAAGGATCCTCAAGCTTTCCAGTAAATCTCTTTGATTTGCCTCTGAAAACTCGAACTTAGAGATTCTGCTTCAGTGTAGCATCCAATCTTTTGATCCTCTTACCTTGTACCCTGTTGCCTCAGCAAGCTCTGAAGGATCCTCGGGCTTTCCAATAAATCTCTTTGATTTGCCTTTGAAAACTCTGAACTTAGATATTCTGCTTCAGTGTGGCATCCAATCTTCTTATCCTCTTACCTTCTAACTCCAGCATGTTCTGAAGGAGCTTTCAGGCTTCGTTGCTTTCTTTGCATTACTCTAGCAAACTCTGACTGAACTTGTGTAGATGCTGAAAAAGCCATGTTCTGACTGAAGGTTATGTGATGAACCACCTTTACAACTTCTGACTGCTCCTTCCTGGAGGCTGTCTCAGAAGATATGAAGTGTCATTTTTCTTAAATACTTTAGAAAAATTCTAAGTATTTAGAATTTGACTTTTCCAAGGTAAAATTTGACTTTTGAACTTCTTGACGAAACAAACTTCATATTCCAATATGTTTTGATGAAATATGATTTTTGAGATTTGATTTTGATCCAAAAGCCAAAGTTTGACTTCTCATTATGTAAATGACCATTTTGCCCTTGTAAATGGCTCGCTTGGAAAGAAATGATAATTCAAGGCTTGGATTTGTTTAAGAGAAAACTTGAGAATCCAGGGTGATTTTCTGAGAAATGAGAGGGAAAATTTTGGGGTACAACAGCTGCCCCTGTTCAATCTTCTTTAACCTGAGGAGTTAGATTGGCGAGATTTGCCATTCGCGACTCGAAGGTGGAAGATGATCGGACACTAGAGTGCCCAGAAATTTGCACTCGGCGACGATATGAGGAATGGGCTTAAAGATGCCATTTGGAGAGGTAATAAAATCTTGTTGGGGATGGGGTTGTAGATGCCCTTTGGAGGGGTGGTAGAATCTTTTTGGAGATGGGCTTGTAGATGCCATCCAAGAATGCTTGTTGAGATGTAGTTTGTATGTTTGAACATCATAATGGTTTCCGTGTCTGGAGCGTATCTGAACTGTATCAAGAGTGTCTTTGAATGAGTATTAAAATGGCTTCCGTGTTTGGAGTGTATCTGAACTGTATCAAGTAGTGTCTTTGAATCTGAATGAGTACCAGAATGGCTTCCATGTCTGGAGCGTATCTGAATTGTATCATGAGTGTCTTTGAATCTGAATGAGTACCAGAATGGCTTCCGTGTCTGGAGCGTATTTGAATTGTATCAGGAATTGTCTTTGAATCTGAATGAGTACCAGAATGGCTTCCGTATCTGGAGTGTATCTGAACTGTATCAGGAGTGTCTTTGAATCTGAATGAGTATCAGAATGGCTTCTGTGTCTGGAGCGTATCTGAACTGTATCAAGTGTGTCTTATTGTTAATGGTATCTGTTAATCTTATCCTGAAAAGGGTAAAATGTTAGCTGAAACACCAAGTTATGTTGCATGAAATGTATGGTGTGATATATTGGCTTTATTGATGTTTATGATATACGGATCCAATGTATGCGCATGTGAGCTAATTTGTTGTATTGCTGTCGGATTGGGGAAAATAAATCCTCGGCTGCTGTTGAGGATATGTAAGTCTTCATGTCTTGAAGTCGAAGTGTTGATGAATTTCTGCTGAGAGAAATAAACTCTTGTTGTAAGGGAAATGCCATTGTGATGCTTGTAAGGTCTGCTTGGGGAAACCTGAGAATCTTGAGGACTTCTACTGGGGATTAATCATTAGGAGTTTTTATTCCGCTGGGGAGAATTGAAAAGTTAGATGTTATCTGGTCGGATTCCAGGCTTCACAACGACCTGCTGAGGAATTTGGAGAAATTGGGAGATTTCTACCGGGAATTGATAAACTAGAAGCTTCGTTCTGCTGGGTAGCTGGGAGTTTTGTTCCACTGGGGATTATTGAAAACTCCATGGGGAGAAAGGTGATTTCTGCTTGAAAAAGTTCAGGAGTCTCGGTTGTCTGCCGCTCTACTGGAGAGTTACCCTTGACTGGAGAGAATCAAAAGTTAGTTGTTATCTGGTCGGATTCCAGGCTTCACAACGACTTGCTGGGGATAAGGAAGTTTACTGCTATCTGGTCGGATTCCAGGCTTTGCAGTTACTTGATGTAGAGTAGTCTACTGGGGAAGAGATGTTGTGGTCCTTTGATTTGTAGTAGTCGGAGAGGCAAATTCAAACTAGGGAATCTGTAGTTTGTTGGGGATATGTGAATTTTTCATGTCTTGAAGTTGAAGTATTCATGAACTCTTATTGAGAGGAGTAAATTTCGTTGTAAGGGCAATGCCATGTATTGCTTGTAAGATCTGTTTGAGGAATCCTGAGAAATTTGATGATTTCTACTGGGGATTAAAACTTGAAATTTGTTCCCGCTGAGGATTAGCTGGGAGTCCTGTTCCGCTGGGGAGTTATTGAAAACTCTGTGGGGAATATGGAGTGGTCTAGAGACGTTTTCCTATCTTTTCAACCTATCAGTAATTGTCTTTCTCATTTTGTTTATTTATAAACAGTGATTATGTTCAAATGCATATGTTCATCAATGAATCATTGGACGTTTTTGCAAACAAAACACAATTGTAAAGAAAAGAAAAATAGTTTTTGTACTTTTAAAGTGATATCTTTGTCTTGACCTTGAGTAAGTATTTGTGCAACGGAGACAAACATTCTAGTAAAAGAATGATGCCATAAAAAAAACAAGAAAATTTTATACAAAGAAAGATAGCTATGTGTAATAATCCCATGGGGTTCCCATTCTGCTATAGCCTTTGTATCTCTGGGTAGCTTGTCTATTTGCCTTGTCCGAAGGTTGATTGAATTGATCAGGAACTCCGAGTTTGTTAGTGGAAGCCAAAGGTTGTCCGTCAATGATCTGAAGGGACATAGTCATACGCTTTTATTCCCTAACTTTTGCCTGGACCGCCCTTTCGGGTTTTCAGTCCACCGGGTAACGCTTTTTTGCCCAAGTCTCCCTTTCGGGTTTTCAACTTGCCAGGTGTACAGATTTTTTTAATTTTATCCCTAATTTTTTCCCGAACCTTTTTGGTTCGTCAGGATGCCCTTGTTTTGCATAGGTATGTCAACCTAGCGGGTCTCTTATGCATAGTATCTTTTGACTATGTTTGTGTTCACAGGGTGTGGCAGGTCGTCACCGTCCATGGTGGTTAAGATCATTGCCCCACCGGAGAATATGTTTTTGATTACAAATGGTCCTTCATAGGTAGGAGTCCATTTTCCCCTGGGATCACTTTGTGGCAAGATGATACGTTTGATCACTAGATCCCCAACTTGGTATACTTGGCGTCTGACTTTCTTGTTGAAAGCCTTGATCATCCGTTTTTGATACATTTGACCATGGCAAACAATAGTAAGTCTCTTTTCATCAATTAAGTTTAGTTGATCAAGTCGAGTTTGGATCGAATCGTCTTCATTCAAACCTGCATCCTTCATAATTCTTAGAGAGGGGATCTGAACCTCAATAGGTAAAACAACTTCCATGCCATATACCAAAGAATAGGGTGTTACCCCAGTCGATGTGCGAGCCGTGGTACGGTATCCGTGGAGAGCGAATGGTAGCATCTCATGCCAGTCTTTGTATGTGACTGTTATCTTTTGTATGATCTTTTTCATGTTTTTATTTGCAGCTTCAACAACACCATTCATCTTAGGACGATAAGGGGAAGAATTGTGATGCTAAATCTTGAATTGCTCACACAAGGCAGTGATCATAGTTTTGTTAAGGTTTGTACCATTATCAGTGATGATCCTTTCCAGGATACCTTACCGGCAAATGAGATTTTGCTTGATGAAGAGGGCAACAACATTCTTAGTGACGGAAGCGAAGGAAGCTGCTTCGACCCACTTGGTAAAATAGTCAATGGCCACTAGGATGAAGCGGTGTCCATTGGAAGCTGTTGGCTTGATTTCTCCAATCATATCAATTCCCCACGTAGCGAAAGGCCAAGGAGCCGTCAAGACATTCAGAGGAACCGGAGGTACGTGCACCTTGTCAGCATAAATTTGACACTTATGACAGGTCCGAGAGTGTTGATAGCATTCTGCTTCCATGGTAGACCAATAATAGCCTGCCCATAGGATTTTCTTTGCCATCGTATGCCCACTGGAGTGAGTGCCAAAAGTACCTTCATGTAATTCAGCCATGATTTTTCCGCTTCAACCTTATCCATACACCGAAGCAGAATGGAGTCATGATTGCGCTTGTACAAGATGCCATTACTAAGGAAGAATTTAGCAGAGAATCTCCTTAAGAACTTCTTATCGTTTATTGAGGCTCCTTCTGGGTATTCTTGAGCCTCGAGATACCCCTTGACTTGATGGAACCAAGGTTGGTCCGTTACCTCTTCAGTATTAATCTCGTGACAGTGTGCTGGTTCATCCATTCGTTCAATGGTGATCTGGGGAGCTTCGTTATCCCAATCAAGTTTAAACATAGATGACATTGTGGCTAGAGCATCTGCTAGATGATTTTCTTCTCGCGGGAAATGCTCGAAGGTAATCTCCCCAAAATGTGGTAGCAATGTCAAAACATGTTCTTTGTAAGGGATAAGGTTTGGGTGCTTAGTGTCCCATTCCCCTTTGATCTAACTGATGACCAAAGCTGAATCTCCAAACACATCTAAAGACTTGATTGCCAGATCTATGGCAGCCTTGAGGCCAAAGATGCATGCCTCGTACTCTGCCATGTTGTTTGTACAATTGAAGAAAAGTATGACAGTAAAGGGAGTATGACACCCTTTCGGAGATATGAGTACAGCGCCGATACCATTACCAAGTGCATTAGAGGCCCCATCAAAGAATAGGGTCCATCGGGATCCTTGTTCAGTTTCGTCATATGGTCTAATTTCTTCACCGTTGTCAAAGGTCATGATGTCTTCATCTGGGAATTCAAACTTCATGGACTGATAATCTTCTACAGCTTGGTGTGCAAGGTGATCAGCCAATATACTTCCCTTTATAGCTTTCTGGGTAGTATATTGTATGTCGTATTCTGTTAGGATCATCTGCCATCTAGCTATTCTTCCAGACAGAGAAGGCTTTTCGAAGATGTATTTTATCGGATCCATCTTAGATATCAACAAGGTAGTATGAGTCATCATATACTGTCTTAGCCGGCGAGCATCCCATGCCAGAGCGCAAGAAGTTTTCTCAAGCAGTGAATATCTGGTTTCACAGTCGGTAAACTTTTTTCTCAGGTAAAAAATAGCGTGCTCTTTTCGGCCAGACTCGTCATGCTGTCCCAATACACACCCCATTGAGTTTTCTAACACGGTCAGATATATGATCAATGGTCTTCCCTCGATTGGTGGCATCAACACAGGTGCTCTTGTAAATACTCTTTGATCTTATCAAAAGAAATCTGGCATTCATCATTCCACTTGACTACTTGATCTTTCGTCAGTAGTTTGAAGATTGGCTCACAAGTAGTTGTTAGGTGAGAAATGAATCTGGCAATATAGTTTAGGCGCCCCAAGAATCCTCTAACTTCCTTCTCAGTACGAGGAGCGGGCATTTCTTGTATTGCTTTAAACTTGGCAGGGTCGACCTCAATACCTTTGTTACTGACGACAAAACCTAAGAGTTTACCGGATCGTACTCCGAATGTGCACTTGTTTGGGTTCAACCTTAGTTTGTACTTCTTCAACCTTTCAAACAACTTTTGCAAGTGATCGAGGTGCTCTTCTTCTGTTTGTGATCGGGCTATCATATCGTCTATGTAGACCTCTATTTCATGATGTATCATGTCATGAAATAAGGCTACCATGGCACGCTGATAGGTTGCCCCAACATTCTTTAGTTTGAATGGCATCACTTTGTAGCAGAATGTGCGCCACTGTGTAACAAACATAGTTTTCTCCCTGTCCTTAGGTGCAATTTTAATATGGTTGTACCCTGAGAATCCGTCCATGAAGGAAAACACTTTGTGTTGCACCGTATTATCAACCAGGATATCGATGTGGGGAAGTGGAAAATCATCTTTAGGGTTGGCCCTATTCAAATCTCTATAGTCCATGCACATTCGTACTTTGCCGTCCTTTTTAGGCACAGGAACAATGTTGGCAACCCATTGGGGGTAGGAAGTGACAGCCAAGAATCCAGCATTGAATTTTTTCATGACTTCCGCTTTGATATTCTCTGACATATCAGGTCTCATGCGGTGTACTTTTTGTTTTATTGGTGGACAGTCTTCTCTTGTTGGCAGACGATGCACCATGATGTCTGTATCGAGTCCCGACATGTCTTCATATGACCAGGCAAAGATCTCAACATAATCCTACAACAACTGAATCAGTCGTTCCTTGACACTCGACTCTAGATTGGAACCTATCTTGATTTCTTTTCTATCCTCCTCAATACCCAGATTGACTGTATCCACAGGTTCCTCATGAGGCTGAATAGCTCTCTCCTCTTGTTATAGTAGCCTGGCTAGTTCCCCTGGTACTTCACAATCTTCCTCACCTTCGTCTTCGGCTTGGTAGATTAGATCTCTAGAGTCACTAAAGGCCATAGCAGTATCATTACCCATGGGATCCAGAATGGAGGGGTACCTACATTTGTGAGTGTGGGTGTGTGTAAGGGTATAACCATCTTTAAAAATAAAATATAAAAGAAAAACAATGAGCACAAAAAGTTTTTATGTGAAAAACGTCCATGATTCATTGAATGTCATATGAAGTTGAAATAAAAACCCTTACAAATGGACCATTGTGCCTCGGGCAAGACACAAGGTTTTGAATGTGCGAATTGTTTGTGAACATTACAAGTCCAGCAGAAATATAAAAGATAAATTACTGAGGAATGAAAGTTATTGGGACAAAGTCTATGGCTTCCCAATTGCGAAGTCCTCCGTTGATAGTAGGAAAGATCCAATCCTCCAAGCTGCAATCCTCTTCACCATCTTCCACTGCATTGACCTCTCGGTTGCTAATCTTCAAAGGTGGCCCTCCAGCACGGGCGTGGCGCACAACCTTCTGAGCACTTGAAGTAAACCCTAAGCCAAACTTGTCAGATTTATACGGAATATCCGGAAGTTTCCCCCAGATGGTGCATCTACCCTCCTCTACTAATGCCTTGGCGTCCTTCAGAGATGACATCCGGAGCAGAGGTTTTGTAATCTTGGGGATCTGGGATACCGTCTTGGTTATCGCTACCTCTTGAGAGACTTCTTCGAAATGTTGAAAAAGAGTTTCAATGAACTCGCCGTCCAATTCTACATACCGGAAGGAATTGAGGTGGCTAATCATATACTCTTCCTCTCCGTGGACAGTGATAATCTTTCCATGGACCAGATATTTCAGCATCTGGTGCAATGTAGAGGTGACGACACCGACATTATGGATCCACGGTCATCCTAGCAGACAAGAATAAGAGGGGCGGATGTCCATTACATAGAAGGTTGAGTTGAAAGTCTGAGTCCCAACCTTTATGGGGATGTCCACTTCCCCGTGGACCATCCTCTTTGAGCCATCAAATGCTCTTACAACTATGTTACTGGGTTTCAACGTCAGTCCTTCGCAGTCTAGTTTGTCGAGAGCTTTCTTCGGTAAAACATTCAAAGATGAACTAGTGTCCACCAAGACATGGGCCAGAATTGTTCCTCTACATTCCACAGAGACATGTAATGCCTCATTGTGCTTTCTTCCCTTTGGTGTCAGATCAGTATCCGAGAAGCCTAGACCATTATTCGCTATTAAACTGGCCACACAATCTTGGAATTGTTCAGCAGACGTCTCTTGAGGCACCTGGGCTATCTTCAGAAACTTCACCAGGGCTTTCGCATGTGCCTCAGAGCACAGTAACAATGCTAGCATGGATATTTTGGAGGGAGTTTGCCCTAACTTTTCAACTACGTCGTAGTCGCTTTTCTTTATTATTCTCAGGATCTCCTCCATTTCCTTTTTGGAGGTTTCGGGAATAGTCAGTGGTTGAGCCTTCGTCCGGACAGGCTCTTCTTGAATATCTTTTCCTCGGGTTTCAGCAACAGGAGTATTGGTAGGAATGATAGCAGGAGTTGTGTCGTCTTTGTTGATAGGAGCATTTGCGGAGATGATTATGGGTACGGAAGTAACCTTCGAAGCAGTCACGGGTCCAAAAACTACCTTTGGAGGGGAAATTTCTAGAGAGAAGATTCTACCGCTACGAGTAATCTTACTGGTTCCGACAATATTACTAATGTCGAGTCTTATTCTTCGGAGCTTATTTCTTCGGCGGCCAGTCCATCTTGTTTGATACCATGGTAGTAGATGTCTCCACCGTAATTCCACGACACTGTTTCGTCTGATTCATACGGGACCGGCCCGGGCATTGTGATTATAAGAGGAGTAGTTTTTGGAACCGATGTAATCCTAATGGGTCTTTTGGGGACCCTGGAAAAATTGGTGGAGATGGTTATGATTGAAACGTCTTCAACAGGAATAGGTGAAACATGAGTACTTTCAAACAGAATCTCTTTGTTGTCTATCAAGCGTTGAATTCCTATTTTCAGCAAAGGGCAAACAGTTGACGAGGATAAGCAAAGATGGCAGTCTTCATTACAACTCGGGAATACACCAACTTTCAACAAGTTTATCTTAAAGATTGGGAGTGGAGTCAAGAGTTCATCAACTGTGGTAACAAACGAATCTTCTTCTATAGAATTAGTGTTGTGACCATGCCTAGGCATAGGAGCAGAAATGACGTTTGGTTTCTCAGGTGCGTCAAACTCAATCTCTTTTGCATCTATAAGGTCTTGAATTTTGTTTTTCAGGACCCAACAGTTTTTAGTGTCATGACCCAGACTTTCAGAATGATATGCGCATCTGGAATTTGGGTGATAATGAGGGGACGCAGTGTTGGGGTTCTTTGGTGCTTCCTTCAGAGTTGTCAAATAAGATTTCAGAAGATGTGGTAAAACCTGGGCTAGAGTCATATTGATTTTGGTGAATTGCCGGACTGGCCTTTCCACCCTCGGTTGGTTACTTCTTGGTTGATCAGATGTAGGTTTTGGGATCATAATGACCCCTACCATTGGTCGATGTTCAACTCTCCTTTGGTTCCTTTGTGGATAGACAGCAGATACCTCCTTCTTCCCAGTGAAAGGTTTTCTCACAGCTGTAGAGGTAGATGAATCCTTCTGAATATTTCCACTTTTTATGCCAGCTTCCACCCTCTCTCCGGTCAGTATTAACTCAGTAAATCCTGCATATGTGCTTTCAATCAGATGGTTGAAGAAAGGGCCTGATAAAGTGCCTAAGAACATGTCCACCAACTCCCTTTCAGACAGAGGTGGTTGGACTCTTCCGGCTAGATCTCTCCATTTTTGTGCATAATCTTTGAAACCCTCATTGGAAGCCATAACCATACTCTGAAGCTGAGTATGGGTAGGTGCCAAATATGCATTATACTGGTATTGCTTATAGAAAGTTGAGGCAAGATCTTCCCAGTTGTGGACGTTGGCCCTTTCCAGTTGGTAAAACCAATCAAGTTGTGTTCCCGATAGGCTATCTTGAAAAAAATGCACCCATAAGTCTTTATCGGCGGAGTGCAGCTGGATCTTTCTTACATATGTTCGGAAGTGCATCTTAGGACATGACACCCCATCATACTTTGCAAACAACGACACCTTGAACTTTTGTGGGATCATAATTCCCGACACTAGTCCCAATTCTTCAAAGTCTAGACCTGGTACCCTTTGTATTTCCATAGCGTTCAAACGCTCTTCAAGATGTATGTACTTATCATCTGCTGAAGGATAATGTTCCTCGGAGTAGTCTTCCTCTTCTTCCTCCTCTTCAGATTCTGACAAAACTATTGTTTCCTTTCCTTTTCCTTCATCAGAGGTTGTTGTGAAATTCAAGGTTCTTCTAGTCTGTCCTTGAAACCTTCTCCCCATAATTACAACCCCGGTTGGTTTCTTCTCTTTCTTCTTCTTCTCTTTGGCTAACAGAGTCTTCAACTCCTCTTGACCTTTGGCCAGGGTTGTGAGTAACTGTTGGAACTGCGTGTTTTGAACTTAAAGATCTTTGACTGTCTGTTCGAGATCCATCTTACTGAAGTAAACAGTAGAGAGATGAGGAAACTCGTTGCAAAAGACCTGTTTATGTTATGATGAATGATATGTGCATATGTAATGTTTTCAAGGATTTTAAAGATTCAAGTTCGTTTTAGACAAAAAGAAACACACGTTATATAAGATAGAGTTTGAGTACATCAATGCCCCTTGGGCAAAATAATACAACACTCTAAGATAAAAAAGTAGTGCGCATCCTCTTTGGTGCGATGTAGGCATTTAGAGTCTTCTCCTCATGAAGTAGCCTAGTGAGTTCCAAAACCTTCTTCTCACTTGCATAGAATTGGGCTTCAAAAGTATCTCGCTCTCCTTTGAGTTATACCCAATCCCTTTGTAGGTCTTCAAGAGATGTGGGCATGTCAGGATGTAGGATAGTGTATGGAACTTCTCCCTCCTTAACAGGCTCAATGATTACCGGGAGAATGGAAGGATAAGGCATCACAAGACTTTGAGCGCGGGTTCGTACCCACTTGAGGTAAGGCTCAAGAGGGATGGAATTCTTGTGTCCCAAAGTCTTTCTATCCACCTTGTTTAGAATCCTCCAAGCTCGGATGAATCTCTGGCGAAGACCTTGATCGTTGTTGTCATAGTCGAATACCAAGCCTTGAATCAGCATCTCATGTGGGCCATCCCTTCGGGCGTAACCAAATTGTCTTATAGTTAAGCATGGGTTATAGGTGATGCCTCCCCTAATGCCAAGTAGAGGGACATTAGGGAATTCTCCACAATGGTCAATAATGATAACATTCTCTTTGGATCGAGAGCACCAATGAATATCCAAATGTTTGAGCATCATTAACCTTTGTGACCACCTTAAACCTTGCTCATTCCTCAAGATTGATTAGGGAAGATGAGAAATAAAGCATCTTGCCAGGAGGGGAGTGCAACACATAAGGGCACCTCTTTTCCTCATTGTACGAGTGTGAAAAGAGTGTAGGATATCTCCAAGCAATGTAGGCACCGGATTGCATGATATGAATATTTTGACGGAGCTTGCATCTATGAGTTAGTCAGGATTGGGGAACAAGACCATCCCATAGATTATAAGAGCCACAATTTCCTCAAAGGCTTGCAAGTCTAAGGAATTCCAACAGATTTGGGCTTTCTCAAGCAGAAACTTTTCTAAGAAACCTTTGACACCACTCCTAGTTTCCCAATGAGTTGTGACATCAGACGAGTGCAAGTGCAGGGCTTGAGCAATAGCTTCTGGATTTGGGTCTCTTTTCGTACCGTTGAAAGGTAGTTGATTTAGAATGGGAATCCTCAAGAGTTGAGAGAATTCTTCCAAAGTAGGCACAAGCTGGTAGTCGGGAAATGTGAAGCAATGGCGCAAAGGATCAAAGAACTGAAAGAGCACCTTCATCATATCCTCATCTATGGTTGAGGTGACCAAGTTGAGCAGGCGACCATGTCTCTCGGTGAAAGGAGAGCTTTCAGGGATCCTTGAAGCTAGCTCCCTAAGTTGTGGAGGAATTCTTACAAGGTTGACTTGGATAGTTTTCCTGCGAAGTGAATCCATATCCTACAAAACAAGAACAAAGATGAATCTTCAAAATCCTTGAAATGGTTAGTGGATGCATATGATGCTCATGATATCCATGATGTTATGTACAAGTATGCATATACAAGCAAAGCAATCAAGTTCCTAGTTTAGGCTTGCATGGGGTTTTATAGGTAAGTACCCTCTTGAAGTTTAGTTGGCTTAAACCTGTCTTCGTAATAGTAACCGAGTTCTAAGGAGCTCAATATCACCGGATTGTTTCCTTGGTCATTGTTTCAGCTCAAGCCTCTTTAATGGCGACCGAAATATTCCAAGAAACCAACCCTCAATGAGTGTAGTATCGAGTATCTACCAACTTCGGACTGCACCAAAGCCGGTCATCTCACTACATCCTAAAGGCCAAGTTGGTCAAGTAAAGGTTCTAAAAGTTCGTTAGTGCTTCATGACATCACTCAGCGGCCCCGTATTCTCTTTTATTAACTTAAAGGCTACCGGTACCCACAAATATGTCACACTAACATAGCTATTGCTTAGACCATGTCGATATACCCCACACAGTTTCCACAACATATTGCTATTTACCTATAATGTATCCCCAAATCTGGGTGAAGGATTCAAACCCAAACAAAGAACCATAATGTAAAGCAAACAAGTCAAACAATGTAAACAAATAGATGTGATCTAGCCCTAAGGTAACCCCACTTTTATAAATTTCCCCAGCAGAGTCGCCAGTTCTGTGATACGGTGGGAGAACTGACTTGAGGGTTTTGCGTTTTATTGCAAATGTTGCGGTTAGCAAGAGTCGCCACCGACTTTTCTTTTATCCAAAAGGAAAGGCGAAAAAGCACAGGAAATACCTTTGAGATTGTTTCTTGAGTTCGGGGGGTAGATTATGAAAAGGGATGGTATTAGCACCCTTTTTATCCATGGTTTTCCATGGGCTCTTAGTTACTTTCTAGATCACTTGATTTTTGTTTTGAAATTGTGTTTTGTGTGTTTTTTGAAAGTATTTTGTAAAAGAGGCCATTCGTTTAGGCAATCTTTATAATGATTCTCGTTCGTAAGAATGTATACAAAGATGTTTGTCTTTTTTGAAAATGTTTTCAATGTTTGTAAGTTGTTTGGAAATGTGTGTGTTTGTTTTGAAAATAGCAAGGATATTTGTTTGTAAATAGAGAAAGTAACTAGAAGCAATCTACCTACTCAAATGTCTTTCTTATGCATTTTCTATTCCTTTGACATTGTTGTCTTACCATTGATTTGGTAAACAACCCTATCTTTGGCTGTAAACGGGACGGGCGTGGGTCATCGTATAACCATGATTATCAATGTTGCAAAGTATCTTAGCATTTTTGAGGGACTAAGATCATTTTATAAGGCAACTTAGAATAGCGTCATCGAGGGACTATGATCTTTTGATTTTGTTTGTTTTACCAAGATACTTTGCATGCGTGATATGGCTATTTTTGTATAAGGAAACCAAGTGGAGAAACCCTAAGGGTGTTTGTTTGCAAGTGTGTTTGATTGCATGCTTGATTTTTATCTTGAATTATGGTCTTCTATTTGATTGATCTTTATTAGCATTTACATTTGAAAACGATAAATTGCAGAAATTTAAAGTCCTATGCTATTACAATTTTAGGGGATGGGGGTACAAATTTATGAATGGGGATTGCAAATGAAAATAAATCCCTAAATTACTATTACAACCATATTGAAATATATACAATAAAATATTAAATGAACTTGTTTTGTTTTAAGAAAATATTTTTTGTCTTTTGTTTTAAGGAATAAAATAAAGTTTGAACAAAAATATTTTTTTGGTGTTTTGCTGATTAATGAAATGGAGAGTGCCAGCGAGAAAAATAAAGAAAAAGAAAATAACAAGGGGAAAAAAAGGAGGATTAGCGTGTTGCTGAAAGGAAGGCAAAGGTTATGACCCTGGCACGCTGCAAAACAGAAACATGTTAGTGAAAATGTATGAGGTCAGAGGTTCTGACCCTGCTGGGAACACAGTAATTTTCAGAAGTTCTGATATTACTGATAACAAAACAGGCTCCAGAAGCGCTGGTGCCAATGTCAGAACTTGGTCTCTCTCTATGTTAGTCAGAACATCTGTAATTTGGTTATTTCTCCACAAAACAGAAGACATGCCTAGGACAGTTTCAGCAGGTGTCATAGTGCTTCAGAAATAAAGAGAATCAGAATCATTAATCAGAGGCAAGTACGCCTTTGCTAATCCTAACTCTGAGTTTTAGTTTCTTCAAGAAAGATCTGAACTGATTCATTCTCTACTTAAGCATACAGATGCGTGAAAACCTCAGAACATGTACAATATCAGAAGCATGATATCTACATTGTTATTTTGAGCATGCCAATCTGATAATGCTTAAGCAATATGGTGAGAGTCAGCAAGCGCTTACCTTGCAGCTGTAAGAAGTTCTGTGAACTGGAGTTAGCCTTAACTCTGATGATGTTCTGAACAGGTTCTTTGAATGGATGGATGAAGGGTCTATAGTAGTATGAATACAGAAGTTATGGCAGTTTCCAATGTGTGGGTTAGAAACTGTATGGATGGTTTTTAGTCAAGAAATATTTTGAGAACAAATGGAGCTTGAAAGCAGGGGATCCAAAGTTAATGGTTTTTATATGTTGTGTTTACAGTTTTTTTGAAACTGTAGGAATTTTTGGCAGAGATTCAAGGTTTTTCTTGCTCAAACTTTCTATCTCTTTTCAGCAATCTTTTTTGGACCTTTTTCTCAGTGACCAATGGCATTCTATTTATAGGTAAAGCTTTTTGGGTTTTAAAATTTCAAGTGGCGCTAATATCACGCACTAGATGATGACTTGCTCTTGAAGCAAGTTCCAAAAAAGGTATGATGGCTGACAGTTTTTAGCTTAGGCTGGAGTAGCAAGCAAGGATTAAGGAAATGTGAACCTATAAGCAAAATGTCGCGCATAGGCCTTTACATAATCCTGCATAAATGTATTTCTACCCTACACGTGGAGAGATCCTTTGGTCAAAGACTCAAAATTGGTTGTGAGCATTAATGAGCATTAAATGATGATGAGATTTGTCAAAATCAGAAATCCTGTAATGTGAGATTTTGCATCATTGCTTAACTCTGGGTCAGAAATTCCGTTTAGGACAAACATCCAACTTCTGGTCTTCTTACTTTGTACCCTATTTCCTCAGCAAGCTCTGAAGGATCCTCAGGCTTTCCAGTAAATATCTTTGATTTTCCTATGAAAACTCTGAACTTAGAGATTCTGCTTCAGTGTAGCATCCAATCTTCTGATCCTCTTACCTTGTACCATGTTGCCTCAGCAAGCTCTGAAGGATCCTCGGGATTTCCAGTAAATCTCTTTGATTTGCCTCTGAAAACTCTGAACTTAGATATTCTTCTTCAGTGTGGCATCCAATCTTCTGATCCTCTTACCTTCTGACTCCAGCATGTTTTGAAGGAGATTTCAAGCTTCGTTGCTTTCTTTGTATTACTCTAGCAAGCTCTGACTGAACTTGCGTAGATGCTGAAAAAGCCATGTTCTAACTGAAGGTTATATGCTGAACCACGTTTATAACTTCTGATTGCTCCTTCCTGGAGGCTGTCTCAGAAGTTCTGAAGTGTCATTTTTCTTAAATACTTTAGAAAAGTTCTAAGTATTTAGAATTTGACTTTTCCAAGGTAAAATTTGACTTTTGAACTTCTTGACGAAACAAACTTCATATTCCAATATGTTTTGATGAAATATGATTTTTGAGATTTGATTTTCATCCAAAAGCCAATGTTTGACTTCTCAGCGCATAAATGACCACTTTGCCCTTGTAAATGGCTCTCTTGGAAAGAAATGATAATTCAAGGCTTGGATTTGTTTAAGAGAAAACTTGAGAATCCAGGGTGATTTTCTGACAAATGAGAGGGCAAATTTTTGGGTACAACACTTGGTAACTGCCGATCGGAATGATAAGTCTTCTACTAATAGGCAGGTGATAAGATAATGGGACATAGTCGTACGCTTTAATCCCTAACTTTTGCCTGGACTGTCTTTACAGATTATCAGTCCACCGGGATACCCTTTCTTGCCCAAGCCGCCTATTCAGGTTTTCGACTTGCCAGGTGTACAGATCTTTTTTGTTTTTATCCCCAATTTTTTCCCGAACCCTTTTGGTTCGCCGGGATGCCCTTATTTTTTCCTAAGCTAGTCAACCTAACGGTTCTTTGTTCATGCGTAGTATTTTCCGACTATGTCCACGTTCACCGGGTACGGAGAATTGTCAATGTCCATATTAGTAAGTGTTGCCACACTACCAAAAGATGTTTGTTTGATCGTGCAAGATTCGTTGCTGGGATTCATGCCCAATGCCCCAAGTGTTTCAGATGGAGATCTGCCCCTGGCTATCTGGCACTTTTGGAGAGACTGCCCCAGGTGTGTTTAAACATCAGGTCATGCCCCTTGCTTATGGAAGACCTATTTTTGGAAGTGTCTTTCCCACTGAGGTGATTCTGTCCATTGAGAGGATGTTTGTTCATTGAATATCCATTATGCGGATTTCTCTGCTGTCAAACAATTAGTCATATGCAAACAATTTCATTTAAAGAATACAAAACTTATGTCTGTCTTGAAATTTTTTTTTGAAAATGTGTTTTGTGTAGTAAAGCAAAATTTGTGAGAATGTGATATCAACTCAGGATTTGTAACAAAGCCTACAGGAGTCAGGATACTTTTGTAATAGTATGCTCTCAAACTAACTCATGCTTCAGCTAGGACTTTTAAGGGTTATAACGTGGCCTGATTCACAGTTCAAGAAACAAAGGATAAAGGCTCAAATTTTATTTGTACCAAACCCGCTCTTCGTGATGTTCTTCAGTCCTATGCTCAGTTAATTGCGTGTTTAGATCTCGATTGAGTCTGGAATCTTTGCTCTGATACTCGGTGATGATTCAGAAATTGAACCTTTATTTTGAAAAGGCAGTCATTTTTGTAATCTTCTTTTTTTCGAGGATTTGTAGTAACCTCTTTTTTTTTCGTTATCCCTAATTTTTTCCAGAACTGTTTCTTTTGTGATTACAGTCAGCGGGATGCCCCAATTTTTCTCTTAAGTCTCCTTCATAGGTTTTGACTTAATGGGCTTTTATTTTGAGAGATAATGATTGTCTGTCTTGACGATTATATAGAACCATCACCGTCTTTTGTTTTGGAAGGACGTCTTCGATGCCATTCATTATGTATGAAGTAGAATATTGCGACTGAATGCACATCTAAATTAACTAAGAAACTACCCTACCCCAGGTTATGATTAAGGGTTTTAATTTGTGTGAAAATAAAACTCCTACTTCTTTGGCTCTAAGGGGTTGACTAGGGATTATCTTCCTTATAACTCCACTGTTTAGGATTTGAAACAACGCCTGTACATCGCCAGCGGGGTCTGTTCAAAAGCATACTATAGAGATTTTGGTATCATTTTCGTCATCCTCCCTCTAAACATTCTAAACATTAGTATAAACATTAGTATAAACATTAGTATGAACATGCATGAACGCTAATAAACCATTTACAACGTAAGAATTGAGAGTTTGTAATTAAGAATTTTACCCAACCGGAGCTACTTGGTGCGACTGTTTTGGGCATGGACTGACTTGGCAAGAGGCCTGAGTAGACTCATGGAAGTCTCAGAAATGTGATTTTCCCACTTGTTTAGACTAATAGCACCTGGGAATATAGCTGCGAACTCTTGCAACTTTTAGCAATTTTTTGAGAATTTTGTAGAGCTTTCTTGAAGAGGAATTTCATGTCTTTCAAGCTTGTATGGCTCTATATTTATAGAGGAGAATGAGGAGACAAGAAAGCATGGAAAGAATCTCCCTCATAATGTTGTTTTTTAAGACCATGATCAAAATTTGAAAAAATGCCATATTTGATGATTTCATGCCATTTTCACATGTGGATGAACCTGGACATATTTGAAGGGTTATTGCACGAAATCAATTGACATAAACCAGCATAAAACTTACCCAAAATGGATTCACATCAAAATTTACATTATTTCTATTATTTATTTATTTAATTATGAATTTTAATGAATAAAATATCAAAATCAATAGCATAAATAGTATAGAAATGTATGGGTGGGCTTATAGGTCGCGGACCATGTTAGGAATGAGTTTCAAACTTGAAAAGATAGGCCCATTTGGAAAAAATTCAAGTTTTGTCAATATTTGCTTCATGCATTTTTCCAAAAATTGGCCAACTTTGACAATGCATATCTCTCTCAATGTTAACCCTATGAGGGTGTTCTTGGACTTTTTAGAAAGCTTAGGATGTCCCCTAAAAAACCTCTTTGGTTTCATATCAATTGGATCTTCCATGTTCATGTAAAAAGCTTTGACCCAAAAGTTGTTTTGTTGACTTTTAAAAAGGACCTATAATGTCTGAATTTATATCTTTTCATTTTGGATTCTCTTCAAAATGACCCTTGGATGAGAAATTTCTGATAAATTATGACAAAGTTATGCCTGGTCAAAGTTTGGTTGACTTTTCCTATTGAAACCCTAATTTAGCAACTTTTGAGTTTTGATGAATTAGAAGCATTCCTTGAGGAATCATGATCAACCCTTGATAAAATGATGGATATTGCTTAAAAATGTTGATGTTGACCAAAAATCTTGAAGTTTGACTGTATGTGGGTCACAGTTGACTTTTGCCCTAGTATAGTTGATTTTCAGGTATTTGAGCATTTGATTGAGCAAATTTCTTGTGCAAGGAATGACACTTGGCATGGATGGTCTTTAGAACATATTAGGGCTACTGAAATCATTTAGGAACCTTGGAACTCAAACATCTTGATGAGGAGTGAAACCCTAGTTTGAGGCTCATTGACTTATGAGGAGGAATTGTCTGGTCAATCCTTAGTCAACCTTGAGCAATTGAGGACCTCTAGGAGTATGTTTTGAGTAAAAATGGGAGGGAAAATTTTGGGGTACAACAGCTGCCCCTGTTCAATCTTCTTAAACCCGAGGATGTAGATTGGCTGGTCTGCCTTTCGTGATCTGAAGGTGGAAGATGATTGAAGACTAGAGTGCCCAGAAATTTGCACTCGCATGAAGTAATACCGATCGATAATATCGGGAATGGACTTACAGATGCCATTTGGAAGGCGACAGAAAATCGTCGGAGATGGGCTTAAAGATGCCATCCATAAAAGATATCAGTTGCATAATATATTCCTTTGTAATAATTCATGTACCTGCTGTTGAGGAGGACTTCGTTGGTGAATGTAGATTTATGTTCTGGAGAAATGGAGTCTAGGAGCTTCGGTTGTCCATTACTCTACTGGGGAATTAACTCCTGATTGATGAGACAAAAATGAGTTGTCATCTGGTTGTATCCCAGGCTTCACGGTGACTTACTAGGGAATATGAAATCGACTATATCTGGTCGGGTCCAGGTCTTACAGTGTTGTAAAGTGTTGTCTAGAGATCAAAGAGAAGGAACCTAGATAGTAGGGCTATGAGAAGGAACCTGGATAGTAGGGTTACCTCGAGATGAAAACCTAGATAGTAGGGCTATGAGAAGGAACCTGGGTAGTAGGGTTACTTCGAGATGAAAGCCTGGATAGTAGGGCTATGAGAAGGAACCTAGATAATAGGGTTACTTCGAGATGAAAGCCTGGATAGTAGTGCTATGAGAAGGAACCTGGGTAGTAGGGTTACTTCGAGATGAAAGCCTGGATAGTAGGGCTATGAGAAGGAACCTGGGTAGGGTTGCTTCGTGATGAGTTTGGGTAAAACTGCATCTGGACCAAGAAGGAACCTGGGTAAGGTTGCTTCGTGAGGAGTTTAGGTAAAACTGCATCTGAACCGAGAAGGAACCTGGGTAAGGTTGCTTCGTGAGGAGTTTGGGTAAAACTGCATCTGAACCGAGAAGGAACCTGGGTAAGGTTGCTTCATGAGGAGTTTGGGTAAAACTTCAGAAGAAACCTGGGTAAGGTTACTTCGGGATAAGTCTGTGTAAAACTTCAGAAGGAACCTGGGTAAGGTTACTTCGGGATAAGTTCGTGTAAAACTTCGGAAGGAACCTGGGAAAGGTTACTTCAGGACAAGTTCGTGTAAAACTTTAGAAGGAACCTGGGTAAGGTTACTTCGGGATAAGTCCGTGTAGGGCTATGGGAAGGAACCTGGATTGTAAGGTTACTTCGTGATGAGTTCGTGTGAAACTTTATTTGGAAATGTATGAGAAGGGTCCCGTGTGATACTTTTTTCAAGATAAGCCCGTGTGAAGCTGTATTTAGGAGAAACCCGTGTAAGATTGCTTTGTGACGAACCCGTGTAAAGCTGTATTTAGGAGAAACCCGTGTAAGATTGCTTCGTGACGAACCCGTGTAAAGCTGCATTTGGTCGCGCAGATAATTACTCTGTTTAGTTTCAGGAGCTAATCTTGGACCTGTTGGAAATTATTGATGATAACCATCTTTCCTGAAAAGGTACATGATTAATTATATGTGATGCATGAAATGCATTGTATGATGATATTCTCAAAATAAATCAGATTATGTTGTATGCAATATGTGTGCGCATATCATGATGTATGAACATGAAATGATATTGTGACATATCCAAGTCTGGGAAAATAAATCCCTGACCGCTGCTGGAGAGTACTGGAAATTGACTTCCTGACTGTCGTAGAAAAAGTGGTTCTTCTACTTCCGTTGGGGATGGAGAACGGAGATGACTGTGTTGTGGATTTTCTCCCGTTTGTGAATATTCAGCCGAGGAGAGACTCTGCTTGGGAATAACTCTGCGAGGGAATATCTATGTTTGAGGGAGGAGATACTTTGCTGGAAGATTTTGCCGACTTGGAGAAATAAACTCCGTTGGGGGATGAACTTCCGTCACTGGAGGAATAAGCTCTGTTGGGGATTAAGCTTCTGTATTCAGAGAAATAAACTCTGCTTGGGAGACGACTTTATGAACCGCTTGCGATTATAAAATTTGGCTGGGGAATATAGACGTCGGATCTCTGAAGGAGCTTTGTTGGGGAAAATAGCTCATGTTTGGGGAAGCTGGTGTCAAAGCTTTAGTTGCCTCTACTATGTGGGGAGTTGTCACTGTCCATAGTGTTATGTTGTAGTACTGTCAAAAAATTTTTCTTGATGGCACATGATTCGTTGCTGGAATTCGTGCGTAATTCCCCAACTGATTTAGATGGAGATCTACCCCTGGTTATTTGTCACCTTTGGGGAGACTACCCCAGGTGTGTTTAGACATCATGCCCCTTGCTTATGGAAGACCTGTTATTGGAAGTGTCTTTCCCGGTGAGGTGATTCTGTCCATTGAGAGGATGTTTGTTCATTGAATATCCATTGTGCAGATTTCTCTGCTGTCAAACAATTAGTCATATGCAAACAATGTCATTTAAAGAATGCAAAACTCATGTCTGTCTTGAAAAAATTTTTTTGAAAATGTGTTTTTTGTAGTAAAACAAAGTTTTCAAGAATGTGATATCAACTCAGGATTTGTAACAAGTCCTACAGGAGTCAGGATACCTTTGTAACAGTATGCTCTCAAACTAACCCATCCTCAAAATTTATTTATACCCACCCGTTCTTCGTGATTTCCTTCAGTCCTATGCTTAGTTAATTGTGCGTTTAGATTCCTAGTTGAGTCCTGGAGTACTGTCCTTAATGTTTCGGTGATGGTTCGGATACTATAACTTTATTTTGAATAGGCAGTCATTTTTATAATCTTCTTTCTGTTTAGGATTTGTAGGACCTCTTTCCTTTTTAATTTTATTATCCCTTCTTTTGCCTGAACTGTTTCTTTTTGTGATTACAGTCAGCGGGATGCCCCAGTTTTTCTTAGGTCCCTTTCATGGGTTTTGACTTAACGGGATTTTATTGAGAGATAATGACTGCCTGCTTTAATGATTATGCGGAACCATCACCATCTTCTGATTTGGAAGGACGTCTTCGAGGCCATTCATTATGTGCGAAGCGGAAGATTGAGACTGAATGCGCCTCTGAATTAACTGAGAAAATTACCCTGCCCCCGGTTATGATTAAGGGTTTTAATTTGTGTGAAAATAAAAACACCTACTTCTTTAGCTCGAAGAGGTTGACTAGGGATTATCTTCCTTATAACTCCACTATTTAGGATTTGAAACAACGTTTGTACATCGTCAGCAGGGTCTGTTCAAAAGCATATTGTAGAGATTGTGGTATCATTTTGTCATCCTCCCTATAAGGCTTAGAGCTTTTAATCGAGAGTTGAATATCATGAAAAGGAAGTATAAAGCAGTTTAAGCATAATGAAAACAAATTAATTCAGGACAAAGATGTGTAATGTATTAATGAAATAACAAAGTTTTGACATGAAAATAATTGTTCGAATAAACAAAGAAAATACAAATTGAGAATTCAAAGGAACAAAAATGCTTTCAATCTTAGCCATGATTTGGCATGGGAGCAGTGATCATGTTGGGAGTCTCAGGAGGGTCGAATTCAATCTCCTTGGCGTCAATCATATTCTGAATCTTGTATTTTAGCGCCCAACAATCGTTAGTATCGTGCCTCGGGCTTCCAGAATGATAAGCACACCTTGCATCCGGATTGTAGTTAGGAGAGGAAGTCTTAGGGTTTGGATGAGGGTCTATCACCATAATCAGATTCATATTCAACATGTGTTGTAATGCTTGTGACAATGGTGTGTTGATATGGGTGAACTGCCTTTGAGGTCTTTCTACCCTTGGCTTATTTTTCCGTTGTTGTGGTCGTTATGCGCATGCCGAATTAGAGACCAGCACTGCCCCTACAGATTAGTGGTAGTTTGCCTTATTACGCCTCTTCTGGTCATGCAAAGCATTGGCTTCCCTCTTACCACCAAATGGCTTCTTCTCAGCACTAGAAGATGCAGCCATCGGGATCTTCCCGCTCCTTTTACCATTTTCGATCCTCTCTCCTGTCAGAACCATCTCTGTGAACCCGGATGAGGAACTCCCAATTAGCAAATTCAAGAATGGTCTTGTCAGAGTGCACATGAACATGTCTACCATTTCACGATCATTCATAGGAGGTTGTACTCTTCCAGCTAGATCCCTCCACTTTTGTGCATATTCCTTGAACCCTTCTTTCGAGCCCATGGACATATTATGCAGTTGCACTCAAGTTGGTGTCAGGTCAGCATTGTATTAGTACTGCTTGTAGAAAGTAGTAGCCAAGTCTTCCCAGGTATGGATGTTGGTTCCTTCCAACTGATAGAACCAATCCAATTGAGTGACGGCCAAACTTTCTTGGAAGAAATGGACCCATAACTTTCGATCATAAGTGTGAGGCTGGATCTTCCTTACATAGGAACGAATATGAAGCTTGGGACAAGACACCCCCATCATATTTTGCAAATAGCGGAGCCTTGAACTTTGGTGGAATAACAACCCCAGATACCAAACCTAACTCTTCAAAATCCAGCCCTAGTATTCTTTGGATCTCCATTGCGCTCATACGATCCTCTAGTTGTTTATATTTATCCTCGGCCAGAGGATACTATTCATCATTGTAATGAGTGTCATTATCAGAAACCTCTGGGATAGGGTCCTCCTCCCTTGTCTCTCCCTCTTGATTCTCCCCTTCTTTGGACGAGAAGGTCAGAGCAACCGGTTGCTTCAACGGTCCCTTGAATCTTCTGCCCAGATTCAGGACACCAGCGATCTTCTTCTTCTTATTCTTCTTCTTCTTTTTCTCTTTCAGAATAAGGGCCTTCAGATATTCCTGCCATTTAGCCAAGGCTACGAACATTTTCTAAAATTGGGCATTTTGTGCCTGGAGGTCCTTGATACTTTGTTCAGAAGATATTTTTGCTGAAATAAACAGCGCATAAGATGAGAAACGTGTTATGAAACCTGTTTATGCAATGTCATGGATGATATGCGTATGCAATGATTTCAAGGACTCTTAAAGGCTCAAATTTTATTAACCAAAAGAAACACACGTTAATTGTATTAATAAGTTTGAATTGTTACAAAGAGTGTCTTTTAGGTTTACAATCAAACAAAACAAAACTTAAAGCAAAAAGAAAGTTAGGTTTCCCATGAGCGCATCCTCTTTGGTGCAATGTAGGCGTTTATATTCCTATCTTTATGAAGTAACCTAGTGAGTTCCAGGACCTTCTTCTCACTGGCGTAGAATTAGGTTTCGAAGGCATCTCGTTCCTCTTTGAGTTGGATCCAGGATTTTTGTAACTCCTCATGATCAGTTGGCATGTCAGGATGAAGAACAAGATAAGAAGTGTCTCCTTCAGCAACCGGTTCCATAATCATAGGTAGGATGGTGGGGTAAGGCATCCTAAGACTTTGGGCACGGGCTCGTACCCATTTGAGATAAGGCTCAAGGGGGATGGAATTCTTGTGCCCCAGTGTCTTGCTATCAACTTTGTGTACCATGCCCCAAGCTCGCATGAACCTTTTACGGTAACCCTGAGCATCATTCTCGTAGTCGAAGACGATTCCTTGGATAAGTGTATCATGAGGACCATCCCTTCTCGCATATCCAAACTATCGCAGTGCCAAGCAAGGATTGTAAGTGATTCCTCCTCTAATGCCTAAGAGAGGGGCATTAGGGAATTCTCCGCATCAATCAATGATGGTAACATTCTCCGAGGATCAAGGACACCAATGAATACTTAAATGTGTAAGAGTCATTAGCCTATGAGACCATGTCGAACCCTGTTCATTCTTCAAGAGGGATCGGGGTAGGTGTGAAATGAACCACCTAGCCAAAAGAGGAGTGCAACACAGAAGGGTCCCTCTTCTCTTTATAGTGCGAGTATGCAGAGAATGTAGGATATCTCTAAGCAGAGTAGGTATCAGATTACGTGACAAGAAAACCTTAATCGCATTCACGTCTATGAGTTGGTCCAGATTAGGGAACAGTACCGAACCATAGATGAGAATGGCTAACACCTCTTCAAAAGCTTATAAGTCCAGGGTATCCCAAAAATGATGAGCTTTCTCAAACAAGAACTTAGCCAAAAAAGCCTTGACACCTCTCTTGGTTTCCCAATTTTCTACTACGCCAGACCACTGTAAGGACAGAGCTTTAACAATATCTCCAGGTTTATGGTCTCTTTACATACCATTGAAAGGTACCTTGTTAAGGATAGGCACCCTCAGTAACTGAGAAAACTCCTCCATAGTAGGCACTAGCTGGTAATCCGGAAAAGTGAAGCAGTGATGTAGAGGGTCGAAGAACTGAAAGAGCACTTTTAACATTTCTTCATCAGGATTTGAGGTGACCAAGCTGAGAAGTCGACCATGTATTTCAGTGAAGGGAGAACTTTCAGGAACCCTTGATACCAATTCCTTAAGTTGAGGAGGTACCTTTACCAGACTGACTTGGATAGTGAATTTGCAGGCGAGGGCCATGTCCTACAAAACAAGACAAAAGTAAACCCTAAGAATCCTTGAAATGGTTAGTATGATATGCTATGTTATGATGTCATGATTATGCTCAGATATAGCATATGTAACAAACACAAACAAATCACACAGAGACCTTAGGTGTAAGGCTTGCATGGATTTTAAGGTATACCCTCTTAAAGTTGGGTTGGTTTAACCTGTCCTAAATTTGGTAACCGGGTTCTAAGGGATCTCAACATCACTGATCTTTCCCCCAATTTTCGTTCCGATAGACAATTGACTTGCCAGCAAACAAAACTCAAGGTTCAAACCTCAATGAGTGTAGCATCGAGTATCAACCTACTTTGGGTTTATACCAAAGACGACTATCTCACTACGTCCTAAAAGCCAAGTTGGTCAATTAAGGGGCTAAGGTCAGTTGATGCTTTATGATACCACGCAGCGGTCCCGTATTCTCCTTGATTACTCAAGGGCTACTGGTACACACCAAAGCATCGCATCAACGTAGCTACTGTTTCAACCGTGTCAGTATACCCGACACAACTCCCTCACAGTTTATTGCTACTTACCTAAAAGGAATTCTCCGATCCGAGTTTAGGATCCAAACAACCCAAACAGATACCCTTAAAAATAAATCAGACAAGACAAACCAAAGAAGCAATTAAGAATGACCTAAATCCTAAGGTGAACCCTACTTTATTATAACTCCCCAACAGAGTCGCCAGTTCTATGATACGGTGGCAGAACTGACTATTTAATTACTACTAGTTTTTGCATTTTTTATTCACAAATGTGTGGTAAGCAAGAGTCGTCACCGTCTTGTATTTTATCCAACAAAGGAAAATGGAAAAAGAACAGAAAAATAATTTTTCGAGATGTTTCTGAGTACGGGGGGTAGATTATAGAAAGGGAAGGTGTTAGCACCCTTTTTATCTGTGGTTTTCCACGGGCTCTTAGGTACTTGCTCATTTTTAAATTGCTTTTGTGCTTGTGTTTTGAAAAGTTTTTGTTTATGTCGCGGTAACTCTTGTATTTGTCCAAAAGAGTGTGACGAAGTTGTTTTTGAAAATTGTTTTGAAAGTGTTTATGAAAAACATTGGTTTTTGAGCAAGTACCTAACAGTGTCTACCTACTCGAAAAAGGATATTCATTTTATCGTTTCATTTAGAGAGCACTATCCTACTATTAAGGAGTGGGTAGCCCTATCGTTGGATGTTAAGGGACTATCAAAAGGGACGTTTTTACGGTTATAAAAGCAATGGTTAGGAAACTTTAGTAATTACCCTAAAGTCCTAAAGATCTTTCTGAGGCAACATTCAAATGGGTCATTTTGATCTTTTTGGACTGGAGGGTGACCACTAAAACTCCCTATGCTTTATGACCGTTTACCGAAGTCAATCGAAGTGGTGATACCCTAGGGGTGCGTATGTGCGAGTGTATTTGATTTCAGATATATTAGTCTTTGTGTTTAGTTTTCTAGCGATTGGTTTTATCTTGTTCATGCAATCCTATTAGCCATACATCTAACAGTTAATATATGTACAAAAATATAAAGTGCGGAAACGTAAGTTCCTACGCTATTACATGGCTTCGGGGAGAGGGATTTAATTACAAGTCCAAAACTAGAAGAAATATAAAGGAAAACAATAAAAATGCCTTATAGTTTGGCTACATTGATATGTAAAGGAATATAAAAGTGCGAAAGAAGAAAATGCGCGCGAAAAATTAAATACGGGAATTAAAGTTTAAATTCTAAGAAAACTTAATTAATGAAAGAAAATATTTTTTGTTATTTTTTTTATTTTTTAGGAAAAAACATTAAGTTAAAAATGAAAGGAAATTAAATCTAAATAACCTAATATTTTTGTATTTTTATTTGAGAAAAAATAATTAACTTGCAATTTAAACCTAATTTCTAGCTAATTTTAATTATGAAAATAAACCAAATTATCCTAATTAAACTAATCTATTTTCAAAATTAATTTTAATAAATAAGGAATAAAAAACTAATTCTACATTTTTTTGTGATTTCTTGATTTTATGATGTTTATGATTTTTTAATAAAAGGAAAATAATTGAAATAAAAGAAAATAAATAAAGAAAAAAATAAAAATGGGCTACGCTGCAAAAATGAAAATGACGGGTGAGAAAGAAGCATAATTAAAAGCCCAAACTGGACAAAGCCCGGTTCTACGCTGGATCCAGTGTGGATAACGTCTTGGGGTGCACCACGGGAACGCGACTTTGAGGCTTTAGATCTGGCATTTTTAGATTCCTGCGTCAAAACTTAAAAGCAATGGTTCTAAAACATTCTAAATATTAGTATGAACATGCATGAACGCTTATAAACCGTTTACAACGTAAGAATTGAGAGTTTGTAATTAAGAATTTTTACCCAACCGGAGCTACTTGGTGCGGCTATTTTGGGCGTAGAATGGCTTGGCAAGAGGCCTGAGTAGACTCATGGAAGTCTTAGAAATGTGATTTGTCCACTTGTTTGGACTAATAGCACCTGGGAATATAGCTACGAACTCTTGCAACTTTTAGCATTTTTTTTGAGAATTTTGTAGAGCTTTCTTGAATAGAAATTTCGTGTCTTTCAAGCTTGTATGGCTCTATATTTATAGAGGAGAATGAGGAGACAAGAAAACATGGAAAGAATCTCCCTCATAATGTTGTGTTTTAAGACCATCATCAAAATTTGAAAAAATGCCATATTTGATGATTTCATGCCATTTTCACATGTGGATGAACCTGGACATATTTGAAGGGTTATTGCACGAAATCAATTGACATAAACCAGCATAAAACTTGCCCAAAATGGATTCACATCAAAATTTACATTATTCTATTATTTATTTATTTAATTCTGAATTTTAATGAATAAAATATCAAAATAAATAGCATAAATAGTAGAAAAATGTATGGGTGGGCTTAGAGTTCGTGTACCGTGTTAGGAATGAGTTTCAAACTTGAAAAAATAGGCCCATTTGGAAAAAAATCCAAGTTTGGTCAATATTTGCTTCATGCATTTTTCCAAAAATTGGCCAACTTTGACAATGCATATCTCTCTCAATTTTAACCCTATGAGGGTGTTCTTAGACTTTTTAAAAATCTTAGGATGTTCCCTAAGCAAACTATTTGGTTTCATCTCAATTGGATCTTCCATGTTCATGTAAGAAGCTTTGACCCAAAAGGTGTTTTTGTTGACTTTTGAAAAGGACCTATAATGTCTGAATTTATATCTTTTAATGAGTGCATTTCTTGAACTTGAGGGTTGAAGATGAGTTGTAGGAGTTGGATTCTATTCAAAATGATCCTTAGATGAGAAATTTATGATAAAGTATGAGAAAGTTATGCCTGGTCAAAGTTTGGTTGACTTTTCCTATAGAAACTCTAATTTAGCAACTTTTGAGTTTTGATGAATTAGAAGCATTCATTGAGGAATCGTGATCAACCCTTGATAAAATGATGGATATTGCTTAAAAATGTTGATGCTGACCAAAAATATTGAAGTTTGACTGTATGTGGGTCACAGGTGACTTTTGCCCTAGTATAGTTGATTTTCAAGTATTTGAGCAGTTGACTGAGCAAACTTCTTGTGCAAGGCATGAAACTTGGCATGGATGATCTTGAGAACATATTAGGGAAATGGAAATCATTTAGGACCCTCGGAACTCAAACATATTTATGAGGAGTGAAACCCTAGTTTGAGGCTCATTGTCTTAGGAGGAGGATTTGTCTGGTCAATCCTTAGTCAACCTTGAGCAATTGAGGATATCTAGGAGTATGTTTTGAGTAAAAATGGGAGGAAAAATTTTGGGGTACACCAGAAACATCTTCACAAAAACCAGGGATCCAAAACCCTAGCATCTTACCAAACAATAAGGGAATAAACCCTTTTTCAGGCTCTGATGAATTCAAGTGAGAATCAGCCTTGTAACTTGATGAGAAAGAAATCCATGACAACTCAGAACTTCATTCCACAATCCACCGCTCAAGACCCATATGAACCTGTCCTTAACCTGATGAGAGAACTTCAAAACAAAATTAGATATAAAGAGGGCACAACCCTAATACTCAAACCAAGGCGCTTGATTCTATGAGATGCGGGATATGTAAATAACTTAGTAAAAATGATGCAAATGGGATGCAAAGTTCAAATCCAGACAAAAGTAAAAAAAAGGTAGGGAAAATTTAGGGTACGAAAACACCTTCTTCTGAAAATTTAGACATCAAAGAATCACCTTTGGAGCACATATCCTCATTTGAAGAAAAGAATTCATTCGCAGAACCATATTCATCGTCTGATTCATCCTCAGCCAAGCAAACCTCGATCATATTAACCTTATGGTAATCATCTCTTTAGCCTGACACCTTGATTGTTCCATTATCCAACAACAACTGAATACCTCTTCTTACAATGGAACATCCTTGGGAATCCCTGCAGCAAACTCGGAAAGATCCATAGTGGTGCTCTGCCTGACCAACCATGTGGCAGAAAGTAGCATGCAATTGCACGAGATCATCATTCATATGGTCCACGTCAAAGATCCTGAACTCTCCAGGACATCCAAAGACCATGTTCACTTCCTCCTCATATTCTTCCCTAGGCCTGATTATATTGATGAGGCCCTCGTCCATCATCTCCTGCAAATCAGCCTTTATCTTATCGCAACCTTGTATATTAGTGCTACAAATATCACAACCAGCATGATCATGAGTATAGTAACTAAACTCGCAGAGGTCTGCATGCATCTTTACCAAGTCTCCTATGAACAAGTGGATATCATAAATCTGGAAGTCCCCTGGACAACCAACAACCATGTTGGCAACATCCATTCCTCCATGCTTTGGCAGAGGATTATCTTTTACATTAGGACTGACATCTTTAAAGGACAAAAGGCCAGATCTAACCATTTTTTGTATCTCGGATTTTAGAGGATAACCGTTTTCCACATTATGCCCTGGTGCATCCTGATGGAAAGCGCACGTCTGATCTGCCTTATAGTACCAAGGCAAAGGGGATGGTATAGCAGGGGGTGGCCTAGTCTAGACCAACTTTTTCTGGATCAATGCTAGGAGTAGCTCTGCATAATTCATAGAGATGGCGTCAAAAGGTTCTCTTCTTTGATTTTTCCCTTGACTTCCTTAAGGGGTTGGTTTTTGATAAGCGACTGTAGTTAGAGTAACATTTACAACCGGAGTTACCGAGGTAACCTATTGATGGTGCTGGTGACTTCTTCTAGGAAGATTAACCCGTCTTTCTTGAATAACAGTGTTTGTTTCTCCTTATTTCTTCTTAACAAATCCAAATGATGGTTTTTTCGTATTGCCGAAATTTTCACTCTTTGTCAGACGACCTTCTCTTATAGCTTCTTCTAAATGGACGCCCATTCCCACCATTTCGGTAAAATCACTGGGTTCACTCGCCACCATTCTTTCATAATAGGATGCACCTAGTGTCTTCAGAAAAATATTTGTCATCTCTTTTTCTTCCATTGAAGTAATCACTTGGGCGGCTACTTCACGCCATCTTTGTGAATATTCTTTAAATGAATCCTTGTCTTTCTGGACCATGGCCCTGAGTTGATCATGGTCAGGTGCCATGTCCATATTGTATTTTTATTGTCAAATAAACGCTTCACCCAAGTCGTTGAAAGAATGAATATTGGCATTGTCCAGGCTCATGTACCATTTCAACACTGCACCGGTCAAACTATCTTGAAAGAAATGAATTAACAGACGTTGATCATCTGTATGGGTAAACATTCTCCTTACATATATCACTAAGTGAGCACGAACTCCATCACTTTGAACTTTGCAGGTATCTTCACATTTGGCACCAAACACATATCATTCACATTCTACCCAAAAAGCTCTTTTCCTCTTAGGCCTTCAACTCTTTCTGCATCTTATCAAACAGGTCTTGAAAATCGTCCATTCGATCATAGAAACCCAAGCTTTCACTTGGTGGAGGAATAGGGTGATACACTTCATCATTAGCAAATGGGATCACATTCACTGAGGAAGTGCAACATAGTGAATCTCATTTCTAGCAGCAGGGGTAACATGTACCATAGAAGGTGCAGGAGAAACAACAGTCTGAACAAGTGGAGAAACTTGAGCATCTTGATTATAAACTTCTGGCATAAAGTTATCTTGCATTCCCTAAGGGTATCCCGGAGGCATACGATTCTGAACAATAACAGGTGGAGTAGTAGAAACAGGAACAGTTGGAGCTTCAGTAGCAACCATTGTCTGTTGAGGCTGAGCAATTGGTGGCTGATTCTAAACAGCCACCAAAGATTCCATTAGAGCAGTGAGATTGGCCATATCGACCTTCAGAGCAGAAACTTCCTCGTGCAACTCGCGATTTTCTTGTTCTAGATTATCCATCTTCCTTATGAGATTAGCTCCAGTATTGTACTGATGAGACCGCTTACTGAACGAAGTAAAGAAGCTCAGTAAGACACCTGGATATGTACAAAAAGTGCAAGAAGTATATGAAATATGATGCATGATATGCAATGCACATGCTTTATTTTATTATTAACATTTCAAGGGACTCAGAGATTTATAGACAATTTGCAAATATCAAAGTAATAACACATTTGAAATACTAAAAATATCATTATAATAACTTCAAAGAGGGTTACAACTTTTAGTACAAGTTTCAATAATCCCAAGTACAAGATGAAAATAAAGTCTAAAACCCTATAAAAGCAAAGCTGGTGGAGATCACACTGACGCTTCCCTGTAAGTCTGGAAATCTGAGTCTTGAACCTTTGGTTTTCTTCCGTATATCTGGTGGCGACCTCCTTCCAATCATCAGAGTCAAGAAGTGAACAATTAGGTCCTGATTGAGGCTTAAAGTAAAATAAATCCTCCTGCCTTTCCATCACCTCTACAGCATGACTCTCAAGAATCTCAATCAAGTCGTCTTTCTCCTTTAGGTCTGCTTGGTAGGATACCTCTAAAGTCTGGCATTTATTCTTCCAAGCATCCTTTTCTTGCTGAATCCTGACTAAAGCAAGCTGAAGTTCTTCCATGTCATCTAATAGGGGAGGAGTAGTCTTTACAAACATGTCAGGCATGAGTGCTTCATAGGAATACGACATCTTCAACTGGATGGCTCTTGCTTGTACCCACTGAAGATAAGGCTCCAAAGAAACAGCCCCTCTAGGTCCCAAATCCTTCCTACTCTTCCTGTGAATGTGATGCCATGCCTTTGTAATCTCCTTTTTACCTTCCTTATGAACATCTCCCTCTTTTAGGAAGAAACTACTCAAATAAATACTATTTGGCTTATCGCTCATCAGATATCCAAGTTGTCGTCGTGCAAGAACAAGGTTGTAATTAATTCCTCCCTTTGTACCAAGAAGAGGTACATTGGGGAAACTACCACAATTGTCGATAATCTCTACATCATAGTATGCCTGATGATACCAAACAATATCTGAATGAGTGAGGGGTATAATCTTTGGAGCCCAACGAGGTTCCTTTCTGAAATCCCAGAAAGCATCAGATCTAGGTAAGTGAGAAATAAACCACTGATATAACAAAGGTGTGCAGCAAATGATCATCCCTCCATGATAAGAATCTCGAAGATGAATGGAGTAATAAGCATCACCCAATAATGTAGGGACTGGGTTTCCAATCATAAATATCCTGATGGCATTGATATCCACAAATTTGTCGATATTGGGAAATAAAAACAATTCATAAGCAAGTAGAGTAAAGATGGCCTCAAAAGCAACCATACTCTTCATCCTAGCGAAGTAGCAAGCTTTCTCCAATAAGAACTGAGCTGGTAATCCTCTAATACCTCCTTTGGTATTCATGTGGGCTTCAACCTCAGACTTTCCCATATGGATCAAAGTAGCAATCTCATGAGATTTTGGCTCACCCTCCAAACTAGTAAAAGGAACATGATTAGTAATAGGTAAACCCAGCAGATAAGAATACTCCTCTAATGTAGGCATCAACTGATAATCATGGAAAGTAAAGTATCAATACATCGGAACATAGAATGGGACCAAAGTTCATAGAATACCCTTCTTCATCCTGAGCTTCATAAGATAAATGATGGACCCATACTTCCTCCAAAAATCTGTAGGACTCTCGATCTCGGGAATCTGACTCATTAACTTATCTATCTTGGGATCTTTGAAACTGTATTTCCCGGTCTTTCTTTTTTCAGAATCCATAGTCAAAAAGTACCTGAGATATTCACAAAGAGTCAACTTTTAAGTCCCTTGAAACAAAATGTATTAAGAAGATGCTCATGGGTGCATGTATGTATGATGCAACAATCACATACAAGATCACAAACATAGGGTTTATAGGTTCAACGTCACGAGCATGAGGTTGAAGGTACTGAAGGAAAATTGCGATCAAAAGCGCAGCGGAATTTAAAATTTTCCTTTAGCGATCCTTACGAATGAGCATGGTCAGTGATAGAAATATTTACCTCTTGTGGCGATTCAGACCTTTGATGTTGTGATCACGAGCGTTGATGAAGAACAACGCCTCTACTCAGTCCACACGAACAGATCGCTTCCGATCACAGTGCTAGCTGATCACGAACGGAAACCTTGAGTGAGAGAGAGAATCAAAAACAAAATTGCATCAAGTGTAATTGCTTCATCACAAGGGATCTATTTATAGAATCACTCGTGTTGGCTACAAGCTAAAAGCCCAATTAAGGCTATAAGCTAAAAGCCCAATTAAGCTTATGGACATCATACCTTATGATGTACCATATATCACTTATCCACGTGGTACCTTACCACTTTCCGTATTACATTTAAGTGCACCGTACCTTACGGTGTTCCTTATTTATTCTATCTCTCATCAACCTGTCCTTATGTGTGTGACCCTGTAGGTTTTCGCAACATTGGCAATTATATTAAATCACACATTTAATATAATAAATAGTGAGCGGTATCTAGCAACACATCACTGTTACCCAAGTCACGAAAATGTCATGTGATCTGACCAAACCTTTTCTGTGATAATATTTGTGTTGTACAATTACCCTTTTGCCCTCATGTCTATATTGAACACAAGGCATACACTGTGTCACCCTTGTCCAGTTCAATATTGGGACCTTAGACATTTATCCTTTTATGCAGGATGAGCAAATTCCATCTAGGTCACTCATGTCCCTTAGCATGCTTTGTGAAGTACCCATCAACCGTCTTTATAGTCATCCAGTTACGGATGACGTTTGATCAGCAATAAAGTACTTGACTCTACATCTAGGGTCCATAGTGGTTTCAGGTCGAAGGGTGGTATACACCATTATCATCATGAGAATAACTTATGACACTTTGCATAACATTATATGTAGTATTCTCATAGCGGGTCAATCCAGTATAAATATTACTCCTAATATTCATACCTATGTCAAGACTTGATAACTCCTTATCTATAATCCATGAGATGTGATCATCAATCTATCTTCATAATAATCTTAATGCTTTAATGTTATCCCACTTCACATTAAAGCTTGACTACGGATACTTTAAGAATAGTGTCTTATGTTTAATGGGATCTCATGATTAAGTCACACTTAACATTTCATTAAACAAGTAAACCATTCTAGGGACTTTATTATTTTGGAAAGCAAACATAATAAAGAAATTCCTTTTATTATTAATAAATAATTCGATACAAGTACCAAAAGTATTGGCCTCTAGGGCTTACACTAACAATCTCCCACTAGCACTAGAGCCAATCAGGCATACCCCTAATACCCATAGATCTAGTATGTCCATCATGCTTCAGCTGCGCAAGAGGCTTTGTTAATGGGTCAGCAACATTGTCAAGTGTAGGTACTCTGCATATTTTCACATCTCCCCGATCGATTATCTCTCGAATGAGATGATAACGCCTAAGTATGTGTTTGGATCGTTGGTGAGATCTAGGCTCCTTAACTTGTGCGATAGCACCATTGTTATCACAATAGAGATCAATGGGATCCACAATGCTATGGACTATGCCAAGTTCACTAATGAACTTCTTGATCCAAACAGCTTCCTTTGCTGCAGTTGAGGCAGCAATATACTCAGCCTCGGTTGTAGAATCAGCAACTGTATCTTGCTTTGAACTTTTCCAGCTCACAGCGCCACCATTTAAACAAAACACATAACCAGATTGTGATCTAAAGTCATCCTTATCTGTCTGGAAGCTAGCATTGGTGTATCCAATTACAGCAAGCTCTTCATGACCTCCATATATCAAGAATGAGTCCTTAGTCCTTCTCAAGTACTTAAGGATATTCTTGACAGCTACCCAATGAGCATCACCGGGATTAGACTAGTACCTACTCGTTGCACTTAAAGAATACGAGACATCTGGTCGAGTACATAGCATGGCATACATGATAGATCCTATTGTAGATGCATATGGAATCTTATCCATGCGATCCCTTTCTTCCTTACTTGAAGGGGATTGTGTTTTTGACAGACACATGCCATGTTGCATAGGTATGAATCCTTTCTTGGAATCATGCATATTAAAGCGTCTCAACACTTTTTCTATGTATGTACTCTGACTTAGGCCAAGCAGTTTTTGTGACCTATCTCTATAGATCCTGATTCGTAATATATAGGCTGCTTCACCTAGGTCCTTCATTGAAAAGCATTTCCCTAACCAAGTCTTCACTTGTTGCAAGGTAGGGACATCATTTCCAATGAGTAATATGCCATCTACATATAATACCAGGAATACAATCATGCTCCCACTAACCTTCTTGTAGACACAATGCTCATCTTCATTCTTGATGAATCCATATTGTTTTACTGTTTCATCAAAACGAAGATTCCAGCTTCTGGAAGCTTGCTTCAATCCATAAATTGATCGCTGTAACTTACATATCTTTTGGGCTTCTTCTGGTATGTCAAATCCTTCAGGTTGTGTCATGTACACATCCTCAAGAAGATTCCCATTAAGGAAAGCAGTTTTGACATCCATCTGCCATATTTCATAATCATGATAGGCAACGATAGCAAGTAAAATCCGAACAGATTTAAGCATTGCAACTGGTGAAAAGGTTTCATCATAGTCAACCCCATGAATTTGTTTATAGCCTTTTGCAACCAGTCTTGCCTTATAGGTATGTACCTTACCATCCATGTCAGTCTTCCTTTTGAATACCCACTTGCATCCTATAGGGTTAACTCCTATAGGAGGCTCTACCAAGGTCCAAACCTGGTTTGTGTACATGGAATCCATTTCAGACTTCATGGCTTCTAGCCACTTCTCGGACTCAGGACCAGTTATGGCCTCTTGGTAGGTCACAGGCTCATCTTGATCCATGAGTAATACATCACCCTGATCACTTATGAGATATCCATATCTCTCAGGTTGTTGACGTATCCTGCTTGACCTACGCTGGTCTTGTTCTACTTGAGCAGGTTTCTCTTCCACAACTACTTGTGTTTCCTGCTCTAATTCCTCCATAGGTGTATCAATGTTTTGTGGTTCTTGAATTTCTTCAAGCTCTATTTTCCTCCCACTGATTCTTTTGGAAATAAAATCCTTTTCTAGAAAAACTCCAGTTCGAGCGACAAACACTTTGCCCTCAGAAGGATTGTAGAAGTAATACCCTCTTGTTTCTTTAGGATACCCCACAAATAAGCATTTGTCAGATTTGGGCTCAAGCTTAGTTGAAATTTGTTGTTTCACATAAACTTCGCAACCCCAAATCTTCATTTAAGACATATGTGGTTTCTTACCACTCCATATCTCATATGGTGTCTTCTCAACCTTTTTGGATGGAACCCGGTTAAGTGTGTAAGCTGCAGTCAATAGCGCATGTCCCCAAAAGGAGTTCGGAAGATCAGCGTGACTCATCATGGATCGGACCATGTCTAACAAGGTTCAATTTCTTCTCTCAGATACACCATTCCATTGTGGTGTTCCGGGAGGAGTAAGTTGGGATAAAATCCCACATTCCTTTAGATGGTCATCAAACTCTAGGCTTAAATATTCACCGCCTCGATCTGATCGAAGAACTTTAATATTCTTACCTAGTTGGTTTTGTACTTCATTCTTGAATTCCTTGAATTTTTCAAAGGTTTCAGATTTGTGTTTCATTAAATACACATAACCATATCTACTGAAATCATCAGTAAATGTGATGAAGTATTGAAAACCTCCTCTGGCTGGTATGTTCAGTGGTCCACATACATCAGTATGTATGAGGGCCAAAAGATCATTAGCCCTTTCACCTTTTCCTGTGAATGGGGACTTTGTCATCTTTCCAATTAAACAAGATCTGCATGTCTCATATGATTCATAATCAAAAGAGTCCAAGAGTCCATCTTTATGGAGTTTGGAAATGCGTTTCTCATTTATGTGGCCTAAGCGACAGTGCCAAAGGTAGCTTGGATTTAACTCATTAGGTTTAATCCGTTTAGTATTAATGTTATAAATTGGCATTTCAAGATCAAGGACATATAGCCCATTGTTCATTTGTGCATAAGCATAGAATATATCATTCAAATAAATAGAGCAACAATTGTTCTTTATTATAAATGAAAAACCAAACTTGTCCAAACAAGAAACGGAAATAATATTCCTACTAATTGCAGGTACATAATAACAGTTCTCTAACTGAATTATTAAACCACTAGGTAAAGTCAAAACATAAGTTCCTACGGCTAAAGCAGCAACCTTTGCTCCATTTCTAACTCGTAGGTCAACTTCACCTTTTGCCAAATCTCTACTCCTTTTTAGCCCCTGCACATTAGTACAAATGTGAGAACCGCATCCAGTATCTAATACCCATGATGCAGAAGTAGATAAATTAATTTCAATAACAAAAATACCTGAATTTGAAGTCCCTACTCCATTGTTCTTATCTTCCAGGTACTTTGGGCAGTTTCTCTTCCAATGTCCGGTCTTACCGCAATGGAAGCAAGTGCCCTCCTTTGCTATGCCTCCACTAGGCTTCAAAGCAGGAACAGTAGGTTTAGGCTTGGCAAATTCCTTGCCTTTCCCTTTACCAACCTGCTTGGTAGGCCTCTTGTTCAGCTTCTTTCCATTACTTACCATCAGAATGGACTTCCCTTTTGTCTTCATATTCTACTCAGCAGTTTTCAACATGCTTAGCAATTCTGGAAGACTCTTATCCATGTCATTCATGTTGAAATTCATGACAAACTGATTAAAGCTATCTGGCAATGATTGCAAGATAAAATCAGTTGCAAGTTCCTTTCCAAGCGGAAACCCTAACCTTTCAAGGTTCTCCATATACCCAATCATTTTGAGTACATGGGGACCTACAGGGTTTCCCTCAGATAACTTGCTGTTAAAAAGGGCCTTTGAAACCTGAAACCTCTCATTTCTTGCCTGCTCTTGATAGAGCATTTTCAGATGTCTAATCATATCGAACGCTGACATGTTCTCGTGTTGCTTTTGCAACTCCGAGTTCATAGTAGCTAGCATGAGACAAGCGGCTTCATTAGCATCATCAAAATGCTTCTTATAAGCATCTCTTTCTGCCTTATGTGCCGAATTAGGAGGTTCCTTTTCAGGAACAGGTGTCTCCAAGACATACAGCTTCTTATCGTGCTTGAGGACAATCCTCAGATTTCGGTGCCAATCCAGGAAATTTGTCCCAGACAATTTTTCCTTATCTAGGATTGATCGCAAAATATGGTTGTTTGTTGTCATGGTAATCTACAAAAAAAATGAAAATATAAGTATCATTAAAACAACATATTTAATTAGGCCTTTAATCAAATATGCTCCCACTATTTTACTCAAACCAAATGACCCTCATCATTTGATTCGGAAAATCCCGTTGGAAGACTTTCTATGGGTCGAGATCCACATTTCACTTCGTTCTAAGTCAGCGTTAGGCTGATTACACAAAACTAGGTTATTTAGGTAGGAACTCCTTCCAATTGTATCTCATACAACTCTCGAATATTTTCAGTTGGGTGAATAACTCCTTATTCTAATTCATCATATGAATCATTCCCAACTCTTGCTTCTAAACATGTATAATCTTATTATAATGTGTTTAGTTAAGTTTGACCCATTGTTTTAGCAGTTGGATATTACAATTATCCCATCGCACCTTACTAATATAGAACATGCACCTCGCGTAGGCGAAACCTACATTGTTCGATACTAGTCTTGATGAGTGCTAAAACTTGGAAAGCATGAACTTAATATTTAACTTGAGGGATTTTGTTATTAGTTTGATCTCACCGTCTTAACATGCAATTCGTCTCTCTCATGCATCAACATACAAACACATGCATCAATATACATAAAAGGATACAGTTATGGCCCCTAGCGCAATTGTTCTCCCAAGCCAATAAGAGAACCTAAGCTAACCTAATAACGATCTAAACTTCTCCAAGCAAGATCTCCAAGGTTATCCTCCTTTGATATTGTATTCTTCTCTTTCTTCATAACATTACATTACATAAAAGAAACTTGTTTTACATACGAGGGAGTGAGATGAGAAAAGAAGTTACATCAAGAATTTTAGAGAGAGGCACGACACGCGGGCCGTATTTTACAATCCCAAAACAAAATAAAGGAAAAAAAACTAAGGCCATAACTGATCACCACAAGACAATAATAATAAACACACTTTTATTATTAGTTTAAATTTTGTTAATTAAAAAAAGGCAAATTAAATTTCGACGATTGATCACACTATGCAGAGTTAGCCGGGGGTTCCGCTGCCCGGTCAGCGGACGGGGGTCAAGGGGGCATAACTATGCAACAACACAATCCTTGTGCCGTCATGAACCCTAACTCAATAGTTTCATGCTGTCAAACACATTTTGATTGATAATTCAATATGATTAATCACATGCCATTGCTTCACCATACTAATGTCGGATTCCGAAGCATATGAACAGTGATCGGTCAAAGGAATAACAATCATCAAGTGTTTGAATGAACGAAATAGAAACAGTATATCCCATATACCATCGTTGCATCAGATTTACTTATATCATATATAAAAGTGATCAATCTTATTTGTGTAACCTATGGACGATCGATGTATCGCTGCTTCACCATACTAATGTCGGATTCCGAAGCATAGTCAACATCAATCATCCAAATCGTACACAACAGATGCCAAATTTAATTACTCGTTTATTATTCAATTCATTCTGGTTTTAATCGAATCAAAATAGAAAATATAGAACATAAACAACTATCAGATCCATGGTTTCGTAAGTGGCTCTGATACCACTGAAGGAAAATTGCGATCAAAAGCGCAACGGAATTTAAAATTTTCCTTTAGCGATCCTTACGAATGAGCATGGTCAGTGATAGAAATATTTACCTCTTGTGGCGATTCAGACCTTTGATGTTGTGATCACGAGCGTTGATGAAGAACAACGCCTCTACTCAGTCCACACGAACAGATCGCTTTCGGTCACAGTGCTAGCTGATCACGAACGGAAACCTTGAGTGAGAGAGAGAATCAAAAACGAAATTGCATCAAGTGTAATTGCTTCATCACAAGGGATCTATTTATAGAATCACTCGTGTGGGCTACAAGCTAAAAGCCCAATTAAGGCTATAAGCTAAAAGCCCAATTAAGCTTATGGACATCATACCTTATGATGTACCATATATCACTTATCCACGTGGTACCTTACCACTTTCCGTATTACATTTAAGTGCACTGTACCTTACGGTGTTCCTTATTTATTCTATCTCTCATCAACCTGTCCTTATGTGTGTGACCCTGTAGGTTTTCGCGACGTTGGCAATTATATTAAATCACACATTTAATATAATAAATAGTGAGTGGTATCTAGCAATACATCACTGTTACCCAAGTCACGAAAATGTCATGTGATCTGACCAAACCTTTTCCGTGATAATATTTGTGTTGTACAATTACCCTTTTGCCCTCATGTCTATATTGAACACAAGGCATACACTGTGTCACCCTTGTCCAGTTCAATATTGGGCCCTTAGACATTTATCCTGTTATGCAGGATGAGCAAATTCCATCTAGGTCACTCATGTCCCTTAGCATGCTTTGTGAAGTACCCATCAACCGTCTTTATAGTCATCCAGTTACGGATGACGTTTGATCAGCAATAAAGTACTTGACTCTACATCTAGGGTCCATAGTGGTTTCAGGTCGAAGGGTGGTATACACCATTATCATCATGAGAATAACTTATGACACTTTGCATAACATTCTATGTAGTATTCTCATAGCGGGTCAATCCAGTATAAATATTACTCCTAATATTCATACCTATATTAAGACTTGATAACTCCTTATCTATGATCCATGAGATGTGATCATCAATCTATCTTCATAATAATCTTAATGCTTTAATGTTATCCCACTTCACATTAAAGCTTGACTACAGATACTTTAAGAATAGTGTCTTATGTTTAATGGGATCTCATGATTAAGTCACACTTAACATTTCATTAAACAAATAAACCATTCTAGGGACTTTATTATTTTGGAAAGCAAACATAATAAAGAAATGCCTTTTATTATTAATAAATAATTCGATACAAGTACCAAAAGTATTGGCCTCTAGGGCTTACACCAACAGGTACTACCCACAAGGTATGATCTAAAAGTTATCACCTTCTGAACAAGGTTCTAAGAGGTTCCCAGAGTCTACATCTTTCCTTCAGATATTATCAACGTCCCTGTTGACTCGGTAATTAGCAATATTCTCAGGAAAAACTCGTCTGAGTGTAGTATCGTGTGACAAACATTTCCGGATTACTCTGTCATAGCTTCCGCACTACACCTAAAAGGCCAAGATGGGTTAAAGGTTCTACGGTCCTCAGTTTCCGCAGGCTCCCAGGTCGAAAGCATCACATCTTCCTGATTACTCGGTAAACGACACTACAATCAAAGGGGCCTCCACTGAGTGGGGGATCTTATGTCTCCTTTTTCGGGATTACTCCCTCAAAGTTAACATAACTATACTGCCCATCCTATCTTAAGTTTGCCCAAGTCCGGGTATAGGACTTATGAGAAATCACCAAGCACCCTGAAAACCAGGAAAATATAGACAAATAGATATACAACACATAATTTGCAACAAACAATAGCACATATACAAATATAAACAAAGATAGGCTCAACCCACTTAGGGATGAACCATCAAGAGGTCAAAATATCCCCAGTGAAGTCACCATTTTTCTGTAGCGGTAGAAATGTTGAGACAAAGCCATTAGATTAACTTAACTTGCACAGATCAAAATAAAAATAGCCTCCACGCTTTATTATTTCCAAAGGAATGGGAAAAGAGCGAATAACCCAAAAAAAAGAGGAGAAAATCTAAGTTTGGGGGTTTGTTATGCTAAGGGAAGGTATTATCACCCTAAACATCTATAGTACTCCACAGGAACCTCTTTGAAAATTTATGTATTTTGGCTATAAATGTTGTATAAAAAATGGATTGTGGGGATGAGGAAATAAGTATTTTTTATGATTTTTGCACCCGCCGCGATTGCGAATCTTTAATGCCTATGTACCACCTTTCATGTAATAGGGGATTAGGGTACACGTAGTTCACCTTTAAAAATTTTAAAACACAAGTGTGTTGGTTAATTTTAGGAGATAAGACATCATTGTCATTATCCGAGTGGAAAACATACTTACTATCCATGATTATGAGGAAGGAGAATTTGCATCATCTCAAAGTGGAGGATATGGCTTGGATTTTAAAATCAACAGAGCCTCGCTCAACACCCAAGTGGAAAATGTCTCACTTCACTATATATTGTAGAAGTATAGTTGTTTGCATCACTTTAAGGATTTGTCAAGAGTCTAGTCTTTTAAGAAATTTTTTAAAGATAAAAGCCAAAATGGAAAAATAGTTTGAATGAGATTGATTGACTTTTAGTCTTCTCACAGAAATGTCCAAGTATTATTAAATTGATTAAAGTTTGATTAAGAAAATATTTTTTGAAAATGCATGGACCTAAGTCCAAGTTTATTATAAAAGTGATTCAAGTTTTAAAACAAGAAGAGTTTTCAAAAGGAGGGAGAAGATTTTTGAATTTAAAGAAGATAAGAGGAGATGAATGGACTATCCTAAAGCATAAGATAAAAGATAGAGAAAAGAACCTTCTAACTAACAAGAGGCCAACACTTGACACAATGAGTCAATGTAGAATTCTCATCCTTTGGATTTGAAACCAAACAAACAATTACAAAAAGGACATCTTAAGGAAACCAAACTCCATTTGTATTAAGTCTTCACAAAAATTGGGCAGAGTAACGACTATACACAGATGAATTCTAGATCACAGATAAAGCATGTAATCACAATAATCTGCACACAAAACAAACAAACAACCCAATGTCTCGGGCTAAACCCCAATTACTCCAGACAAAATAACAGTTAAGGTCACAAGGCCTGCAAGGTAGGTTAAGGTCCCTAATCCTAAGTCCAACAATTCCATCACTCCATCATGCCAAGGATAGTAACCAAATAGTCTAAGTAACCTTAAAGTTTTTAGGCTTCAAGTTGATTATTAAGTATCTTCAAAAAGAGAAAGAAATAAAAATCTCAAATGAGCAAAAATAACAATAACATAAAAGTAAATGCTCAAGTGAGCAAAGATGAAAATAGCATGAAATGTAAATGCTAAAAATAAATGTTCTTAAAGTAAGGGCATAAAGTAAAAGCATAAAATAAAGTTTATTGTTAGGAATTAGTGGTTAGTTGAACGACCATCTTTAAACTTGCATTTGGAGCTCATTAGAGGATTGGTAGAACCAAAGCCTCTCAACAACAAGTTGAATTTGTTTTTTTTCAAGTATATCATCCATTTAAGAGTTCTTAAGGAAACATTAAATGATCAATGATGTTTAAGTGTTCCACTTTGACCAAAATTGATGAAGATTCATTAGAGGATTGGTAGAACTAAAGCCTCCTAACAATTAATCTCAAGGTTATTGGATCAAAGGATTCAAATCAATACACTTGGGCTTTCAAACATGGGTTTGAGCCATGAATGATTATTTCTCGAATCGGGATAAAATTTAGCGTTATGTTAAGCAATCGTTAGTGGACTTATAGAAGTCGCACCTATTTTGAGGCCGGTCAATAGCAATCTATGTACCATATGCTTTGAGACATGATATGGAAATCATACTCAAATAACATTTAGTACAATTGAGAGAGATGAGATGAAGAAGAAATAGGGTAAAAAGTAAACCACATTTGAACCAAATTTTTTATCAAACTATTATTAAGATCATTCATCCATTTTTATGGAGTTAGACTCAACACCATGGATCCAATGATGTTAATAAAGTTCATGATCAAAATTTCATAGTCCAAGATCAGCCAGAATATGTACAAAAAATAAAATGATATTAAAAATAAAAGAAAAAAGTTTTAAATGATTTTTAAATTGGGAAATAAGGGAAAAATAGAAATTATATTCAAAACACATAAAAAAATAAAATGAGACCATAGAAAAAATCAGAAATGAACTCAAATATTTTTATAAAAATTTTGGTAATTTTTTAAAGTCAGGAATTATTTTTAAAGTAATTTAAATTGCTCAAATAAAGGAAAAAAGATCAAAAATAGTAAAAAAAAAAGAAGATAAAATTCCATAAAAAAATCAGAAGGTCAGAAATGATGAAAATGATTTTTATAAAAAATTTCAGAATTTAAAAATGTCAGAAAGTATTTTTAAAACAATTAAAATAAAGCAAACAAAGCAAAAATTATGAAAAATATCAAACATCAAAATAAAAATATGAAAAAATATTCATTAAATCAGAAACAATTCAAAGTATTTTTATATTTTTTTTTCATAATTTTTGGATAAAAAATAAAATAGTTATGAATTTTTGAAATTTAAAAAAATAAAAATATAAAATCAGAAAATAAAAATAAAACTAAAAAAATTTGGACCATTAGATGATAATCAAAACGCGTTAGTAAGCTGATCAAGTGGATCAGACGTGTTGTGCTTGATATGGACCTTAATTGAAAATACATTGGATCAGAAAATAGCCAACGAATCAGAATAAAATAATTGGCGTGCTATCATTGGTTGAGATGAGACATATCATCATCTTCAACCTCCAGACGCCCTGCAATGGAGATTCCATGAGTTTCTTCAAATGGAAAAATTAGAATCTCATACTAGTATCATTGGATTCGTCTCTTCAAGACGATCCAAACCCCACCATCGCGCCAAATTTATGTAAAATGTGCAAAGAGATATGGATCAAAAACTCAAAATAGTGAGCACCTTTTAGTTGAGATTTCTCTCTCAATTCTCAATGAATTTAAAAATTGTAAGAAGCATAAGAATCAGAAGGAGGATTAGAGTGAGTTAGTGCTTTGTTTGGATCCAAATGGTGGAGAATTCTACCCATTCGAAGTTCAAGAATGAAGCTCTGAAGATGGACTTATGTAACTTGATTTATGGCTCGTCCTGCTTGGTTTAAGTGTTGGAGAGCTTGTATGATGATAGAGGATGATGAATGTGCAAAGAATTTTGGAGAAAAAAGTTTAAATCTTAGAAATTGATTTCAAAAATTTGAAGTTCGTGTGAGGTTTTGACATGGTGTGTTTGGCTCTCAAAGCTTGAGGAAATGAATGGAATAAGGTCCTTTATTTATAGGAAAATGAATGGCAATGAAAAATGGATAAAACAAAGAAGTTTGGAGGGAAATTGAGTGGAGGTTGAACACGAATGAAGTGTGATTTCATTTTCATCAAAACTCATCCAACCTTTGCGTTTTGAGGTGCTAAACACTTCTGGAATGTTTGTTAATCAAGTTTAAATCAAAAATGCACACAAATCTTGTGATTAGAAGCCACATTATGGATTTCATAATTCTGAATTAGTGAGAAATTCAGTTTCAAGTTACCAACTTCAAAACAATGGCATTCTCAACTCAAGGGGTCTTAAGGAATAATTCTTGAAGCTTTAGAAAGATGATATTACAGGCTTTACAATGTGAAAAGAATGGGATCAAATGGATTCTTGAGCTGAAAGTTGCAATGAGTCAAAGTTGAGAAAAAGAGGTTGACTTTCTATACTTAGAAAATTTCTAAGTTTTTCTTCAAAAATGACTTGTAATGTCTTGCATCCAAACATGGCCTTCCTCTTGAAATTTTATCTTTAAAATAAATGATGGAATGAATTAAATCTCTTGAATTACATTTTGAGACTTGAACCATTCAAAATTTCCAAAAATTGAGAAAGTTATGACCTGTTGAAGTTGACAAGAATTCATGAAATGACCTATAATATTTTGCTTCCTTAGGGTATCTTCCATCCATTTTTACACTTTGCACTTAAAATATGGGTTGAATTTCACATATTTAAGATCATCATAGAAAAATAATGGGTTCAAGGTGATAAAATTTGACCAAGTTATGATCATTTAAAATCACCTAATGGAATTTAAGGGTTCATCTGGAGGACTTGTAATCTTTCTTCATCATCAAGTTTCTTCCATACAACATTTCCTTGAAACTCTTGAAGTGATTGTTAATAACCATTTGAAGAGAAGCATGTCTTTGTAATCACTCAAAAATACCAAAAGATTAGTAAGATATACCCCTTTGAGGTTCAAAACTCTAGCTCCTAGAGCAAGAAAATGCTTTGGGAAACCTTTGCAATTTTGACCTATCTCCTTAGACAAATACTTTTGTCATATGAATATGAGTTGTTGAGGATGATAAGTAGAAAACATAGCAACCAAAACCACTTTCAAATCTTGATAATTTAAGGAGATGTGTACTTGTGATTAATGAGTCAAGGATTTTCCCAATTGAGTCAAACTTCTTCAATCAATCTTTGCACCTTTGAACCATATTTGATAACTTGAAGTATGATGAATCATAATATAATTTTTTATGATATTTCTTAAAAGTATATTAAATGTTGAGGATTGAGTCTTAATGAAACTTTGTTGAGGAAAGCATAGAAATGAGCTCGTGAATCTATAGATCAATCTTGATGGAATGTGTTGTGCTTTCTCCTACCATCATCATCAATTGGGGACAAACACTTATTGTATTAATTATTTAATGGATAACCAAAACATAGATGATCACAAAATACAAGTCAAGGTGCTTGGTGATTCCTCATAGAGCAAAGCTAAAGATAGGGAGAAGAACCAAACCCTAGTGTGTAATTTTGTTGGGATTAAATTAATATGATGTGATAGAGGGATCTTAGGGTCAAAAATTGGGGTACAACACTATCTACTCAAGGTCTTTATAGTAATTTTCCTCCTCCTTTATATAGTGCTATCCTACCATTAGTTAGTAGGTAGTCCTATCATTGGGTGTGAAGGGACAGACGTAGGTCATTGTACAGTCATCGAAGGAAACTCGTAGGGACGCTTTAGCAATTATCATAAGGGACTAAATCGTTTACCGAAGGCAACATCAAAAGGGTCATCGAGGGACTACGATTTTTGTTTTCGAGGGACTATGCTAAAGTGCCCCCATGTTCGAGGGACATGACTATTTTTCTAAGGCAACAAGGGAGGTTACCCTAGAGGTGCAAGTGTGCAAGTGTGTTCATTTTAGTTATTTAGTCTTTGAAATTTAGGGTTTTTCTATCGTTTGCTTTTAATCTTCCCATACATGACCTAATTACTAGCAGTAACATAGTAAAAATAAGAAAGCGGTAAATATGCGGAAAGTAAATGTGGAAAGATAAACCCTAAGCTATTACACGACTTTGGGAGAGGTACATACATAATAACAATGTAGAAAAGTGAACCTAATTACTATTACAAAATGTGATCAGTTACAATAATCGAAAAAAGAGCGAGAAAAGAAATCTATGCTAATTGTAAGACTAAGAACACAGAAAAGGAAATTGATTTTTGGCGACTTTTGATAAAAAACGGGTTTTGATAATGATTAACCCTAAAACCTAATATATTTTAATTAATTAAAAAGAAGTGATTAATTAAATTAAAACCTAAAAATCTAATTTGATTGATTAAATAAAAAACCTAAAAACTAATTAGGGTTTTATGAAGAAAAAAAGTTTTGTTAAAGGTTTTGGTTTGATGAATTTAGGGTTTGTAAATTCAAAAATAAGGAAATATGAAGAAAACAAAGTTTTAAAACAATACTTCCAGGGGTGGGTGTTGAACCCACGCCCTTTGCTCTTTCCACCAAGACTTTCACCACCAGGCCAGACGCGCGTCTGTGTTAGGAAAGGAGAACCAGCATGTTTTGTGTGTTATCTTGTAAAACACGGAAAATCATGAAAAAACATCAAAATGCCAAAAACAGGGATCGAACTCGTGCCCTTGCATAGTAAAGTCTTTAGCCCGCGTTTAACCACTGGGGTGGTGATACATCCATTGTTTAAACTAACACAATTAAAACAAATATTAAACAAAATGGTTGGACCGGAGAGGCGTTGGATCCCTAGCTCCTGCCGTCTTCCGCGACAAGTCTTTTCTTTCAACCTGCAAAGTAAACAATGTTAGAGGTCCAAAGGGACCCTGCCCTCTAAATTGAGGCCAACGAATTCAATGGGATTATTATTTTTGACTGAAATGCATTGGTTTAGGAGTTATAACAGAAACATTATGAATAAGTGTGGTTATTATGATTCACGATTCGATCATCATGGGACTCCCTTGTTGGTCTTTTCCTGTATATTAATACCTCATGAACATGTTAGAAAAGTCAGTATGCAATGAAACATGAAAGAAATCAAGATATGAATTTTGAAAAAGAAACACGAAACGGCCATGTATGCATGCATGTTCTAGAGGATTTGGATCATTGTGTTTGATCCATTCTTACTTTGTACCTCTTCAGGAATCAATTGGTAATGCAAGAATGCTCAAAATATGGCTGCAAGCTAGGGTTTAAAGATTGCCCTAGTTTGATAATTTTGTGATTTTTTGGTAGTGGTTTTTAGCACAAGGTTTTCGTGGCTTTCATGTCTGAATGAGGAAGAATATATAGCTTGCATTTTGGGTCAAATAACATGGGTTTGGACTTATGTAATAAGCCTTGTCTTATTTTATCTTATTTTGACTTTTAAAATAATAAAAATCAAAAATAAAATATAATAAATCAAAGGGAGGTGTATGAACAAGTATTGAAGTGCATATGGAGTTTAGAACATGTTTGATCTTTGAAGTAATAGCCCAATAGCCCAAAAAATTAAGTTTGCTTAATTTGAACTTCATGCATTTGTTCAAAATTTCCCAACTTGCACTGGTCATAACTCTCTCAATTTTCACCATTTAAAGGTGGTCTTTGACTTTTTGGAAAGCTCAAGATGTCCTTTACAATATCTATATTTACCATTTTTGCATTTGAGGACTTTATCTTTATGTAAGTTACCTTTACAAAAAGTGTATTTTTGTTGACTTTTGAAATGACCTATAATGTATTGGCGCATACCTCTCAAATGAAGCATTTTTCGGACTTGAGCTTAGAGAGACAGAGTTGTAGAGAATTGAATTTCTTTAAAAATTAGCTTTGTTTTGGGAAGATATGATGAACCATGTGAAAGTTGTGCTTGGTCAAAGTCCAGTTGACTTCTCCTTAGGAAACCCTAATTTGGCAACTTTTGACTTTTGATGATTTGAGAGTTTTCCTTCCTGAATCATGATCAACCCTTGATCAAAAGATGAATATGACTTCAAAATATTGATGTTGACCAAAAATCTTGAAGTTTGACTGTATGTTGACCACAATTGAATTTTTTGCCCAATGTAGTTGATTTGCAATCATCTGAGCCATTGACTGAGCAAACTTGTGATGCAAAGCATGAAACTTAGTATGCGCATTCTTAAAGACATATAATGAACCATGGAAACTACTTGATTCATTAGAAACCCAAACTTCCTTGAAAAAAATGAAACCCTTGTTGTAAGTTCATTGCTAAGGAAGAGAATTTGTCTAGTCAATTCTTGAGCAACCTTGAGCATTTGAGAACCCTAGGAGAATGTCTTGAAGAAATAGGAGGACAAATTTTGGGGTACAACTAAGACAAACACATCCACATGGCTATCAAGTCAACACTATAATCCCTTCTCTTGGATTTTAACACAAGTACTAACACAATGAAGTATAAATATTAATTATTAATACATAACTATTAAGATCATTAACAAGAGGCAAAGAAGGTCATGCAAGTTCAAAGATTAATGACAAAGTTACATGGATTAGAGTTTTGGGTGCATGTATGAACATATGATCGAACAAACTTGAAATCATGGTAAACAAGCATCAACACTTCATCTTGGATTTTAAGAAACAAGCAAACAACATCAAGGTATTGCATCAAGATCTAAGGAAAAAAACATGTATCAATTAGGGTTTTCACATGAACATTTACAAATTATGCATCAAAAATATGCTAAAACCCTAAATAAATCATATCCAACAAGCCAATTAAATCAACAAATAACATGTTATCAAGGTAAAATCAAGGTATGACATGTGGTCGTCATTCACGTTAGGTTTTACATTAAATCAAACAAACTACATGAAAAAGAATCCTAAAAAACAAAGTAAAAGGTATATGATTAAAATCTAAGTAAAATAGGAAAACAAACAATATTTTTTCATGAATAAATAAAAGAGAGGGGTAAAATAACAAGTGGACAAAAAAAACCTAAAAATAAACAAATTTGCATAGGAAAACAAATTAAAGAAAATAAAGAAAAATGTGGAAAAAAAATAAGCAAAAGGGTGGGAATGACTCGACCAGGAGTTGAACCTGCGCCCTAAACATCACGCACACAAAGCCTTAACCAACTACACTACCCTTTCATTCTTACATAACACCGCTTGCAATAAATATAATATAAAACAAAATTTGAAATATTAAAAATGTGGGCCAGGTTTCATCATCTTCAACCTTGTGATATGAACAATGGTGTAAATCAGGTTTTCTTATTTTTGCATGAAAAATGACAAACTAATATATCAAATTGCTCAGAATTTCACAAGCATTTCAACCACTCCATTCAATTGGTTAAAAGTTCATGAGTAAACCATATGAACACAAAAAATAGAGAAACCCTAGTTTCTCCGACAATCATTTTTTCACACACGGGCATGATTAATTTCAATTAGCTTATAGGTTACATTCATCACATTAAAAGCTACATTTTTTCTTTAGAAACCAATGAGATATGATGCATGTATGATGAGTTCCAAGTCCATGAAATCTTACCTAACAGAGCAGGTATGTTGCCTTTTCTCAAGCTCTTTCAATGGTGGGAAATGATCTCTTTAGAACCCTTGGACCTCCAGGAGTGTAATGGCACATCTACTTTGCTTTGAAACCCTCTCAAATCTTCTGACCAAGTTAAGTTGCAGTGATGAAATCGTGAGAGTTCGATGGAGTGTTTTGGAGCTTACAATGATGAGTTAATGCATACATTAATTCATATAAAGTGTATGAATGGTGATTATGTGAAGAGTTTGCAGAAAACTTGAGTGAAATGGGAAATTCGAAGAAATGGACTTTGAAGCTTTAATGGAGTTTTTGCAATTTCTAATTGCAATTTTTGTGCTAAATATGTGTCCTTGAACTTGATACATGCTCTTTATTTATAGAGGAGTGGAGGGGAGCTCTCATAATCAGAAGCTAATGGTTTGTGGAATTTGGTTTGGTTGAAAATGAAGGAGAAATTTTCATGAACATGGTGGTTCCAATGCATAGCCTTACTTTCCTTAGGGTGGTTGACAGGTCTTGGAGTGTACTCAGATGCAAAGGGAGGAGTGTTACTAGATTCAATTTTTTTTGCAAGACTCGAGGCATTGCAATTGTTATTAAAGTGATCTTTATCAAAATGGAAGTCTTACCTTTCTCCTCAAAATGGAATGAATTCTTGAATAATGCTTCTAAAACTTGGATAAAGCTCTAAATACTTGAGTAAAGCTCGTTTGTTGTTGAGTTTAGAAGAAATCAAGGACCTATAATGTAGAGATCCTCAAGATTTGCTTGGATTGCAATGCATTTGAACTTGTTCTTGACTTGTAAAAATAGTCGTAACATGGCAACTTCTCATCTTTGAAACTTGGTGCTCAAGTAATATAAATTCATGCTCTTGGTACCATTAGAAAGATGAGATCATATACTAAAACTTACATGTTGAACACTTGGCTCGAATCATCTTGGATCATGAAGAAAAATGCCTCATAAAATTGGATTTTTAGGCTGAAAAACACTTAGAAAATTTCGAAGTATTTTGCATTTCAACAACTTTGAGATGGAACTTTGTCAAGATCATATAATCTAATGAGGAGAGCTTTTTGGATTAAAACTTTTTCCTATGGGGTATTGTTGTACCCTGAAATTTGCCCTCCCATATTCTCCAAGATTTATCAAGAATCATCTTCAACTGGTTCAAGACTACTCAAGGGTTGCACAGTCCAAATACCTCCTAAGACAGTCAAAATTAGGGTTTTGGTTCCTTCAATGAATTTGGGGTTTTCAGTGGTCCAATTAAGTCTCATAGGCCCATATACATAGCCAAGCATCTACATGCCAAGTTTCAAGACTCACAGAGGCAAATTGCACAGTCAAAAGCCCTATTTGGTTCACAGTCAACTGCAGGGGTAAAATGGTCATTTTGCAGTCAAAAGTCAGAATTTTTGGTCAACATATTGTTTTGAAGCCACAATCATCATTTGATCAAGTCTTGATCATGATTCCACAAGAATGGCTCAAAAATCATCAAGATGCCAAAACATACTATTTTTGGACAGTAGAAAAGTCAACTGTAACTTGACCAGGGCATAACTTTTTCATGGTTCATCAGAAAAATACCATCCAATGCTCACTTTGAAGGGGATGACATTTCCTACAACTCATCTTCACATTCCAAGTCCAAGAAATGCTCTCACAAAAAGTTATCAATTTCTACATTATAGGTCAATTTCAAAAGTCAACAAAAAGGCACTTTAAGTCAAAGACCATAACTTGATATTGGTAAATCCAAATGACATGGGACCAAAGGAATTGGTTATAGGACTTCAAGACCTTTCCAAAATGTCCAAGAACATGTTCATATGATCAAAATTGAGCAACATATGCATTGGAGAAGTTGGGAAATTTTTGTGAATTTGCAAAAGTCAACTTTGCTCAAAACACATCATTTTTGCTAATGGGCCTCAAATTTCTTCTTGAAATATTTTCCAAGGCTTATGCACGACCCATTGAGATTAAATTGAATTATTTTCTTATTTTTACTAATTAATTGGATTTTTAATTAATTTTTAATTCATTTAATTAATTTAATTGTAGGAAAATATCAAGATATGATTTCCAAATCTTTTTGTGAAGCAAAAATGGTCAACATATGCTGGAGATTTCGTGTGCACATCAAGGGGACCAAAATATCCCAATTTGGCAAGGTTTTTCAATCAAAAAGATTGAAAAATATTTGATTGAAAATCAAATATACAAATCATAATTCCATGGATCTTTGACCAAGATTTTAACCTAAATCAGTTCTATTATATATACTGAAGCTAACCCTAATGCATCACACGTGAAAAGTTGCTGCAAAAAGCCATAACCAATTCCAAAAAAGTCAAGAAAATTTGAAAACTGTTTTCTCACTTCTAGGCCAATTCTATACTTTTAATTGCTTCTAATACATTGCAGGGATCCCCAGGAACATATTGCAATCAAAACCACACGCCAAGGCTCAAGAAATCTCCACACACAGTCACACGGTTTGATGATTTTTTCCATAATCGTAATTCAATATTCATGCATCATTAACGAGAATTTTTGTGTGCTTTGCATTGCTAGAACCTCTCTGAAGCTAATGGTACATGTGAATTGCATTATGGTATCCAGAATCATAAAACGCCATTGATGAATTTTAGGGTTTTCAAGCTCTCAAATTGGGGGTTTGTGATATAGGAAAAATTAAGCTTTGAAAGACCCATGGTTGAAACCGCCTGGACAAGACGAATTGAACCCAACCCTCGCGAACAATTTATATAGCCTCTACGCCTAATCGCTATTTTTGCTCGTTCTGCTTTGTGGGGGTTAAAAACCCCCGCTATCTAATGTATAATTTGCAGGTTTAGGAAAGAAGATGATGATATGGTGAAGCGTCATTGGGCAATTCAAAAAGCAGCGCGCGTGATTTTATTTCCAGCATAATTATCATGTTTGTTATATTATATTTACTCATTATTATTCCAACAAATGCAGCGTGATGGCCTAGTGGTTGGTGAGGTGGCTGTGAATCATTGGGACCTGGGTTCGATTCTCAGGTCCCCCCAAAACTATTATTTGTTGTTTTTCTTCACCTAATCATGTGCAGGCTTTCAAGTGATGTCCACCATGCACGTTCCAATCCTAGGGGCCATGTGTCCTGAAGCATAGATCTGATGGCTATGAGATGCTGGACACCATGATCCAAGTCAAAGCACGCTCTGGACAATTGCAAAAGGTCAAACAGGCTTGATAGCTTATTGGGCTTCAGATTTCTAGACAAACCTCCAAAAGGGCCCATCACCCCCTGGTTTAATTATTTCTCTTCTTTTTTTATTTTGTTTTCTTTTAATTATTTTATTAACTACTACTATTATTATTTAACTAACAAATAATTATTTTTATAATTAATTCAGAAAACAATATTTTTTTATTATTATTATTAATTATTAATTTCATCTTAATTCATTATGTTGTAAATAAATACTAATAAATTGATTTAGTATAATTAGGTTTAATTTTGACTATTTTTCATAATAAGTAAAATAAATTAGACTTAGGTTTTTACTAACTTTTAATTTTTAATTTCTTTTTATTTATTTTCATTAAAACATAAAAAACACAAAAATACTTTTTTCTTTTAAATAATTAATTAATTAGTTTTAGGGTTAATATTTAATTAAACAAAAAGGACCAAATTGCTTACTTTTCTCAAAAAGGGTCAAAACCCTAAGACTTTTCTCGATTCAATCTTTCGCGCGCATATTTATTTTTTATTTATTTATTTGATCATATTTATGTAACTGTTTCCGAGAATGTAATAGTTAATTAGGACCTCTTTTATCGCTTTCTTTTACTTTCTCGCAATTTATTTTTCCAAAGGGTTATGTTTTTGGCAATGTAAATACCCGACGCCTTGTAATAGCGTAGATTCAATTTTCCGCAATTTATTTTCCGCACAACTATTAACTGTTAATTATGCATGCAAGACTTGTATGAAAAACAAAATCAATACGTAGCTCACAAATAACATGTACAAGATAATCTTAACTGAATTCAACACACGTGCACATGCCACTCCTAGGGTACGCCTCACTTGGTTGCCTCGACGTGGTCATTGAGTATAGGGTGTTTTAGAAGTCGCCCTCCTGTCTAAAGATCCAGTTGCCTCGAAACGGTTGCCTCGGATAAAAAAGGATCTAGGACATTAGGGTTACCGCTAAGGCGTCCTACTATTGCTTTGGTGACCACATGTCCCTAATAATCGAATTGACCCGAATAACTCCAACGATGGTGCTACCTACTTCTCAATAGTGGGATAGTACTGTCTAAAGGACTCTTACACAGCCTAATTCCTTAGAGTAGGTAGATTTCTCCTGGGTACTTGCTCTTTCAAAAACAAAACACTTTTCGCACCTACACTTTCAAAAAGTTTTCAAACAAATACTTCATACACTCTTGAGGACTGATACAAGAGTTACCTAGAAGTTTTTCAAACTAAACTTTTTCAAAACCCACGAACACAAGAAAAGCAAACTCTTTTGAAAACATAGTGAGCAAGTACCTAAGAGCCTGTGGATAACCACGGATAGAAAGGGTGATAACACCTTCCCTTTCTATAAATCTACCTCCCGAACCGAGAAACATCTCGAAAAGGAATTTTGTTGTGCTTTTGTCCTTTCCTTGTTGGAGAACATAAAAGACGATGGCGACTCTTGCTTACCGCGACATTTCACGAACCAGCTTTAAAACAATCAGTTCTATTTCCACCGATCATAGGTATTATCCTGTATGATCTTGAAATTCAACCCTTTTTTGCTTAAAATGGTTGCTTGAGGAAGAAGTTACAAGCTTGAGAAGTTGGCCACTTGAACATAAATTTTTGGACTTGGAAAGTTTTCAAGTTTCTTCACTTTTGCCCTTTTTGCAAGTAACCTCAATTTCCTTGATTTTACTTGATCAAATTTATCCATCAACCATATTTTCATGAAATTTAACTTAAGAAGTCCATATTTGACCAAAAATCTCAAAAGTTAAACTTTGACCCTGAGCAGTTGACTTTTCATCAGATGAATTCCAAATCTTCAACTATCAATGTATCAAGCTTATTTAGCCAATTGGGACACATTAGAGGGATATGAGGAAGTATATAATGACATTGAATCATGTTTCAAATCATTAGATCATGTTTTGGTGAAAAGGTCAACATTAAGTTTACTTTGACCAACAACCCTAATTTGAGGTGCAAATGAATTTGAAACTTAATTAACTTGAAATGATGCACACTTGAACTTGATTATTAATGAAGGGAAATCACTTTAATTTAATGGGGAGATTTATGTATTTTGGACCCCATAAAACATTGATTTATCAATCACTTGGACTCCTTGATTCAACATTTATCTTGTACAAGAAACAAACAAATAAAACATCTATTACATCCTTATGAGGTTAGTGATACAAAGATGAATGAGATGATCTCTTGATGCTATGCAATGATGCAAAAGGAGGTGGAATCTTAGGTCAAAAATTAGGTTATGACAGACGATATGGCAGTAGTGCTTGTCTTAGATGCAGCCGCATCAATCGAATTTGTAGCGACTGTGCCTCCCCCTGTTGTACTAGAGGGTAATTTTCTATTTAGATTATTATTCCTAGGCTTAACCATTCTTCTAACATTTCTCCTAATTGGTGCATTAATGTTTTCTTTGGTTATCATACCGCTCCTAAATCTCATGCACACCCACACTTTAAGAAGTTTTATTGGATGAAGAATAATACAAAAATATTTAAAAAAATGTAAACTTTTAGCACATGGTCCTACCAGTTGTGCCAATTTGTTTACCCAATTTTTTGGTAAACAACCTCTAGATTTTTTTTAAAGGTTACTTGCAGGATCAACTAGGAAATTCTATGAGATAGTGCTAAAATATTGTTTGGAAATTTGAATTGTAATGATGTGAATTAGGCAAAGAAGTTGGGGATAAAAATCAAAGTGCAAAAATGACAAGTAAATAAAGAAAAAAAACTTGAAAGGAAAGTTGTTATATTAAAAGGAAATGAAATTCTTTGAATTTATAAAACTGGAACACACTTTGATACGAATACTTTGAGTTTCTCTTACAATGTGACAAATACGGACCACTAAAATTGAAAATAAATGTTGTTTATATAGAAATCCTAAAGTAACAGTTTTCAACAGTCGACTAAACAAAATCTGCCACGTTTCCAATCCTTACATGCTTCGTTCTGTAAGCTTCCACGTGTCTTCAAGAAAATTGTTTGTTGTTATCCATTTTAAGGCTCCTCCATTCGACTATGCTTCAGAAAACAAAGATAACACAAGTTCTGCTAAGTCTTTTAACACTACATGATCTTAGTTCCCTACATGTGAAGGCTTCGACCATGTCACCAAAAGCTCCTATGTGACCATTCAATTGGGATTGCTTCAACTGAAAACAAACAACAAGGTCGTCAATGGCCTTTTCGACTTACATGAAGTAAATCCAAAATCCACCTTTTTATGGCAATAACCCTCAAACCTTATTTAAATTTCTGGTCGAAAATTCCAAGGTAACACAAAGCAAAAAGAATATTTTGAAACTACTTTACCTCTTTATAGCATAACAAGTAACTACCAAAAATCCAAATTAGATGAAAATGAAGAGACAAAGAGTGACATCTAGATCATACATTGGGAGCACAACCGCACTTGAGTACACTCTAATATCCTAGACAAGAGCACCACAACCTAACTTGTGAGCCTAAGGCCACATGCAAAAATGTTAGTGAAACTTCTCAATGATGAAAAATGTATTTAATGCACTTGTCCCTCCAATACTTTTGCAAGTGCCCCAGGGTCTTCCCACTCCTCCGTATGGTCGACTTAAGGATGAGATGTAGGCCTCGAATGCGAAAGGCTCTCTGAATGATAAATACTCGACAAGTCTTGAGGACAACTGTTATGGATCGGTCATAGAGCCAATGTGGACAAGACCCAAATGTTAAGCTCAACGAGGCGATGTCCATCAAAATTGTCCATCATATGCAACTGGCATACGTAAGCCATAAGGTAGACACTCTTTTTCAGACTTACACTTTATTCATTTTTAAAATTTATAACTGATTTTGACAGTGCTAACCTTACAAGTTTACTCTGCATTGTTGTATCAGAGATACATACTACCATGTTAGGAGTCCATCATCCCAAATCAATCACAATTTTGTTCCAATGTGAAATATGTAGTCCATCAAAACTTAACCTTGCCCATATATTTTAGGGGCTAAAAAGTTCAAAAATACTAACTAGTCCTCAAGAAAACGTACCCAAAATCAAAGTTGGATTCCAAGCCCCAAAATTTTTTAAAATGTTTTTAAAAAAAAAATATTTTCTTAAAAAAATTAATTATTTTTGAAAAACAAAGTCAATTTTTTTTCAAACAAAATAAATACCCCCAAAGAAATGGACATATAGATCTCTTATACAAAACCATGAAAAGTAATACTAATATATAAGAGAAAGGCTGAAAAATCCATTCAATAGAATCCTATAAATAAGAGACTTGGCAATTGAAAGTCATGCACCATAATAAATAGTAGGTTTGACTTATATATAATAGCAAATAAGTTCAATTTGATACGTGACTATATAATTACGAGTAATGTTTATTATGCTTTTCTTGATCAGCGTTTTTTTAATCATGTTGCAAGCATATGACTAATAGAATATTCGAAAACAACAGACCAAAAAAAAAAGAATATTCGAAAACATGTCCCTGCTTCATTAATGTTTTCATTCATATATTATTTTATAAATATTTAAGTCTATTTTTTAAAATGATTATTTGCTATGTTAATAATTTATACACAACAAAAAAAAAATCTTTCTACTTTGGCAAAATAATAATACTTTAATGAACAATGTTGATTGCTTAAAACATACATGAATATTTTATGTGATCAATTTTGATGCTTTGTAGGTATACAACTTTTTCTTTTGATAGAAGAGAGGGCATAAGTCCAATGTAGATATATAACTTTTGCTAACACCCATTTTATCAAGTTTCAATGTAGATATATAACTTTTGCTAACACCCATTTTATCAAGTTAAAGCGAATATATATATATATATATATATATATATATATATATATATATATATATATATATATATATATATATATATATATATATATATATATATATATATATATATATATATATATATATATATATATATATATATAAGAATAAGTAAGATGATTTAATTGATATTTGTTAGTTGAAATAAATAATTGTGAATTGTGAATTTTTGGTTCAATTTTTATAGCAATATTTTATCATTTTTATTTATTTATTTATTTGTGATGTACTAACCTAAATAAATTATTGATATTCATAATTTGATTTGATTAAATATATTTGTAACAAAATGTTACATTGTAAGTATAAATAAATTAAATTCTTGTTTTATTTAATATCAATTATCATACATACTATTGAGAATGTAATTTATGATGTCGAAGTATGTTGCTGTCAAAATATTTAGTGTTGTCGAAACGTCAAAATAGTTTACCTCGACATGAATTTCGACTTAGGGTTATATTGTTTGTCTTAGCAGAATTAGACATTTTTGTAGTTTACTTAGGGAGCAAGCAAATTTAAAAACTATAAATAGGGGGTTTTACCCTATTATTGTAAAGTATGTGATTCACTTGCAGTTGCAAAGAATAAAATCACAGTTTAAAGGGCAGAGAGAAACTGTGCAGAAATTTTTCTTCTTTCCCTATTTTTGTTGAAACCCTAATTCCTCTTTCTTCCCCAATTCATCTTTTCTTTCTTCTTCATTATCGATTATGCAGCAGAATCATCTAACAACCAAGGTTGGTTGATTCACTCGAGCGAAGAGTGAAAAACAAAAGGTGAATTCAATCAGTGTGATTGAGTCTTGTTCATTAAGATTGATTTAGAATTCTTCATATGTTTTGGTGTAATTCCAACATTAGGTATCTAGAGCAGTGGTTGTGTGATTCTTGGGAAGCATATCAAGATGAATCATCCAAACGGGCATTTTTTGGTGAGTCTTTCGATTATGAAAGTTGACAACTATGAGAATTGGTGTAAACAAATGAAGATCATTTTTTGTCATCAAGATCTTTGGGGTCTTGTGAAGGAAGGAGCGATACCACTTGAAGAAGACGCAACTAATGAACAAGAAGGTGCACACAAAGAATTGAAGAATAATAATTATAAATCTCTCTTTATAAATCGTCAATGTGTTAGTCTAAATAATTTCTAAAAGCTTAGAGATGTTGAGTCATCGAAAGAAGCATAGGAAATTTTGGAAAGATCGTTTAAAGGCGTTGAAAAGGTGAAAGATGTGAGGTTACAAACTTACAAAAGAACGTGTGAACTACTTCTGATGGAAAAAGTGAAAGCATAATTGTTTTCTTCACTAGGGTTACAAAACTGGTGAATCAAATCAAGGTATATAGAGAAATATTTACATCAAGATCATTTGTCGCAAATATCTTGAGATCATTGGCTCCAAAGTTCAACCACGTGGTAGTAGCCGTAGAGGAGTCAAAAGATTTGTCAACATTGACAAAGGAAAAGTTTCAAGGGACATTTGAATCTCGTGAACAAAGAATGGTTGAAAGAGCTGCAGGCAAGTCGAAAAGTGGTGTGGCTCTGAAATCGCAATCAACAAGAGAAAAGAAAGGTAAAGGAAAATGTTTTGACAATAAAGGTAGAGGAGGCTACAATAATTCGACTGGTAGAGGAAACCAGCAAAAAGGAAACTCGTTGAATCAAAGAAGACTCTCGTATCAAAGCAACCAAAGAGGTGGTGTTGCAAGTAGAGGAATGGGTGGTGGTCAAAAACCTGACAAAATCCATATTCAGTGTTTCAATTGTCATAAGTATGGTAACTATTCTAGTGATTGTCCTGAAAAACAAAAGAATCAAGAAAATGATACAAATCATGCAAAGCATGAAGAATAAGAGATGTTATTGATGGTCACTGATAAATGCCAAAGATGTTAAAAAGTCACTCATGAAAAAGAGCATTTATCGAATTTACAAAGCACTTATTCATAAAATTATGCACACTCTGGAAAGAAATCAAATACATCTACTAATTTGTGTTTGATTATGCAGGAAATGATCAAAAGATGGAATACAAGGCAAAAACTTATGTCCTGTTTCGCTACAGCGAGCTTGCAGCAAAGACGGGTTCGCTAAGAAAACTATGTTCGCGAAGCGAACTCAACCCATAAAAACAAAGAGCCAAAGATCTTGCAGAAAAGAGAAGAGAAAGCCTGATTTGCTAAGCAAGCCCTGTTTCGCTTAGCGAATTCAAGACAGTATCAAAACAAGCCCGGTTCACCAGAAGCGAGAAGTAGCGAGAAAGTTCGCTTTGCAAAGAAGACGTTCGCGTAGCAAACTATTGTCGGTCTCCTAAAGGCGGTTTAAAATTCAAAACTTAATGCATAAGAAACATGGACTTTTCTTAGCGAACTTTACCTCGCTGAGCGAAATCGAGTGGCCAGGTCTAGTATAAAAGCAGACCAAAGGCAGTGCAAAGGGATATCAATTTTAGTTTTATAACACAGTCTATAATAGTTGATACAGTTAATCCAGAAATTTGTAATAGACACTTAGGGGATGGAATCTAAGAATCGAGTTGGACACGCATCAATTATCTAGGAATCGTCGTTGATGCTCATTTATCTCAACCTCTTCCTTTTTGTACAAGCTACCATTAAAATGGCCAGCTAAATTCCCTTTCTTGCTAGGGATTGGATTACTCGACCGAAATTGTATGTATGTGTGATACGGTGGGAGAGAACTGACTGTTTTTTTTGGAATTCTGGTTCGCGTTTTGCGTTTGTCTTCGCAAAATGTCGTGGTAAGCAAGAGTTGCCACCGTCTTTTATTTTATCCAACAAGGAAAGGAAAAAAGCACAAAAAAATTCCTTTTTCGAGATGTTTCTCGGGTTCGGGGGGTAGATTATAGAAAGGGAAGGTGTTAGCACCCTTTCTATCCGTGGTTATCCACGGGCTCTTAGGTACTTGCTCAAAGTGTTTTTTCAAAATTTGCTTTTCTTTGTGTTTGTGGGTTTGAAAGGAGTTTTTGTTTGAAAGGTGTAAGTGCGAAAAGTTTTGTTTTATTTTGAAAGGAGCAAGTACTTAAGAACCATCTACCTACTCGAAAAAGGAATCGATCTGTGCTAATGTCCTTTAGACAATGCTATCCCACTATTAATGAGTAGGTAGCATCGTCGTTGGAGCTTAAGAGTCAATTCGATTAAGGGACGTGTGGTCACTAAAGCAATGTTAGGACGCCTTAGCGGTAACCCTAATGTCTTAGATCATTTTTCCGAGGCAACCGTTTCGAGGCAACTATGATCTTTGGACAAGAGGGCGACCTCTAAAACTTCCTATACTCAATGACCACGTTCGAAGGCAACCAACTGGGGTGTACCCTAAGAGTGCGCATGTGCGAGTGTGTTATTTCAGTTAATTTTATCTTCGTACATGTCATGGGTGAGCTATGTTGATTTTAGGTTAAAGATTTGATCTTGTCATGCATTCCCTATTATCAAACATCTAACAGTGTATAAGTTGCGTAAATTAAATTGCGGAAATTTAAATCTAACTATTACAAGGCGTCGGGTATTTACATCGCCAAAAGCAACCCTTGAAATTAAAAGGGCGGAAAATAAAATAAAGCGATAAAAATGTCCTATTTAAGCTATTACATTCCGGAAGCAAGTACATCAATATGGCAAAATAGATCGCGTGCGGAAAGTTAAATCGAATGCGAGTTTTTTAGGGTTTTGACCCTTTTGAAAGAAAAATGATTTTTTGTTATTTTTTTGAATTTTATGGAAATTACATTAAGTTAATTAAATAAATTAATTAATTAAAAAAAAGATTTTTTTTTTTGGATTTTTGGATATTTAAAGAAATAAAATAAATTTTGGTCAAAGTTAATAAAAACCTAATTTTCTACATTAATTTTAATTATTACAAAAAATATTGGAATTATACCTAATTAAAACTAAGTTAATTAAATTAGTATTTATTTACAAAAATAAAAGTGATGAATTTAATTTTAATAAATAAAATACTTTTTGTGTTTTTGATTTTATGAGAAAAACTTAATTGATTAATTAAACAATAAAAATAATTAATCAAAGAAACAAATAAAATAAAAAAGATAGAAATAACCAAAGAGGGGTGTTGGGCCTGATCAGGAGGTGAAATTGGCAATTCTTTGGCCCAACAGGCGCAGGCCTGTATTGACTTTTGCAACTTCCATGTGACACGTTGACTAGAGCATATGATAGGCCTTCCATCTGGGCCATCAGATTTGGCCTGGGGGCCATCTGGCGCCTTGAGATTTGAGGTCTATGGTGCATTGCAATGTATGAGATACGCTGGAACATCTGCAAGAAAATAACAAGAAATATGTTGGGGACCTGGCATTCGAACCCAGGCCCGGTAGGCCAATGCAAACGTTCCACTACCAACTCAACCAATGCGCTTTGTTTGTTAATGGATAGATAACAATTATTATAAAGAAAAAACAATTAATACGCTGGAATTAAAAAAACGCGCGAGATTCAAAATCATCCAATAGGGATGAGGCACGTCTTCATCTTCTCCAACGAAACCTGGATATTTACCTGCAGATTTTTATCCGCAGCTAAATCCATAGGTGTCTCCTAAAATCAACTGTAGGCCATATAAATTGATTCTAAGACCATGGTTCGCTTCGTCTCTCCCTCCTGAACATGGCTATGTCCATCATTTGCTTTGATTTTTCCTGAAACTAAAACCCCCAAAAACAAGAAACACGAACCCTAGATTCGGGCATGGCATTACAGGATACAAAAACACAATTAAATATTTCAGAAAGTTTAGAAATCATACAAGGATCAAGAATATGTCCATGGTTTGTCAAAAAAATGCAAGAATGAGAGGTTGCGATTTCAAATGCAGGGTCGTGTTTAGGGAGACTTACAACGCGTTTTAGGAGGCGAATAGCTTGGATTTTGATTGCAATAGACTCAGTGGATGTCTAGCAAGAGAACCACATTGAGTTTTGTCCTTGAATTCGACTCTAAGGGTGATTTCAGTTTCAAGCTTTTTTCAAGTTTTTGCTTTTGCGATTTGGTAGCCTCTTCCCTCTGAAACTCGTGCCTCTAGGTTGTACAAGTAATATGGAAGCAATTAGGTCAAGTTTTGGGCTTTCAATCCTTATGCATTGATGATTGAGGATTTGATATGATCCTCCATGAAAATATTTCCAATTTGATCAAAAATCCAATATTTTGTGCATGATATGGCTTGATACGAGTTTGATCTTGTCCATGATGATAATAAAGACCTGTATCAATAAAAAATATACCAAGTTATCAATGTTTAGATTTTATTTGGATTTAAATTGATTTAAAATGAATTAAATCAATAAAAATCAAATAAAATATAAAAATTAATAAATGGACCCAAGACTAAATATAGAGCACGTGTGTAGTGTGACAAGATCAAATCAAGTGGAAAAAAGTGGGCCCTTTTGACAAAATTTGAAGTTTTGAGGATAGTTGACTTTTGGCAATTTCAGAAAAATGCCCAACTTCAACAATGCATAACTTCTTCAATTTTGAACTTTTGTAGGTGTTGTTTGACTTTTTAGAAACCTTGAGATGTCCTCTAACCAACACTTTTGGTCTCATCTCATTTTTATATTCCATGATCAAGTTATAAGCTTTTGAAAAAAAGGTGTTTTTGTTGACTTTCAAAAATGACCTATAATGTCCAAATTTGTAACTTCTTGTGAGTGCATTTATTGATCTTGGTGTGTGAAGATGGATTGTAGGAATTTTCATCCTATTTAAAATTAGATTTGGATGGGTCATTTATCATAAAGTATGAGAAAGTTATGCTTGGTCAAAGTTGAGTTGACTTTTCTTGCAAAACCCTAATTTAGTAACTTTTGAGTCTTGATGAATTTTGAGCAATCCTTGATGAATCATGATAAAACCTTGATCAAATGATGAATTATCCTTAAAAATGATAATGTTGACAAAAATCTTGAGGTTTGACTGTATTTGGGCCACAGTTGACTTTTGCCCTAGCATAGTCGATTTTTGGGCCTCTTGAGCAATTGACTGACCAAACTTCCTCTGCAAGGCTTGAAATTTGACATGGATGAACTTGAGAACATATTAGGACATTTGGTAGCACTTGAGGTCATTTGGATGTAACGACCTTGATGCAACACAAAACCCTAATTTTGAATTGACTGCCTTAGGAGATGATTTGACTGTCCAACTCTTGAGCCATTTTGAGCAACTTGGAGATTATTCTTGACATGTATTTGAGAAATATGGGAGGTAAAATTTTGGGGTACAACAGTATGTTTACTGATTATAGTTTTAATATAAGCATGTTGTTATGATTATCGGTTCTATCTTGTTTTCATCACTTAAATATTATGAATTTCAATGTTAATGAAAATTGCATTTGAAATCATGAACCAAAGATATTGAATCACTTAATCACTAATTGCTAGACATAGAAATTAGGTTTAAGATTCATTTTAATACTTAGGATTAAATACCATCGGTGCGATTAATCAGTTGAGACATCATCAATTAAGCGAACCAAGAGAAATATTGAAACTTCATGTACACATACGTGCTGTTTTTGAAAAGTATTTGGAGTTAAGAATAAAAGCATGGTTACTGATTTTATGTAGAATTAATCGGTAAATTTCATATGTAAACGGTAGAGGAAACGTAATCCCTGCAAGATCATTCATTATCTTAAACTTTCATTTACGTTATTCCATTTAAATTACATTTCGTTTCTTTTATCAAACCAATCTTGCTAGAAACCTTAACTTAAGAAGATATCAATAATATAATCGCTAGTAATATTGCTCTAGTCTATGTTGATACAATAACAAAATAATTTCTTTTGATTTACTCAACATCAGTTAAAACAAGATATGAATAAAGATTCAAGGACAAATGGTACTTGGATTCAGGATGCTCATTACACATGACTAGTGGGAAATATTAGTTTGTCAACATAAAACCCTCAATGAAGAAAATGGTGAATTTTGTAAATGACAATACTCTAGCAGCTGAAGGTATTGGTGATGTTCTAATTATAAGGAAAGGTGACAAAAGGTTAGTAATTTCCAATGTATTATATATACCAGTCATGAAAAGTAGTTTCTTTAGTGTATATGGCAGTTGGTCGAAAAGAATAACAAAGTGTCGACCGAATATAAGATGATGAGAGTTCTCGACTCAGGTGGAAGGTTAATTTTGAAGGCTCTTATGTCCAAAAATAGAACCTTCAATATTCAACTTAATTTGATGGAGCACAAGTGCCTTGCAACTACAACTTGTAGGAATGCATGGATATCTCTCTATCGACTTAGACATCTCAACTTCAAAGACATCAGAAATTTGAAAAGGAAAAAAGGTTTTGAGGATTACCTTAAATCGACATTCCAAATGAAGTATGTGAGGAACCACTACTACTAATAACGCATCTAATGTCGGACGCGAAATGCGTTTTGCCTCGACACCTGAAGCGAGGTAAATAATATCGTCATAAAAAGTATGGACTTATCACCTCGGTGTTTAAATATCAAAGGGTATTTTAATAGCGCTTGGGTTCGATCTGCAATGTCTGCATTTTTATTATTTATAAAAACTTGCGTATTTTTTATATCAGTTTTTAAATAAAACTGAGGGGTGATCATTTTTTTAAATAAAAATCATTACATTGTTTACCTAGAATATTTCATTTTTTTACACAGGAAAAAAAACTACCCGTCAATGAAAATCAAATACTAGGTTAGGTAAATTAATTTCCCGAAGATTTAGATTTCAGATCTTTGAATCATATAATTTTAGGGTAGATCGAATGTTGGATGCAAGGAGATCTTCAATCGTTACATTGAATACCTAGATTTTAGATCTTCAAATCATATAATGAAAGGGTAGATCAAATGTTGTATGCAAGGAGATCTTCAATCGCTTTTGCACCCATTTGTTTCTGATATGAACAAAAAAAGGGTTAGACACAAAAAAAATGGTTAGATAAATAAATAATATTTTGCTTAAATAAATATGTAAGAACACAAACCTTAAACCACAATAATTTTTTGCTCTTGCAATCCTTCATAGAGAACTCTTCATGGCAAACACTCTTGAAAACCTAAAACTCTTCCTGACGTTACAATGCTTGAGAGGAACAAGTCTTAATATTCAATATTCTTTTATAATGGAGGTTTTTTATGTTTCACGCGGATCACTAATGGTAATATCTTGAGTGTTGATAGACATGAAATGGACGGCGAGGATTTGATTAAGGATTTGTTAAATGTACCAATTTTAACACTAAATTTTATGTCGGCTTTTTAGGAAAACCGACGTGTTATAACATTTTAACTTAAAAATAAAAAATACAATTAAATAGAGGTTCCAATTTTATTGCTATATTTTAATGCTGGAGTTTTCCTCGGTTTTGTAAAAAAATTGACGGTTTAGAAATTTTAATTTACAATTAGAAAATACAATTAACAGAGAATTTAGAACAACATGGTGACGCCCATGAATTAGAAACATCTCTTTTAGGTTATCACTAGAATAGCAACAATCATCTTATTTTAAATTTGTAAAGTCTCTTTTAGATTATCAAAGAGGCTTTTGAGCTATTTAAACGTCTAATTACCAATTCATTGATTCAAAGTATTTTCCTACTTTCAACTTCTCATTACCAACTCTCTGTTTCTTATTGCAAACTTATCAAAAATGGATGCAAATCTGTTGATTGTTATCAAAGAAAAGTATGTTAACTTCAATGATTTCGAAGGTTTAGAAAAAACATTGAGGGAAGTTGTTAACAAACAAAAGTTTAGTGGTTACTTTAACATTCTACATGACCCCATATACACTAACCTTGTTATAGAGTTCTGGATGAATGCGTCTATTGTGCCAGCTAGCGATAAAGAAATCATCTAATCTTATGTCAACAGCGATCATTTTTTTATTACTCCATTACTGATTGCTTTGACAATCAACTATGAAGAGTTTGGTAGTTGTGTTGAACATTATGAATCCAACTGTTTCTATGCAAACCACCTTTACCTACTTTATGCCAACAAAAACAATCTCTCTAGTCCTGCTTCTCTACGCTTTATTCCAAAGTTTTGGCTTCAACTTCTAGTGTCAAATCTCCGCCCAAAAGAGAAAGACATGGAAACACTTACTTGGTATGATAAGCATATCTCGTTATTCCTCACCTACAACATGAGAGTTAATCTTCTTCTTACCATTTTCAACTTCTTAAAGAAAATGATAGAGACTTCTTATGAGGAAAAGACTTTCCTCATACCTTATGGAAGAGTTATTCCTGAACTTTTCAATAAGTTAGGGATGGTTAGGGGTGATGTTGTAGTTGAGTGGAATGAGAAGTTTGAATTTGTTGAGTAGTTTTATTTGTTTATGTTGTTGTAGTTGCTTTAGTAATGTTGTAGTTCATATCAATGAAATATTTAAATTTTACTATTATTGCATATTCTTATTTAACCCAGTTTTTGTGTTAAGTCGTTAAAAACAGTTAAAAATACGAAAAATAGGATTCAAAGCGAGGTTCCTTATAGATATATTACCTCGGTTCTAAAACAAAAACGAGATAACAGGTTTATTATTATTTTATGGATTAAAAAAGGAGCTAATTTATAGTTGTGTTACCTCGGTTTTTTATAACACTGGCGTAACATGTTTATTATCTTATTAATAAAATAAAACATTGCGCTCCCATGACATATTCTCTCATTTTTTAGCGTGTTAGACATGAAAGCTCCGTCATGAAATGTATTATTTGTTATAGTGAACGTGTGACGGAAGAGTATCACAAGAACAACTTCAACTAGGATGCAAAAAGCAAGTCGAAGGCAATTCTTAAAATCATATACTATGATGTATTTCATCATATCCAGGTGGATTCGATTGGAGGTAACAGATAATTTGTCACATTCATAGATGATTTTAGTCGAAAACTATGGACTTACCTGATCAAAAAGAAAAGTGAAGTGATTGAGGTATTTTCAAAGTTTAAATCTATGGTCGAAAGACAAAGTGGTCGAAAGCTCAAGATTCTAAGGGCTGATGGTGGTGGAGAATATGTATTGAAAGACTTCGACATATTATGTGAGAAAGAATGGATTGCACATGAGGTGGTTCCACCCTACACTCCATAATAAAATGGAGCTGCTGAAAGGAAGAATATAATTATCATGAATATGGTGATAAGTATGTTAAAAGGCAAGCATCTACCCAAAGAATTATAGGGAGAAGTCGTGTCGACTGCAACAGACATTTTGAACAGATGTCCGACAGAGAAGCTAGAAGGTATCACGATAGAAGAATATTGATTTAGGGTCAAGCCTAACGTAATTCATATGAAAGTATTCAGATCTATATCACATAGACATGTGCCTGATCAGTTGAGAAGAAAACTTGATGACAAGTCGAGTCAAATGATCCTAATAGGATATCATTCGATTGGTGGATACAAGTTATTCCACCCAGTGAATAAGTAAGTAGTGATTAGTAGGGATGTGATAATAGATGAGCTTAAGGAATGAGATTGGACTGAAAATGTGAAGAAAGATCCAATGAGAATCTTATGTGAAGAACCAACAAGTGAAGTCGAAAGAGAAGTTTGATAAGAAGAAATCAGAGGTCAGGCAGGCACAAGAAGACATCAAAGAACAAGACGCATGCCTGCAAAGTTGCAGGAATATGTGATTACATCAGATGATACAATCGATGAAGGTTAGCTAGTACACTATTTTTCTATGTAGATTGTGAACCGGTTAATGTAGCTGAAGCATTGAAGGATTCCAAGTCGATAAAAGCGATGAATGAGGAACTGAAGTCCATTGAAGTTAATAACACTTGGTCACTTGTTGAATTTCCTCAAGGCAAGAAGGAAATCGATGTGAAGTGGGTATACAAGGTGAAGTTGAATCCCAAAGAAACAGTAACTCGACACATGGCAAGACTTGTGGTGAAAGGATTTATTAAGAAAGAAGGAATCAACTTCTATGAAGTTTTTGCACCTGTTGCTAGGATCGAGACAATCAGTTTGGTTGTTGGTTTAGCAAGCACGAACAACTAGCATATGTGTCAGATGGATATGAAATGTGAATTCCTAAATGGTCCCTTAGATGAAGAAGTTTATGTTACACAACTAGTTGGGTTTGTGAAAAAAGGCCAATAAAGTAAGGTATAAAGGCTGCATAAAGCCTTGTGTGGACTTAAACAGGATCCAAGAGCTTGGAATAAGAAGATAGATAATTTCCTAATGGAGAAGGAATTTGTGAAGTGCAAAACTGAGCATGGAGTATATGTAAGAAGAAGTAAGAGTGAATTGCTTATACTGTATCTTAATGTCAATGATTGTTGATCATTGGTAACTGCAAGAAAAAGATCAGAGACTTCAAAGATTATCTTAGCAAGGAATTCAAAATGCATGATTTGGGAAACATTTCATACTGCCTTGGTATCAAATTCTACAAGAGTGGTAAATGATTGATAATACATCAAAGAAGATAATACTCAAACAATTTGAGATGGAAGACTGCAATGCGACCTCGACACCTGCTGAACCAAGACTTCAAATGTCGAAAGACTCAGATGAAGATGATGTCAACCCAACATAGTACAGAAGACTTATTGGGTCATTAAGATACCTTTGTCACACAAAGCCTGATCTAACACACATTGTAGGTATGGTGAGTAAATTCATGCAGAAGCCTAAGATATCACATCTAGAAGCGACGAAGAGGATACTAAGGTATCTCAACGGAACACTCGACTATGGCATATTGTTTCCTACAGATGATGAAGGAAAATAATGCAAGCTGGTGGGTTACACTCACTCAAGTTGGTGTAGTGATGTTGAGGATCGAAAATCCACAACTGATTATGTGTTTATGTTAGGTGGTGCACCAGTTGCTTGGAGCTCAAGAAAAGAACCAGTATTAGCATTATCTTCGTGTGAAGTAGAGTACATAGTTGTTTCTCTTTGTGCATGTGAAGCAACATGGATAGTAAATTTGGTCGAAGAGATTACAATAGAGAATCATGGAGGAATTACCATGTAGATTGACAATATGTTAGATATCAATAGCGAAGAATCCAATAGCACATGGAATAAGCAAACACATCGAGACGAGGTTCCAGTATCTTTGAGAGCAAGTAGCAAAAGGGAAGTTGAACTTCGAACACTGCAGAATTAAGAATCAGATTGCAGACATTATGACGAAAGAAGTGCATGTCAAGGTGTTCAAGAAATTAAGATCAATGGTGAATATAGATAGCTTAGACACAATGAATTAGGTGGTGCATTGATAATTTAATTCATTGTGTTGAATCAAGTTGTTGTCGAAACACCTAGTGTTGTCGAAATGTTGAAGTAGCGTACCTCGACAGGAATATCGACTTAGGCTTATATTGTTTGTCTTAGCAGAATTAGGTATTTTGTAGTTTTCTTAAGGAGAAGGCAAACTCAAAATCTATAAATAGGGAGTTATCCTATTGTTTTAAAGTGTCTGATTCCCTTGCAGTTGCAAATAATAAAATCACAGTTTAAAGGGCAGAGAAACTATGCATGAATTCTTCTTTTCCCATATTTTTGTTGAAACCCTAATTCCTCTTTCTTCCCCAATTCATCTTTTCTTTCTTCTTCCATTATTGATTGTGCAGCAGGATCATCTTGCAACCAAGGTTAGTTGATTCACTCGAGTGAAGAGTGAAGAATAAAAGGTGAATTCGATTGGTATGATTGAATCTTATTTATCAATATTGATTTAGAACTCTCCATAGATTTTAATGTAATTTCAAGAGATATAATTATTTTACACTATCAACAATGAGACCACGATAGTCATTTGTATGTCTGATTTTAGAAATTTAAAATATATGAAATTTAATAATTCAAATAATTTAATAACCATAAGTCTAAATTACAGTTTTAGACTTCTATTATATTCTACTCACTTAATCAATTCTCTTATTTTATTTTAAACAATTTTGATTTTCATTTTGGTCCAAAAAGTGTTGAGGTGTGAATTTTTTTAATAGGTGACACTTTTTTTTATAATGTGACATAAAATTTATTGACTTTTTACCATCCATGTGATTTTGTAAATAAATTATTAATTAATATTTTTCTTTACATTTTTTTAGAAATGAAAATTAACTAATACAACTTTAAAAAATATATTTCTCTAGTTCACCTATTTACATTTTACATTATTTGTGTATGCTATATATACAGGTAAATTAAATATAACCTACAGTTAAAATTAAATATAACCCAGATGATATGTGACTTTCTCTATAGACATTTTTATTCTATCAATTAAATTTAATTAGTATATTTTTAGAATTTGTAGGATTAAATGTTTTTGGTCTTTAAAAATTAAAAAAAAAAATTGTTTTTGGTTTCTATAAAAAATATGACATGTTTTAGTCCCTATAAAATTAGTATGAACGTAGTTTTAGTCTCTGTTGTTAAACTGATGTGTATTTTTAAATGATTATTTTGCAAACATGTTTAGAATATTATAAAAAGTTTCTCGAAAAAAAAAACTCAAAATTTGATTTCTAAGTCGAGATTTTCATTACTTTCAACAATATCTTTTAAATTTTAAAAAGTTCATATTTAATTCATCTCATTCTAAAAATTCTAAAATTTGGTAAAGAAATAGTTTATAGTATTGTAAATACTTATGCAAAAAATTATTCAAAAATTTAAAAGCTTAAGGATACCTAAATATTTTTCAAAATTTTAAAAAATAACAGGAATTAAAATTGCATGAACAAATATTTTGTAGAGATCAAAATATATATTTTTAATATGGACTAAAAATAAATATTGAGATATTTATAGAGACAAAAACATATTTAAACTCAAATTTATATAAATTAATTTTAATATAAATTTTTAAAAAAAAAAATTAAAAAAAATAATTAATAATTTATTTACAAAATATCTTCATGATAAAAAAAATTAATAAATCTCATACCTTATTATAAAAAAAGTGTCACGTATTAATAAAAACGTACATCTCAATGCTTTTTAGACCAAAATTAAGAATGAAGACTAAAATTATTTAAAAAATAGATATGAGAACTGATTTCGTGAACCGGATATAACAGGAGATCAAATTTTTAATTAGCTTAATTAGAATTGATTTACAACATGTCTGGATAATAAAAAATCAATAAATCTTATCAAAAAAGTGTCACATATTAAAAAAAAAAATTTTTTTTCTTTCGTACGTTAACGTTAAGGTTTATTTTGATCTCTTAATTTAAGAAAAAATTATATTGGTCTTTTAACTCTTTAAAACGCTTTATTTTAATTTTTTGTGTCTAATTAGCGACGAAAAAATTCAGAAAGTAATCGCTAAATTCGTCATTAATTAGACAAAAATGACTGAAATGAAACGTTTTGAAGAATTAAGGGACTCATATGAATTTTTTTTTAACTTAAGAGACCAAAATAAACCTTTAACATTAACATATTAGACAAAGAAATATTTTACTTTAAAAAAATATACACCTCAATATTTTTTGGACCAAAATTAAGAACAAAGATCAAAATTATTTCAAAAATAAGATATGAAGACTGATTTCGTAAACGAGATATAATAGAAGAACAAAATTATAATTGGCCTAATTAAAATTGATTTACAATATAATTTTTTTAAATAAAGATAATAAACTATATAAATTAAATTTATTTATTAAATTTAGAATTAATATCATAACTTGACAACATCTTTACATGTTATTTTTATCATATATATAATTATATACATATATGATCTTCAACTTCTCAACAAAAAATGAAGAAATATTTTTGGAAGATTTTGTATCAAATTAAATTGATATTTTTTTCATATTTAATTTTTTAACAAACCAATAAGATTTGATTTTTTCAAAAACAAAATAAAAATGATTTTGAGTGTTTTAGATTTATATTTAAAATATTTTTAATTAATATATTATATTTCTTTTTTGAATGATATTGTATAATATTTTTATAGTAGTTGTTAAATATTTTTTCCAATTTAATAAAATTTCTCAAAATATTTTTTAAATTAATATATTATATTTCTATAAATATGCTTTCATACAAGTTAAATTAATTTAAAAAAAATAATAATAACAAAATAATTTTTTAAGATTCTATATCTTTTTAAATTGATATTTTCATTTTTTATTTGTTCAAAATCTACATAGCTTTTGACTTTTCTTTAGTAAGTATTGTGTAACATTTTTATTTGACTGATATTATGGAGTATTCTTAAAGTACTGGTGAAATATTTTTTGAAATTTCTCAAAATTATATTACTATTATTATTATTATTATTATTATTATTATTATTATTATTATTATTATTATTATTATTATTATTATTATTATTATTATTATTATTATTATTATTATTATTATTATTATTATTATTATTCTCAAAATTATATTATTATTATTATTATTATTATTATTATTATTATTATTATTATTATTATTATTATTATTATTATTGTTATTATTATTGTTATTGTTATTATTATTATTATGTGTTTTAAAACTATACTAGTATAAACTTTCAAAACCTAAACAAATATTCAAAATATTTTCAATATATTTTATCTTTAAATTTAATTACAGTTTTGATCTAATATAATTTTGGTCTTTTATTTTACCTCAATCACATAACTAGTCTCATGTTTTAAATTCAGACAATTTTTTTCATTTTCTCATTTATTTTTGCATTTAAAGTTGATGATGTGTCCATTTTTTTTAATGATATATAATTTTTACTTTTATTTTTCAAATTCTACAAAGGTTTTTATATGAAGATAATTTATCACGTTTCATAAAAAAAATTTGAATAATCAATTTTTTTTTAAATAATCTATTTTTAAAAAAAAAAATTTAACTAACCACTTTTCAAACCAAAAAAATCGTCACGCATAGATCAAGTGACTTTATGTGACGTATGCATATAAAATTAGGAGGAGGCATCATACTGTATGGTTTGTTCTCCCGTATAGTGTCATGTAGTATGGCACATGCATGTACCAATAAGGAGGAGGCGCCACCCTTGGTGACTTGATAGTTGTTTTTGGTTTTTTATAAATATAATCACTCACCCATCTTCACTATTTTTCACACCTCTTCTCATATCGCTCTTAAAAATATCTTCATCTCTCTTGTCAAGGTTTTGCACTCTCTTGTCAAGATTTTCACTGATCAAAAGAGATACTCATGTTATTTTTTGTCAACAAAGTCTCCGATGAATATCAAATTTTAGAACATAAAGACGCTCGAGTATTTTTAGAGGCACTTGATTTACAAATGGACATGTCATGAATTTTAAGTGCAAAACTGTAAGAGTGGTTAAAATCATACTGATATTTAACATATAAGACTAATTATGTGAATAGACAAAAATAGAATAATTAAAATTGTGATCAAGCCTTATTTTTATCTATACTTAGTATTTATATGATAAGTATCAAAATTATATAAAATATGTAGATATTTATTAACTGATTTTACAAGCAAACAATATAAAAACCTCAAATTTATCAATAAAAAGTGACAGAACACATGTTGAATTGTTTACTTGCACATTTATTAAAAACAAATGAAAAAGAATGAAAAACCACCAAGTAACATACAAAGACCTTGCCAAAACCATTTTCCTACAAGCAAGACTCACTAGGATAGGTCCATGGGTGCGCTAGACAAGTACGAGCGAGAGAAGACTTCAAGGCTAAGTTACTTTACGGTGAAGGAAGATTTTGTGTGCCAGTCGAAGATGAGCGGTGAGCCTGGCGAGCTAGAAGCTAACGGTAGTTGTAGGATGAGTTAGCATTGCTTAACATGGAAGAAAGTTAGTGCGATATGCGAATATGGGGTGCGACTAGCGAGATTCAGGTTCAGCTCAAAGGATGTTTTGGTGGATTCAAGGTAGTACATAATGGTAGACAATCCATTTTGAATCTCAATAAGAGAGAATAAGGAGAGAAAGATCGAAGGCGGAAACGAAGCTCGAGGAATCGTTGTAAATGTTGCTCAACCTTTTTCTTTTAAGGTTTAACTGTAAAGCTATGATGAGTAGGGGTGGAAAAGCGGGCGACCTGCTCCGTTTAGGCCATCCCCGTTTAAGCCCGTCCAAAAGCGGGGCGAGCCAACTTAGGCGTCTGAGCTCAAAAGTCATGCTCGCCCTATTTACTAATGAGTTGGCGCGCCGACCCGCCAATTTTATTTTATTTTATTTTACAACTTGATTTACTACATAATTTACAACAATTGTAATTATTACCAAAGAGGTCGGCAAAAGATTTTTTAACAACGCATAATAGAACTTCAACATGTCTTAAGTCCAAACAGTTCAAAAAATAAAATAAATAAAGACCAATTAGAACAAATAAAATAACGAAATAAACTCAATCACAATAAAAAAGTATCAAAATAAATAAATAAACGATACGTATCATCTTAATTCTATTTAAAAACTAACTACTAAAAAACCCAATTAAGATTTTATACAAGACAAACAATGATAACAATTACACTACATGAAACATCACAATGCATAAAATAGTAGTGCATAGAATATCAACACTTTGAGTTCCTCACTGTTTACATCATATAGATTCTTATATTGACTGATTCCTTAATAGTTAAATCCTAAATTTGTCACACGTATACACTAATCAAATCCTTAATTTTATTAAAATCAACATCTATTTTTAAAGAAAACATGTGAGCTAATGTATTGGCAACTTAATAATTATGCATGTCATGCAATTGTTCTTTTATTTCAAATTTTTCTAATCAGCACATGTATTAGAAAGTTATAAAAGAAAATTAAACTTATAATTCAATTTGTCTGTATAATAATTTAAAATAAAATTCAATCAACATAATCCTAAAAGAAGAGTGTTATTTTTAAAGTTTAAGTTGTTTTAATTCTAAGTAAAAAATAAAAAGTTTTAATAAAAAGCTTGCGGAGTAAAATATGTTATGCCTCGTCTCGGCCCGCTTTTTAAAGTGGGTTAGGCGGGGTGGGACAACTTAAGGTACCGAACCTAAAACTTCAGCCCAACCCGCTAAAAATGACGGGTCAAATGGGCCGACCCGACCCATTTGCCACCCCTAATAATGAGTAAGTGTAGCTAATTTTATTTTGTTAGGGTTAAGTGTAATCATCTTTATACTTATGTATTAATTACGGCCATAGAGTTTTATGTAATTGTACTTAAGCTTTAATATTGATGATTTGTCTTTCTTAATTCTTATTTTAGATTAGCTACCTAAAACATGTTCTCATGGTACAACTTGACATACAAAAGGTGTTAGTCGTTACTAGATTCAAGTCTCAATATATTGGATGCTAATTCCTAGAGATAGGGCTAGATTTAATATATGCACGGATGCTGATAATTGATATCAATATCTTTATTCATTGTTGTAATTTAATGTTCTTGTATTTAATAGTGTGAGATATCATATATTTGGTAATAGAACTGATATCACGTCAAAGATGAGCAGCGATGACAGCAACGAGTGTGTGTATTAATAGCTAAATAGAAGAGCATATTATAGAACAATGGTTATACGTGAGGATAAGGATGATTAAATCTAACCCAAACAAGTTTTACCATTGTTAGTATTGAAATCTCATTTTATTTTCTATGATTTTATTTTCCACAATCAAACAACTCTTGCTTAGAATCATAAAAATTGTTGAAACAAGTCTTGAAAACACAACCAGTCTCTATAGATACAATAATATTGCACTTGCTATTTTTTACTGCAACAAAATAATGTTGTGCCAAGGAATGACATTACTTCTTAAAGACATTACAATAATTTTTATCATTTTATGTTTATGTTCATATATAGGAATATCTATTTTTTTTATAGTCACTAACCTATTAATAATATTAGATGATTTTTCTTGTTTATGCGGGGAAGGAATCATGCAGAATAACTTTTGTTCAATCCTGAAATCGAAAGAACCATTTGTAAGATTTGAAAGAAAAAAAATACAAACTAGATTGCAAGATCTAGAAGAGTATTATCTTTTAAAACAAGAAAACATGGTTGACGTAGATAACAACAACAATCAAAACAACAACAATGGAAACAATATTGATAGCATACCTTGCCACAACAGTACAAGACACCTGGGACACATATCTAGACCATAAAGGAATTTATGTCAAAAGGAAATGAAAACAAGATTGTTTCAGATTATGTATGCTAATACTTTTACAGGTTTAGATCATGAAAACCTGTACACTCACCTCATGAAGTTTTAAGAGATTGTTGGGACGCTAAGAGCCAGAGACTGAAGAAGAAGTGGTATTTTTTAGATTGCTTTCATATTCACTAATTGGAAAAGAAAAAGAGTTGTATATAGACAACCAACATTAACAATGACAAATTGGGATGGGTTGGAGGAAAAGTTCTTGAATAGATTATTTCCTCACAATATATTCATGGAAGCAAAAACAAATGTTTTGGAATTCTCCCCATGCATAATTGAAACTCTTTTTGAAGCATGAGAGAGCTACAAGTCTACACTGATAAGATGTCTAAACCATGGTTTTGATGAGATTACACAGTGTAATACAGTGAGAGAACTGACTTGGTTTTGCATTTTATCTCAAATTTTATGGATAGCAAGAGTCGCCATTGAGTTTTCTTTTATCCAATAAGGAAAGGGTGAAAAGAACAGGAAAGACCTTGAGATTTTTGAGTTCGGGGGGTAGATTATGAAAAGGGAAGGTGTTAGCATCCTTTTCATCTGTAGTTATCTACGGGCTCTTAATCGGTAGCTCCCTTTGTTTGAAAATGCTTTGTGTTGTGTGCTTTGAAAAATATTTTGAAAAATGCCAATAGTAAGGCAACTTTGTAATGATTTTTGTATTGGTTAAGAATGTGTACAAAGTGTTTGTTTTTGAAAATATTTCAGAAAAGTGTTTTGTGTGAAAAAAGATATTTTGAAATGTTCGTGAGCAAGTGATTAAGAACTATCTACCTACTCAAAGTCTTTATCATTCTTTTCCTCCTCCTTTAGATAGTGTTATCCTACCATTAGTTAGTAGGAAGCCTTATTGTTGGATGTGAAGGGAACAACACGGGTCATCGTACAATCATAAAGGAAACTCGTAGGAGCGCTTTAGTAATTCGTAAGGGACTAGATCGTTTACCGAAGGCAGCATCGAAAGGGTCATCGAGGGACTATGATCTTTTTAATTGATGGACAGTGCTAAAGTGTCCCCACGTTCGAGAGATATGACTGTGTTTCCGAAGGCAACAAGTGAGGTTACCCTAGAGGTGCAAGTGTGAAGAGTGATTTGTTTTCAGTTTATTTATCTTGAAATTAGGGTTTTCTACAATTGTTTTTAATCTTTCCATACAAACCTTATTAGCATACATCTAACGGTTATATATAAGGCATACAAATATAAGTGCAGAAAACCAAAATCCTACGCTATTACAAGGCTTCGGGAATGGGGGTACAAATAGTAAAAACGGGGGGAAATAGAAAAACCCTAATTAAACTATTATAAACCGTAAATAGATACATAATTGGGAACATACACGAAAGTAATAAAATACGCGAAAGTAAAAGGAAAAGGAAATCGTCTTGTGATTGTTTGATAGAAAAAAGTTTGATGATTAACCTAATAACCTAATTTATTTTAATTAGTTAAAAATAAATTGGTTAATTAAATTAAACATGCCTTAAAAATATAAGTTGATTTTAAATTAATTAAAAAAAGGTTACTGAAAGAAAACCAAAAAATTAAATTAAGGTTAATTAAATACAAACCTAAAAATTAATTAGGGTTTGTGAAAATGTTAGGGTTTTGAAAAAATGGTTTTTGTAAAAACAAAAATTGGAAAAGGAAAGAGTAAGAAGAATAGAGAATTTGTGTAAAAATAACCAAAGGGGTATGGGTGGGTGTCGAACCCACGCCCTCAACAAATTCGGACAACACGCTCACCATTGGGCCAAGTGCACCTTGGTGAAAGGAGGCAGCTTCAGCGTGTTTTGTAAATTGCCCTGCAAAATATGAAAATATAAGGAAAATAAATGGCAAAAGGCTGGATCGAACCTATTCTCTTTAATACTAATGCCTTAACGCGTGTGCTTCAACCGCTGGGGTGGTAATATATCTGTTCATTTATATCAAACAATATATATATATATATATATATATATATATATATATATATATATATATATATATATATATATATATATATATATATATATATATATATATATATATATATATATATATATATATATATATATATATATATATATATATATATATATATATATATATATAAAGAAATTGCTTAAACTGGAGAGGCGTCGGAGCCCTAGCTCCGGTTGTCTTCTCCGGCTTCCTTCTTATTCAACCTGTAAAAATATAAAAGGTTAGAAAGCCAAAAACACCCTATCCCCCTAAATCAAGGGCTGCAAGTTCAATGGGACAGTTATTTGGAGCTAAAACAGCCTAGTTTATGAGCTATGGTGAAAACGATGGAGATCGGTTCAAAGATGGTGATTCAAGATTCTGATTGCATGGGACCTCCACGATGGGTCATTCCTGCATTGTTGAACCTTATGAACATGTTAAACGAGTTAGCATTTAATGAAACACAAGGAAAACAGATATATGGAATTTATGAATTTCAAAACCAATATGGCATGTATGTATGCTTTTACACCCTTTTGATCATGGAGATCGATCCAGCCTTACCCTACTGAGTTCCTGAAAGTGAATGAGATGGTTTGTTTGTGGTGAAAGGGTTGCGATAAGGGTTTGAAGTTCTTTAGGGTTCTTTGAAAAGTTTTCGAGGCAAGGGTTTCGTGCTTCTTTTCGTATGAGAATGAATGGGAATATATAGGACAAATTATGTCAAAGATTTATGGACTTGGACCTTGTAAGAAAGACCTTGTATTATTTCATTTAATTTTGACTTAAATTAATAAAAAAAATCAAAAATAAATAAAATAAAGAGGTCAAGGGGTGGATGAGTAATATTTAAGGTGTATGAGGAGTGTAATACACATTTGGACTTTAAAACAATGGCCCATTATTCAAAATATCAAGTTTTCTCAATTTGAACTTCATGCATCTGCTCAAAATTTCCAATCTTGCACTGGTCATAACTCTCTCAATTTTCGTCTTTTAAAGGTGTCCTTTACAATCCCTGTTTTGATCATTTTTGCATTTTGAGACTTTATCTTGATGTAAGTTGCCTTGACAAAAAGTGTCTTTTTGTTGACTTTTGAAATGACCTGTAATGTATTGACTCATATCTCTCAAATGAAGCCTTTTTTGGACTTGAGCTTACAGAGACAAGGTTATAGATAATTGAATTTCCTTCAAAATGAGCTTTGGTTGGGGAAAAACTGATGAAGCATGTGAAAGTTATGCTTGGTCAAAGTTCAGTTGACTTCTCCTTAGGAAATCCTAATTTGGCAATTTTTGACTTTTAATGATTTGAGAGTTTTCCTTGAAGAATCATGATCAATTCTTGATAAAATGATGAATATGAGTTTAAAATGTTAATGTTGACCAAAAATCTTGAAGTTTGCCTGTACATTGACCATAATTGACTTTTTACCCAATACAGTTAATTTTCAGTCATCTGAGCAATTGACTGAGCAAACTTGTGATGCAAGGCATGAAACTTGACATGAGCATTCCTTGATACATATAAGGAACCATAGAAGCCATTTTAGACCTTTGAAACACAATCTTCCTTGTGAAAGATGAAACTCTAGTTGTGGATCCATTGCTTATGAGGAGAATTTGTTTGATCAATTATGGGACAACCTTGAGCATTTAAGAATCCTATGTGAATATTTTGAATAAAATGAGAGAGAAAATTTTGGGGTACAACATCTGCCCCTATTCAATCTTCTTAAACCTTAAGAGTTAGATTGGCTTGTCTGCCATTCATGACTTGAAGGTAGAAGATGATTGAACACTTAAGTGCCTAAAAATTTACACTCGCGTGTGCAGGAGGTGCCCTGCTGGTTGATAATATTACTTGAATGGACTTAAATATGCCATTCGGAGATATGATGGAATGTCATCAGAGATGAGCTTATAGATGCCACCCAAGGTAACCGTTGATAGAAGTATCAAAATAAGACTACGCTTGATTGTATCTGAAGAATGCTTTCCAGAATGAACCTCTGAGGAAGGTGCTTGAGTAGCTTCTTATCAGATTTAGTCTCTGAGGGGAATTTTTGTCATGTAGATAGTCGCCTCGTCCTGTTTCGGGAATTGATCTACAGTCTATTTTTGCTGGTAAACCTGTCCTGTTTCGAGAATTCATACCACCTGGTGATAAAGATAGTCGCCTCGTCTTGTTTTGGGAATTGATCTCCACCTGGTTATAAAGATAAAAATATAGTTTCCCCATCCTATTTCGGGAGTTAATCTTAAACTTATTCATGTAGATAGTCCCCCGTCCTATTTCGGGAATTGATCTACAATTTGTTTTCGCAGATAGTTACCATGTCTTGTTTCAGGAATTAGTCTGTGTCTGGTCATATAGATAGTTGCCCTGTCTTGTTTCGAGAATTAATCTTGGACCTGTTCGAGGATTATTAATGATATATGTCTGTTTGTAGAATTTTACCAGAAAAGATAAAAATTTAGTTGTATGCAATGTCATGATGTATGTAATGCATTGTATAATGTTGTTCTCAAAGTAAATGAGAGTGTCATATGTGTTTCGTATGCATATGTTATGATATTTATAAATAATGTATGAATGTGAGATGTTGCTGGAACATATCGATAGCTTTGTATAAAATATTTGACTGGGGAAAATAAATCACTGATGGTTGCTGGGGATGAAGAATAGCTGTAATCTTCAATCTTTCCTAGAATGTTTTCGCTGGGGATTCCTGCTTGCTGTTTGAGGAAACTCCGCTGGGGGATGTTGAATTTTGCTTGGGGATAAGAGTTCAAGAACATTGGTTATTTATCGCTCTATTGGGGAATTTAATTCTTATATACCCTGATTGGGGATAAAAGAGATGGATAACCTTCTGAGGTGCTGTCTGGTCGAGTTTCCAATAAGGATGTTGGCTCGTCTGGGGAGGATAAAGTTAAACGACATCTGGTCCAGTTTTAGATTTCGTAGAAACTCTCTGGGGATAGTAGTCTGGATTGTCCTTCATTAGAGAGAGGAATTTCTCCGGTGATTTGTAGTAGTCAGAGAAATAGACTCAAGCTGGGGAGACTGAATTCTGTTGGGGAAATAAACCATGCTGGGGAAATAAACCTTGTTGGAGAAATAAACCCTGCTGGAGAAATAAATCATGCTGGAGAAATACTTTACTGAGGAAATGAGCCCTGCTGGAGAAGGGGATTCTGCAGGGGTTTTGGAGAAATAAACTCATATGGGGAATTAAATTTCCGTGAACTGTGTTGATGACATGATCTCTGATGAGGATTGAGACTCCGTGATTGGTGGCGTTGTCAGGGAAAAGATCACACTCCTTTATCTTCTAGGGGAATCTGTTGGGGAGTATGATTAGGTTAATTATTGGAAGGTGCCTCAATTCCTATCTTGAAAGCATATTATACTTGTGGGGGGAATGTATCTCCGTTGGGGATGAGCTTGTGAAGGTCACTCTGTGGGGATAATCCTGTGGAGACTATTCTGTGGTGATTTTCCTGTGGGGTCTTATGGATGACCTGAACGTTATCCCAATTCCTAAAGTCTTGAGAAAATGCTTATTCCTATTTTTATGCATATATTTGTTAGCAATAATCATATTCATATGCATATGTTCATTCAATTTAGTCATTGGACGTTTTTGCAAACAAAACAGAAAAAGTAAGACAAAATTTGGATTTTGAAGTGGTAGTTGTATTGATAATTTGCCTATAAACAAGTGTTTTTGTACAAAGAGACATAGATCCTAGTAAGAGGACATTGTCGTAAAATGAAAAGAGTACAAAGTAAAAACAAAACATATAACTATGTGGAAATAATCTCGTCAAGTTTCAACTATGCTATTGCCCCTATGTCTTCAAGCATCTCATCCCTTGTTGTCAGAAGAAGTTGACTGGATTGGTCTGTACCATTTGAATTTGACGTCGGTAACAAAGTTAGCTGTAAGTGATCCAACGGGACATAGTCGTACGCTTTAATCCCTAACTTTTGCATGGACCGCCCTTTCGGGTTTTCAGCCCATCGGGATACCCTTTTTTGCCCAAGCTGCCTTTTCAGGTTTTCGACTTGGCGAGTGTATAATCTTTATATATATATATATATATATATATATATATATATATATATATATATATATATATATATATATATATATATATATATATATATATATATATATATATATATATATCCCTAATTTTTTCCCAAACCCTTTTGGTTCGCTGGGATGCTCTCATTTTTGCCTAGACTAGTCAACCTAGCCAGTCTCTTTCATACGTAGTATCTTTTGATTATGTCCGTGTTCACAGGGTGCGGAAGATCTTCACCGTCCATGGTGGTCAGTATCATAGCACCGCCAGAAAATATCTTCTTGATTACAAATGGCCCTTCGTAGGTGGGTGTCCATTTTCCCCTGAGATCACCTTGTGGTAGGATAATGCACTTTATTACCAGGTCACCATCCTGATATACCCGATGCTTGACCTTCTTGTTAAAAGCTTTGACCATACGTTTCTGGTACACCTGACCATGATAGACATCTGCAAGCCTTTTCTCGTCAATCAAATTCAACTGGTCCAACCTAGTCTGAATTCATTCGTCTTTGTCTAAATCTGCATCTTTCATAATTCTCAGGGAAGGAATCTGAACTTCGACAGGTAATACCATAGACTAGAGAGAATGAGGTTGCCCCAGTTGATGTTCATGTTGAAGTGTGATAGCCATGAAGATAAAATGGTAACATCTGGTGTCAGTCTTTATATGTCACCGTCCTCTTCTATATAATCTTCTTAATGTTCTTATTGGCGGCTTCCACTGTGCCATTCATCTTCGGTTGATACGGAGAAGAGTTACAGTGCTTGATTTTGAACTGCGTGCAGAGTTCCGTGATCATAGTGTTATTGAGATTGGTATAATTTTTTATGATAATCCTTTCGGGGATGCCATACCGACAAATAAGGTTATGCTTAATGAATAGGGCGACCACGTTCTTAGTAACAAAGGCGAACAAGGTTGCTTCAACCCATTTCGTGAAGTAATCAATGACGAAGAGGATGAAGCAGTGTTCATTGGAAGCCGTAGGATTGATTTATCTAATCATATCAATGCCCCACATTGCAAATGGCCAAGGAAAAGTCAAGACATTCAGAGGTACTGGAGGCACATGTACTTTGTCAACATAGATCTGGCACTTGTGACAACTTCTTGAGTGATGATGGCAATCAGTTTCCATAGTCGACCAATAGTATCCCGCTCTCAGAATCTTCTTAGCCATAGTATATCCATTGGAGTGAGTACCAAAGATACCTTTGTGCATATCTTCCATAATATTCCCCGCTTCCTTCTTGTCTACACTGTGAAGCAGAGTCGAATCATGATTGTGTTTGTAAAGAACCCCGTTACTCAGGAAGAACTTGGTTGAGAACCTCTGTAGGAATTTCTTGTTGTTGATAGATGCACCCTCGGGGTACTCTTGAGCCTCAAGGTATCCTTTCACTTCATGAAACCAAGGCTTTTCTTCTGCTCCATCAGTGTCAACTTCATAGAAATGTGTTGGTCCGTCTAGCCTCTCAATAGTAATTTTAGGAGCCTTGTTGTCCCATATGACTTTAAACATAGATGAAATGGTTGCTAATGTGTCTGCCAACTGATTCTCTTCTCGTGGGATGTGCTCAAAAGTGATTTCCTCGAAGTACGGGATTAAGGTAAGCACGTGTTCTATATAAGGAATGAGATCCGAGTGCTTAGTATCCCATTCTCCCTTGATTTGACTGATCATCAGGGATGAGTCCCCATATACATTCAAGAACTTAATCCTCAAGTCAATAGCAGCTTTGATGCCCATGATGCACACTTCGTATTTGGCCATGTTGTTGGTATAGTCAAAAGCAAAGTCTGGCAGTGAAGGGTGTATGGAAACCCTTGGAATAAATAATTACAACACCAATTTTGTTGCCAAGTGAGTTAGAAGCTCTATCGAAAACCATAGTCCATGAGGATCTTGGCTCAGGTCCTTCATACAGCCTAGATTCTTCACAATCTGTAACTAGCATAATGTTCTTGTCTGGGAATTCAAAATTCATAAACCGATAGTCGTCTACAGCTTGATGAGCCAAGTGGTCTGCCAGTACACTTCCTTTGATTGCCTTTTGAGTGGTGTACTGAAAGTCGTATTCTGTTAAGACCATTTGCCACCGGGCTATTCTTCCGGAGAGAGTTGGCTTCTCGAATATGTATTTGATGGGATCCATTTTAGAGATTAACAAAGTGGTATGGGTCAACATATACTGCCTTAGTCAACGAGCAGCCCATGCCAAAGCGCAACAAGTTTTCTTGAGCAGTGAGTATCTTGTTTCACAGTCGGTAAGTTTTTTGCTAAGGTAGTATATTGCATGCTCTTTTCGATCAGACTCGTCATGTTGGCCCAGTACACAACCCATTGAGTTCTATAACATTGTTAGGTACATAATCAGAGGTCTTCCTTCAATTGGTGGTATCAGAATTAGAGGTTTTTGTAGGTACTCCTTGATCTTGTCAAAGTTTGTCTGACAGTCGTTGTTCCACTTTACTACCTGATCTTTCTTCAGCAGCTTGAAGATTTGTTCACAAGTAGCAGTCAAATGAGAAATAAATCGAGCAATGTGATTCAGTCTTCCCAAGAAACCTCTGAATTCCTTCTTAATATGGGGAGCTGGCATTTCTTGAATAGATTTGACTTTGGAGGTATCAACTTCGATATCTTTACCACTGACAATGAAACCCAAGAGTTTACCGGATCTCACCCCAAAAGTGCACTTGTTCGGATTCAGCCTCAGCTTGTACTTCATCAGTCTCTCAAACAACTTGTGTAGATTGTCCAGATGCTCTTCTTCAGTCTGGGATTTGGCTATCATGTCGTCGACGTAGACCTCTATATCGTGGTGAATCATGTCATGGAACAAAGCTACCATGACACGTTGATATGTTGCGCCAACGTTCTTTAACCCAAAAGGTATAACTTTGTAGCAGAAAGTACCCCACTGTGTGACAAAGGTAGTTTTCTCCATGTCTTCGGGTGCCATCTTGATCTGATTATAACCTGAGAAGTCGTCCATAAAGGAGAATACCTTGTGTTGAGCGGTGTTTCTGACCAGAACATCTATATGTGGCTGTGGGAAGTCATCTTTTGGGCTTGCCCTATTCAGATCTTTGTAGTCTACACACATATGTACCTTGCCGTCTTTCTTTGGTACGGGAACAACATTTGCAACCCATTAAGGATACAATGTGATAGCCAAGAAACCTACGCTGAATTGTCTCATAACCTCGGCCTTGATCTTCTCTGACATCTCGGGACGCATGTGATGAACCTTTTTCTTTATTGGAGAACAACCCTCTTTCATTGGTAGACGATGAACCACAATATCAGTATCTAGCCCTGGCATATCCTCGTACGACCAAGCAAAGATCTCGACATATTCATGCAACATCTGCATTAACCTGTTCTTGATATTGTCTTCTAGGTTGGAACCTATCTTGACTTCTTTCCTGTCTGCTTCAGTACCCAAGTTTACAACCTCGACATGCTCTTCATGTTGTTGTATATCCTTTTTCTCTTGCACTAACAGTCTGGAAAGCTCTCCAGGTATTTCACAATCTTCCTCACCTTCTTCCTTGGCTTGGTAGATCGTATTTTCAAAGTCATAAGTGGCAATAGCGGAATCCTTGTCAACGGGATCCAGGGTGGATGTGGATCTACAATGTATTGTGTGGGTGTGTGTAAGAACACACAGCTACTTGAAAGTGATAAAAGTAAAAAGAAATACAAAGAGAACAAAATTTGAATGCAAAAAGTACAATGTTTTATTAAATGAAGATATGTTTATGAAATGACAATCCTTAACAAATGAACCATTGTGCCTTGGCTAAGGAACAAGGCTTAAAGTCATTGTTTTAAAAGATTACATAACCAAACTTTGAAAGCAATAAAATAGAAATCTAGCTATTACTCCTGACTAAAGGAGATAGAGATAATGTCTTGAGTATTCTAACTGTTGTATCTGTTACTGATGGTGGGAAAAATCCAATTGTAAAGGTCATAATCACTGTCAGCATCTTCTATAGCATTGACTCTGTGGTTACTGATACAGAATGGTGGTCTTCCAGCACGAGCATGACGAATAACCCTCTAACCCTATGCAGTGAAAACCAAACCAAATTTGTCAAATTTATATGGAATGTCAGGAAGCTGACCCCTAATAGTACAACCACCTTCTTCTACAGCAGCTTTAGCATCCTTCAAAGAAGCCATTTTGGGTAGAACCCGAGTAACCTTGGGAATGGCAGAAACATCTTCAGTAACGGCTGGAGGGATAACTTCAAAAGTATGACAAGGAGTTTCAATGAATTCTCCGTCCATCTCTACGTACCGGAATTAGTTCAAGTGGCTAACCATATACTCGTCTTCACCGAAGACAGTAACAACCTTTATGTTCATAGGAAATTTTAACTTCTAATATAGAGTCGAGGTAACATCGCCTGCCCTATGGATCCAAGGGCGTTTGAGTAAACAAGAATACGCTGGTCGGATATCCATCACATAGAAGGTAGACTCAAAGATCTGGGAACCTACCTTGATCGGAAGATCCACTTCTCCATGTACCATCCTCTTTGATCCGTCAAAGGCTCGAACTATAATATCACTGGGTTTCAATACAAACCCTTCACAATCCAGTATGTCAAGAGCACCCTTCGGTAGAACATTCAACGAAGAGCCAGTGCCAACCAATATATGAGCCAGAGTAGTTCCCCTTCATTCAATGGAGACATACAGGGCCTTGTTGTGATATCTTCCCTCAAGAGTTAAGTCGGAATCAGAAAAACCTAACCCACTGTTAGTCGTCAAGCTAGTAACATAGTTCTCAAATTGATCGGCAGAAATATTTTGTGTCACATGAGCAGACTTCAATAATTTCACCAAAGCTTGTGCGTGGGCTTCATAACACAGTAGTAGAGATAACATAGAGATTTTGGAGGGGATCTTCCCTAGCTGTTCAATAATCTTGTAATCGCTCTTATGGATAATCTTCAAAACCTCCTCCAACTCTTTCCTAGAGGTGTCTTCAGCTGCAACTTCTTTAGGCGCCTCCGTCTGGGCAGGCTCTGTTATTTTCTCTTTGCTCGAGCCCCAGTAGTTAACTTGGTAGCAGTAACTCGAACAAGTGTAGCAACAGTCTTCAGAGAGATTTCCGGGGAGAAACCCCTTCCGTTTCTAGTAATCTTACTGGTCCCAGCAATATTGTCAATGTTGGAATCAATAGTTTTAATACTTTCATCTTCAGTAGTTGGTAGTTCTTGCTTGATGCCATGGTATTAAATGTCAGATCCATATTTCCAAGGAATAACTTTATCCTAGGAATATGGAATAGGTCTAGGTGTAGTGATGATTAGAGGAGAAGCTTTTGGATTGGCAGTAATCCTTACAGGACCTTTGGAGGCGATCCTGATAGGAGGGTCAGATATTACAGATAAGTCTTGAAATAGATTTTCAGCAGACAAAATCTTCTTAACCATAATTATGTGATTGTCCATTAGGCGCTGAATGCCTTCCTTCAATAACCTGCAACCATTGAGTTGGGCTGCACAGTAGTAACATCTTTTAATACAGCCTGGAAACAAACCGACCTGCAACAAATTCTCTTTGATAATTGGGAGGGGAGTAACCAGTTTACTTACACTAGCAACATAAATAACATCATCAATGGCACTTACGCCTTTATCATGCTTTGATATTGGTGCAATAATTACATTTGGAGACTCCGGAGGATCAAACTTAGTCTCTTTGTTATCTATCATATCCTGAGTTTTGTTTTTCAGGGCCTAACAATTATTGGTGTCGTACCCAGGACTATTGGAATGGTAAGCACACTTTACATTTGGGTTATAGCGAGGAGAGGAGTTGTTGGGATTATGAGTAGGATCCCTTAATGTAATCAACTCCACTTTCAGTAAATGTTGCAATTCCTGGGACAGTGGCATACTGATCTTGGTAAATTGTCTTCTCGATGCATTTGACCTACGCTGATTACCCTTTTGTTGTTGGTGAATAGGCACAGGATTAGAGATTAGCACTTCTCCTACAGACTGATTGTGATCACTTCTAATATGACCCTTATAGACATAAACAACATTAACTTCTTTCTTTCCACTAAATGTCTTCTTTACAACACTTGAATACACAACCACTTGAATTTTTCCACTCTTGATACCACTTTCAATAAGGTGATTTAAGAAAGGCTCGGTTAGAGTGCCCGTAAACATATCAACTAGTTCCCTGTCATACAAAGGAGGTTGTACTCTTCCGGCTAGATCTCTCCACTTTTGGGCATATTCTTTGAACCCTTCATTCGAGCCCATGGTCATATTTTGTAATTGCACACGAGTTGGTGCAAGGTCAGCATTATATTGATACTGCTTGTAAAAAGAATTAGCCAGGTCTTCCCAAGTATGAATGTTGGTTCCTTCAAGCTGATAGAACCATTCAAGTTGTGTACCAGACAAACTTTCCTGAAAGAAGTGAACCCATAACTCTCTGTCATCAGTATGTGGTTAGATTTTTCGAACATAAGATCGTAGATAAAGCTTAGGGCAAGACACACCATCATATTTAGCAAAAGTGGGGGTCTTGAATTTGTGAGGGATAATAACCCCCAAGATAAGACCCATCTCTTTAAAGTCTAGCCCAGGCACTTTCTGTATCTCCATAGCATTATGTCGATCTTCCAGCTACTTGTATTTGTCATCAGCAGGAGGATACTGATCATTAGAATAGTCTTCATCCTCAGGGATTTTACCAGAACCATGGTTACTTCCGCCTCCAGCTTTAATACTTTTGTCGTCTTCCTCCTGATCATCATCTTCATCAGAGGAAATAACACAGTTCTGAGCTTGCTTGGGAAGGATTTTAAACCTTCTCCCCATGTTAAAGATGATTGGTTTCTGAGTCTTCTTCTTTTTGGCGATGAGCTCCATCATCTATTTCTGCTTGTGGGTTAAGTTCAAGAGCGTTTCCTGGAATTGGGCATTTTATGCTTGGAGTTCCTTGACAGTCTGTTCTAGAGCCATCTTTTACTTAAATAAACAGCAAGAAGATGAGAAAACCTGTATCAGAAAAACTTGTTATGTAATGATGTGCATGATATGCAGATGCAATGTTTTCAAAGATCTCGCGGGATAGACAGAAAAGAAATGTTAGAAGTCGAGTCTGGCTGCAGCTTAGATTGTTGAACTTCCTGCTACAAAAATCAAGCTTACCATGTCGAGTGGGTCCTAGCCTTTGACTAAAGATAACATACTTCAGTCTTTGACGGTATTTGTTAGAGGTAAATAAATACTCTTGCCCCTTGCTAGACGTCTGGTTCATGATACTTTGATGGCATTTGGTTAGAGGAAAATAAATCCTCTTGCCCCTTGCTATACGTTTGGTTCATGATAACCTGCATCATAGGCCCTTGAGATCGTTGAAATGGTTAGTGAAAATGATATGGCATGATGTCATGATGTTATAATGTCATGTTTGAACAGATAATCAAACACAAGCAAAGCACGTAAGAGCCCTAGGTTTAGGCTTGCATGGAGTTTATAGGTAAGTACCCTCTTGAATTTTAGTTTCTCAACATGTCCTAAAGTAGTAATTGGGTTATATGGATCTCAAAATCACTTATTTTTCCCACATGTTTCGTTTAGCATGGCAACTGACTTGCCACCAAACAAAACCCGAGAGTTGAATCTCAATGAGCGTAGCATCGAGTATCAACCGACTTTGGACTGCACCAAGGTCGACTATCTAACTACCTTTTAATGGTTAAGTTGGGTCAATTAAGGTTCTAAAGGTCAATTAGTACTTATGACACCACACGACAACCTAGTATTCTCCCCGACAGACTCGAAGGACACCAGTACAAACAAATGTGTCACACTAACGTAGCCATCACTTCAACCATATCGGTATACGCCGTATAGTTTCCATATTCTATTGCTACTTACCTAAAATTCCCCCAGATCCGGATGTAGGATCTTTGCAAGAAAATAAACCCGAGCAACCCTCAAATGTAAAGCATAAAAGGCAAACAAGGAAAGCATTTAAAAATGATCTAACTCTAAAGGTAACCCCACTTTTAGTTTTCCCCAGCAGAGTCGTCAGTTCTATAATAAGGTGGGATAACTAACTTGGTTTTGTGTTTTATCACAAATGTTGCGGATAGCAAGAGTCGCCATCGACATTTCTTTTATCAAATAAGGAAACAGTGAAAAGAACAGGAAAGACCTTGATATTTTTGAGTTCGGGGGGTAGATTATGAAAAGGGAAGGTGTTACCACCCTTTTCATCCATAGTTATCTACAGGATCTTAATCACTAGCTCCCTTTGTTTGAAAATGATTTGTGTTGTGTGTTTTGAAAATTATTTTGAAAAATGCCAATAGTAAGGCAACTTTGTAATGTTTCTTGTATTGGTTAAGAATGCGTACAAAGTGTTTGTTTTTGAAAATATTTCAGAAAAATGTTTTGTGTGAAAAATATGTTTTGAAATGTTCGTGAGCAAGCGATTCAGAACTATCTACCTACTCAAAGTATTTATAGTTCTTTTCCTCCTCCTTTAGATAATGATATCCTACATGTGATACGATGGGAGAACTGACTTGAGGTTTTGCGTTTGTGTTCGCAAATGTTTCGGTTTAGCAAGAGTCGCCACCGACTTTTTATTTTATCCTAAGGAAAGGTCAAAAAGCACAGGATAGACCTTTGAGATGTTTTCTTGGGTTCGGGGAGTAGATTATGAAAAGGGAAGGTGCAAGCACCCTTTTCATCCATGGTTATCCATGGGCTCTTAGTTACTTGTTTAGATCACTTGCTTTGCTTTTCCAATTGTTTGAAATGGTGCTTTGTGTGTGGTTTTGAAAGATGTTTTGAAAAGAGGCCATCATTGTGACAACCTTTGTAATGATTCTTGCTTGAATGTATACAAAAGTGTTTTTGTCTTTTGAAAATATTTCAATGTTTGAAAGTTTGTTTTAGGAAATGTTTTGAAATTGTGTTGTGAAGTGTGTTTGAAAATAGCAAGGATGTTTTTGCAAGCTTTGATCAAGTAACTAAGAGCTATCTACCCTATTTTACTCAAAGATCTTTCCTATATGTTTTTAACCCTTTTGACAGTGTTGTTTCACCATTGCATTTGGTGAATAACCTTGTGTTTAGGATGTTAAACGGGACAGGCGCGGGTCATCGTATGGACCATGATAGCAATTGTGTTAAGTATTTTTGGCAAATTTTTGACGGACTTGATCATTTTTGTTTAGGCAACCAAGATAGCGTCATCGAGGGACTATGATCTTTTGTTTTGTTTTTGTTTTGCCAAAGTACCCAACATGCATAACATGGCCCATTTTTGAAGGCAACAAGTGGATTGTAACCCTAGGGGTGCAAGTGTGCATTGTGTTTGATTTTCATGCATTTTTGTCTTTGATTAGGTCAAACTATTTGTTGATTTGGATCTTTGCATACAAACCCTAATTCTCTAATCATGGCATAATTAAAAGCGTAAAGTGCGAGAATTAAAATTCTAAGCTATTACAACATAATTATAGGGATGGGGGTACAATCTTTGAATGGGGGGGTATTTGACAAGAAACATAAACCCTAGTTTACTATTACATCCAAATTGAATTTAATTGCACGAATAATAAATGGACAATATTTAAATAAACAAAATAAATAAATATATCAAAGGAAATGAAATATGCAAAAAAAGTTTTTGTTTGTTTATGTATGTAAAAGTTTTTAATGTAAAAAATAAAGAAATAAATAAAAGATTTATTTTAATTATTTAAGGGTAAAACCCTAATTTCTTTAAGAAAATAAAATGTTATATTATTTACATACAATAAAATATATTAATATATACAAAATAAAATATACTTAAAAAAAAGTATTTTTTAGTATAAATAATAATGAAAATAAAAATGTGATATTCTATATTTTTATTCTAAGGTATTTATTAAAAGAAAAGTATATATATATATATATATATATATATATATATATATATATATATATATATATATATATATATATATATGTATGTATGTATGTATATTAATTATATTAAATATGTATAATATAAAATAAAATATATACAAAAATAAATTATATTTATAATAATATTTTCAGTGTGAATAAAAAATAAGAAATAAAAAAAAATAAAAGTATAATTTACAGATTTATTTTCAAGCTTAAATAAATGAAATAAAAGTATTTAAATTGTTTTTGAGGTTAGAAAAATTAAAATAAAATGCCAAATAAATGTAAAAAATTTATGAAAATATTTTTAAGCATTTTTTATATTTGGAAATAAATAAACAAAATCAGAAATGAAAACGAAAATGCAAAAATGTAAAAATACAAGAAATTGGGCCAGGGGGTGCAAAAATGAAAATGGGAGGTGTTAAAAGCAAGCCAAGCCAAGCCCAGTCCAAGCCAACTTCGTCTTCAACCTCCAGATATGAAAAAACGCGCGCGCCTGTACAAACTTGGGACATCCTGCATATGAGCTCTATTGCAAAAACACATAACACCAAACTTGTAGAGAATTTCAAGACGATTTCAGCCATATAAAAAACTAATCCTAACTCTCAAAGACCAGAGAGAATTTCTCTGGTCCTAAAATCTTACCTAGTTTTTTTAGCATGTTCATGTATGAAATTCTCCTAGCACACTTAATATAAATGAAAACTGAGCATATGTACAACTTCATGGCAATGAACACTACATTTTTTATTCATAAACCTAAGCCTAAATGTTCCTAAATAGAGAGATAGAAAGTGAAGAAAAACCTGTTTCAGTTGGATTCGTGTAGGGCAATGTAGTGCTTTTCAACAAGGCTTGAGATGTCTGGTAGCTTGCTTGAACTTCACTTGACCTTCTCCAATAGCTAGCTTGCCTTGAATGTCCTTGAAACAGCCTATAGAACTCAACCTGCACAAGCTCAAAATGAAAATGGTGAACACTGTAAATGGAGTTACAGTAGGTGTTTAAGGTTTGGGATAGCTTGGGTGAGTTGAATGGAAGGTGTTTGAAGCAACTTGGAGTAAAACGCATGAGCCAAATGACCTATGGAACTCAAGTTGCAGAACATGCCCTGTTTTGCCAAAGGAATGTGATTTCTGGCTATGGGGTATTTAGAGGCTTAAACAATCGTGTTTCTAACTCAAAGGGTTGTGAGAAACATGTTCAAACTGTTTGTGTAAGTTAACATTGGCTGGTTTTTAAGTTTTTTAGTTTTTGACAGGTTTCTTATTTTTGAAGTAAGAAAGTGGAAGTTGTTGTAACAGGCTTATACAGGCTATACAACATACTCTAACCTCTGCTCTTGGCCCCCCTAATTAGTGGATTTGTTTAGCTGCAAGAGATTTAGCTCTATGCTCAAGGATTGTTGGTTTGACATAAAGCAAGCTTTGGCAAAAATGGAAATGTGCCTTTTACCATTTAGGGATTAATCTTGTGTACAATGCTCTAATGACCAAAACAATGTATTAGCCCAATGGATTTACATTAAATTATTGAGTGTGAAGTGGTTTAGAGGCCTGCAAACTAGTGTAAGGCATGCTGGTTTGAAAATGCAACTTGAGTGAATCATGAATATGCCATGGAGACAAAGTGAGTTTTTGCCAACTTCAAGCCTTCGATTCTCCCTAACCACAAATGTGTTTGAGGAGTTCTTGGACAATTTGGAAAGCTTGCAACATGATATATAATCCATATTTGAAATGCAACTTGAGATTCCAAGTGTAACTATGTGAAAAGTGGCCAAGAAGATAGGTCAAAATCCTGCCTAAACTAGGGCAAATTTCACTAAGTTAAAAGTTTTAGGGACCCTTGTTCCAAAAATAATAACTTGATATCCAAGCTTCTTTTGAGAAAACTTTGTGAATCAAAGTTGTAGACTTTGTGGATTACTACAACTTTCATGTTGGAGGTTTTGTTTGAATCCATTTGCATCATGGTGAAAATGTGGGGCAAAGTTAGGAAAAATTAAGAAAATTTCATAACTTAGAAAAATTCTAAGTTATGAAAATTTTCAACTTTAAACCCTAATTTGCAATTTTGGGTTTCTTGATGAACAAGTTTCATGTTTTGACACATCTTGATAAAAAATTTCCCTTGGCACTTGATTTTGACCAAAAAGTCAAAGTTTGACTTTTCAGTGTACAATCAGATTTTAATCAGTTGACTAAAAAATTCATCTGTCAATCCAATACAATTGGGATCTTTTGAACTTGTTGAATAGGTCAAGATGATGCCATTGAGTCCTTGAGTCCATGGTTGAACCTAATTTTCCATTGGTTAGGTCAAAAAGTCAGAAATTGCCTTTGTTCAGTCAAAACCCTAAAAACGACCATTTTGCCCTTTTGGTGATCTGATCAAATTTCTTGTGGAATTGTGGTCCAAACTTGATAAAATGGTTCATATGCTTTCATAATGTTGATGTGGGTTAAAATTCATGAGGTTTGACTGTAAATTGGCCACAATTGACTTTTTCCCCAATACAGCTGATTTCTAGGTCAACTGTCCAATTGACTGGGCAAAAATTTGATTCAAGGCTTGAAACTTGGTATGGACAAACTTATGAGTCCAATATGAAGTATGAAAGTAAATTTGAGCATTGAAGGTCCAAAAATCCCTGTGCAAACTCAAACCCTAATTTAGGTCATCAGTGCAAGGAGATGTCTTGAGCATAGCAACCCCTAACTTGATCTTGAGTTCCAAGAGCCTTGTGATGAGAAATGTTGATAAAATGAGAGGGGAAATTTTAGGGTACAACAGTTGCCCCTGTTCAATCTTCTTGAACCTGAAGAGTTAGATTGACAAGTTTACCTTTCGTGACTCGAAGGTAAAAGAGGATTGGACACTAGAGTGCCCGTAAATTTGCACTCGTCAAAATGTAGCTGAGGGAATGGGATTAAAGATGCCATTTGGAAATGGTAGAATCTTGTATGAGATGGGCTTAAAGATGCCATCTAAAACTTGTTTGTTGAAAATCAGGAGAATGAACACCATATTGGTATCCGTATTTGGAACGTATCTAGAGATTGGATTCGTATGAGCAAAAGAATGGCGTCTGTGTATGGAGCGTATCTAAGTTGTAACTGTAATTTTTTTTTGAACGAATATCAGAATGACTGCCATGTCTGAAGTGTATCTGTATTCTGAATGGGTGACAGAGAAACATCTGTGTATGGAGCATCTCCGGGCTGGGGAATACATTCTGAATGAGTGGAAAAATGGCAATCGTGTCTGGCGCGTATCTGGACTGTATTCGAAGTTGAGATCTGTATGAGTAGCAGAATGACTTTCATGTCTGGAGTGTATTCGTACTGTAACTGGGATCCAAAAAAGGCAACAGAATGACTTCCATGTCTTGGAGTGTATCTGAGCTTGTAGTTGATATTTGAATCTAAATGAGGAATAGAATGGCTTCCGTGTCTGGAGCGTATCTAGTCTGTATCTGATTGCTGAAGTCTGAATGGGTAGTAGAATGACCGGCGTGTTTGGGGTGTATCCATAGTGTATCTTGACTTGAAATTATGAATGAGTAATAGAATGACCGCCGTGTCTGGGGGTGTATCCATGCTGTATCTGAAATCTCTGAATAGTTGTTAACGATATCTTTTTAATCTTATCCTGAAAAGGGTAGAATGTTAGCTAAAGCACAAAGTTATGTTGCATGATATGTATGATGCAATAAAAGGTGTTCCATCAATGTTTATGATATATGAATGTAATGGATGTGCATGTAAGCTGATTAGCTGTCTTGCCGAGGAAAATAAATCCTTGATAACTGGAGATAGTGAAATCTTTGACTGCTGCCGGGGAGAGTGAATCCTTGACCGATGTTGGGGATTCCAAAAATCTTTGATTGTTGAAGATGAGAAAACCTTGCTGATTACTGTTGGGGATAGAAAATCCTTGGCAACCTGCGGGGATTATCAAAACTTTGACAACTTCTATGGGGGTGTGAGAATCCTTCATGACTTTCCTGGGGAAATAAGGAAAAATCCGACGACCTCTACTGGGGAATTAAAATCTGGGAGGCTTCAAATGGAGAAACGGGAACTAGAATCTTCGTTTCATCGGGAAATAACTCTATGGGGAGTGTTTATTCTGCCGGGGAAATCAGGAGCTTGGGTTGTATGCCAATCTACTGGGGATTCCTTGTTTTGTGGATAGCTCTGCTGGTGAATCAGAGGAAGTTGGATAGTATTCCACTGGGGTTTAAGATTTGGAGTTTTGGGCTCCGTTGGGGATCAGGAGTTTAGAGACTTAACTTTGATGGGAATTTTGAAACTTAACTCCGCTGGGGATATATACTCCAAGGTTTTAGCTTTGTTGAGGATCTGAATGACATACTGTAGGGGATTTCTTCTGGAATAGCCTAAAGACATTTTCCTATACTTTCGACCTATCATTAATTATCCTTTCTCATTTCGTTTTATTTGTAAGCAGTGATTATATTCAAATGCATATGCTCATTTAACAAATCATTGGATGTTTTCAAATAAAACATAATTGTAAAAAGAAAGAAAAGGCAAGCAAATTTCTGCACTTTGAAGTATCTTTGTATTAACTTTTTAAGTATTTTTGCACAAAGGAGACAGTCATCCTAGTAAGAGAATGTTGTCATAAAAATTGAGAAAAATTTTATACAAAGAAAGATGGATATGTTTAATAATTCCATGGGGTTCCCATTCTGCTATAGCCTTCACAACTCTGAGTATCTTGTCCATTCGTTGCTTCGTCCGCAGATGATAGGATAGATCAGAAGCTTGGAGCTTGTCCGTGATGAGATTGTTCTTAAAGTGATCCGACGAGACATAGTCATACGCTTTAATTCCCTAACTTTTGCCTGGACCTCCCTTTCGGGTTTTCAGTCCACCGGGAAACCCTTTTTTGCCCAAGTTGCCCTTTCAGGTTTTCAACTTGCCGGGTGTACAGATTTTTTTATTTATCCCTAATTTTTTCCTGAACCACCCTTTCGAGTTTTTGATTCACCGGGATGCCCATTGTTGTACCACAAAATTTCCCCTCCCATATTTCTCAAGACATGTCAAGAATCATCTTCAAGTTACTCAAGATGGCTCAAGAGTTGGACAGTCAAATCATCTCCTAAGGCAGTCAATTCAAAATTAGGGTTTGTGTTGCATCAAGGTCCTTACATCCAAATGACCTCAAGTGCTCCCCAATGTCCTAATATGTTCTTAAGTTCATCCATGTCAAATTTCAAGCCTTGTAGAGGAAGTTTGGTCAGTCAATTGCTCAAGAGGTCCAAAAATCGACCGTGCTAGGGCAAAAGTCAACTGTGACCTACAAATAGTCAAACCTCAATATTTTTTGTCAAAATTCTCATTTTGAAGGATAATTCATCATTTGATCAAGGGTTGATCAGGATTCATCAATGATTGCTCAAGATTCATCAAGATTCAAAAGTTGCTAAATTAGGGTTTTGTAGGAAAAGTCAACTCAACTTTGACCAAGCATAACTTTCTCACACTTTATGAGAAATGACCCATCAAAAACTCATTTTTAAGAGGATGCAATTTCCTACAATCCATCTTCACACCCCAAGATCAAGAAATGCTCTCACAAAAAGTTACAAATTTGGACATTATAGGTCATTTTTTAAAGTCAACAAAAACATCTTTTTTGCCAAAGCTTATAACTTGAGCATGGAATATCCAAATGAGATGAGACAAAAAATGTTGGTTAGAGGACATCTCAAGGTTTCTAAAAGGTCCAAGAAAACTTCCAAAAGTTCAAAATTGAAGAAGTTATGCATTGTTGAAGTTGGGCATTTTTCCAAAATTGCCAAAAGTCAACTATCCTCCAAACTCCAATTTTTGACAAAAGGGCCCCCTTTTTTCCACTTGATTTGGTCTTATCACACCACACACGTGTCCTATCTTTAATTTCATGACCAATCATTTATTTTTCTATTTTATTTGATTTTTATTGATTTAATTCATTTTAAATCAATATTAATTCAAATAAAATCCAAAAATTAATGGAATGAGATTTTTTGAACATTGCAGGTCTTCATTATCAAGATACACCTAATCAAATTCGTATCAAGCATTGTTGTGCACAAAAAATCAGATTTGAGGCATTTTTGGAAAGCTTATCAATGGTGATCATATCATATCTTGAATCTTCAATGCACAAAGATTGGAAGCCCAAGATTTAACCTAATTGCTTGCTTGATACATATACAACATAGAGCAACAAAGAACACGACCTAAGCACTGCAAAAACGGCCAGACAAACTTTGAAAAAAAGCTTGAAAAAGTGGAATCTGAAAACGATCTTAGGGCTCGTTTCAATCCAAAATCACAACGTGGTGTTCTTGCTTGCAATCTCCTGAAGCTATAGCAACCAAAACCAGGCCTTGAGACCACTTGAAATGCGCTGTAAGTCCTCACGAATATGGCCCTGTGCACGGAAACATAACTCATCATTCTTTCATCTTTTTGACAAAACATTAACATATTCTTTTTCCTTGTATGATTTCTAAGCGTTTTGTAATATTCAATTTCATTTTCATGGCCTGTATTGTAATGCCCGAACCTAGGGTTTTCTTGCTTTGCTTTTAGGCGTTTCAATTACAGGTGAAATTAAGGCAAACCATAGACATGGTTGAGTTCAGGGAAGAGAGGCGAGTAAAGTGATGGTCCCAAAAGTCGTTTCTATGGCCTAGGGATGATTCTGGGATTGAGCCACGAATTTTGTTGCGGATCCAAATCCGCAGGAAAAAAAACCAGGACCATTTGGAGAAGATGACAAAATGGCTTGTCTTCATTGGCTTGTTCAAACAAATCGTGCGTTTTTTTTTATTTTCCAGGATGTTATTTGATTTTCTATTATAATATTATTCATCCATCATAATAACAAATGAGAAGGTTAGTTCAGTTGGCAAACACGTTGGTGGAAACCCCCTTGGGACCTGGGTTCGAATCCCAGGTCCCCCAAAACCTTTGTTTAATTTTTCTTCAGATATTCTCATGCAACGCCCAAGGTGTAGAACATCATATGTCTCATGGATCCAGCCAGATGACCTCCAGGCCAAATCCAAGGGTCCAGATTGCAAGTTCACCATACTCCAAGTCAACAAGCGCACGCTGGAGTGGGAAAGTTAAACAAGGCTGAACGTTTTGGGCCTAGAAAATTGCCAATCATACCTCCATTTGGGGCCCAAACCCCCCTGAGTTTGCTTCTTTTTTTATCTCTTTCATTATTTTCTTATTTTATTTATAATTTTTTGTTTTGTTATTTTTAATTACTAACCCAATAATTTATTTTTCTCAATAAAATCAAAACCACAAAAAATAATATTCTTATTAAATTCATCACTTTTTTTTATTTTTGTAAATAACTATTAATCAATTTAGTTTTTTTAATTAGGTATAACTTTAATATTCTTTGTAATAAATTAAAATTAATTTAGAATTAGGTTTTAATAACTTTAACCATTTTATTTTTATTTCCTTAAATATTAAAAAATCCAAAATATCTCTTTTTATTAATTAATTAATTAACTTAGGTTTAATTTAATTTAATTCAAAAATAACAAAAAAACATACTTTCTTTCAAAAAAGGGTCAAAACCCTAAAAAATATGCCGATTTAATTTTCTCGCATGCGTTTCATTTTTATCCAATATTGTAATTGCTTCCGGTATGTAATAGTTTCAATAGGACTTTTAATTATTTATCGCTTTTATTTACTTTCCGCAATTTAAATTAAAGGGTTTGTCTTTGGCGATGTAAATACCCGACGCCTTGTAATAACTTAGATTTAATTTCCCGCAATTTAATTTTCGCACAATATTAACTGTTAGATGTTTGATAACTAGGCAATGTATGACAAGATCAATATTTAACCTAAAATCAAAATAGCTCACCATTAACATGTATAGATAAAAATTAACCGAAATAACACACTCGCACATGCCACTCTTAGGGTACACCTCACTTGGTTTCCTCGAATGTGGTCATTGAGTATAGGAAGTTTTAGAGGTCGCCCTCTTGTCCAAAGATCATAGTTGCCTCGAAACGGTTGCCTCGAAAAATGATCTAAGACATTAGGGTTACCGCTAAGGCGTCCTAGCGTTGCTTTAGTGACCACACGTCCCTTAATCGAATTGACCCGAAAACTCCAACGATGGTGCTACCTACTCCTCAATAGTGGGATAGCATTGTCTAAAGGACACTTGTACAGATTAATTCCTTTTTGAGTAGGTAGATGGTTCTTAAGTACTTGCTCCTTTTAAAACAAAACAAAACTTTTTGCACTTACACTCCTTTCAAACAAGAACTCTTTTCAAACCCACAAACACAAATAAAAGCAAACTTTTGAAAACATAATGAGCAAGTACCTAAGAGCCCGTGGATAACCACAAATAGAAAGGGTGCTAACACCTTCCCTTTCTATAATCTACCTCCCGAACCCGAGAAATATCTCAAAAAGGAATTTTCCTGTGCTTTTGTCATTTCCTTGTTGTATAAAATAAAAGACGGTGGCGAATCTTGCTTACCGCGACATTTTGCGAAAACAAACGTAAAACGCGAACCAGCATTCCAAAACAGTCAGTTCTCATTCCCACCGATCACAGAACTGGCGACTCTGCTGGGGATCTTTTTTAAAGTGAGGTGTACCTTAGGATTAGATCATTGTGTTTTCAATTGTATGCTTTGTATGCTTTAATTTTGTGGGCTTGTATCGGAGTTCTATAGATCCTAACCCGAATCTGGGGATACCCTTTAGGTAAGTAGCAATAAACTGTGAGGGATCTGTACGGCGTAGACCGATACGGATGAAGCAGTAGCTACGTTGGTGTGGCACTTTAGTCTGTACCGATATCCCTTGTGTTGGAACAAGGAGAATATGGGTCTTCTAAGGGGTCATTAAGCACCAACTGACCTAGTGACCTTAGAACCTTAAATTGACCAACTTGGCCATAGAACAGTAGCAGTATGCTACACTCATTGAGACTAAACTCTCGCGATGATTCCGGCCGCAAGAAAAGGTTGCTAAACTGGAATTATGACCGATTGAGGGTAGTCAATGATATTGAGATCCTCTAGAACCTGGTTACTATTTTTAGGACAGGTTTAAACCAACTGAACTGAAAGAGGGTAGTACCTAAGCTCCATGCCAGCCTGAAATCTAAGGGCTCTCAGTGTGACTTGTGTGCCTTTACCATGTTTGCTTTTTGTGGATACTTGTGGTGTGCCTTTATCATGACATCATGACATCATAACATTGCATACATCTTGCATAAGGACTAACCTATTTCAAAGACAAGAGGGTTTCATCTTTGCTCTGTTTTGTAGGTCATCATGATGCCCATGCGTAAGAATACCATCCAGATCAACTTTGTCCAAGTACCTACCTTGCTTAAAGAGTTGGTTGCCAAGATGCCTGACACTACTTCCTTCATCAGGAGGCATGGTTCTCTTCTCAGTTTGGTCACCTCCAAATTGGATGAGCAGATGATGAGTGTCCTGGTCCAGATCTATGATCCGCTGTACCACTGTTTTACTTTTCAAGACTTCCAGCTGGTTCCTACCCTAGAAGAGTTCTCTGAGCTGCTCGGTATCTCTGTTTTGGAGCAGACTCCGTTTACTGGTTGGGAAAAGACTCTTAAGCCCGAAGAGATTGTTGCACCCCTTCATTTGACCAAAGAGGAGGTAATGGCTAATTGGGAGACTAGAAGTGGAGCTAAAGGATTTCTGACTAAGTTCTTGGTTGGCAAGGCTAATTACTTCTGGGACAATCTGGACTTCAAGGCTTTCAAGGATATTCTAGCTCTTTTGATATATGGCTTGGTATTGTTTCCGAATCCTGACACTTTTGTTGATGTTAATGCCATAAAGATCTTCATCTCTCAGAACCCTGTACCCACTCTCTTGGGTGACATTCTCCATCAGCTCTATGCTCGTACTGCCCGAAAGCGGGGAACTTTGATGTGTTGTGCTCCTTTATTGTCGAGGTGGTTTATTTCGCACCTCCCTAAGTCAGTGATGAAGAACAAAGAAGGAATGGGTTGGGCTTATAGAGTGATGTATCTTTCTCATAATGACATTATCTGGACTCTCAAAGGTATGGATGAGGTGATTGTCATTGATCGCTGTGGAGAGTATCCTAATGTTCCATTGATAGGAACCCATGGAGGAATTTCTTATAACCCATGCTTAGCTCTCCGTCAATTTGGAAGAGCCAGAAGAGAAGGACCTCGAAATGTTAATGCCTCATATCATCTTTGATTTTCAAGGGGATAGCGACGAGCAGCGTCGCAGATTCATAAGGCCTTGGGACAGAGTTCACCAATCTGATCCACATGAGCTGGGTCCAAAGACTTCTCTGCCAATGGAGCCATATCTCAGATGGGTCCGCATCCGTGCCCAGAAGCTAGGTATGCCATATGAAGCTGTCCGGCCTGTCACTCTTGAAGTTGCTAATGAAGAAGGGGTTCTTCCAACCATTCTCCCTCCTTATATGCCCACTGACATTGGGGCACTTAAGAGCTCTTGGATGCAGTTGAAGGATGAACGGGATTCTTACCGAGAGAAGTTCAACGAGCAAGAACAAAAGATCCAGAAGCTGACTAGGTAGTTAGAAAACGAGCGGATTCTCAACGACTATGTCCGCACTGAGAAGAAGAGACCATGGGAGCATTGATGATTTCCTTTCTAGTTTTTATTTACTTTTCAGTATTTCCATTCTTGTAATGCCTTAAGGGCAATTTGTTGAACAATTTGAATTACAAAGTTATCTAATAAAGTGTGTTTCCTTTCTTGTTTACAAATTTGAATCTCAATTTTCTTTGAAATCATAATCATACGCATTTCATCCCATGCACTTCATAAACAGGTACCCTTTACAGGTCTCTTATCTTCTTCGTTGTTTATTTCAGTGATCATCATGTCTACTGAACCTTCAACTGAGCAAGCTATCAAGGCCATCCAGGCCCAGAATGCCCAATTTCAAGAGCTGTTCATGAGCCTAGCTAAGGGTCAGCAGGTCCTGAAGACCTTGATTCTGAAGGAGAAAAAGAAGAAGAAGAAGAGGACAGTCCTGTTCAACACATGACACAGGTTTGGGAACAGGATACAGAATGAAGTTGATCTGACCACCTCATCTGGAGGGAAAGATAGTCCACAAGAAAGGAGGGCTCCTAGCCCTGTGGTCTCCGACAACGAGACGGACTACAACGAAGAACAGTATCCTCCTGCTGAGGATAAATATAAACAACTGGAAGACCGTTTGAGCACCATGGAAATTCAGAAGGTGCCCAGTCTGGACTTCGGAGATCTAGGTCTATCATCTGAGGTGGTGATTCCCCATAAATTCAAGGCACCAGCCTTTGCCAAGTATGACGGAGTTTCCTGTCCGAAGCTGCACCTCTGGTCATATGTGAGGAAGATACAGCCTTACACTACCGATAATAACTTATGGATCCATTTCTTTCAAGACAGCCTCTCAGGGACTCAGCTTGAGTGGTTCTATCAGTTGGATGGAGCCAGTATCCGCAGTTGGGAAGATTTGGCTACTGCATTCTACAGGCAGTACCAGTACAACTCCGACCTCGCTCCTACGCGTACTCAACTCCAGGGTATGTCAATGGGAACGGGTGAAGGATTTAAAGATTATGCTTAGAAGTGGAGGGACCTCGTCGGTAGGGTGCAACCACCCTTGGCTGATTGGGAGCTTGTTGACATGTTTTTGGGGACCCTGTCTGGTCCATTTTTTAACCACTTGATTGGAAGCTCTTCATCTGGGTTTACAGATCTTATTTTTACTGGTGAGAGGATTGAAGCTGGTATTAAGGCCGGGAAGATACAGAAGGGTGCTTCATCAAGCACCGAGAAGAAGCCGTTTAAGAAAGAGTCGAGTGTTGTCTACATTGCAAGAAGACATGATAGATCTGAACACCGCCAAGCTGTCAATGCGGTTGTTATTTCAAAACCTGCTGGTGCTCCTCAGCACAACAATCAACAAAAGGACGAGAGACCTAAGAGGCAGTTCACTCGTCTCAACATGACCTTATCTCAGATTCTGCCACAGTTGCTGAAGACTAATCTGGTGACTCTAAGGGAAGCCCTAAAGAATTCAAATACAACGTCACCAAGGTATAACCCTAACGCCCGCTGCGCTTATCACTCCGATAGCCCGGGGCATAATACAAATGATTGTTGGGATTTGAAGAACAAGATACAAGACTTAATTGATGCAAAGGAGATTGAGTTTGAGGCGCCTGAAAGGCCTAATGTTGTGACTACTCCCATGCCCAAACATGGAGTGAATGCTGTAGAGGAAGACTTGTTTGTAGTTTCTGTGGATGACATTGTTACCCCTCTGATGACTGTCAAGAAGAACCTGTTGCTAGCCGGTTTATTTCCGGGCTGTGACGAAGGTTGTCATATATGTTCTGTTTTGCCTACCGGTTGCCCATTCCTGAAGTCAGGTATCCAAAACCTGATGGATAGTAAGGAGATCCTGTTTGAGAAGACTGTTGTTCCTTCCATTCCTAATGAAGAAGTCGCCATCATTACCATTTTCGACAATTCTTCCAAGGCTCCCTTGAGGAAGCCTGTTAGAATTACATCTGTTCTAAAAATCGCACCTGTGATCATCACTGTTCCGGGGCCCATCCCCTACACCTCTGATAAATCTGTCCCTTGGCACTATGGGGCTGATGTTTATTTTCATGGAGTTAAGCAAGAGTTGGATGCTGATACCGACGTCAGCAACATTACTGGACCTGCTAAAGTCACCCGCAGCGGTAGACTTTTCTCACCTGATATTGTTCCACCAACTGTCCGAAGACCTGTTGTTATTACACTTGCAAGTGTACCTACTACCATTCCTGATCAAGTTCCTATTCTTACCCCTATTGCCAAGTCATCTGACGCTCGGGGCAAAGGGATCACCACTGATGTGCCTGCCCAGAAGGAGGCACCAAAGACAACTACTGTTGAAGCTTCCAAACAGGAGATGGAAGAGATTCTGAAGATTATTAAGAAGAGTGATTACAACGTAGTTGAGCAACTGGGGAAAACCCCATCCAAGATTTCTATGTTGTCGCTATTACTATGCTCAGAGGCCCATGCCAAGGCTCTGATTACCTTCCTGAAGACTGCCCACGTGCCACAAGAGACATCAGCTGATCAGGTTACAGATTGTGTGGCTAATTTGACTGTTGATAATGGGTTGGGTTTCTCCGACGCCGATTTGACTGCCAAGGGGAAAAAACATAACGATGCCCTACATGTCTCCATTGAATGCAGGGGCACTACTCTTGCACATGTATTGGTTGATACTGGTTCCTCATTGAACGTCTTGCCCAAAAAAAGCTCTAGACCGGTTGGATTGCAAAGGGTTGGAGCTAAAACCAAGTAATATCGTTGTCAGGGCCTTTGATGGGTCTAAGAGGATGGTGCATGGGGAGGTTGATATCTCGATCAAAGTTGGTTCTCAGGTCTTCAATTCTACGTTCTATGTGATGGACATTCGGCCATCCTACTCTTGTTTGCTGGGTCGTCCATGGATCCATAAAGCTGGGGCCGTAACCTCAACGCTCCACCAGAAGTTGAAGTACCCGGTCAAAGGGAAGATTGTGACAGTACAGGGAGAGGAGGAGTACATGGTCAGCCACCTCAACTCGTTCCGATACATAGAGATGGATGGGGAGTTCATTGAAACCCCATTTTAGCATTTTGAAGAGGTTCCCCAGACAGTGGCATCAGCTGAGACTGTGGTTGAAGATTCTCCTATGAAGATGGCTTCCTTAAAAGATGCTCGGGCTGTTATTGAGAAGGGTGAGTGTGCAAATTGGGGACGACTCCCTGATTTTACATAGAAGACTAAGAAGTTTGGTTTGGGTTTCACTGCAGAAGCTCAAAGGGCTGTTCGAAGTGCAAGGATCGGAAGACCTCATGTGTTCATCAGCAACTCAGGAATGAATGACATTGGAGATGATGTGGAAGAGTCTGAATTCGACAGCTGGATCTATCCTACTACCAACGGTGGACCAAGCAACTGGACAGCAAAGGACTTCATCCCTATTACTTTTGTTACCCGGTAATGAAACTTTTGTTTTAAATTTGTAACAGACAATGTTTTAAACTTTATGGCCCGGTGTCTTACCCGGGGCACTGTGGCTTCATTTGTGAGGGCTTTTGTGTGTCATTTTCATATATCATTAATAAAAGCATTGAACGTTCTTGCATTTCAAATTTTGCGCTCCTTGTTTTTCTTTATTATATATTGCAAAACAGCTATTTTACACACACTCACATATACAGGTCCACATCCACTCTGGATCTCACTGGTAACGACTCTGCTACTGCCAGTTATGACTTTGAAAATCCGATCAACTTAGCCGAAGACGAAGGTGAAGATGATTGCGAAGTGCCTGGTGAACTTGCAAGACTGTTACTCCAGGAAGAAAGGGATATTCAGCCACATGAAGAGCCGGTAGAATCAGTGAATCTGGGTACTGAGATAGACAAGAAGGAAGTCAAAATCGGTGCAAATCTGGAGCTTTGTGTGAAACAACGGTTGATTCAGATGCTGCGTGACTACGTTGAGATCTTTGCCTAGTCTTACGAAGATATGTCGGGGTTGGATACTGATATTGTGGTTCATCGCCTGCCTACCAAGGAAGACTGCCCTCCAGTAAAACAGAAGGTCCGCCGTATGCGCCCAGAGATGTCTGAGAAAATCAAGGCTGAGGTTATGAAACAGTTTGACGCCGGTTTTCTAGCAGTTACTTCTTACCCTCAGTGGGTTGCCAATGTGGTTCCAGTACCGAAGAAGGATGGTAAGGTCCGAATGTGTGTTGATTACAGGGATCTAAATAGGGCAAGCCCCAAGGATGACTTCCCTCTGCCTCATATCAACATTCTGGTTGACAACACTGCACAACATAAGGTATTCTCCTTTATGGATGGTTTCTCCGGTTATAATCAGATAAAAATGGCTCCCGAAGACATGGAGAAGACGACCTTTGTTACTCAGTGGGGCACCTTTTTCTACAAGGTCATGCCTTTTGGACTGAAGAATGCTGGGGCAACATATCAGCGTGCCATGGTTGATTTGTTTCATGACATGATCCATCATGAGATTGAGGTATATGTCGATGATATGATTGCAAGGTCCCAGACTGGGGAAGAACACCTTGACCATCTGCAGAAGCTATTTGACAGGCTGAAGTTGTACAAGTTAAGATTGAACCCGAACAAGTGCACCTTCAGGGTGAGGTCTAGTAAACTACTGGGTTTCGTCGTGAGCGACAAAGGTATTCAAGTGGACCCTGCAAAAGTGAAAGCCATACAGGAGATGCCAGCTCCCAAAATAGAGAAAGAAGTCAGAGGCTTTTTGGGATGACTAAACTACATTGCCCGATTCATCTCGCACCTAACTGGTACTTGTGAGCCAATCTTCAAGCTGCTGAAGAAAGATCAAGTGGTACGTTGGAACGATGAATTCCAGGCCGCTTTCAAAATAATCAAAGAGTATCTCCAAGAGCCACCTATTCTAATGCCACCAGTTGAAGGGAGACCTCTGATCTTATACTTGACAGTACTTGACAACTCAATGGGGTGTGTGTTGGGTCAGCATGACGAGTCTGGCTGAAAAGAGCATGCTATTTACTACCTTAGCAAAAAGTTTACCGACTGTGAGACCCGATACTCACTGCTCAAGAAAACTTACTGCGCTTTGGCATGGGCTGCTCGCCGGCTAAGACAGTATATGTTGACTCACACTACTCTGTTGATATCAAAGATGGATCAAATCAAGTATATCTTCGAGAAGCCTGCCTTGTCCGGAAGAATAGCAAGATGGCAGATGATTTTGACTGAGTATGACATCCAGTACACAACTCAAAAAGCAATCCAGGGAAGTGTATTGGCAGACCATTTGGCACACCAGGCAGTGGATGATTACCAATCTATGAACTTTGAATTTCCGGACAAGAATATCATGTTGATAACTGATTGTGAGACACCTGGACCGGATGAAGGACCTGAGGAAGGATCCCGATGGTCTATGTACTTTGATGGAGCTTCGAACGCTTTGGGTAATGGCATTGGCGCCGTGATCATATCTCCTAAAGGCTCTCATACTCCGTTTACCGCCCGATTATGTTTCAACTGCACCAACAACATGGCGGAGTATGAAGCGTGCATTATGGATCTTCGAGCAACTATTGACTTAAGGATTAAGTTTCTAAGTCTCTTCGGTGATTCCTCTCTCGTGATCAGTCAAATCAAAGGCGAGTTGGATACGAAACACCCAAATCTTATTCCTTACAAGGAGTACGTGTTGACACTGCTTCCCCATTTCGAGGAGATAACCTTTGAACACTTCCCTAGAGAGGAGAATCAGTTGGCGGACGCACTGGCTACGATGTCTTCCATGTTCAAAGTCAATTGGGAAAACGAAGCTCCCCGAATCATCATTGAAAGATTGGACGAACCGGCACATTGCTGTGATCTTGAGACTGAAGAAGTAACAGAAAAGCCCTGGTTTCACAAAGTAAAGAGGTATATTGAGGCCCAGGAATACCTCGAGGGTGCATCTGTTAATGATAAGAAGTTTCTGAGGAGGTTCGCGACGAAGTTCTTCATTAGCAATGGCATTCTTTACAAGCGTAACCATGATTCAACCTTGCTTCGTTGTGTAGATAAGATTGAAGCAGAAAGGATCATGGAAGAGTTACATGAAGGTACCTTTGGAACTCATTCCAGTGGACATACCATGGCAAAGAAAATCCTCTGGACAGGATATTACTGGTCCACGATGGAAGCCGACTGTTATCAGCATTCTCGAACATGTCACAAGTGCCAAGTCTATGCTGATAAGGTTCACATACCTTCAGTTCCTCTGAATGTTTTGACAGCGTCTTGGCCTTTTGCAATATGGGGCATTGATATGATCGGCGAGATCAGACCTACGAAATCCAACGGGCATCGTTTCATCCTGGTAGCGATTGATTACTTTACGAAGTGGGTTGAAGAAGCTTCCTTTGCTACCGTAACCAAGAACGTCGTGGCACGGTTCATTCGGCACAATCTGATCTATCGATACGGTGTACCAGAGAGGACCATTACGGACAATGGCACCAATCTCAACAACAAGATGATCACTGAGCTCTGCGAGCAATTCAAGATACAACATCATAACTCTTCTCTCTACCGGCCGAAGATGAATGGGGCTGTCGAAGCGGCAAATAAGAACATTAAGAAGATTGTGCAGAAGATGACAATGACATACAAAGACTGACACGATATGTTACCATTTGCTCTTCATGGGTACCGTACCTCAGCACGGACGTCAACGAGGGCAACACCCTATTCCTTGGTTTATGGCATGGAGGCCGTCTTTCCCATTGAAGTTCAGATACCCTCTCTTCGGATCATGAAGGATGCAGGTTTAAGCAAAGACGACTGGATTCAGACCCGACTTGATCAGTTAAACCTAATCGATGAAAAGAGACTTACTGCTATTTGTCATGGTCAGACGTACCAAAAATGAATGATCAAGGAATTTAACAAGAAAGTCAGACGACAAGAGTATCAAGTTGGGGACCTGGTAATCAAGCGCATTATTCTACCTCAAGGTGATCCCAGGGGAAAATGGACCCCTACTTACGAAGGGCCATTTGTGGTTAAGAACATTTTCTCAAGAGGAGCTATGATTCTAACCACCATGGACGGTGACGACCTTCCTCACCCCGTCAATGCAGACATAGTAAAAAGATACTACGCATAATCAAAGACCCGCTAGGTTGACTGGCCTAGGCAAAAATAAGGGCTTCCCGGTGAACCAAAAGGGTTCGGGCAAAAATAAGGGATGAAAATGAAAAAAATCTGTACACCCGGCAAGTCGAAAACCTGAAAAGGCGGCTTGGGCAAAAAAGGGTATCCCGGTGGACTGAAAAACCGAAAGGGCGGTCTAGGAAAAAATTAGGGATTAAAGCGTAATACTATGTCTCATTGGATCACCTGCCATCCAGACTTCGGTATCGGCTATCAAGCTCGGACGACACTAATCAATCTGATTCACCTTCAACCAAGCAGCAAAGTGATGAGATGCTTGAGGACATAAAGGCAATAGCAGAGTTGGAACCTAGTGGGATCATTCACATAGATGTTTTGTTTCCTTTTCAAAAATTGTATAAATTCTATTTGTTCGGCAGCGTTCTCTTACTAGGACGTCAGCCTCTTGTACAAAAACGCCTATTTGCAGGCCAAACTTCAAAATCAATACAAATTCATTTTCAGAAATTTCAAGCTGTTTTTCCTTTATCTGTTTTGTTTTGCAAAGAACGTCCAATGTTCATTTTTGATATATGCATTTGACATTAATTGCCGATCATAAATATTTACATGCGAAACGAAAGATGAGTTACTGGTAATAATAGAAACAGGGGCAAATAAGAATTGCCCGAACCTTACAAGTTGCTCTGTCCACCAGGAACCAAGATAGATTTAGCTGAAGGATATGGCTAAGATACCTCCACCCCCTGCAGGGTAAAACAGTGATAATAGCTCTCTCAGCTGAAACTGGAAACCATGAACGAATCAGCAATACTCTCCTCAAGCAGAGTTAATCCACCATCAAGCGCTAAAAAGGTTTGATATCCCCAAAAGGTCTTAATATTCTTCAATGGAGTATAAAGACATCCCCCAGCAACTGAAAAATCTTCCCCAGCAAGGTCCTTTCTTTCCCCAAGCAGGAGTTCAATCCTTAACAGATCTAATATCACCAACAACGGTAATCCTTCCCCAATGGAGGTCATCATTAAAATCCCCAACAGAGCTTATCAACGGAATCCCCAGCGAAGTTTATCGTTAAAATCTTCAGTAGAACATCTCTTCCCCACAGATTAATTCCCCTTGGAATAATCTCCTCGTCAGTTTAATCCCCAACAGAGTCATCCTCTCCTACAAGTTTATCACCTTCGTTCATCATCCCCAGCAGAAGTGGAGCATTCAACTTTATTCTCCAGCAGCTCCAGGATTTATTTTCCCCAGCTAAAACATTACATGTCCATACATCATGATACATGCATCATACCATACAATCTCATTTATATTGAGAACATCATTGTTGATCCATATCATGCATTGCATAAGACTGACCGTTACCTTTCAGGAGAGATACAATCAAAATTCAAGTTATGAAGCCCGGGTACGACCGGATAGTGTCTTGATTTCTACAGCATATTGTGAAGCCCGGATTACGATCGGATAACAATATCAGACTACCGTGAAGCCTGGATTACGACCGGATAAGTGATATCTCTCAAAAGTAAGCTATGAAGCCCGAAGACCGACCGGATAATAGTTTATTCCCCAGTGAGCCAGGAAGCCCGGATTACGACCGGATAGCAACTCAGTAAACACCATGAAGCCTGGATTCGACCAGATAGTGGTATATCATAAACACAAGCCGAGAAGCCCGGATTACGACCGAATAACAGCTCAGTAAACACCATGAAGCCTGGATTCGACCAGATAGTGGTATATCATAAACATAAGCCGAGAAGCCTGGATCACGACCGGATAACAGTTCAGCAAGTTATTGTGAAGCCTGGATTACGACCATAAAACAATACAAGACCATGAAGCCTGGATTACGACCAGATAATGGTAGGAGATATTATGAAGACTGGATTACGACCAGATGGCAACCAAGAGTACTACGAAGCCTAGATTTTCGACCAGATAGTAGTATGATACATCGTGAAGCCTGGATTACGACCAGATAGAATTAAGGGACACTGTAAAGCTTGGATCACGACCAAATAGAAGTTTACCCAGCCAGTTACTATGAAGCCTAGATTCAACCGGATATTAGTAAACCCAACAGTCAAAGGGAAGCCCGGATGCGACCGGATAACCACTTGGTTTATTCTGAAGCCTGGATTTCGACCAGATAAGAAGTGAGGTATTGTGAAGATTGGATGCGACCAGATAGCAGTACATGACACCATGAAATCTGGATTCGACCAGATAATGGTATAACACATCGTGAAGCCTGGATTACGACCAGATAGCGGTACAAGGCACTGAGAAGCTTGGATTCCGACCAAATAGAAGTTTATATGGACAGTTACTAAGAAGCTCGGAGTCGGCCGAATATTAGTATGCCCTAAATTCAAGTTGAAGCCCGGATGCGACCGGATAACCACTTGATTTGTTCTGAAGCCTGGATTTCGACCAGATAAGAAGCGAGAAATTGCAAAGCCTGGATTACGACCGGATAGCAAGTTTAATCTCATCTCCCCAGTAAGTCACTATAAAGCCTGGATTACGACCAGATAGCAGTCGGTTTTATCACTGTGAAGCCTGGGTTACGACCAGATAGTAGTTCACTCTCATCTCTTTAACATAGATGATTCCTTAATAGAATAATGGACGACCAAAGCTCCTAAAATTCGACAGAGATGATTCCCCAGTAGAATAACGGACGACCGAAGCTCCTAAAGTTCTATTTCTCCTAAGATAAAGAACAACATTCCCCAGCGGAATCTCCCTTAACAACAGGTATACAAGCTCTCGCTAAGGAATCTCTTACGCGATCGACACTCCTTCAGATGGAATCTTTAAGCCTATCTCCCATCATCAATCTCCAAATTGCATCTGTAAGCCCATTCCCGACATCACAAGGCGAATACTACTCCATGCGAGTGCAAATTTCTGGGCACTCTAGTGTTCAATCATCTTCCACCTTCGGATCACGAAAGGCCCGAACGCCAATCTATATCCTCAGGCTTAAGAAGATTGAACAGGGGAAACTGTTGTACCCCAAAATTTTCCCTCCCATATTTCTCAAGACATGTCAAGAATCATCTTCAAGTTACTCAAGATAGCTCAAGAGTTGGACAGTCAAATCATCTCCCAAGGCAGTCAATTCAAAATTAGGGTTTGTGTTTCATCAAGGTCCTTACATCCAAATGACCTCAAGTGATCCCCAATGTCCTAATATGTTCTTAAGTTCATCCATGTCAAATTTCAAGCCTTGCAGAGGAAGTTTGGTCAGTCAATTGCTCAAGAGGTCCAAAAATCGATTGTGCTAGGGCAAAAGTCAACTGTGACCTACAAATAGTCAAACCTCAAGATTTTTTGTCAACATTATCATTTAGAAGGATAATTCATCATTTGATCAAGGGTTGATCATGATTCATCAATGATTGCTCAAGATTCATCAAGATTCAAAAGTTGCTAAATTAGGGTTTTGTAGGAAAAATCAACTCAACTTTGACCAAGCATAACTTTCTCACACTTTATTAGAAATAACCCATCCAAATCTCATTTTGAATAGGATGAAATTTACTACAATCCATCTTCACACCCCAAGATAAAGAAATGTTCTCACAAAAAGTTACAAATTTGGACATTATAGGTCATTTTTGAAAGTCAACAAAAACACCTTTTTTTCCAAAGCTTATAACTTGAGCATGGAATATACAAATGAGATGAGACCAAAAAGGTTGGTTATAGGACATTTCAAGGTTTCTAAAAAGTCCAAGAACACTTCCAAAAGTTCAAAATTGAAGAAGTTATGCATTGTTGAAGTTCGGCATTTTTCCAAAATTGCCAAAAGTCAACTATCCTCCAAACTCAAATTTTTTACAAAAAGACCCACTTTTTTCCACTTGATTTGGTCTTATCACACCACACACGTGTCCTATCTTTAATTTCATGACCAATCATTTATTTTTCTATTTTATTTGATTTTTATTGATTTAATTCATTTTAAATCAATATTAATTCAAATAAAATCCAAAAATTAATGGAATGAGATTTTTTGATCATTGCAGGTCTTCATTATCAAGATACACCTAATCAAATTCGTATCAAGCATTGTTGTACACAAAAAATCAGATTTGAGGCATTTTTGGAAAGCTTATCAATGGTGATCATATCATATCTTGAATCTTCAATGCACAAAGATTGAAAGCCCAAGATTTAACCTAATTGCTTGCTTGATACATATACAACATAGAGCAACAAAGAACACGACCTAAGCACTGCCAAAACGGCCAGACAAATTTGAAAAAAAGCTTGAAAAAGTGGAATCTGAAAACGATCTTAGGGCTCGTTTCAATCCAAAATCACAACGTGGTATTCTTGCTTGAAATCTCCTGAAGCTATAGCAACCAAAACCAGGCCTTGAGACCACTTGAAATGCGCTGTAAGTCCTCACGAATATGGCCCTGTGCACGGAAACATAACTCATCATTCTTGCATCTTTTTGAAAAAACATTAGCATATTCTAGTTCCTTGTATGATTTCTAAGTGTTTTGTAATATTCAATTTCATTTTCATGGCCTGTATTGTAATGCCCGAACCTAGGGTTTTCTTGCTTTGCTTTTAGGCGTTTCAATTACAGGTGAAATTAAGGCAAACCATGGACATGGTTGAGTTCAGGGAAGAGAGGCGAGTAAAGTGATGGTCCCAAAAGTCGTTTCTATGGCCTAGGGATGATTCTGGGATTGAGCCACGAATTTTGTTGCCGATCCAAATCCGCAGGGAAAAAAACCAGGACCATTTGGAGAAGATGACAACGTGACTTGTCTTCATTGGCTTGTTCAAACAAATCGCACATTTTTTTTTATTTTCCAGGATGTTATTTGATTTTCTTTTATAATATTATTCATCCATCATAATAACAAATGAGCAGGTTAGTTGAGTTGGCAAACGCGTTGGTGGAAACCCCCTTGGGACCTGGGTTCGAATCCCAAGTCCACCAAAACCTTTGTTTAATTTTTCTTCAGATATTCTCATGCAACGCCCAAGGTGTAGAACATTATATGCCTCATGGATCCAGGCGCCAGATGGCCTCCAGGCCAAATCCAAGGGTCCAGATTGCAAGCTCACCATACTCCAAGTCAACAAGCGCACGCTGGAGTGGGAAAGTAAAACAAGGCTGAACGTTTTGGGCCTAGCAAATTGCAAATCATACCTCCATTTGGGGCCCAAACCCCCCTGAGTTTGCTTCTTTTTTTATTTCTTTCATTATTTTCTTATTTTATTTATAATTTTTTTGTTTTGTTATTTTTAATTACTAACCCAATAATTTATTTTTCTCAATAAAATCAAAACCACAAAAATTAATATTTTTATTAAATTCATCACTTTTTTTATTTTTGTAAATAACTATTAATCAATTTAGTTTTTTTAATTAGGTATAACTTTAATATTCTTTGTAATAAATTAAAATTAATTTAGAATTAGGTTTTAATAACTTTAACCATTTTATTTTTATTTCCTTAAATATTAAAAAATCCAAAATATCTCTTTTTATTAATTAATTAATTAACTTAGGTTTAATTTAATTTAATTCAAAAATAACAAAAAAACATACTTTCTTTCAAAAAAGGGTCAAAACCCTAAAAAATACGCCGATTTAATTTTCTCGCACGCGTTTCATTTTTATCCAATATTGTAATTGCTTCCGGTATGTAATAGTTTCAATAGGACTTTTAATTATTTATCGCTTTTATTTACTTTCCGCAATTTAAATTAAAGGGTTTGTCTTTGGCGATGTAAATACCCGACGCCTTGTAATAGCTTAGATTTAATTTCCCGCAATTTAATTTCCGCACAATATTAACTGTTAGATGTTTGATAACTAGGCAATGTATGACAAGATCAATCTTTAACCTAAAATCAACATAGCTCACCATTAACATGTACAAATAAAAATTAACCGAAATAACACACTCGCACATGCCACTCTTAGGGTACACCTCACTTGGTTGCCTCGAATGTGGTCATTGAGTATAGGAAGTTTTAGAGGTCGCCGTCTTGTCCAAAGATCATAGTTGCCTCGAAATGGTTGCCTCGAAAAATGATCTAAGACATTAGGGTTACCGCTAAGGCGTCCTAGCGTTGCTTTAGTGACCACACGTCCCTTAATCGAATTGACCCGAAAACTCCAACGACGGTGCTACCTACTCCTCAATAGTGGGATAGCATTGTCTAAAGGACACTTGTACAGATTAATTCCTTTTTGAGTAGGTAGGGTGTTCTTAAGTACTTGCTCCTTTTAAAATAAAACAAAACTTTTCGCAATTACACTCCTTTCAAACAAGAACTCTTTTCAAACCCACAAACACAAAGAAAAGCAAACTTTTGAAAACACAATGAGCAAGTACCTAAGAGCCCGTGGATAACCACAGATAGAAAGGGTGCTAACACCTTCCCTTTCTATAATCTACCTCCCGAACCCGAGAAATATCTCAAAAATGAATTTTCCTGTGCTTTTTTGCTTTCCTTGTTGGATAAAATAAAAGACGGTGGCGACTCTTGCTTACTGCGACATTTTGCGAAAACAAACGCAAAATGCGAACCAGCATTCCAAAACAGCCAGTTCTCATTCCCACCGATCACACCCATTTTTGCCTAAGTCGCCCTTTCGGGTTTTCAACTTGTCGGGTCATTTTATGCGTAGTATCTTTTGACTATGTCTGCGTTTGCAGGGTGCGGCAAGTCGTCGCCGTCCTTGGTGGTCAGAATCATTGCCCCACCAGAAAAGATGTTCTTGATCACAAATGGTCCTTCGTAAGTAGGAGTCCACTTGCCCCTGGGATCACTTTGCGGCAAGATGATCCGCTTGATTACAAGATCTCCGACTTGATATACCTGACACGTGACTTTCTTGTTAAAAGCCTTGATCATCCGTTTTTGATACGTCTGACCATGACAAACAACAGTAAGTCGCTTCTCATCGATCAGATTAAGTTGATCAAGCCGGGTCTAAATCCAATCGTCTTCACTTAAACCAACATCCTTCATAATCCTTAAGGAAGGAATCTGAACTTCCATAGGTAAAACAACCTCCATACCATATACCAAAGAAAAGGGGGTTGTCCCAGTTGAAGTACGTGCCGTAGTACGATATCCGTGCAGAGCAAACGGTAACATCTCATACCAGTCCTTATAGGTGACTGTCATCTTGTGAATGATCTTCTTGATATTTTTGTTCGCGGATTCGACAACACCGTTCATCTTTGGCCGATAGGGAGATGAATTGTGATGTTGAATCTTGAACTGCTCGCACAGAGCAGTGATCACAGTATTATTCAAATTTGTACCGTTGTTTGTGATGATCCTGTCGGGGATACCATACCGGCATATGAGATTCGGTTTGATGAAGCAGGCAACCACATTCTTTGTAACGGAGGCGAAGGAAGCTGCTTCGACCCATTTGGTGAAGTAGTCAATAGCCACCAGGATGAAGCGATGTCCGTTGGATGCCGTAGGCTTGATTTCTCCAATCATGTCGATCCCCACATCGCGAATGGCCAAGGAGCTTTCAGAATGTTGAGAGGAACTGGAGGAATATGTACCTTGTCAGCATAGACTTGGCATTTGTGACAAGTATGGGAATATTGATGACAGTCAGCTTCCATGGTAGACCAGTAGTAGCCTGCCCTTAGAATCTTCTTAGCCATCGTATGCCCGCTTAAGTGGGTGCCAAATGTACCATTATGTATTTCAGTCATGATCAACTCAGCTTCAACTTTGTCCATATAACAAAGTAGAACACAATCATGGTTGCGCTTGTATAGGATAGCATTACTCAGGAAGAACTTGGAAGCAAATCTCCTTAAGAACTTTTTGTCATTGACGGAAGCTCCTTCAGGGTATTCTCGAGTCTGGAGATACCTTTTGATTTCATGAAACCAAGGTTGTTGCACTACTTCTTCGGTATTAATCTCATGATAGTGCGCAGGTTCGTCCATTCGCTCGATGGTGATTTGGGGAGCCTCATTATCCCAGTTGAGTTTAAACATGGAAGACATTGTAGCTAGAGTATCCGCTAGCTGATTTTCTTCTCGCGGGAAGTGCTCGAAGGTAATCTGCTCGAAATGAGGCAACAATGTCAAGACATGTTCTTTGTATGGGATAAGATTAGGATGTTTAGTGTCCCACTCTCCTTTGATTTGACTGATAACCAAAGATGAGTCCCCAAATACAACCAAAGATTTGATTCCTAGGTCAATTGCAGCCTTGAGACCAAAGATACAAGCTTCATATTCGGCCATGTTGCTAGTGCAGCTGAAGCAGAGTCTAGCAGTGAAAGGTGTATGGTAACCTTCTGGAGAAATAAGTACCGCACCGATACCGTTGCCAAGTGCATTTGAAGCACCATCAAAGTACAAGGTCCATCGGGATCCTTGTTCAGGTCCGTCATACAGTCTGTTACCTTCAATGTTGTCCAATGTCATAATGTCCTCGTCAGGGAAGTCGAACCTCATAGATTGGTAATCTTCAACGGCTTGATGAGCTAGATGGTCATCTAGTACACTCCCCTTTATAGCTTTTTGAGTTGGATATCATATTCAGTCAGGATCATCTGCCATCTAGCGATTCTTCCGGATAAAGCAGGCTTCTCGAAGATGTACTTAATCGGATCCATCTTGGAAATCAGCAAAGTGGTATGTGTCAACATATACTGCCTTAGCCGGCGAGCAGCCCATACCAAAGCGCAACAAGTTTTCTCAAGCAGTGAATAGCGAGTCTCACAGTCGGTAAACTTTTTGCTAAGGTAATAAATGGCATGCTCTTTTCGGCCAGACTCGTCATGTTGGCCCAGTACGCACCCCATTGAATTATCCAAAACAGTCAGATACATGATTAAAGGCCTTCCTTCGACGGGTGGCATCAAGATAAGAGGTTCCAACAAATACTCCTTGATCTTATCAAAAGCAACTTGACAGCCATTATTCCATTCAACCACCTGATCTTTCTTCAATAGCTTGAAGATTGGCTCACAGGTAGATGTTAGGTGAGAGATGGACCTTGCAATATAGTTTAAGCGTCCCAAGAAACCTCTAACTTCCTTTTCAGTGCGGGGGGCAGGCATTTCTTGTATAGCTTTGACTTTAGCAGGATCAACCTCAATGCCTTTGTTACTGACGATGAATCCCAAAAGTTTACCAGACCTGACTCCGAAAGTGTACTTGCTAGGGTTCAATCTGAGCTTATATTCCTTCAATCTGACAAACATCTTCTGCAGATGATCGATGTGTTCCTCTTCTATTTGTGAACGGGCTATCATGTCGTCTACGTAGACTTCAATCTCATGATGTATCATGTCATGAAACAAAGCTACCATGGCTCGCTGATAGGTTACCCCGACATTCTTCAGTTCGAATGGCATCACTTTATAGCAGAAGGTACCCCACTGCGTAACAAAAGTAGTCTTCTCCATGTCTACGGGGGCCATTTTGATCTGGTTGTATCCCGAGAATCCATCCATGAAGGAAAATACCTTGTGTTGAGCTGTATTGTCAACCAAGATGTCGATGTGTGGCAGTGGAAAATCATCTTTAGGGCTAGCCCTGTTTAGGTATCTGTAGTCCACACACATCCTGACTTTGCCGTCCTTCTTAGGCACGGGCACAATGTTAGCAACCCATTATGGATAGGAAGTAACAGCCAGAAAGCCATCATTGAATTGCTTCATCACCTCAGCTTTGATCTTTTCTGACATGTCGGGCCTCATTCGGCGGACTTTTTGTTTGATTGGTGGACAGTCTTCTCTTGTAGGGAGACGGTGAACCACAATATCTGTATCCAGTCCCGACATGTCTTCATAGGACCAGGCGAAGATCTCGACATATTCATTCAACAGCTGAACTAGACGCTCTTTGACACTTGGCTCCAGGTTGGCACCCACTTTAACCTATTTCTTGTCTTCATTTGTTCCCAAATTGATAGTCTCTAGCAATTCTTCATGGGGCAGAATAGCCCTTTCCTCTTGTTGCAAAAGTCTAGCTAACTCTCCAGGAACTTCACAGTCTTTATCACCTTCGTACTCGGCATGATTGACCAAATCTTCAGAGTCACCGAAGGCCAAAGCAAAATAGTCACCCATGGAATCCGGAGTGGACGGGTACCTGCATTTTATGAGTGTGGGTGTGTGTAAGGGATAGCCATCCTTAAACAAAATAAAATGTAAAATGAAAGAAAATGAACACAACAGTTTATAGATGAAAACGTCCATGATTCATTAAAAATGGAATATGATAATGAAGAAATCAAGCCCTTACAAATGGACCTATATGCCCCGGGAAAGGCATAATGCAAAAAGAGTGTACGAATTTTTTAATTATTACAGACCAAACAGGAAATTGTTCAAAGATAAATTACTGATTGATGAAAGTGATGAGAACAAAGTCTTTCGCCTCCCAGTTGTTTAATCCTCCTTCAACGGTTGGAAAGATTCAATCTTCAAAGTTGTCTTCTTCATCATCATCTTCTAAGGCATGAATTCCATGGTGAGTGATTTTTAAGGGTGGTCCTCCAGCCCGGGAGCGACGCACAGCTTTCTGGCCAGCAGCAGTGAAACCTAGTCCGAACTTGTCCATTTTGTGAGGAAAATCTGGCAGTTTTCCCCACACCATACTCCTTCCTTCTTTGATTACAGCCTCCGCATCTTTAAGGGATGCCATCCGAGACACAAGCTTGGAAATGATAGGCACATCAATCATTGTCTTTGCAACGGCGACTTCAGGAGAAACCTCTTCAAAGTGTTGGAAAGGAGTTTCTATGAATTCGCCATCTAACTCCACATAGCGGAAGGAGTTAAGGTGACTTATCATATACTCCTCCTCACCATGAACCGTTATGATCTTACCCTGAACTGGATACTTTAGCATTTGGTGTAGAGAAGAAGTGACTGCCCCAGCGTTGTGGATCTATGGCCTTCCCAACAAGCATGAATATGAAGGACGGATGTCCATCACATAAAATGTAGAGTTGAAAACTTCTGTACCCACTTTGATTGGAATGTCCACTTCTCCGTGAACCATCCTCTTAGAACCGTCGAAGGCTCTAACAATGATGTTACTGGGCTTTAGGGTCAATCCTTTGCAGTCCAATCTGTCCAACGCCTTCTTTGGTAGAACATTTAAGGATGAACCGGTATCTACCAGAACATGAGCAAGTGTGGTCCCCCTGCACTCTACCGAGACATGCAGTGCATCGTTATACTTTCTTCCCTTAGTGGTCAAATCAGAATCAGAGAAACCAAGAACATTGTCGGCTGTAAGGCTAGCCACGCACTCTTGAAACTGATCTGCAGAAGTTTCTTAAGGCACGTGTGCTGTTTTCAGAAATTTGATCAAGGCCTTGGCATGCGCCTCGGAGCAAAGTAACAGAGCTAGCATATAGATTTTCGAAGGGGTTTTTCCCAGTTGTTCTACGACATCATAGTCGCTCTTCTTGATTATCTTTAAGATTTCCTCCATCTCCTTTTGGGTGGTCTCAGGGATAACCACAGTCTGAGCCTTCATCCTGAAAGGCGCTTCTTGTATCCCCTTACCCTTATCGGTGGTAACAACAGAGGGTCTAGCTTCGGGAGCATCGATTTCTTCAATTACGGGACTTTGCACAGATGGCTTGACAGGCACATAAGCTTTTGAGGGTCCGAAGACTGCCCGTGGAGGAGAAATTTCCGGAGAGAAGATCCTTCCGCTGCGAGTTATCTTGCTCGTTCCCGCAATATTCCCTATATCATGGGTTTCATCATCGGAATTCTCTTGGACTGATTCGATCTGCTTGACACCATAGTAGAAGATTTCTCCTCCATAATTCCATGGTATCGTCTTGTTGGACTTATAGGGGATGGGCCCCGGCATGGTAATTTTCAACGGTACAAACTTAAGATCAAGCGTAATCTTAACAGCCCTTTTGCAGGTCTTGGGAAGATCGTCGGAGATGGTTATTATAGCAATGTCATTGATTGGAGTATCAGGGGTAACAGGAGTAACATGAGTGATAGTATCAACAGGAGTCTTTTGAAAGAGGATCTCTTGGGTATCCATCAGGCATTGGATGCCTGATTTCAATAGTGGGCAGTCAGTTTGCAAGTTTGAACAAAAGTAACAGTCTTTTCCACAGCCTGGGAATATCCCGGCTTTCATCAAATTCACTTTATTCACTGGTAACGGAGTCAAAAGGTCATCAACAGTGGTAACATGAAGATCTTCCATAATGGCATGTACATTATGACCATGTTTTGGCATAGGTGTGGATATCATGTTGGGTTTTTTGGGAGCATCAAACTCTACTTCATTGGCGTCTATTAGGTCTTGGATCTTGTTTTTAAGGGCCCAACAGTTGTTGGTATCATGCCCTACACTGTCCTAGTGGTATGCACATTTTGCATTTGAATGATAATAAGGAGAAGAGGTATTGGGGTTTTTCGGTGCTTCTTTCAAGTTGGTGAGGTTTAACTTTAACAGATGAGGGAGGACCTGAGCCGGTGTCATATTGATTCGGGTGAATTGCCGTTGTGGCCTTTCTACCCTTTGCTGATTAGCTCTTGGTTGATTGTTGCGAGGTTGATCGGCTGAGGAGTTCTGAATCATCACAGCCCCCACCGTTGGTCGGCGCTCCGTCTTTCCTTGATTTTTGTGGGAATAAACAGCAGAAGCTTCTTTCTTGGCTGGGAAGGTCTTCTTAACAGCAGTGGAAGCAGTTGCATCTTTTTGAATTTTACCACTCTTAATGCCAGCTTCGACCCTTTCACCTATCAGTATTAATTCGGTGAACCTTGCAGATGAGCTCCCGATTAAGTGATTAAAGAATGGGCCTGACAGGGTCCCCAAAAACATGTCAACCAGCTCTCTATCCGACAATGGTGGCTGCACCCTTCCAGCCAAATATCGCCACTTCTGGGCATACTCCTTAAATCCCTCATTATAGGCCATACCCATACTCTGTAGTTGAGTACGAGTAGGCACTAAATCTGCGTTGTATTGGTATTGTCGGTAGAAAGTAGCAGCCAAATCTTCCCAGTTGTGAACATCAGATCTCTCAAGTTGATAGAACCAGTCCAATTGCGTGCCTGACAAACTATCTTGAAAAAAGTGGACCCAAAGATCCTTATCATAAGTGCGAGGTTGGATCTTTCTGACGTAGGATCTCAGATGCATCTTTGGATAGGACAAACCGTCATATTTAGCAAATGTAGGTACTTTGAACTTGGGAGGAATGACGATCCCAGCGACCAATCCCAGTTCTTCAAAATCCAATCCAGGGACCCTTTGTACTTCCATGGCGGCCAATCGCTCTTCCATATTTTTATACTTATCATCCGCAGGAGGATATTGTTGCTCAGAGTAATCCTCCTCATCTTCTTCCTCTTCCTCTTCAGCTTCAGACTCGGAGGGCATTGCAACTCCTTTACCTTTACTAACCCCTTCATCAGACGTCGAGGGGAACTCGAGGACCTTTCTAGCCTGGCTTTCAAACCTTCTTCCCATAGTGGCCATACCAGTCCTTTTCTTCTTTTCCTCTTTATCTTTCTCTTTCTCCAATAGTGCTTTAAGGTCCTCTTGACCCTTTGCTAAGGTCACGAGGAGTTGCTGGAATTGTGAATTCTGTGCTTGCAGATCTTTAACCGTCTGTTCTATATCCATCTGGCTGAAATAAACAACAGAAAGATAAGGAAACCTGGTGCGAAGACCTGTTTATGCATATGATGAATGATATGTTATTCACGTAATGCATTCAAGGATTCAGAAATTCACATTTATTGCAAACAAAAAGAACACACGTCATATTAATAAGAAGAAATTTGTTAGTACATAAATGCCCCATGGGAAAAAATATTACAAAATTCTTAATGTAAAAATACATTGCGCATCCTCTTTGGTGCGATGTAAGTGTTGAGAGTCTCCTCTTCATGAAGTCGGCGGGTAAGTTCCAAAACCTTCTTCTCACTGGCATAGAAGCTGGCTTCAAAAGTATTTCGTTCTTCTTTGAGTTCTATCCAACTCCTTTGCAATTCTTCCAATGATGTTGGCATGTCAGGATGTAGGAGGGTGTATGGAACCTCTCCTTCCATAACAGGCTCTTTGATCACGGGGAGAATGTGAGGGTAAGGCATCATAAGATTCTGGGTGCGGGTTCGTACCCACTTGAGATAAGGCTCAAGGGGGATGGAATTCTTTTGTCCCAGTGTCTTACTATCCACTTTGTTGGGCATCCTCCAAGCTCGGATAAACCTTTGTCGAAGTCAAAAACTAGGTCAGGAATCAATATATCATGAGGGCCATCCCTCCGGGCATACCCAAATTGCCTCGAAGCTAAACAGGGGTTATAGGTAATGCCAAGTAGTGGGACATTAGGGAACTCCCTACAATGATCAATGATGATGACATTTTCTCTGGACCGAGAACACCAATGAACATCAGAATGTGTGAGGGTCATCAACCGTTGTGACCACCTTAAACCCTGCTCATTCTTCAAAACTGATTGGGGAAGGTGAGAAATAAACCACCTTGCTAGAAGTGGAGTACAGCACATGAGAACACCTCTTTTCCTCATTGTTCGTGTGTAAAATGAGTGTAGGGTGTCCCCAAGCAATGTAGGCACAAGATTCCGTGATATGAAAATCTTGACAGCATTCACATCTATAAGTTGATCAGGGTTTGGGAACAAGACCAACCCATAGATGAGGAGTGCCACAATCTCTTCAAAAGCTTGCAGATCTAGAGAATTCTAGTAGGCTTGTGCCTTCTCAAACAGAAACTTTGCCAAGAAACCCTTGACATCACTTCTGGTTTCCCAATGACCTTTGATATCAGATGGTTGCAAGTGTAAGGCTTGAGCAACACCTTCAGGCTTTGGTTCTTTTTCCGTACCATTGTAGGGTAGTTAATGAAGAATAGGAATCCTCAGTAGTTGAGAAAATTCCTCCAAAGTAGGTACTAGTTGGTAATCAGGAAATGTAAAGCAATGGTGTAGGGGGTCAAAGAACTGGAAGAAAACTTTCACCATGTCTTCTTCAATGTTGGAGTTGACCAAGTTGAGAAGTCTACCATGTCTTTCACTGAAGGGAGAATTCTCTGGAATCTTGGAAGTAAGCTCCTTGAGTTGAGGAGGTATTCTCACAAGGTTGACTTGAATTGTTTTCCTGCGAAGAGATTCTATGACCTACAAAACAAGAACAAAGATGAAGATCCAAACCCTTGAAATGGTTAGTTGATGCATATGATGCTTTATGATGTTCATGATGTATGCACAAACATATGTACAAGCAAATCACACAAGATCCTAGTTTCAAGCTTGCATGGGGTTTCATAGGTAAGTACCCTCTTGAAGTTAGTTGGCTCAACCTGTCCTATAAATAGTAACCGGGTTCTAAGGAGCTCAATATCACTGGATTATTTTCTGTGTTCATTGTTTTAGTTTAGCCACTTAACTGGCGACCAAAATATTCCAAGAAAACAACCCTCAATGAGTGTAGTATCGAGTATCTACCAACTTCGGACTGCACCAAAGCCGGTCATCTCACTACCCCTAAAAAAGGCCAAGATGGTCAAGTAAGGTTCTAAGAGTTCATTAGTGCTTCATGACATCACTCAGCGGCCCTGTATTCTCTTTGATTGACTCAAAGGCTACCGGTACCCACAAATATGTCGCACTAATATAGCTATTTCTTCAACCATGTCGGTATACCCCGCACAGTTTCCACAACGTATTGCTATTTACCTATGAATGTTTCCCAAAAATCTGGGTGGAGGATTCAAAACCCAAACAAGAGAACCAAATGTAAAGCAAACAAAGCAAACAATATAAGCATGCAAAAGGTGATCTAAACCCTAAGGTTACTCCATTTTAAAAATTATCCCCAGCAGAGTCGCCAGTTCTGTGATACGGTGGGAGGACTGACTTGAGGTTTTGCGTTTGTGTTCGCAAATGTTTCAGTTTAGCAAGAGTCACCACCGACTTTTTATTTTATCCTAAGGAAAGGTCAAAAATCACAGGAAAGAACTTTGAGATGTTTTCTTGGGTTCGGGGAGTAGATTATGAAAAGGGAAGGTGCAAGCACCCTTTTCATCCATGGTTATCCATGGGCTCTTAGTTACTTGTTTAGATCACTTGCTTTGCCTTTCCAATTGTTTGAAATGGTGCTTTGTGTGTGGTTTTGAAATATGTTTTGAGAAGAGGCCATCGTTGTGGAAACCTTTCTAATGATTCTTGCTTGAATGTATACAAAGGTGTTTTTGTCTTTTGAAAAGATTTCAATGTTTGAAAGTTTGTTTTGGGAAATGTTTTGAAATTATGTTGTGAAGTGTGTTTGAAAATAGCAAGGATGTTTTTACAAGCTTTGATCAAGTAACTAAGAGCTATCTACCCTATTTTACTCAAAGATCTTTCCTATATGTTTTTAACCCTTTTGATAGTGGATGCATATGATGCTTTATGATGTTCATGATGTATGCACAAACAAATGTACAAGCAAATCACACAAGATCCTAGTTTCAGGCTTGCATGGGGTTTCATAGGTAAGTACCCTCTTGAAGTTAGTTGGCTCAACCTGTCCTATAAATAGTAACCGGGTTCTAAGGAGCTCAATATCACTGGATTATTTTCTGTGTTCATTGTTTTGGTTTAGCCACTTAACTGGCGACCAAAATATTCCAAGAAAACAACCCTCAATGAGTGCAGTATCGAGTATCTACCAACTTCGGACTGCACCAAAGCCGGTCATCTCACTACCCCTAAAAAAGGCCAAGATGGTCAAGTAAGGTTCTAAGAGTTCATTAGTGCTTTATGACATCACTCAGCGGCCCCGTATTCTCTTTGATTGACTCAAAGGCTACCGGTACCCACAAATATGTCGCACTAATATAGCTATTTCTTCAACCATGTCGGTATACCCCGCACAGTTTCCACAACGTATTGCTATTTACCTATGAATGTTTCCCAAAAATCTGGGTGGAGGATTCAAAACCCAAACAAGAGAACCAAATGTAAAGCAAACAAAGCAAACAAGATAAGCATGCAAAAGGTGATCTAAACCCTAAGGTTACTCCATTTTAAAAATTATCCCCAACAAAGTCGCCAGTTCTGTGATACGGTGGGAGGACTGACTTGAGGTTTTGCGTTTGTGTTCGCAAATGTTTCGGTTTAGCAAGAGTCACCACCGAATTTTTATTTTATCCTAAGGAAAGGTCAAAAATCACAGGAAAGAACTTTGAGATGTTTTCTTGGGTTCGGGGAGTAGATTATGAAAAGGGAATGTGCAAGCACCCTTTTCATCCATGGTTATCCATGGGCTCTTAGTTACTTGTTTAGATCACTTGCTTTGCCTTTCCAATTGTTTAAAATGGTGCTTTGTGTGTGGTTTTGAAATATGTTTTGAGAAGAGGCCATCGTTGTGGAAACCTTTCTAATGATTCTTGCTTGAATGTATACAAAGGTGTTTTTGTCTTTTGAAAAGATTTCAATGTTTGAAAGTTTGTTTTGGGAAATGTTTTGAAATTATGTTGTGAAGTGTGTTTGAAAATAGCAAGGATGTTTTTGCAAGCTTTGATCAAGTAACTAAGAGCTATCTACCATATTTTACTCAAAGATCTTTCCTATATGTTTTTAACCCTTTTGATAGTGTTGTTTCACCATTGCATTTGGTGAACAACCTTGTGTTTAGGATGTTAAACGGGACAGGCGCGGGTCATCGTATGGACCATGGTAGCAATTGTGTTAAGTATTTTCGGCAAATTTCTGAGGGACTTGATCATTTTTGTTTAGGCAACCAAGATAGCGTCATCGAGGGACTATGATCTTTTGTTTTGTTTTTGTTTTGCCAAAGTACCCAACATGTATAACATGACCCATTTTTGAAGGCAACAAGTGGATTGTAACCCTAGGGGTGCAAGTGTGCATTGTGTTTGATTTTCATGCATTTTTGTCTTTGATTAGGTCAAACTATTTATTGATTTGGATTTTTGCATACAAACCCTAATTCTCTAATCATGGCATAATTGAAAGCGTAAAGTGCGAGAATTAAAATTCTAAGCTATTACAACATGATTATCGGGATGGGGGTACAATCTTTGAATGGGGGGGTATTTGACAAGAAATATAAACCCAAGTTTACTATTACATCCAAATTGAATTTAATTGCACGAATAATAAATGGACAATATTTAAATAAACAAAATAAATAAAATATCAAAGGAAATGAAATATGCAAAAAGGTTTTTGTTTGTTTATGTATGTAAAAGTTTTTAACGTAAAAAATAAAGAAATAAATAAAAGATTTATTTTAAATATTTAAGGGTAAAACCCTAATTTCTTTAAAAAAAATAAAATGTTATATTATTTACATACAATAAAATATATTAATATATACAAAATAAAATATACTTTAAAAAAAAGTATTTTTTAGTATAAATAATAATGAAAATAAAAATGTGATATTCTATATTTTTATTCTAAGGTATTTATTAAAAGAAAAGTATATATATATATATATATATATATATATATATATATATATATATATATATATATATATATATATATATATATATATATATATATATATATATATATATATATATATATATATATATATATATATATATATATATATATATATATATATATGTGTGTGTATATATATATATATATATATATATATATATATATATATATATATATATATATATATATATATATATATATATATATATATATATGTGTGTGTATATATATATATATATATATATATATATATATATATATATATATATATATATATATATATGTATAATATAAAATAAAATATATACAAAAATAAATTATATTTATAATAATATTTTCAGTGTGAATAAAAAATAAGAAATAAAAAAAATAAAAGTATAATTTACATATTTATTTTCAAGCTTAAATAAATGAAATAAAAGTGTTTAAATTGTTTTTTAGGTTAGAAAAATTAAAATAAAATGCCAAATAAATGTAAAAAATTTATGAAAATATTTTTAAGCATTTTTTATATTTGGAAATAAATAAACAAAATAAAAAATGAAAACAAAAATGCAAAAATGTAAAAATACAAGAAATTGGGCCAGGGGGTGCAAAAATGAAAATGAGAGGTGTTAAAAGCAATCTAGGCCAAGCCCAGCCCAAGCCAACTTCGTCTTCAACCTCCAGATTTGAAAAAACGTGCGCGTCTGTACAAACTTGGTACATCCTGCATATGAGCTCTATTGCAAAAACACATAACACCAAACTTGTAGAGAATTTCAAGACGATTCCAACCATATAAAAAACTAATCCTAACTCTCAAAGACCAGAGAGAATTCCTCTGGTCCTAAAATCTGACCTAGTTTTTTCAGCATGTTCATGGATGAAATTCTCCTAGCACACTTAATATAAATGAAAACTGAGCATATGTACAACTTCATGGCAATGAACACAACATTTTTTATTCATAAACCTAAGGCTAAATGTTCCTAAATAGAGAGATAGAAAATGAAGAAAAACCTGTTTCAGTTGGATTCGTGTAGGGCAGTGTAGTTCTTTTCAACAAGGCTTGAGATGTCTGGTAGCTTGCTTGAACTTCACTTGACCTTCTCCAATAGCTAGCTTGCCTTGAATGTCCTTGAAACAGCCTATAGAACTCAACCTGCACAAGCTCAAAATGAAAATGGTGAACACTAAATGGAGTTACAGTTGGTGTTTTAGGTTTGGGATAGCTTGGGTGAGTTGAATGGAAGGTGTTTGAAGCAACTTGGAGCAAAACGCACGAGCCAAATGACCTATGGAACTCAAGTTGCAGAACCTGCCCTGTTTTGCCAAAGGAATGTGATTTCTGGCTATGGGGTGTTTAGAGGCTCAAACAGTCGTGTTTCTAACTCAAAGGGTTGTGAGAAAGATGTTCAAACTATTTGTGTAAGTTAACATTGGCTGGTTTTCAAGTTTTTTAGTTTTTGACAAGTTTCTTGTTTTTGAAGTAAGAAAGTGGAAGTTGTTGTAACAGGCTTATACAGGCTATACAACATCCTCTAACCTCTACTCTTGGCCCCCCTAATTAGTGGATTTGTTTAGCTGCAAGAGATTTGGCTCTATGCTCAAGGATTGTTGGTTTGACATAAAGCAAGCTTTGGCAAAAATGGAAATGTGCCTTTTACCATTTAGGGATTAATCTTATGTACAATGCTCTAATGACCAAAACAATGTATTAGCCTAATGGATTTGCATTAAATTATTGAGTGTGAAGTGGTTTAGAGGCCTGAAAACTAGTGTAAGGCATGCTGGTTTGAAAATGCAACTTGAGTGAATCATGAATATGCCATGGAGACAAAGTGAGTTTTTGCCAACTTCAAGCCTTCGATTCTCCCTAACCTCAAATGTGTTTGAGGAGTTCTTGGATAATTTGGAAAGCTTTCAACATTCTATATATTTCATATTTGAAATGAAACTTAAGATTACAAGTGGAACTATGTGAAAAGTGGCCAAGAAGATAGGTCAAAATCCTGCCTAAACTAGGGCAAAATTTCACTAAGTTAAAAGTTTTAGGGACCCTTGTTCCAAAAATCATAACTTGAGATCCAAGCTTCTTTTGAGAAAACTTTGTGAATCAAAGTTTTAGACTTTGTGGAGGACTACAACTTTCATGTTTGAGGTTTTGTTTGAATCCATTTGCATCATGGTGAAAATGTGGGGCAAAGTTAGGGAAAATTAAGAAAATTTCATAACTTAGAAAAATTCTAAGTTATGAAAATTTTCAACTTTAAACCCTAATTTGCAATTTTGGGTTTCTTGATGAACAAGTTTCATGTTTTGACACATCTTGATAAAAAATTACCCTTGGCACTTGATTTTGACCAAAAAGTCAAAGTTTGACTTTTCAGTGTACAGTCAGATTTTGATCAGTTGACTGAAAAATTCATCTGTCAATCCAATGCAATTGGGATCTTTTGAACTTGTTGAATAGGTCAAGATGATGCCATTGAGTCCTTGAGTCCATGTTTGAACCTAATTTGCCATTGGTTAGGTCAAAAAGTCAGAAATTGCCTTTGTTCAGTCAAAACCCTAAAAAAGACCATTTTGCCCTTTTGGTGATCTGATCAAATTTCTTATGGAATTGTGGTCCAAACTTGATCAAATGGTTCATATGATTTCATAATGTTGATGTGGGTCAAAATTCACGAGGTTTGACTGTAAATTGGCCACAGTTGACTTTTTCCCCAATATAGTTGATTTCTAGGTCAACTGTCCAATTGACTGGGCAAAAATTTGATTCAAGGCTTGAAACTTGGTATGGACAAACTTATGAGTCCAATATGAAGTATAAAAGTAAATTTGAGCATTGAAGGTCCAAAAATCCCTGTGCAAACTCAAACCCTAATTTAGGTCATCAGTGCAAGGAGATGTCTTGAGCAGAGCAAACCTTAGCTTGATCTTGAGTTCCAAGAGCCTTGTGATGAGAAATGTTGATAAAATAAGAGGGAAAATTTTGGGGTAAAACAGTTGCCCCTGTTCAATCTTCTTGAACCTGAAGAGTTAGATTGGCAAGTTTGCCTTTCGTGACTCGAAGGTAAAAGAGGATTGGAGACTAGAGTGCCCGTGAATTTGCACTCGTCAAAATGCAGCTGAGGGAATGGGATTAAAGATGCCATTTGGAAATGGTAGAATATTGTAGGAGATGGGCTTAAAGATGTCATCCAAAACTTATTTGTTGAAAATCAGGAGAATGAACACCAGATTGGTATCCGTATTTGGAACGTATCTGAGTTGTATCTAGAAATTGGATTCGTATGAGCAAAAGAATGGAGTTCGTGTATGGAGCGTATCCAAGCTGTAACTGTAATTATTTTTTGAATGAATATCAGAATGACTGCCATGTCTGAAGTGTATATGTATTCTGAATGGGTGACAGAGAAACATCTGTGTATGGAGCATCTCTGGACTGGGGAATAAATTCTGAATGAGTGGAAAAATGGCAACTGTGTCTGGCGCGTATCTAGATTGTATCCGAAGTTGAGATCTGTATGAGTAGCATAATGACTTCCATGTCTGGAGTGTATCCATACTGTAACTGGGATCCGAAAAAGGCAACAGAGTGACTTCCATGTCTTGGAGTGTATCTGAGCTTGTAGTTGATATTTGAATATGAATGAGGAATAGAATGGCTTCCATGTCTGGAGCGTATCTAGTCTGTATCTGATTGCTGAAGTCTGAATGAGTAGTAGAATGACCGCCGTGTTTGGGGTGTATCCATACTGTATCTTGACTTGAAATTCTGAATGAGTAATAGAATGACCGCCGTGTCTGGGGGTGTATCCATGATGTATCTGAAATCTCTGAATAGTTGTTAACGATAGCTTTTTAATCTTATCCTGAAAAGGGTAGAATGTTAGCTAAAGCACAAAGTTATGTTTCATGATATGTATGATGCAATAAAAGGTGTTCCATCAATGTTTATGATATATGAATGTAATGGATGTGCATGTAAGCTGATTAGCTGTCTTGCCGAGGAAAATAAATCCTTGATAGATGGAGATAGTGAAATCTTTGACTGCTGCCGGGGAGAGTGAATCCTTGATCGATACTGGGGATTCCAAAAATCTTTGATTGTTGAAGATGAGAAAACCTTGCTGATTACTGTTGGGGATAGAAAATCCTTGGCAACCTGCAGGGATTATCAAAACTTTGACAACTTCTGTGGGGATGTGAGAATCCTTCATGACTTTCCTGGGGAAATAATGAAAAATCCGACGACCTCTACTGGGGAATTAAAATCTGGGAGGCTTCAAATGGAGAAACGGGAACTAGAATCTTCGTTCCGTCAGGAAATAACTCTATGGGGAGAGTGTTTATTCTGCCGGGGAAATCATGAGCTTGGGTTGTATGCCAATCTACTGGGGATTCCTTGTTTTGTGGATAGCTCTGCTGGTGAATCAGAGGAAGTTGGATAGTATTCCACCGGGGTTTAACATTTGGAGTTTTGGGCTCCGTTGGGGATCGAGAGTTTAGAGACTTAACTCTGATGGGAATTTTGAAACTTAACTCCGCTGGGGATATATACTCCAAGGTTTTAGCTTTGTTGAGGATCTGAATGACATACTGTAGGGGATTTCTTTTGGAATAGCCTAAAGACATTTTCCTATACTTTCGACCTATCAGTAATTATCCTTTCTCATTTCGTTTTATTTGTAAGCAGTGATTATATTCAAATGCATATGCTCATTTAACAAATCATTGGACGTTTTCAAATAAAACATAATTGTAAAAAGAAAGAAAAGGAAAGCAAATTTCTGCACTTTGAAGTATCTTTGTATTAACTTTGTAAGTATTTTTGTACAAAGGAGACAGTCATCCTAGTAAGAGAATGTTTTCGTAAAAATTGAGAAAAATTTTATACAAAGAAAGATGGATATGTGTAATAATTCCATGGGGTTCCCATTCTGCTATAGCCTTCACAACTCTGAGTATCTTGTCCATTCGTTGCTTCGTCCGCAGATGATAGGATAGATCAGAAGCTTGGAGCTTGTCCGTGATGAGATTGTTCTTAAAGTGATCCGACGAGACATAGTCATACACTTTAATTCCCTAACTTTTTCCTAGACCGTCCTTTCGGGTTTTCAGTCCACCGGGAAACCCTTTTTTTGCCCAAGTCGCCCTTTCGGGTTTTCAACTTGCCGGGTGTACAGATTTTTTTATTTATCCCTAATTTTTGCCTGAACCGCCCTTTCGGGTTTTCGATTCACCGGGATGCCCATTTTTTCCCAAGTCGCTCTTTCGGGTTTTCAACTTGTCGGGTCATTTTATGCGTAGTATCTTTTGACTATGTTTGCATTCGCAGGGTGCAGCAAGTCGTCGCCATCCATGGTGGTCAGAATCATTGCCCCACCAGAAAAGATGTTCTAGATAAAAAATGGTCCTTCGTAAGTAGGAGTCCACTTGCCCCTGGGATCACTTTGCGGCAAGATGATCCGCTTGATTACAAGATCTCCGACTTGATATACCTGACGCCTGACTTTCTTGTTGAAAGCCTTGATCATCCGTTTTTGATACGTCTGACCATGACAAACAGCAGTAAGTCGCTTCTCGTCGATCAGATTAAGTTGATCAAGCCGGGTCTGAATCCTATCGTCTTCACTTAAACCAACATCCTTCATAATCCTTAAGGAAGGAATCTGAACTTCCATAGGTAAAACAACCTCCATGCCATATACCAAAGAAAAGGGGGTTGACCCAGTTGAAGTACGTGCCGTAGTATGATATCCGTGCAGAGAAAACGGTAACATCTCATGCCAGTCCTTGTAGGTGACTGTCATCTTTTGAATGATCTTGTAGGTGCCATAGTACGATATCCGTGCAGAGCAAACGGTAGCATATAATGAAACATTAGGAAAACAGATATATGGGATTTATGTAGTATTAAAAACGATATGGTATGTATGCTTTTACACCCTTTTGATCATAGAGATTGATCCAACCTTACCCTATCAAGTTCCTGGATGTGAATGAGATGGCTTGTTTGTAGTGAAAGGGATGCGATAAGGGTTTGGAGTTCTTTAGGGTTATTTGAAAAGTTTTGAGATTTTTTACAAGTTTTGTAGGCAATGGTTTCGTGCTTCTTTTTGTATGAGAATGAATGGGAATATATAGGACAAATTATGTCAAAGATTTGTGAACTTGGACCTTGTAATAAAGGCCTTGTATTATTTCATTTAATTTTGACTTAAATTAATAAAAAGTCAAAAATAAATAAAATAAAGAGGTCAATGGGTGCATGAGTAATATTTGAGGTGTACTAGGAGTATAATACACGTTTGGACTTTAAAATAATGGCCTATTAGTCCAAAATATCAAGTTTTCTCAATTTGAACTTCATGCATTTGCTCAAAATTTCTAATCTTGCACTGGTCATAACTCTCTCAATTTTCATATTTTAAAGATGATCTTGGACTTTTTAGAAATATCAAGATCTCCTCTACAATCCCTCTTTTTATCATTTTTGCATTTGGAGATTTATCTTGATGTAAGATGCCTTTATAAAAAGTGTCCTTTTGTTGACTTTTGAAATGACCTGTAATGTATTGACTCATATCTCTCAAATGAAGCATTTTTTGGACTTGATCTTACATAGAAAAGTTATAGAGAATTGGATTTCCTTCAAAATGAGCTTTAGTTGGGGAAAAACTGATGAAGCATGTGAAAGTTATGCTCGGTCAAAGTTCAATTGACTTCTCCTAAGGAAACCCTAATTTGGCAACTTTTGACTTTTGATGACTTGAGAGTTTTACTTGAATAATCATGATCAATCCTTGATAAAATGATGAATATGAGTTCAAAATATTAATGTTGACCAAAAATCTTGAAGTTTGACTGTACATTGACCACATTTGATTTTTTTACCCAATATAGTTGATTTTCAGTCATCTGAGCAATTGACTGAGCAAAATTGTGATGAAAGGCATGAAACTTGTCATGAGCATTCCTTGATACATATAAGGAACCATGGAATCCATTTGATACCTTTGAAACCAAATCTTCCTTGTGAAAGATGAAACCCTAGTTGTAGATCCATTGCTTAGGAGAAGAATTTGTCTGATCAATTCTTGGACATCCTTGAGCATTTAAGAATCCTAGGTGAATGTTTCGAATAAAATGATAGGGAAAATTTGGGGGTACAACACACAAATACACATCTTCATAAATTAAAATGGAATTCATTTAAAGCATTGCAAGGAAGACACCTTCTGATTGACATGTTGCCTGAAGGGACACTTTGAAAAGAAGAATATTTTGGAATCGAAAGGCTTTTTATTTTATCCAAAGAAAACATGTGAAAGGATCATGATTAAAAGGACATGCCATATTTAAGCATGGCATGATCGAAGGACAATTTGAGATGAACCATCCAATTATGAGCCACCTCAGAACTTCTGGCATGTACCTGAATAGGTGGGATGTTTAAAGAGAAGTTCTGATGCTCTTAGGTTACCCTTCGATTGCTGCATACAAGCTGTATTCACCAATCGAAGGTGGACTAATGCGCAACAAAGTTATATCTTGTAGGCGAGCAAAGGGAAGGAGTTGGGTAATCAAAGCAAAGGCTTGGTGCTCATAAGTTATCCTTCAATTGGCACATATAAGCTATACTCACCAATCGAAGGTGAACTAGTGATCAACAAGAAAGATATTTTTGCAGACATGAGCAAAGGGTGGGAGTTGGAATCAAAGAGCCACCCGCATAACTACATTCGAAGGAGATGACAAAACAAAGCTTCGACGGGCCAAGAGGAAGAGGTGTTCGAATTGAAGTAAATCGAAGAGAATAATAATGGAGTTTGACTAGGAGAATTTTACAGGTCAAACAACCAATGTAGATGGACTCAATCGAAGAAGCCATGAGGATGAAACCATGAGCAAATAGAATTGAAGCTCATAGCCATCAAAGAACAAGGCTCGAGGGAATTTGAAAGAGTCAAGATGAGAAACCTGTCCAGGTTCATTCAAAACCCAAAAGGGTAGAAAATCATCAAAAAAAGCAACCTTTTAAAACTTTCGATTCTGCCTTCAAAGCCATGGTTAATGGCTGATTCTTGCCATTTTCGCCCACTGCCACACCTCTATAAATACAAGACATAACATATTGTCTACAGGGGGAGATTACCCATCAAGAACATAAAGAAATACATCAAAGCTGCCAAAATCAAAGCCCACTTTGCAGGCCTCCTCACTCAAAACCAAACATCTTATCCCCCTCCTGAGATTACCAAGAAGACTTTCAGGCCCCTAAGCAAATAGTTCCACACACAAATCCACAGATCCATGCATCTTCGATTGGTAAGGGTTTGCAAAAAAAACAAAAAAAAACTGCATTTTCACGGCATATTAATACTTTTAACCGTTTGATTCATGTTCAAGGATATTGATAGTACAAATTTAACGTGAATGAGATCGTGCCATTACTAGGGCACGATCTGAGATTTCCTTCGAATCTCTGGGTTTAGGTTGTTTCGAGCCAAAATAAGCTCAGACCTGAGATCAGAGGATTCGAATTAGAGGCAAGAAGGATAAGGTGTTCTGTGTGTGCAGAGGCAAGGGTTCGATCCATGCCTCTTGCAATGATTCTTTCTGGTTATTTTCTTGCAGATCCAATACCCTCCACAGGCGATCCATTATACACTATCAACAGCTTCTCCCGTTGGATCGAAAGGCAGCACCCTCTCATTGGATCAAAAGACAACTCCCTCCTTGGATCGAAAGACATTCCGCATTAGATTCGCAAGAAAACTGGGCTTCAACAACTTGGGCCAAACATTTTTTTTCAACCCCCCATTTTTTGTTTTTACTACTCAGGCCCATTATTTTTTCTTTTTTGTTTTATCTTTTATTGCTTTTCTTAATTTGTTTTAATTTGTTTAATTAGTATAAAATAAATAAAATCACAAAAAATATTAGGTAGTATTTTTATTAATTAAGCTAATTTTGTAAATTAATTAATTAATTATTTTAACATTTTGCTTAATTTAAAATCAATAGACTTAAGATTCTAATCAATTTTAGTTCTATTTCTCAAATAAATACCAAAAATATTAGGTTGTATTAGAATTAATTTTTCTAATTAAATAATTTTCTTTTAGTTTTCTTTTAATCTAATAATTAGAATTAATTTAGTTTAATAAACAAAAAACAACAAAAAGAGTTCTCTTTTTAACTTAGAATGAGTTTAGGATTAGACGTCATTTCAATTCATGCGCGTTTTTATCTTTCGCATTTTTTCATATTTTCTGTAACTGCCTATTGGGATGTAACAAAATTAATTAGGACTCTTTACTTCTCTGCTCTCTTTCCCCCCCCCCCCCCCCCCAAGTTTTGGACTTGTAATCCCCCTCCTTGAAGTCGTGTAATAGCGTAGGATTTAATTTCTGCACTTTATATTTTCTGTACATATATTAACTGTTTAGATGTATGCTAATAGGATTGTATGGCGAGAGATCAAAATCAAACGTTAGCAAAACCTAACATCAAGATAAATAACTGAAATACAATACAATTGCACATGCGCACCTTTAGGGTACTCCCACTTTGGTTGCCTTCGGAAAACAGTCACAACTCTCGAAACGTGAGAGATTTTAGTGTCTGCCCTCCGATTTAAAGATCATAAGTCCCTCAATGACCCTCTCGACGTTGCCTCGATAAAAATGATCTTAAAACCCTAGGGTAGTTACTAAGATTTCTTGCCCAATTTCCTTTGTGACTATAAACGTCCCTTCGAATGTCCCTCAAACATCCAACGACTAGGGCTACCTACTCACTAATAGTAGGATAACACTGTCTAAAGGAAAAGAGGAAAAGAACGACCCTTTCGAGTAAAAGTAGATAGTTGTTAGATGCTTGCTCAAAAACAAATTTGTTCACATACACAAAACACTTTAAAAAAAATTCAAATTCTTTATCAACACTCTTGAGGATTGATACAAGAGTTATCATAAAGCAAATCACCTCACTAAGGTAAAAATACTTTTCAAAACACACAAAGCACAAGGTATTTCAAAATGAGCTAAGCATCTAAGAGTCCGTAGATAACTACAGATGGAAAGGGTGCTAACACCTTCCCTTTCCATAATCTACCCCCTTACTCAGAAAACTCTTGAAAGGTAATTTTCTATTCTTTTCACCCTTTCCTTTGTTGGATAAAAGAAAAGTCGGTGGTGACTCTTGCTTACCGCAACATTTGCGAATACAAACACAAAACTAGTATAACAGTTGGTTCTGCCACCGTATCACAGAACTGGTGACTCTGCTGGAGATGACTAAAAAAGTGGGGTAACCTTAGAGCTTAGTTCATTTTAAATTTGCTTTAATTGTGTGTTTTTATTTTGCTTTATCTTTGAGGGCTTGTTTGGGCTGTTACTAAAAGATCCTACACCCGGATCTGAGGCACCTTTTAGGTAAGTAGCAATAGATCATGGGGACTGTGTGAGGTATACTGAAACGGTTGAAACGATAGCTACATTGGTGTGATACATTTATTGGTACCGGTAGCCCTTGAGTAATCAAGGAGAATACGGGGCCGCTGTGTGGTGTCATGAAGCACCAACTGACCTTAGAACCTTTAATTGAACAACTTCGCCATTATGAAGTAGTGAGACAGCCTGCTTTGGAGCAGTATGAAGTTGGTTGATACTTGATACTACACTCATTGAGAGCGGACTTCTGGGATATTTCGGTCTCCAATAAAGAGGCTTGTGCTGAAACAATGCCCGATTGTGATACGATGGGAGAACTGACTTGGTTCTTTTGTGTTTTATCGCAAATGTTGCGGTTAGCAAGAGTCGCAACCGACTTTTCTTTTATCCAAAAGAAAAGGTGAAAAAGTACATGAAAGACCTTTGAGATTCTTTCTTGAGTTCGGGGGGGTAGATTATGAAAAGGGAAGGTATTAGCACCCTTTTCATCCATGGTTTTCCATGGGCTCTTAGTTAGTTGCTAGATCACTTGCTTTTGTTTGAACATGTGCTTTGTGTGGTTTTGGAAAGTATTTTGAAAAGACGTCACCGTTTAGGCAAACTTTGTAATGATTCTCGTTCGTAAGAATGTATACAAAGTGTTGATCTTTTGAAAATGTTTTTAAGTTTGAAAGATGTTTTTTGAAAGTGTTGGTGTTTGTTATAAAAATAGAAAGGATGTTTTTGTTTTGAAATGAAGCAAGTAACTAGGAACAATCTACCTACTCAAAAGTCTTTCATGTTAATTTCCTCTTTCCTTTGACATTGTTATCCTACCATTGATTTGGTAAGTAACCCTATCTTTGGATGTAAACGGGACAGGCATGGGCCATCATATAACCATGATTAGCAATGTTGCAAGGTATATTAGCATTTTTCTTTAAGGACTAAGATCATTTAAAAGGCAACTTTTGATAGCGTCATCGAGGGTCTATGATCTTGTATTTTGCTTGTCTTAGCCAAGATACCTCACATGCATAATATGGCCATTTTCTATAAGGCAACCAAGTGGATTTTACCCTAGGGGTGCTTGTGTGCAAGTGTATTGATTTTCATGCTTTGTTTAGTCTTTTATTAGGGTTTGCTACTTGTTGATTTTATCTTCTCATACAAACCCTAATTACTATCATTTATATAAAGCGGTAAATTGCGAAAAGTAAAATTACTACGCTATTACATCATTAGGGGAGGGGGGTGTACAAATTTACAAATGGGGATTGCAAGAAATTAAACCTAATTATCTATTACAACCATATTGAACATTGTGCAAAAATTGAAAATAAAATGCAAGGATATAAATGGAAAAAGAAATGATTTTTTTGTTGTTTTTATGAAAGGGGTTTTTGTCTTTACCTAATTAAAGAAAATGATTAAATAAAATTAAATAAAATTAACTTAAACTAATTAAGAAAAGAAATTAAATTGAAAAGAATTTTTAGGTTTTTTTTATGAAAAGGTTTTTTAATTAATAAAAATAATATGAAAATTAATTAATTAAAATAACCTAAGTTCTAAATTAATTTAACTAAACAATAAAATAATATATTAATTTATCCTAAGTCTAAAAAATAATTATTTAAGAAAAAGAAAGAAATTTATTTATTTCAAGAAAATGTTTTTTTATCTTTTTGTTTTATAGAGAAAATAAATACATAAGTATGATTAAAAATATTTTTAGATTTTTTATGATTTATGATAAAAATAATAGTAATAATAATAATAATAATAATAATAATAATAATAATAATAATAATAATAATAAATAAAAATAAAATAAAAATATAAATATAAAGAAAAGTCAGGGGGGTTAGAAAATGAAACATGGAGTAAAATAAGCAAAAAAGGTCAGGCCCAACAAAGGGGAGCCTAACGCTGCAAACAAACAAAAAAATGTAAAAATGTGAAAAGAAAAAGCAAAAGGCAGCGCTGGATCTTGAATCTGTGACCTTGAGGTTACCAGCGTGCTGCCTAATTACCACTGGGGTGGCTATACATCCGTTAATATATCTGAAACAATAAATACATAACACAAAACACACCCTGATTACACTTCATCTTCAACCTCCAGCCAAAGGACCTGTATCTTCTTCATCTCTCAACAAAAATGAAAAGTTCCAACATGAAAGTTGTGGCATTTCTTCTCACGAATCCAACCATGTAAATAACTTAAGCTAACAGTCAAAGATGAATGAGAACATTTTTGGCCCTAATTTAAAACCCAAAATTTTTAGAAAACTTCAACTCTAAAATTCTTTAAGCTCAGGCCATATAAATGCAAACTATGGATATGTACAACTTCGTGGCAATGATGTCTAATTTTATCTCCACAAATGCAAGCCTAACAATGCCTAAATATGAAGATAAAAGTTCAAAAAAAATACCTCAAAACTGGAAATCGTGAAATGGATTTGAGCTTGCTTCAGGCAGTGATGATGATCAGGCTAGCTTCCTTGGACTTCTAGGAAGCTAATGCAATGCTTAGCTCGAGCTGAAGGTGGCTGGAATGGTCTGGAGAAGTCCAACTGTGATGCTCTATTTTTGAACTTGGAAATGGATGGAGATGGTGTTACAGTCGTGTAACAGGGATTGGGATGACTTATGTATGATGTTTGGAATCTTTTGGAAGCAAAGGGCCAAGAAACGCACAAGTGGTTTTGAAGATTGAAGTTCAAAGTCAGAAATGACACAAAAATGGAGGTTTTGTGCAATCTGAGTTTTTAGGGAGTTTGGGAGCTTGTATATTCGTGTGTTCTCTTGCATATTGTATCTCTATTTATAGAGGAAAGGTTTTGAGGTTTCAAATGGTCAGAAACAAAGAATCACATGTTATGAGATTTTGACTTGTTTTTGAAGTTATCTTGACAACCATGGTTTCAATGCAAGGTACATCTCTTATAGGGTGGATAGAAACTTTAAACATGTTTATTCTGAGTTTATAGAGCATGCTTGTGTAGAAAGAACAAGTGCAAAGCTCCATACAAGTTGACTTTGTGATTAAAGCTTCTTTACAAGAATGGAATGGTTACTTTCTTTCAAAAATGGAAATGCAACTTGGATAATAATTCAAATGCTTGGACAATGGCTCCATATGTTGTGTAAACATTTAATTATGGAGTGACAAACAAGTTTGAAGCCTGCAAAGTGAAGATTATGCAGCATAGGCTTGGATTTGAATTCTTGTTCATCATGAAATGGCTTGTAATTCAAGTTTGAAAACCCTAACTTCATCTCTTCGATTCTCCTTGCTCACAAATGATCTCAAGGAGTTCTTGGACATTTTGGAAATATTGGAATGTTCTCTACAACGCCTCTTTGAATCACTTTTGAAAATTCCCCTTGGAACTATATGAAAAAGTGCCATGAAGTTAGGTCAAAATCTTGACCAAAACTAGGGCAAAATTTCACTAAGTGTTCAATTTCAAGACCATGACTTTATGAATTAATAACTTGAGATCCAAGAATTTTTAGAAGAAGTTGTGTAAAGCAATGTTTTATATATCATGGAGATATAAAACTTTCATGTTGAGAGTTTCTTTTTAATCCTCTTGCATCATGGTGAAAAATTGGCTCAAAGTTATGAAAAAACATGAAGTTTTAAACACTTAGAAAAATTTCTAAGTTAGAAAACTTTGACTTTTCAAAATGAAATCTTGACTTTTTGATTTATTGATGAATAACTTTCATATTTTGACATGTTTTGATGAATTGTGATCTTTGACATTGAATTTTGACCAAAAAGTCAAAGTTTGACTTTTTAGTGTACAGCTGACTTTTGATCAGTTGACTGAGAATTCACTATCAATCCAATTGATCTTGAGCAATGTTTTAGGTCATTCTATTAGGCCAAAATGATTCAATTGAACTCTTGAAACCATGCTTCAAACCAATTGACCATTTTCTAGGTCAAAAATCAGAAATTGCCCTCTTTCAGTCAAAACCCTAATTTTGACCATTTTTCCCTTTTGATGATTTGATCAAATTTCTTGAGGAATTATGGTCCAAAATTGATCAAATGATACATATGAGTTTATAATGTTGATGTGGATAAAAAATTATGAATTTTGGCTGTAAATTGGCCATAGTTGACTTTTTCCCCAATATAGGTGATTTTTAGGTCAACTGCTCAATTGATTGAGCAAAAGTGTGATCCAAGGCTTGAAACTTGGCATGAGTAATCTTGGGGGTCCATAATGATCCATGAAAGTCATATGAAGCATTGAGAGTTCAATTATCCTTGTGCAATCTCAAACCCAAATTTTGGTCATCAGTGCTTAAGGAGGTGTCTTGAGCTGATCAACCCTAATGCAGTCTTGAACCAAGAGAGATCTTTGTGAGAAAATATTTGATAAATGAGAGGGCAAATTTTGGGGTTCAACACCGATGAAGAAAGATCAGTGATATTGAGATTCCCTAGAACCTGGTTACTTTCTAGGACATGTTATGCCAACTGAAACTTCAAGAGGGTACTTACATGCGAACCCCAGGCAAACCTGAACCTAAGGCTACTTGTGTGACTTGTTTGCTTTCATTATCTAACAACTTGAACTCATTGCAGGGATTTGTTTGTACCCCTTGCAGGACTTGTTTGTAGTCATTATCCAATAACTCAAATTTCATGCAAGACATACTTGTCTTCATCGCCTTACTTTTTTACTTGATGCACATCATACACATCATAACATCATACCATACCATCTCCTTAACCATTTCAAGAATCGCAAGGGTCTGTGATGCAGGCTATGATGAACCATATGTCTAGAAAGGGGAAAGGGGATTCATTTTCCTCTATCCAATGTCGTCAAAGACCAAAACACGATAACTTGAGTCAGAGGCTATGACCCACTCGACATGGTGAGCTTGATTCTTGTAGAAGGACCTTTAATGATACGAAGTTCTTTAATCAAAGCTACAGTCGAATTCTAACAGCTTCTTGTGTTTACCCCACGAGATCCTTGAAAACATTGCATATTGTTGTACCCCAAAATTTTCCCTCTCATGTTTCCCAAGGTTTCCTCTTACATGGGTGGTTACAAACACTTTCCTAAAGAAGATAAATTTTTTTGAATGATGGTCAAGTGTCTTTCGATTGGCATGTCAACAGTGTCCTTCGATTTGCATCTGAACAGTTTCCTTCGATTGGCATCTGAATAGTGTCCTTTAATTGGCATGTCAACGGTGTCTTTCAATTGGCATCTGAACAATGTCCTTTGATTGGCATGTCAGCCAAATGCCCTTCGATTGGCATGTCAACAGTGTCTTTCGATTGGAATCTGAACAATGTCTTTCGATTGGCATATCAGAGTAAAGGGTCCTTCGATTGGGCATCTAAAACCCTTCGATCAAGCATTGGCCCGTCAGCTTCGATTTTACATTGGTTCCCCTTCGAGCAAGCCTTGGTCCAAGTTTCATTTAGGCAAGAACCCCCTACAAGTTCCTTTCGATTCACCAGCAGTGGCCGCCCGCATGTTTATTTTGATTCACAAGGGCAAAGGTTTCTTCTATGATTGCCTTCAATGCATAAGGCAAATACTTCCTATGTGCTTACTTTCAATGTACAAGGCCAAGACCCCTCAACACAATTTCTGCACTATGACACACAATATGATCCCTTTGAAAGAGCGCTCCAAAGGTCCATTCGAAGGACACACATTGATGGCCCATTCGAAGAAGGCATATGGCATACTTGTGGATTATTCAAAAGATACACAAAAGTTCATTTGAAGGATATATAGGTGGTCCATTCGAAGGAGACACATAATTATTGAAAGCAAGTTTATCTTATGATGAGTCTTGGTCCTACATGTGGCCAGGCACAGGCCTCATGTGCAATGGCATTCGAAGGAAGTTACAAAAGAGGCTTCGATTAGCCAGAATGAAGTTCTCTTTTGGGCTATTCGAATTTTCCAGAATCAAGCAGCTAAGGCAAATAGATGGGTCCAATCGAAGGATCCATGAGGAGCAAGTCATAGCCAATCGAAGGGCAGGAAATGAAGGCATTCGAAGGTGAAACATGTCCAGGTTCACTCAACATTTCAAAATGGCATGAAAATTCTCTAAATGAAAATCTTTAAATTGGTCTGATTTTGTCTTCAAAGCTATGTTTAATGGCTAGCCTTTAAGGACATTATTCTTTCCCCATTTTCTTATCTCCTCTCACCCCTATAAATATAAGACTCTAACACCAGCCAAAGAAGAGGATCGGGTGCACATACATATTGGAGACATAAGCCCATTAACTACACCCATACACTGTCTCACACGCACATGTTGCCTCATAAGCCATACTAAAGCTATCAAAAATCTCATAAGTGGTCCAAATCGAAGGAATCTTCAATAACTCCCACCTAATCCTTGAAGTTTGCAGGAGACGTTCCCAAGCATTATCCAATTCACGCCCAGAAGTACTAAATCAAAGCCTCCCATCATTGGTAAACTTTTCTTATTCATATCTATAGTTTCATAATGTATTAATGTTTGTTCAATGCTTGATTCATGCTCGGGATATCATGTAGCTCTGTTCGATTTGGTTTCAAAGCTAAGGGCCTGGGTTTGACACCATGTCCACTTTTGTTTTCTTTTATCTCTAACACCCATACTGCAGATCTGGCCTAAATAAACCAATGTACGCATGATCGAAGGATTTGGGTTCGACACCCAGGTCATATTTTTTGCTAATATTTGTCTTGCAGGTCTAGATTGAAAATCCCTTCCTCCCCCAGATCGAAAGGAATAACTTCCTTCCTTGGATCGAAGAAGACATTTTCTTTCCCTGGATCGAAAGTACCATTTCTTTCCCAGGATCAAAGGATCATTTCCTTCCCTGAATCGAAAAAACCTCTTTTCATTTTCTTATTTTTGTGTTTATTTCTTTTATTTTTTGCTTTCATGTTTTATTAACATTAAAACAAAAATCACAAAAATAAGTCTAGACTTTTTTCAAATAAAATTATTTTTGTTAAATAATTAATTTTATTACTTTAACATCTTTCTTAAAATTAAAATAAATAGACTTAGACTTTATTTTATTAATATAAATAAAAAAAACAAACAAAAGATTTCCTTTCCCTAGGATATTTTAGACGCGCGCATTTATTTATTTTCGCACTTTTCATATTACTGTAACTGCTCATGGGATGTAATAGAAATTAATTAGGACTATTTACCGCTTTTCTTTATTTTTCCAAGTTTTGGACATGTAATTAATCCCTAAAGCCATGTAATAGCGTATGTTGTACCCCAAAATTTGCCCTCCCATATTCTTCAAAGATTTGCCAAGCCAAGCTTCAAAATTCCCCAAGGGTTGCACAGTCAAAGACCTCCTGCACAGTCAAGATTAGGGTTTGTGTTCTGATCAAGAAAAGGAAGTTTTCAAGGGCCCAATCAAGTCTCATATGCCTACAAATATGGTCAAGCATCCTCATATCAAGCTTCAAGGCATTCAGTACAAAATTGCACAGTCAAAAACCCTAATTGCACTACAGTCAACTGTAGGGGTAAAATGGTCATTTGGCAGTCAAAAGTTCAAATTTTTGGTCAACATATCATTTTGAAGCCACAAACATCATTTGATCCATGCTTGATCATGATTCTTAAAATTTGACTCAGAAATCATCAAAATGCAAAAAGTTTCCTTATTTGGACAGCTGAAAAAGTCAACTGAAATTGACCAGGGCATAACTTTCACATGGATTATCAGAAAAATTCCATCCAAAGCTCATTTTGAAGAGAAAGACATTTCCTACAACTCATCTTCATACTTCAAGTCCAAGAAATGCTCTCACAAAAAGTTATCAATTTCAACATTATAGGTCATTTTCAAAAGTCAACAAAAAGGGACTTTAAGTCAAAGGCCATAACTTGAGATTGGTAAATCAAAATGACATGGGACCAAAGGAATTGGTTAGAGGACTCAAAGACCTTTCCAAAATGTCCAAGAACATGAGAAAAGCTTAAAAATTGAGCAAGTTATGCCTTGTAGAAGTTGGGAAATTTTTGGATATTTTGAAAAGTCAACATTGATCCAAATGACCTAAAATTGCTAATGGGCCCATTTTTCTTCCATAATTTATCATCCATGACATGTGCACGACCACTTGGCCCAAAAGGAAGTATTTTCTCATTTTTTATTTATTTATTTGAATTTTTATTTATAATAATTCACTTAAATCAATTAAATATGTGAAAAATATTTAACTTAACCTAACCAATCTTTTTATACATGTTTTAGTCTCAAGATTTCGTGCTTGTACCAATATGGAAAGAGTTGGGTTGATTGGCTTGACTTTGAACCAAAAACACATGAAAAAAAGATTGAAAAAATCTTAGAAAATCAAATTTCCAAAATCAATGAATGCAATGGATTTGATTGATTCTTTTTGACCTAATTCACTACTACATATGCCAGGATCACAACCCTAATGAGGATACACACGCAGCCACTCAAGAAACTCCATTGACAACTTGAAATTTTCTCTAAAAAAAGTCAAAACTGAAAGTACACTTCCAGGGCGATTCAAGACCTAATTCTTGTTCCATTAGCTTCCTTGGAGATCACTGAATATATTCCAATCAAGAACAGCCATCCAAACGCAAGGAATTGGTATACAGAACCTGGAATACCTTGTGAAAAATTCATAACCGTGTTTTAAAATTTATGCATCTTCATAACTTTTTATTCATTGATTCATGTTCATTATGAAGTTTTGAAGCTAACCAATGCATTCAATTGTCTTTTTATGTGTTGTACGCAAATATGCCATTGTTGATATTTAGGGTTCAAGAAGCTTGGAATTAGGGCTTTTGTAATGGGGAAAAATTAGCCCTCAAGACCACCACCACTGGAATCAGCGCCTCTGGACGAATCTAAACCCACCCTCGCGCCCAATTTATGGGCGTTCCATGCCTAATTGTTATTTTCTAATAGCATGCCTAAAACAACGCGTAAAAAACCGTTGCCCAATGTTTTTGTATTTCAGGGAAGGTGGAGAAGATGATATCGTGGCGTACGATGATAGGATGATTCAAAAATTCGCGCGCGTTGGTGGACCCTGGTCATTATTTCTTTTATCATGTTTATTTGCTATTATGTATTAAATGTAATTGGGATGGCTCAGTGGTAGGTACACACGCTGGCAATGTCCATGACCTGGGTTCGAGCCCCAAGTCTTCAATAATTTCCATGTTATTTTTCCTTTAATGTTCACGTGCAGCGCTTATGTTGAGGATCATGATACACCTCTTAATCCAGCCATCCACGTGCTCCTGGAGATCAGATCAAGGGCTGAGAATTGATGAGCACCATAGGCTTGAGTCAACGCCTCTGCACGTGCCCAGTAAAAGTCCACCAGGCCTTGCTAAATGGGCCAGATTACTAAGGCCATACCTCCTAATTTGGGGTCTGAACCCCCCTAGGTTTGCATAATTTCTTTGCTTTCTTTATTTATTTTTTTTATTCTATTTTTATTTTAATTATTACTTTTTTAGTTAATTAATTATTTTTATAAAATACAAAATATCATAAAAAATCAGAAAAGATAAAAAATATAATAAATATTTTTCTTGTAAATAAATGCATGTAAATTAATTAGTTTAAAATAGGGTTTTAATTTTAATTCCTTTCATAACAAAAATCTAAAAAATATAGAACTAGGTTTAATTAATGTTTTATTCCTTTTTTTAATTTTTTCTTTTTTCTTTTTTCTTTTTTTACAATAATTAAATAACTAAATATTTATTTTCATGAATTAATTTGCATAAAAATTAGGTTTAATTTAGGTTAAAAACTTCAACATTTTTCTTAATAAATTAAAAATAATTAGAATTAGGTTTAGCATTTTATTTTAATTTTAATTAATTCCTTTTCTCATTCAATCCTAAAATACTAAAAATACCAACAAAAAAAACAATTCCTTTCTTCTTTTAATTAATTGATTCATCATTAACTTTTATTTTGCAAAAAAGTGTCCAACGCCCTCGTTCCGATTTAATTCTTATTTCGCATATTTATTTTATTTTGCTTAAATAATTATGTACCTCTCCCAAAACCATGTAAATTACTTATCGCACTTTTAATTTCTTTATTTTATGTCAAATCGGGTCCTGGATATAATTTGGCGATGTGGACCCGCGCCTTTTGTAATAGCTTAGAATTTTTATTTCTCGCAATATTTTAACTGTTAAATAAATGCATGCAAGAATGAATGGACAAAAAATAAAAACAAACGCTTAGATCACCAATAACATGAACAAGACAAAATATCTGAAAACGACACACAAATCACACACCACCCCTAAGGTACGCCTCACTGTTGCCTTGCCTCGAAAGGTGATCGTCGAGTAGAGGATGTCTTAGTAAGTCCTCATGATCCGGGAACCTGGCATGAGGGTAACTTCTAAGGTGTCTTCCTATTACTCCGGTGATCACACTGTTGCCTTGTCCCTCGAAACGTGGTCGCCGACTATAGGACGTCTTAGTGAGTCCTTATGTTCCATTGATCTAGTTGCCTCAAAACGGTTGCCTCGGAATAGTTGCCTCGGAATAGTTGCCTCGGAATAAAAGATCAATGGCATAAGGGTAGCTCCTAAGGTATCTTACCTCTGCTTGGTGGCCACACTGTCCCTTAATCGAATTGACCCGAACACCTCCAACGGTGGTGCTACCTACCTCTCAATGGTGGGATGGCATTACTTTAAAGGACCTTTACACAGACGAATTCCTTAGGGTAGGTAGGTTCTCGTAGATACTTGCTCTAAATTTCAAAACAAATCAAAAATACTTTTTACACCAACACATTTTCAAAAAGCTTTCGAAAGCAATTTTTCAAACACTCTTGAGGACCGATACAAGAGTCGAACTGGAATTTTCAAAGAAACTTTTTAAAACCCACAGTTGAAAAGCAAACAAACCATTTTTTGAAAACACAATGAGCAAGTATCTAAGAGCCCATGGATAACCATGGATAGAAAGGGTGCTAACACCTTCCCTTTCTATAACCTACCTCCCGAACCGAGAGCAATCTCTATAAGGAATTTTTCTGTGCTTTTGTCCTTTCCATTTGGAGAAAATAAAAGACGGTGGCGACTCTGGCTTACCGCGACATTTCGCGAACCAGCGTTAAACAGTCAGTTCCAGATCCACCGATCACAGAACTGGCGACTCTGCTGGGGATTTTACTTAAAGTGAGGTGTACCTTAGGGTAGTTCATAACTGTGTTTTCAATTGTATTGACTTGCTTGCTTTAAATTGTGGGACTGTCTTGGGAGTTCTATAGATCCTAACCCGGATCTGGGGGATACCTTCTTAGAAAGTAGCAACAAGGCTGTGAGGGAACTGTGTGGGGTATACCGACATGGTTGAAACAGTCTGCTACGTTGATGTGGCACTTTGGTGTGTACCGGTAACCCTTGAGTTCAGTCAAGGAGAGTACGGGGCCTCCGCGTGGTGTCGTGAAGCATCAACAGACCTTAGGAACCTTAATTGAACTATCTTGGCCTTTTTAGGGTAGTGAGATAACTGACTTTGGTGCAGTCCGAGGTTGGTTGATACTCGATACTACACTCAATTGAGGGTTGCTTTCCTGGAATATTTCGGTCGCCAGTTCAGTGGCTAAATCGAAACGATGAACAATGAAAGCAATCCCGTGATATTGGGACCCTTAGAACCCGGTTACTTCTAATAGGACAGGTTGAGCCCACCAACTTCAAGAGGGTAATACCCAGACCCCATGCTGGCCTAAACTCTAAGGGCTCCTCTTGTGTGACTTGTGTGCCTTCATACTTGACTATTTGCATGCTTGTTGTCTGACACTTGAATTTCTTGCAGGTTTTGTTTATAGTCCTTAATTAGGACTCATAACAAAGTTTACTAAATTTCTTGCAGGTTTTGTTTATAGTCCTTAACTAGGACTCATAACAGGGTTTACTGAATTTCCTGCAGGTTTTGTCCATAGTCCTTAACTAGGACTCTTAACCCGGCTTATTAAGTTTCTTGCAGGTTTTTGCTCTAGTCTTTAACTAGGGCTCATAACATGTTTTACCGAGTTTCTTGCAGGTTTTGGTTTGCAATCAGGACTCATAACAGGGTTACCTACATTACCCCATGCATAGCATGACATCATACCATTGCATACATCCTAACCCATTTCAAGGATCTCAAGGGTTTGTGATGCAGGCCAGGATGAATCAACCATCTAGCAAGGGGCAAAGAGGATTTATTTTCCTCTAGCCAAAGTTGTCAGAGGCTATGACCCACTGGATATGGTGAGCTTTGACACTTGAAGAAGGTTCCCCGAGCCAAGGTTGTCAGGGGCTATGACCCACTCGATATGGTGAGCCTTTGACCCTTGAAGAAGAATTCTCAACAACATGGGTTTCCTTCAATCAAGCTACCGGACCCAAGTTCTAACAATATTTTCTTGTTTATCCCGCGAGGTCCTTGAAAACATTGCATGCATACATACACATCATTGCATAACAGGTACCCTTGTTGCAGGTTACTTACCTTTCCCGCTGTTTATTTCAGCAATGGCTTTCCAACCAGACAACCAGGACCTTCTTGCTCAAGAGACTCGGTTCGGGGAAATCCTCCTGAATCTATCCAAGGGGCAGGAGGAGCTAAGGACACTTCTCATGGAGACCTTTGTTAGAAACAGTGCTGAGGGTGAAAGGCTGAAACACCTACAAGCTGAGATGGATGCAATGAAAGCCCAAATGCTGGGGCAGAGGAATGCCATTCAAGGTCTAGCTCAAAGACAAGATGAGCTCCGGTTTCTCGTCAACCAACTGCTTCAGGGTAACCAACTGGGGCAAACGTCTAAGAGTAAAAAGCCAGCCATCGTTCGACCATCTTTGAGACAAAGAGGCAAGGAGAAAGCTCCTCATATGGCTTCAGTATCACCAGTTCAGTATCAACCTCACCAGCTTCATCCAGGCAAGCCCAAAAGGCAATTCACCAAGCTCAACGTGTCGCTGCCTCAAGCCTTACAACAACTGCTGAGGTTGAACTTGGTAACTCGAAAGGATCCTCCTAAGAATCCCAACAGGACACCCTCAAGGTATGACCCCAATGCTCACTGCGCTTATCATTCTGACAGCCCGGGGCATGCTACAGAGGATTGTTGGACTTTGAAGAATAAAATCCAGGATCTGATTGAGGAAGGAGCTGTGGAATTCACCCAAGACGGCCAGGCTGAGTGCTTTTACCATCCCTACAGGAGGCACCATTTGAAGTAACAGGCCCTGAGAAAAAAAAAACTTTTGTTCATTCGAATGTTCAAGTTGTAATTTTCCGTTTGTTCAAACATTTACTCATTGTTAAACATTGTTATTTCATTAATGCATCGCATATGTCTGTTTTGAAACAATATATTCGTATTCACTAAATGCAAATTATTTTCATATTTTTCTGATGATCAACTCTCAAATAATTCTAAGCCTCTTGAGGGAGGATGACGAAAACGATACCATAATCTACAGTATGCTTTTGAACAGACCCCGCTGATGAGGTACATGCATTGTTTCAATTCCTAAACACTGGAGTAATAAGGATGATAATCCCTTGTCAACCCATCTGAGCCAAAGAAGTAGGAGTTTTTCTTTTCGAAATTTAAAACCCTTTATCATAACCTGGGGCAGGGTAGTTTCTCAGTTGATCCAAGTGCATAACAAATGGCACCGAAGAGGTCCTTACAAAACGAAGAAAAAACCGTGATGGTTCCGAATAATCAATAAAGAAAGGCAGTCATTATCTCAAAAAGAAATAAAAACCCATTAAGTCAAAACCTATGAAGGAGACTTACAAAACTGGGGTATCCCGCTGACTGTCATTCCAAAAAAAGGGAAACAGTTCAGGCAAAAAAAAGAAAGGGATAACAAAAATCAAGAAAGAGGTCTTACAAACCCTCAACAAAAAGGAAATGACTGCCCATTCAAAATAAATCATCAATATCCGAACCATCACCGGAAAATCAGAGCAAAGACTCAAACAAGGTCTAACGTATGATCAACTGAGTTTAGGTTTGGAGAACATCACGAAGAGCGGGTGGGTACAAATAAAATTTGAGCCTTTATCCTTTGTTTCTTAAACCGTGAACCAGGCCACGTTATAACCCCTAAAAGTCCTAGCTGAAGCATGGGTTAGTTCGAAAGCATACTGTACGAAAGGTATCCTGACTCCTTAAGGCTTACTATAAAGAAGGAGTTGACATCACGTTTTACAAACATTCATTTGTTTTATGGAAAAAGAATGCATTTTCAAAATCTTCAAGACAGACATAAGCTTTGCATTTTTAACATAACTTTGTTTGCATATGAATTTTTGTTTGAACAGCAGGGAAATTCGCACGATGAATACCTAGTGAACAAAAGCACTTCCAAACAAGGGGCACGACATGATCATGGTCCACCATCTGGGGCAATCCAATCAAGATCCGGAGAATCTCTCAAAGGCCAAATCGCCTGGGGCAAATCTCCACCTGAGTCACTTGGGGCATTCCAACAATGAATCTTGCCTGATCAAACACCTTCTGGCGGCATGACAAAACACTTCTAACAGGGGCAACTCCCTATATTCTGAGAGCGTGGACATAGTCGAAAAAATAATACGCATAATCAAAGACCCGCTAGGTTGACATACCTAGGCAAAAATAAGGGCTTCGCGGCGAACCAAAAGGGTTCGGGCAAAATGAAGGGATGAAATAAAATGGAAAAAATCTGTACACCCGGCAAGTCGAAAACCTGAAAAGGCGGCTTGGGCAAAAAAGGGTATCCCGGTGGACTGAAAACCCGAAAGGGCGGTCCAGGCAAAAGTTAGGGATTAAAGCGTACGACTATGTCATGTCATCTCGTCACTTGCCTACCAGAAGGAGGTTTGTCCATCAACAATCATCAAGCACCTTCACAGGTCTTCCTCTCCCACATCAGAAACAGGGGCAATAAAGAGTTGTCTAAGCAATTTAATTGTTTTGTCCTCCAAGGTATCCAGGTGGGTTCAGCTAAAGAAAATAACCAGATATCTTAATTCCCCAGAGAGTGAGCCAGCAAGTCAGTGCGCTCTCTCCCAAGCAAAGCAGTTATCAAATCTCAAGAAAGTAGGGTATCCTCCAGCAGATCCCAACATTCCCAGCAGCATACATATTCTTAACAGGCATCCCCGGCAGTCTTGGTCTAAAGATTATTCCCCAACGGTATGTCAAACATTCAGCAGAGCCTTTTCCCAATACAGTTCAAAACTTCCCAAGGAGAATCCAAACCAGTTTCCCCAGGAAAATTGGAATCCATCTCCCCAAGCAGTAAGCTTATCCCCTCACAGAGCACGAACGCGTCGTCCGGCTTGATTTAAAGAGTTATTTCCTTAACAGGATATAAATGGGTTATCCTCAGCCAAAAGCCATGGAAAGAGCGTCCCTGACGAAGTTCTCTTATCCCCAACAAAATCTATCAATACTTCCAACACAACAAGGATATCCCCAGCAAGGTATTATCAACAATTCAGCAGAGTATCTCTCTCCCCACAGAGTATCGCTCCCCAGCATGATCACTAGAGTATTTTTCTCCCCGCAGAATCTTCCATTTGCCAAGTTTATTCCTCAACGGAGTCATCTTCTCCTACCGGTATTCTTGCAGTTATCATCCCCAGCGGAAGCGAAATCTATTCTTCAACATCAGCCCAGGATATGACTTCCCGGCACCCGTCAAGGATTTACTTTCCTAGACGAAAGCATACATAAACATCACATACATCATTATAGCATGCATAGACGCATCATACAAATCTCATTTATGTTGAGAACATCATCGCTTGATCTATATCATGCATGACATATGACTGACCTTTACCTTTCAGGAAAGAGGCAGTTAAATTCTCAACCACATTTCAAGACCTAGACCGGTTCAGTTAATCGACTCAAAAGATTTCTTATCCAGTCCAAGGCCTTCTCTAGTCCAGCTAAATTGACTCCCAACAGGTTTTTCTGATGAAGACTCAGTAGAAGTTATCAGACTATAATGGTTCTCTCTCCGACGGTGCATGAGATTTCCATTTTAGGTTTTTCTTTGAGATTATAATTTTCCTATTGGTTCTCTCTCCGACGGTGCATGAGATTTCCATTTTAGGTTTTTTTTTTGAGATTATATTTTCCTATTGGTTCTCTCTCCGACGGTGCATGAGATTTCCATTTCAGGTTTTTCTTTGAGATTATATTTTCCTATTGGTTCTCTCTCCGACGGTGCATGAGATTTTCATTTCAGGTTTTTCTTTGAGATTATATTTTCCTATTGGTCCCCTCTCCGATGGTGTGTGAGGTGGTAATTCCATTTTAGGTTATAATTTCCTTTGGTCCCCTCTCCGATGGTGCGTGAGGTGGTAATTCCATTTTAGGTTATAATTTCCTTTGGTCCCCTCTCCGATGGTGCGTGAGGTGGTAATTCCATTTTAGGTTATAATTTCCTTTGGTCCCCTCTCCGATGGTGCGTGAGGTGGTAATTCCATTTTAGGTTATAATTTCCTTTGGTCCCCTCTCCGATGGTGCGTGAGGTGGTAATTCCATTTTAGGTTATAATTTCCTTTGGTCCCCTCTCCGATGGTGCATGAGGTGGTAATTCCATTTTAGGTTATAATTTCCCTTGGTCCCCTCTCCGATGGTGCGTGAGGTGGTAATTCCATTTTAGGTTATAATTTCCTACGGTTCCCTCTCCGACGGTGAGTGAGGTGGTAAGTCCTTTTCAGATGTTTCCCTCTCCGACGGTGAGTGAGGTGATAGTCTCCTATGGTTCCCTCTCCGACGGTGAGTGAGGTGGTAAGTCCTTTTCAGATGTTTCCCTCTCCGACGGTGAGTGAGGTGATAGTCTCCTACGGTTCCCTCTTCGACGGTGAGTGAGGTGGTAAGTCCTTTTCAGATGTTTCCCTCTCCGACGGTGAGTGAGGTGATAGTCTCCTATGGTTCCCTCTCCGACGGTGAGTGAGGTGGTAAGTCCTTTTCAGATGTTTCCCTCTCCGACAGTGAGTGAGGTGATAGTCTCCTATGGTTCCCTCTCCGACGGTGAGTGAGGTGGTAAGTCCTTTTCAGATGTTTCCCTCTCCGACGGTGAGTGAGGTGATAGTCTCCTATGGTTCCCTCTCCGACGGTGAGTGAGGTGGTAAGTCCTTTTCAGATGTTTCCCTCTCCGACGGTGAGTGAGGTGATAGTCTCCTATGGTTCCCTCTCCGACGGTGAGTGAGGTGGTAAGTCCTTTTCAGATGTTTCCCTCTCCGACGGTGAGTGAGGTGATAGTCTCCTATGGTTCCCTCTCTGACGGTGAGTGAGGTGGTAAGTCCTTTTCAAATGTTTCCCTCTCCGACGGTGAGTGAGGTGATAGTCTCCTATTGGTTCTCTCTCCGACGGTGCATGAGATTTCCATTTTAGGTTTTTCTTTAAGATTGTATTTTCCTATTGGTTCTCTCTCTGACGGTGCATGAGATTTCCATTTTAGGTTTTTCTTTGAGATTATAATTTTCCTATTGGTTCTCTCTCCGACGGTGCATGAGATTTCCATTTTAGGTTTTTCTTTGAGATTATAATGTCCTATTGGTTCTCTCTCCGATGGTGCATGAGATTTCCATTTTAGGTTTTTTTTTTTTGAGATTATATTTTCCTATTGGTTCTCTCTCCGACGGTGCATGAGATTTCCATTTCAGGTTTTTCTTTGAGATTATAATGTCCTATTGGTTCTCTCTCCGACGGTGCATGAGAGTTCCATTTTAGGTCTTTCTTTGAGATTATATTTTCCTATTGGTTTTCTCTTCGACGGTGCATGAGATTTCCATTTTAGGTTTTTCTTTGAGATTATATTTTCCTATTGGTTCTCTCTCCGACGGTGCATGAGATTTCCATTTTAGGTTCTTCTTTGAGATTATAATGTCCTATTGGTTCTCTCTCCGACGGTGCATGAGATTTCCACTTTAGGTTTTTCTTTGAGATTATATTTTCCTATTGGTTCTCTCTCCGACGGTGCATGAGATTTCCATTTTAGGTTTTTCCTTTGAGATTATAATGTCCTATTGGTTCTCTCTCCGACGGTGCATGAGATTTCCATTTTAGGTTCTTCTTTGAGATTATAATGTCCTTTTGGTTCTCTTCCCGATACTGCGAAGATGGTAATTCCCATCAAGATTTTCTCAACGAGCGTAGTTGAAGTTAAAGTCACCCAAGGTTCTCTTACCGTTCACGCTAAGGTAGTAACCATCCCTGGTTCATTCATCACCGTTTGAAGCTCCAGATCCAGCTCCTGTAACCAGTCAGGACACATCTATACCAAGCATCTGAAACCAGTTCTTGCAACGTGTCAGGTACTCCTTTTTCTTTTGCAGGTATGCAGGTTCTCGCTAAAGGAATCTCTTACGCGATCAACATCCAGATGGCATCTATAAGCCCATCATCCCATCCAGCAACCTCTAAATGGCATCTAAAAGCCCATTCCCATCATCACTGCTACTATGTGAGTGCAAATTTCTGGGCACTCTAGTGTTCAATCATCTTCTACCCTCGGATTACGAAAGGCACGTCAGCCAATCTGCATCCTCAGGTCTAAGAAGATTGAACAGGGGCAACTGTTGTACCCCAAAATTTGCCCTCCCATATTCTTCAAAGATTTGCCAAGCCAAGCTTCAAAATTCCCCAAGGGTTGCACAGTCAAAGACCTCCTGCACAGTCAAGATTAGGGTTTGTGTTCTGATCAAGAAAAGGAAGTTTTCAAGGGCCCAATCAAGTCTCATATGCCTACAAATATGGTCAAGCATCCTCATATCAAGCTTCAAGGCATTCAGTACAAAATTGCACAGTCAAAAACCCTAATTGCACTACAGTCAACTGTAGGGGTAAAATGGTCATTTGGCAGTCAAAAGTTCAAATTTTTGGTCAACATATCATTTTGAAGCCACAAACATCATTTGATCCATGCTTGATCATGATTCTTAAAATTTGACTCAGAAATCATCAAAATGCAAAAAGTTTCCTTATTTGGACAGTTGAAAAAGTCAACTGAAATTGACCAGGGCATAACTTTCACATGGATTATCAGAAAAATTCCATACAAAGCTCATTTTGAAGAGAAAGACATTTCCTACAACTCATCTTCATACTTCAAGTCCAAGAAATGCTCTCACAAAAAGTTATCAATTTCAACATTATAGGTCATTTTCAAAAGTCAACAAAAAGGGACTTTAAGTCAAAGGCCATAACTTGAGATTGGTAAATCAAAATGACATGGGACCAAAGGCATTGGTTAGAGGACTCAAAGACCTTTCCAAAATGTCCAAGAACATGAGAAAAGCTTAAAAATTGAGCAAGTTATGCCTTGTAGAAGTTGGGAAATTTTTGGATATTTTGAAAAGTCAACATTGATCCAAATGACCTAAAATTGCTAATGGGCCCATTTTTCTTCCATAATTCATCATCCATGACATGTGCACGACCACTTGGCCCAAAAGGAAGTATTTTCTCATTTTTTATTTATTTATTTGAATTTTTATTTATAATAATTCACTTAAATCAATTAAATATGTGAAAAATATTTAACTTAACCTAACCAATCTTTTTATACATGTTTTAGTCTCAAGATTTCGTGCTTGTACCAATATGGAAAGAGTTGGGTTGATTGGCTTGACTTTGAACCAAAAACACATGAAAAAAAGATTGAATAAATCTTAGAAAATCAAATTTCCAAAATCAATGAATGCAATGGATTTGATTGATTCTTTTTGACCTAATTCACTACTACATATGCCAGGATCACAACCCTAATGAGGATACACACGCAGCCACTCAAGAAACTCCATTGACAACTTGAAATTTTCTCTAAAAAAAGTCAAAACTGAAAGTACACTTCCAGGGCGATTCAAGACCTAATTCTTGTTCCATTAGCTTCCTTGGAGATCACTGAATATATTCCAATCAAGAACAGCCATCCAAACGCAAGGAATTGGTATACAGAACCTGGAATACCTTGTGAAAAATTCATAACCGTGTTTTAAAATTTATGCATCTTCATAACTTTTTATTCATTGATTCATGTTCATTATGAAGTTTTGAAGCTAACCAATGCATTCAATTGTCTTTTTATGTGTTGTACGCAAATATGCCATTGTTGATATTTAGGGTTCAAGAAGCTTGGAATTAGGGCTTTTGTAATGGGGAAAAATTAGCCCTCAAGACCACCACCATTGGAATCAGCGCCTCTGGACGAATCTAAACCCACCCTCGCACCCAATTTATGGGCGTTCCATGCCTAATCGTTATTTTCTAATAGCATGCCTAAAACAACGCGTAAAAAACCGTTGCCCAATGTTTTTGTATTTCAGGGAAGGTGGAGAAGATGATATCGTGGCGTACGGTGATAGGATGATTCAAAAATTCGCGCGCGTTGGTGGACCCTGGTCATTATTTCTTTTATCATGTTTATTTGCTATTATGTATTAAATGTAATTGGGATGGCTCAGTGGTAGGTACACACGCTGGCAATGTCCATGACCTGGGTTCGAGCCCCAGGTCTTCAATAATTTCCATGTTATTTTTCCTTTAATGTTCACGTGCAGCGCTTATGTTGAGGATCATGATACACCTCTTAATCCAGCCATCCACGTGCTCCTGGAGATCAGATCAAGGGCTGAGAATTGATGAGCACCATAGGCTTGAGTCAACGCCTCTGCACGTGCCCAGTAAAAGTCCACCAGGCCTTGCTAAATGGGCCAGATTACTAAGGCCATACCTCCTAATTTGGGGTCTGAACCCCCTAGGTTTGCATAATTTCTTTGCTTTCTTTATTTATTTTTTTTATTCTATTTTTATTTTAATTATTACTTTTTTAGTTAATTAATTATTTTTATAAAATACAAAATATCATAAAAAATCAGAAAAGATAAAAAATATAATAAATATTTTTCTTGTAAATAAATGCATGTAAATTAATTAGTTTAAAATAGGGTTTTAATTTTAATTCCTTTCATAACAAAAATCTAAAAAATATAGAACTAGGTTTAATTAATGTTTTATTCCTTTTTTTAATTTTTTCTTTTTTTTTCTTTCTTTTTTTACAATAATTAAATAACTAAATATTTATTTTCATGAATTAATTTGCATAAAAATTAGGTTTAATTTAGGTTAAAAACTTCAACATTTTTCTTAATAAATTAAAAATAATTAGAATTAGGTTTAGCATTTTATTTTAATTTTAATTAATTCCTTTTCTCATTCAATCCTAAAATACTAAAAATACCAAAAAAAAAACAATTCCTTTCTTCTTTTAATTAATTGATTCATCATTAACTTTTATTTTGCAAAAAAGGGTCCAACGCCCTCGTTCCGATTTAATTCTTATTTCGCATATTTATTTTATTTTGCTTAAATAATTATGTACCTCTCCCAAAGCCATGTAAATTACTTATCGCACTTTTAATTTCTTTATTTTATGTCAAATCGGGTATTGGATATAATTTGGCGATGTGGACCCGCGCCTTTTGTAATAGCTTAGAATTTTTATTTCTCGCAATATTTTAACTGTTAAATAAATGCATGCAAGAATGAATGGACAAAAAATAAAAACAAACGCTTAGATCACCAATAACATGAACAAGACAAAATATCTGAAAACGACACACAAATCACACACTACCCCTAGGGTACGCCTCACTGTTGCCTTGCCTCGAAAGGTGATCGTCGAGTAGAGGATGTCTTAGTAAGTCCTCATGATCCGGGAACCTGGCATGAGGGTAGCTTCTAAGGTGTCTTCCTATTACTCCGGTGATCACACTGTTGCCTTGTCCCTCGAAACGTGGTCGCCGACTATAGGACGTCTTAGTGAGTCCTTATGTTCCATTGATCTAGTTGCCTCAAAACGGTTGCCTCGGAATAGTTGCCTCAGAATAGTTGCCTCGGAATAAAAGATCAATGGCATAAGGGTAACTCCTAAGGTATCTTACCTCTGCTTGGTGGCCACACTGTCCCTTAATCGAATTGACCCGAACACCTCCAACGGTGGTGCTACCTACCTCTCAATGGTGGGATGGCATTACTTTAAAGGACCTTTACACAGACGAATTCCTTAGGGTAGGTAGGTTCTCGTAGATACTTGCTCTAAATTTCAAAACAAATCAAAAATACTTTTCACACCAACACATTTTCAAAAAGCTTTCGAAAGCAATTTTTCAAACACTCTGGAGGACCGATACAAGAGTCGAACTGGAATTTTCAAAGAAACTTTTTAAAACCCACAGTTGAAAAGCAAACAAACCATTTTTTGAAAACACAATGAGCAAGTATCTAAGAGCCCATGGATAACCATGGATAGAAAGGGTGCTAACACCTTCCCTTTCTATAACCTACCTCCCGAACCGAGAGCAATCTCTATAAGGAATTTTTCTGTGCTTTTGTCCTTTCCATTTGGAGAAAATAAAAGACGGTGGCGACTCTTGCTTACCGCGACATTTCGCGAACCAGCGTTAAACAGTCAGTTCCAGATCCACCGATCACAGCGTAGAACTTACATTTCCGCACTTTTAATTCTTGTACTATTATCTGGTCGAGTCCAAGCTTCATAGTGTCTCTCCGGGGATCATAGTTAATTTGTTATCTGGTCGGGCTCCAGGTTTCACAATAAACTATTTGAAAAACTATTATCTGGTCGGGTCTAGGCTTTGCAGATTCCTGAGGTTGATGAAGTCAATTTCTATCTGGTCGGGTCCAGGTTTCACCATAAACTGTTGGGGATTTAGTTGTTATCTGTTCAGTTTCCAGGTTTCACAACGAATCTCTGAGGGTAATTGCTATCTGGTTGGATCCAGGCTTCACAACAACTTGCTTGAAAAGATGAATTTGAAAACTGATATTTGGTCGGATCTAGGTTTCACAGTAATTTGTTGGGGCAGAGGAAAACTCTACTGGGGAAAAGAAGTTAAACCTTGGTCGGGTTGAGTCTAGGTTCTTCTATATCTTTGAAGAGTTAGACTATTATCTGGTCGGGTCCAAGTTTCATAGTATCTTGAAATTGAGATTAATTGTTATCTGGTCGGGTCCAGGTTTCAGATACTCAAACTGTTATCTGGTTGGGTCCAGGTTTCAATAATTCACTAGGGATAGTGGCAAACTCTATTGGAGAAGAGGAGTTTTGCTAATGATTTTGTAGGAATTAAACTGCTATCTGGTCGGGTCCAGGCTTCGGCAATTGAAGAAGTCAAACTATTATCTGGTCGAGTCCAGGCTTCAGTAATAACTTGAAAATTGTGCTAATATTTGGTCGGGTCCAGGTTTTATAGTATCTTTTTGGAAATAGTAAAGGCTTTGTTGTCGGATTTACTAGGGATCAGGGGTTGTGGCCCTATGATTTGCAATAATCTGAAAGGAAAATTCAACTGGAGAGTGTAGACTCAGCCGGGTAGGACAAACTTAGCTTGGGGAGGATACACTCAACTGGGGAGGATATACACAACTGGGGAATAACGAGCTCAGCTGGGTAGGATGGATTATGCCGGGGGAATACAGACTCGGTTGGGGAGGATGTACTCGGCTGGGGGATTTTGTGGTTCCTCGATTGTTGTTGGGGAAATAAAACCTGTTGGGGAAAAGAGTTTCTTTTAGGAAGAGATCCACGGGGCTTCAACTTGTAAAAATCGACTTAGCTGGAGAGAGAGTTGCCAAGAGATTGAGACTCTGGTCAAGGATTATCCTATGCAAAGAGACTTTATGGGCAACTACGTTGGGGAAAGGTTTATTATAGTCATCCTTGTGGGGATAATGATAATGAGATAACTCTGTAGGGATATTTCATATACATTAAAGAGATGCTTGCTGCTGCTTAGCAGGACACATGTGCCAAATAGTTTTAATTATGTTCATATGCATATGTTCATTCAATTTTAGGCATTGGACAAATTTACATTTAAAATAAAGATAGAAATTTTGCACTTCAATGTATATTTGTATTGATACTTTTCCCATGAATAGGCATTTTTGTACAGAGAGACGGAGATCCTAATAAGAGGAAATCATTGAAAGGAAAACAAAATTGAGAATGAAAACAAATAGCCATGTGAAATGATCTCATTGCCTTCCAACTCTACTATTGCCCCAATGTCTTCGAATGTCCCTTTCTGTTGATATAAGTTGATTGGATTGATCTTGGACCGTTTGAACTAGGACCTTGGTGATAAAATTGAATGTGTTAATTTCACGGGACATAGTCATACGCTTTTAATCCTTAACTTTTGCCTGGACCTCCCTTTCGGGTTTTCAGTCCACCAGGATACCCTTTTTTTCCCAAGTCGTCCTTTTGGGTTTTCAACTTGCCGGGTGTACAATTATTTTGCATATATCCCTCATTTTGCCCAAACCTTTTGGTTTGTTGGGATGCCCTTATTTTGCCTAGGTGTGTCAACCTAACGGGTCTATTATGCGTATTATTTTTTAACTATGTCCACGTTTATAGGATGTGGGAAATCTACACCATCCATGGTAGTCAGCATCATGGCACCACCGGAGAAAAATCTCTTGACAACAAATGGCCCTTCATAGGTGGGAGTCCATTTGCCTCTGGGGTCAACTTGTGGTAAAATGATGCGTTTTATTACCAAGTCACCAACTTGATATACTCGAGGCTTGATTTTTTGTTGAAACCCTTGATTATCCGTTTTTGGTATGTCTGACCATGGAAAACAGCAGCTAATCGTTTTTCGTCAATCAAGTTCAGCTGATCCAATCTCGTTTGAATCCACTCGTCTTCGCCTAGGCCCGCCTCATTCATAGTTCTCAGCGAGGGAATCTGAACTTCCACTGGAAAAACAACTTCCATGCTGTAGACTAGAGAAAAGGGAGTTACCCCAGTTGATGTTCTAGTTGAAGTACGGTAGCCATGTAGAGCAAACGGCAACATCTCATGCCAATCCTTATAGGTTACTACCATTTTCTACACAATCTTCTTGATATTTTTGTTGGCCGCTTCGACTGCGCCATTCATTTTTGGTCTATACGGAAAAGAATTGTGATGCTTGATCTTAAACTGAGTGCAAAGCTCAGTGATCATATCATTGTTGAGGTTAGTCCCATTGTTAGTGATGATCCTTCCGGGGATACCATAACGGCATATGAGGTTGTGTCTGATGAATCTGGCTACCATATTCTTGGTGACTGAGGCAAATGAGGCGGCTTCGACCCATTTGGTAAAATAGTCGATAGCAACAAGAATGAAGCGATATCCGTTGGAAGCGATGGGCTTGATCTCTCCAATCATGTTGATGCCCCACATTACAAATGGCCACGACGCGGTCATGACATTTAGAGGGATGGGAGGCACGTGGACCTTGTCAACATAGATTTGGAATTTGTGATAAGTTCTTGAATGTTGATGGCAATTAGTCTCCATCGTTGACCAATAGTAACCGACTCTTAAGATCTTATTAGCCATCGTATGTCCACTTGAGTGAGTACCTAAGAGACCATCGTGCATGTATTCCATGATTTCCTCTACCTCCTTCTTGTCCATACATCAGAGTAGAGTTGAATCATGGTTGCGCTTATACAATATCCCGTTACTTAGGAAGAATTTGGCTGCAAATCTTCGCAAGAACTTTCTGTCATTGATAGATTCCCCCTGTGGATACTCTTGTGCTTCAAGGTATCTCATCACCTCATGGTACCATGGCTTTTCCGCATCAATGTCAAGATCATAGAAATGTGCAGGTTCATCGAATCTTTCAATTGTTATCATAGGGGCTTTGTTGTCTCATCCGACCTTGAACATTGAAGACATGGTTGCCAAAGCGTCAGCCAACTAGTTTTCTTCCCTAGGGAAGTGCTCAAAAGTGATCTCTTCGAAGTAAGGAATTAGGGATAGCACAAGTTCCTTGTAAGGGATAAGATTAGGGTGTTTAGTGTCCCAATCTCCTTTTATTTGGCTGATCACTAGGGCGGAATCCTAGAATACATCCAAATGCTTGATCCTTAAGTCAATAGCAGCTTTCAGACCTAAGATGCATGCTTCATACTCGGCCATATTGTTTGTGCAATCGAAGCATTGTCTGGAAGTGAAAGGAGTGTGGAAACCTTCAGGAGAGATGATCACAGCACCAATTTCGTTATCTAAGGCGTTGGAAGCCCCATCAAAGACCATAGTCCATCGGGATCCTTGTTCAGGTCCGTCATGCGGTCCAGGTTTCGCACAGTTGGTTACCAGCATGATGTTCTCATCAGGGAATTCAAATTTCATTGACTGATAATCATCCATAGCTTGATGGGCCAAATGATCTGCTAGTACACTTCCTTTGATGGCCTTTTGAGTCGTGTAATTAATGTCGTACTCAGTCAAGATCATTTTCCATCTGGCTATCCGTCCGGAAAGGGCAGGTTTCTCGAATATGTACTTGATTGGGTCCATCTTAGAAATCAACCGAGTGGTATGAGTCAACATATACTGTCTTAGCCGGCGAGCAGCCCATGCCAGAGTGCGGTAAGTTTTCTCGAGCAGTGAATATCTGGTTTCACAGTCGGTAAACTTTTTGTTCAGGTAATAAATAGCATGCTCTTTTTGGCCATACTCGTCATGTTGGCCCAAAACACACCCCATAGAGTTCTCTAGTACTGTCAAGTACATGATCAAGGGTCTTCCTTCAACTGGAGGATTGAGAATAGGAGGTTCTTGTAGATATTCTTTGATTTTGTCGAAGGCAGCTTGGCATTCATCGTTCCATCTGATCTTTCTTCAAGAGTTTGAAGATAGGCTCACAAGTAGCAGTCAAGTGAGATATGAAACGGGCAATGTAATTGAGACGACCCAAGAATCCTCTAACTTTCTTTTCAGAATGAGGGACTGGAATTTCTTGGATGGCCTTTGCCTAGGCAGGATCAACTTCAATGCCTTTATTGCTGACAACAAAACCTAGAAGCTTTCCAGATTGTACTTCGAATGTACACTTGTTAGGGTTTAACCTCAGCTTGTACTTCTTCAGCCTCTCGAATAATTTGTACAGGTGATCGAGATGTTCTTCTTCGGTTTTTGATCTGGAAATCATATCGTCCACATAGACCTATATTTCATGATGAATCATGTCATGAAACAAAGCTACCATAGCTCTTTTATATGTTGCCCCTGCATTCTTTAATCCGAACGGCATGACCTTGTAGCAGAAGGTGCCCCATTACGTAATGAAATTAGTCTTCTCCATGTCTTCAGGAGCCATCCTTATTTGATTATAGCCTGAGAAGCCATCCATGAAAGAGAATACTTTATGCTGAGCAGTATTATCAACTAAGACGTCAATGTGTGGTAGAGGGAAGTCATCCTTGGGGCTTGCCCTATTCAGATCCCTATAGTCTACGCACATGCGAACTTTTCCGTCCTTTTTCGGCACTGGAACCACATTAGCAAACCATTGAGGATAGGATGTCACTGCTAGGAACCCTGCATCAAATTGTTTCATCACTTCAGCTTTTATCTTTTCAGACATATCGGGCCTCATGCGACGAACCTTTTGTTTGACAGGAGGACAATCTTCTCTTATCGGCAAATGATGAACTACGATGTCGGTATCCAACCCAGGCATATCTTTATAAGACCAAGCAAATACTTCAACATAATCATGCAACATCTGAACCAACCTACTCTTGACACTGCTTTCCAAATTAGCACTGATCTTGATTTCCTTCTTATCTGACTCAGTACCCAGGTTGATAACTTCAACTGACTCTTCGTGCAGTTGAATAGCTTTTTCCTCTTGTAATAGAAGTCTGGCTAGTTCTCCTAGTATGTCACAATCTTCCTCACCTTCGTCTTCGGCTTAATTGATAGGACACTCAAAGTCATAGTCGGCAATAGTAGAGTCATTGACAATAGGATCCGGAGTAGATGTGGACCTGCAAGAGTGTGTGTGTGTGTGCATGTAAGATACATGGCTATTTTTTTTGAAAAATGTATTTGCAAGAAAGGAAAGACAATTGTTGTACCCCAAAATTTGCCCTCCCATATTCTTCAAGATTTATCAAGAATCATCTTCAAATGGTTCAAGATTTCCCAAGTTGCACAGTCAAATGCCTCATTTCCTCTACAGTCAACTGTAGGGGCAAAATGGTCATTTTGCAGTCAAAAGTCAAATTTTTTGGTCAACATCCTATTTTGAGTCCACAATCATCATTTTATCAAGTCTTGATCATGATTCCTCAAGAATGGCTCAAGAATCATCAAGATGCAAAAAGTTACTATTTTTGGACAGTAGAAAAGTCAACTGTATCTTGATCAGGGCATAACTTTTTCATGGTTCATCAGAAAAATTCCATCCAATGATCATTTTGAATGGGATGACATTTCCTACAACTCATCTTCACATTTCAAGTCTAATAAATGCTCTCACAAAAAGTTATCAATTTCTACATTATAGGTCAATTTCAAAAGTAAAAAAAATGCACTTTAAGTCAAAGACCATAATTTGAGATTGGTAAATCCAAATGACATGGGACCAAAGGCATTGTTTAGAGGACTTCAAGACCTATCCAAAATGTCCAAGAACATGTTCATATGATCAAAATTGAGCAAGATATGCATTGGAGAAGTTGGGAAATTTTCATGAATTTGCAAAAGTCAACTTTGCTCAAAACACCTTGTTTTTGCTAATGGGCCTCAAATTTCTTCTTGAAACTTTATCCAAGGCCTATGCACGACCCATCAAACCTATTTGAATTTATTTTCTTATTTTTATTAATTAATTGGATTTTTAATTGATTTTAATTCATTTAATTAATTTAAATTGTAGGAAATTCAAAGATATGGTTTTTTCAATCTTTTTGTGAAACAAACAAGCTCAAGATATGCTGGCAATTCGTGTGCAAATCAAAGGGACAAGAATCTCCAAGTTTGGCAAGTTTTTCCAATCAAAAAGATTCAAAAATATATGATTGCAAATCAAATATTCAAACCATTATTTCATGGATCTTTGCCCAAGGATTTAACCTAATTCTCTTCCTCTATAAGTACACAAGCCAACCCTAATGCATTGGACGTGAATTTGCTGCAGAAAAGGCCATAACCATATTGAGAAAATTCAAAGAAAAGTGAAAATTGTTTTCCAGGTTCCAGCACGATTAAAACAATTGGGGGATTCTAATACATTGCTGGAACTCTCAGGGACGTTTTGCAATCAAAACCAAGCCTTAAAGCTAAAGAAATCCTCAAGAACAGACCCACGATTTGCATACTTTTTTCATAATCGAAACTCATGATTCATGCATCATTAACATGATTTCTTGTGTGTTTTGTGTTGCTAGAACTCACAGGAAACTAATGGCATAGTTTAATTGCATTGAAACACCCAAAATCCAAAAATGCCATTGATGAATCTTAGGGTTCATGAACGTTCAAATTAGGGCTTTGCTGTACAGGAAAAATTAGCACCTCTAATGCCTATGGTTGAAATCGTTGAGACAAGACGAATCAAAAGCCACCATCGCAAAATATTTCTATAGCCTGTAGGGCTAATCGCTATTATTTCTCATCATGTTTTGTGGGGGTTAAAAACCCCCGCTATCTAATCTTTGTTTTGCAGGTTTAGGGAAGAAGACGAGGACATGCTTGCTTCTGAGTGGTGAATTCAAAAAAGGCGCGCATTTTTATTTGTGTCCCAGCATAGTATTTATTTTCTTAATATAATATTCATTATCCATTCTTATAACAATTGCAGCGTAATGGTGTAGTGGCTAGTGAGTTGGCTGGTAATCATTGGGACCTGGGTTCGAATCCCAGGTCCCCCAAATAATTGTTTCTATTTTTTCCTTATGTAATCCCATGCAGGCTTTCAAAGGTGTTCTATCATGCACCTCTCACATCCAAGCGCCAAGTGGCCACATGCACTAATCAGAAGATCATAAGTGGATGACCACCATATTCCCAGTCAAAGCATGCGTTGACAATTTCCAGAAAGTCAACAAGGCTTGTAGCTTAATGAGCCAGAATTGCAAAGAACACCTCCATCTGGGCCCAACACCCCCCTGGTTCATTCATAATTTTCTTTTTATTTTCTTTTACTAATTATTATTATTAATTATTATTATTATTATTTAATTAACTTAATTAATATTTTTTCATAAAAAATTCAGACAACTAAAAAATGTAAATATTTTTATTATTATTATTATTTATTAGTTTCACTTTATTATTTTGTAAATAAATACTAACAAATCAATTTAGTTTAATTAGGTCTAATTTTGACATTTTCACAATAAATAAAATAAATTAGAATTAGGGTTTTTACTAACTTTTGACTTTATTTTATTTTATTTTCATTAAAAACATAAAAACATAAAAATATTTCTTTTAATTAATTAATTAGTTTTAGAATTAGGTTAATTAAATGCAAAAAGGACAAAATTCCATTCTTTTCTCAAAAAGGGTCAAAACCCTAAGGACTTTTCCCGATTCAATTTTTATTCACACATTATTATTTTTGATCATATTTATGTATCTGCTCCGAGAATGTAATAGCGTAATTAGGACTTTTATCGCTTTCTTTTATTTTCTCGCATTTACTTTTCAAGGGTTATGTTTTTGGTGATGTAAATACCCGACGCCTTGTAATAGCGTAGATTTACTTTCCGCAATTTACTTTCCGCACAATTATTAACTGTTAACTATGCATGACAAGACTTGCCTGAAAAATAAAATCAAAACGTAGCTCACCATAAAAATGTGCAAAGACAATTTAACATGAAACCTGACACACGTGCACATGCCACTCTTAGGGTACACCTCACTTGGTTGTCTCGAACGTGGTCATTGAGTATAGGAAGTTTTGGAGGTCGCCCTCCTGTCTAAAGATCCAGTTGCCTCGAAACGGTTGCCTCGAATAAAAAGGATCTAGGACATTAGGGTTACCGCTAAGGCGTCCTACTATTGCTTTGGTGACCACACATGTCCCTATAATCGAATTGACCCGAATAACTCCAACGATGGTGCTATCCACTTCTCAATAGTGGGATAGTACTGTCTAAAGGATATTTACACAGCTTAATTCCTTATGAGTAGGTAGATTTCTCCTGGGTACTTGCTCTTTCAAAACAAAAACAACTTTTCGCACCTACACTTTCAAAAGGTTTTCAAACAAACACTTCATACACTCTTGAGGACTGATACAAGAGTTACCTAGAAGTTTTCAAACAAAACTCTTTTCAAAACCCACAAACACAAGAAAAGCAAACATTTTTGAAAACATAGTGAGCAAGTACCTAAGAGCCCGTGGATAACCACTGATAGAAAGGGTGCTAACACCTTCCCTTTCCATAATCTACCTCCCGAACTGAGAAACATCTCGAAAAGGAATTTTGCTGTGCTTTTGTCCTTTCCTTGTTGGAGAAAATAAAAGACGGTGGCGACTCTTGCTTACCGCGACATTTCGCGAACCAGCATTCCAAAACAGTCAGTTCTATTTCCATCGATCACATAACTGGAGACTCTGTTGGGGACATTAATAAGTGAGGTGTACCATAGGATAAGATCACTTATGCCTTCAATTTCTTGCTTTATTTGCTTTAATATTGTGGGCTTGCATCGGAGTTTTGTGGATCCTAACCCGGATCTGGGGATACCCTTTAGAAGTAGCAACAAACTGTGAGGGAACTGTGCGGGGTATACCGACACGGTTGAAGCAGTTGCTACGTTGATGTGGCACTTTGGTGAGTACCGGTAACCCTTGAGTCAAGTCAAGGAGAGTACGGGGCCTCCGCGTGGTGTCGTGAAGCATCAACTGACCTTAGGAACCTTACTTGACCATCCTGGCCTCTTTAGGGGTAGTGAGATGACCGACTTTGGTGCAGTCCGAAGTTGGTAGATACTCGATACTACACTCATTGAGGGTTGTTTTCTTGGAATATTTTGGTCGCCAGTTAAGTGGCTAAATACCAACAATGAACATAGAAAACAATCCAATGATATTGAGCTCCTTAGAACCCGGTTACTTTTGATAGGACAAGTTTTGAGCCCACCAACTTCAAGAGGGTAGTACCTAAACTTCATGCTGGCCTAAACTCTAAGGGCTGTCTGGTGTGACTTGTGTGCCTTATCATGTTTGACTTTTGTGAATACTTGTGGTGTGTCTTTATCATAACATCATAACATCATAAAGCATCATATGCATTTACTAACCACTTCAAGGGTTCGAATCTTCATCGTTGTTCTTGTTTTGTTGGACATGGAGACTATCCGCAGAAAAACAATTCAGGTCAACCTTGTAAGGATCCCTCCTCAGCTCAAGGAGCTTACATCCAGGATTCCCGAGAGCTCTCCCTTCAGTGAAAGGCATGGTAGACTACTCAGCTTGGTCAATACCAACATTGAAGAAGATATGATAAAAGTTCTCTTCCAGTTCTTTGACCCCCTGCACCACTGTTTTACTTTCCCGGATTATCAATTGGTGCCTACTTTGGAAGAGTTTTCTCAACTTCTGAAAATTCCTATTCTTAGTCAACTACCCTACAACGGTACGGAAAAGGAACCAAAACTTGAAGAGGTTGCTAAAGCATTACGTCTGCAACCATCTGATATCAAGGGGCATTGGGAAATCAGAAGTGGTATCAAGGGATTCTTGGCAAAGTTCCTGTTTGAGAAAGAACAAGAATGTTAGAATTCTCTCGATCTACAAGCCTTTGAAGAAATTGTGGCACTCCTTGTCTATGGGTTGGTGTTGTTCCCAAATCCAGATCAACTTATAGATATAAATGCTGTCAAGATCTTCATGTCTAGGAATCCTATACCTACGTTGCTTGGGGACATCCTCCATTCATTTTACACTCGAACAATGAGAAAAAGAGGTGTTCTCATGTGCTGCACTCCTCTCCTGGCAAGGTGGTTTATTTCGCACCTTCCACAATCAGTTTTAAAGAACGAGCGGGGTTTGAGATGGTCACAACGATTGATGACTCTTACACATTCTGATATACATTGGTGTTCTCGGTCCAGAGAAAATGTCACTATCATTGATCGTTGCCGAGAATTTCCTAATGTTCCTTTACTTGGAATCAGAGGAGGCATTACTTACAACCCCTGTCTGGCTTTGAGGCAATTTGGATATGCTCGGAGGGATGGCCCTCATGACATGCTGATTCCTGACATAGTTTTTGACTTCGACAATGATACGCAAGGACTTCGCCAGAGGTTTATCAGAGCTTGGAGGATGCCTAACAAGGTGGATAGTAAGACACTGGGGCACAAGAACTCCATCCCCCTTGAGCCTTATCTCAAGTGGGTACGAGCCTGCTCCCAAAAGCTTGTGATGCCATATCCTCATGTTCTCCCCGTAATCAAAGAGCCAATTATGGAAGGAGAGGTCCCGTACACCATTCAACACCCTGACATGCCAACGTCTTGGGAAGAAATGCAGAAGAGCTGGATCCAACTCAAGGAAGAGCGGAATTCTCTTGAAACCAGTTTACATGCCAGTGAGAAGAAGGTCTTGGAGCTCACCCGGCTACTTCACGAGGAAAAGACCCTCAACACTTACATCGCTCCAAAGAGGATGCGCAGTATCTTCTGGCATTAAGTATTTTGTAATATTTCGCCCATGAGGCATGGATGTACTAAACATATTACTTCTTAATATAACGTATGTTCCTTTTTGTTTACAACGAATTTGAACTTTTGAACCCTTGAATGCATTGCATAAATAACATACCATGCATCATACGCATAACAGGTACCCTTTTTACAGGTCACTCATCTTCTTCGCTGTTTATTTCAGCAATCATCATGACTTCTGAACCTACTACAGAACACGCTATTAAGGCCCTCCAGGCCCAGAACGCCCAGTTCCAAGAGTTGGTCATGAGCTTAGCCCAGGGTCAACAGGAGTTGAAGACTCTGATTCTGAAGAAGAAGAAGAGGACTGTGCTGTTCAACACCGGACGCAAATTTGGGAATGGACTACAAAATGAGGCTGATCTGGCTACTTCCTCTGTAGGGAAAGACAGTTCCCAAGAGAGAAGGGTTCCTAGTCCCGTGGTCTCCGACAACGAGACAGATTATAATGATGAACAGTACCCTCCTGCTGAGGACAGGTACAAACAGCTGGAAGACCGCTTAAGTGCTATGGAGATTCAACATGTGCCCGGGTTGGACTTTGGAGACCTAGGCTTATCCTCTGGGGTGGTGATTCCCCACAAGTTCAAGGCACCTGCCTTTGCAAAGTACGATGGAGCTTCCTGTCCTAAGCTGCATCTCAGATCATATGTAAGGAAGATCCAACCTTACACTGCTGACAAAAATTTATGGATCCATTTCTTCCAGGATAGTCTTTCAGGGACTCAACTCGAATGGTTCTATCAGCTGGATGGAGCCAGTATCCGTAACTGGGAGGACTTGGCTACTGCGTTTTATAAGCAGTATCAGTATAATTCCGACCTCGCTCCTACGCGTACCTAACTCCAGGGTATGTCACTGGGGACGGGTGAAGGATTCAAGGAATATGCTCAGAAGTGGAGAGACCTGGCTGGAAGGGTGCAACCACCTTTGACTGACCGTGAACTTGTGGATATGTTCTTGGGGACCCTGACTGGTCCGTTCTTCAACCATCTGATTGGAAATTCTTCTGCTGGGTTTACAGATCTGATCTTGACTGGTGAGAGAATAGAAGCTGGTATCAAGTCTGGGAAGATACAGAAAGGTGCCTCCTCGAGTAATGAAAAGAAGCCCTTCAAGAAAGAATCTAGTGCTGTTTATGGTTCAAGGAGACAGAATAAACCAGAACGTTGCCAAGCTGTCAACGCGGTGGTAATTTCAAAGCCTGCTGCTGCTCCTCAGCAATGTAACCAACCAAGGGGAGAGAGACCTAAAAGGAAGTTCACTCGGCTCAGTATGACCTTGTCCCAGATATTGCCACAACTACTGTCAACCAATCTGGTAACTATAAAGGAAGCTTCGAAGATTGTGAACACAACCTCTCCAAAGTACAATCCTAACGCTCGCTGCGCTTATCATTCTGACAGCCCGGGGCATAACACGGATGATTGTTGGGCTCTGAGGAATAAGGTTCAGGACCTTATTGATGCTAAAGAGATAGAGTTTGAGGCACCCGAAAGGCCCAATGTTGTGACTGCTCCCATGCCCAAGCATGGAGTGAATGCTGTTGAGGAAGACCTGTATGTAGCCTCGGTGGATGATATTGTTACTCCATTGTTGACCGTCAAAAGGAACCTGTTGCTAGCCGGTTTATTTCCGGGATGTAGTAAAGGTTGCCATCTGTGTTCCATTTCACCTGCTGGTTGTCCTTTGTTGAAGTCAGGCGTCCAAAACCTGATGGATAACAAAGAGATCTTGTTCGAGAAGATTGCTGTTCCTGCTATCCCTGCTGAAGAAGTGTCCATTGTTACTATTTTCAACAACTCTCATAAGGCTCCCTCAAAGAATCCTGTCAAAATCATGTCTACTCAGAAGGTTGCGCCTATCATCATCACTGTTCCGGGGCCTATTCCCTATACATCCGACAAAGTTGTCCCTTGGCACTATGGGGCAGATGTTTATGTGCTTGGAGTCAAACAAGAGTTTGATACTAGTACCGACGTCAGCAACATCATCGGGCCTGCCAAAGTCACTCGTAGTGGTAGACTGTTCTCACTAGATATTACGCCACCAGCCATCCAGAGACCTATTGTCATCACACCTGCAAGTGTGCCCACTTTGCTGCCTGACCAAGTTCCTATTTCTACCCCTGCTGCCGAGTCATCTAACGCTCGGGGAAAAGGGATTGCTACTGATATGCCTGCCCAGACAGAGGCACCAAAGACAACCACTGTTGAGGCTTCCAAGCAGGAGATGGAAGAAATTCTTAAGATTATCAAGAAGAGTGATTTCAATGTAGTTGAGCAGCTGGGGCACACCCCATCTAAAATTTCTATGCTATCACTATTGTTGTGTTCAGAGGCCCATGCCAAGGCTCTGATTACCTTTCTGAAGACGGCCCACGTGCCACAAGAGACATCAACTGATCAATTCACCGATTGTGTGGCCAACTTAACTGCTGATAATGGTTTGGGTTTCTCCGACGCCGATCTGACTGTTAAGGGGAAGAATCATAATGATGCCCTGCATGTCTCCATTGAATGCAGGGGCACTACTCTTGCCCATGTGCTGGTTGACACTGGTTCTTCATTGAACGTATTGCCCAAGAAAGCTCTAGACATGCTGGATTGTGAGGGTTTGGAGCTGAAGCCAAGTAACATTGTTGTCCGGGCCTTTGACAGGTCCAAAAGGATGGTGCATGGTGAAGTTGATATTCCAATCAGGGTTGGTTCTCAGGTCTTTGATTCAACATTCTATGTGATGGACATCCGACCGTCCTACTCTTGTTTGCTAGGTCGTCCTTGGATCCATAAGGCTGGAGCTGTGACCTCCACACTACATCAGAAGCTGAAATACCCGGTCAGAGGGAAGATTGTGACAGTGCAAGGGGAGGAAGAATACATGGTCAGCCACCTTAACTCGTTCTGGTACATAGAAATGGATGGGGAGTTCATTGAGACTCCATTTCAACACTTTGAAGAGGTGCCTCAGACACTGGCGTCAGCTGAGATTGTGAATGAAGATTCTCCTTTGAAGATGGCTTCCTTAAAGGATGCCCGGGCTGTGATTGAGAAGGGTGAGTGTGCAAACTGGGGCCGACTTCCTGATTTCACTCCGAAGACTGACAAGTTTGGTTTGGGTTTCACTGCAGAAGCTCAGAAGGTTGTTCGTAAGGCAAGGATTGGAAGACCTCCTGTATTCATCACTAACTCGGGAGTAAATGCCATTGAAGACGATGTCGAGGAATCTGAACTTGACAGCTGGATCTACCCTACGACCGATGGTGGACCAAACAACTGGACTGCGAAATACTTCATACCTATTACTTTTGTCACTCAGTAATGAACTCCTTTGTTTTGAATTTGTAACAGACAATAATTTGAAACTTTGTGGCCCGGTGTCTTACCCGGGGCACCGTGGCTTCATTTGTGAGGGCTTTTGTGTGTCATTTTCATATATCATTAATAAAAGCATTGGACGTTTTTTGCATTTCAAATCTTGCGCTCCTTGTCTTTCTTTATTATATATTGCAAAACAGCTATATTTACACACACTCACCTATACAGGTTCCAATCCACTCTGGATCCCACTGGTAACGACTCTGCTACTGCCAGTTATGACTTCGAAAATCCGATCAACTTAGCCGAAGACAAAGGTGAAGATGATTGCGAGGTGCCTGGTGAGCTTGCAAGACTGTTACTCCAGGAAGAGAGGGCCATTCAGCCACATGAAGAGCCAGTGGAAACGGTAAATCTGGGTACTGAGACAGACAAAAAGGAAGTCAAGATTGGTGCTAATCTGGAGTCTAGTGTGAAACAACAATTGATTCAGATGCTGCATGACTACGTGGAAATCTTTGCCTGGTCTTACGAAGATATGCCTAGGTTGGATACTGACATTGTGGTTCATCACTTGCCTACCAAGGAAGACTGTCCTCCGGTAAAATAGAAGGTTCGCCGTATGCGCCCAGAGATGTCTGAGAAAATCAAAGTTGAGGTTATGAAACAATTTGACGCCGGTTTTCTAGCAGTGACTTCTTACCCTCAGTGGGTTGCCAATGTGGTTCCAGTGCCGAAGAAAGATGGTAAGGTCCGAATGTGTGTTGATTACAGGGATTTGAACAGGGCGAGCCCTAAGGATGACTTCCCTCTACCTTATATTGACGTTCTGGTTGACAACACTGCTCAGCATAAGGTGTTCTCCTTCATGGACGGATTCTCCGGTTATAATCAGATAAAGATGGCTCCTGAAGACATGAAGAAGACCACCTTTGTTACTCAGTGGGGCACCTTTTGCTACAAGGTCATGCCTTTTGGGTTGAAGAATGCTGGGGCAACCTACCAACGTGCCATGGTCGCTTTGTTTCATGACATGATCCATCATGAAATTGAGGTATATGTTGACGATATGATTGCAAGGTCCCAAACTGAGGAGGAACACCTTGACCATCTACAGAAGCTGTTTGACCGTCTAAAGTTGTACAAGCTGAGGTTGAACCCGAACAAGTGCACCTTCGGGGTGAGATCCGGAAAACTGCTAGGCTTCATCGTGAGTGACAAAGGTATTCAAGTGGACCCTGCCAAAGTGAAAGCCATAAAAGAGATGCTTGTTCCCAAGACAGAGAAAGAAGTCAAAGGCTTTCTAGGACGGCTGAACTACATTGCCCGATTCATCTTACATCTAACTGCTACCTGTGAACCAATCTTCAAGCTGCTGAAGAAAGATCAAGTAGTACGTTGGAATGACGAATGTCAGGCCGCTTTCGAAAGAATCAAAGAGTATCTCCAAGGGCCACCCATCCTTATGCCACCGGTTGAAGGGAGACCTCTAATCTTATACTTGACAGTACTTGACAACTCAATGGGATGTGTGCTGGGGCAGCATGATGAGTCTGGCCGAAAAGAGCACGCCATTTATTACCTTAGCAAAAAGTTTACCGACTGTGAGACCCAATACTCACTGATCGAGAAAACTTGCTGCGCTTTGGTATGGGCTGCTCACCGGCTGAGACAGTATATGTTGACTCACACTACTCTATTGATTTCAAAGATGGATCCAATCAAGTACATCTTCGAAAAGCCTGCCTTGTCCGGAAGAATAGCAAGATGGCAGATGATCTTGACTGAATATGATATCTAGTACACGACTCAGAAAGCAATCAAGGGAAGTGTGTTGGCAGACCATTTGGCACATCAGGCAGTGGATGATTACCAGTCGATGAACTTTGAATTTCCAGACGAGAATATCATGGTAGTGACTGATTGTGAAGTACCTGGACCGGATGAAGGACCTGAGGAAGGATCCCGATGGTCTATGCACTTTGACGGAGCCTAAAATGCTTTAGGTAACGGTATTAACGCTGTGATCATATCCCCTAAAGGCACTCATACTCCACTTACCGCCCGACTATGTTTCAACTGCACCAACAACATGGCGGAGTATGAAGCATGCATCATGGGTCTTCAAGCTGCAATCGACCTAAGGATCAAGTTTCTGAGTGTCTTCGGAGATTCCGCTCTCGTGATCAGTCAGATCAAAGGCGAGTGGGATACGAAACACCCAAACCTTATTCCTTACAAGGAGTATGTATTGACGTTGATTCCCCATTTCGAGGAGATAACCTTTGAACACTTCCCAAGAGAGGAGAATCAGTTGGCAGACGTGCTGGCTACGATGTCTTCTATGTTCAAAGTCAAATGGGACAACGAGGCTCCCCGGATCATCATTTGGAAATTGGACGAACCTGCACATTGCTGTGATCTTGAGACTGAAGAGGTAACTGAAAAACCTTGGTATCATGAAGTGAATAGGTACCTTGAAGCTCAAGAATACCCTGAAGGCGCATCTGTTAATGACAAAAAGTTTCTGAGAAGGTTCGCGGCAAAGTTCTTCCTCAGCAACGACATTCTCTACAAACAAAACCATGATTCAACCTTACCGCGTTGTGTGGATAAAACTGAAGCAGAAAGGATTATGGCAGAGCTGCATGAAGGTACCTTCGCAACGCATTCCAGTGGACATAGCATGGCGAAGAAAATCCTTCGGGCAGGATATTACTGGTCCACAATGGAAGCTGACTGTTACCAACATTCTCGGACATGTCACAAATGCCAGATATACGCTGATAAGGTGCACATTCCTCCAGTTCCTTTGAACGTATTGGCATCACCTTGGCCTTTTGCAATGTGGGGCATTGATATGATCGGCGAGATCAGACCTACGGTGTCCAACGGGCATCGCTTCATCCTGGTAGCAATCGATTACTTTACAAAGTGGGTTGAAGCAGCTTCCTATGCTACCGTAACCAAGAATGTCGTGGCACGGTTCATTCGGCATAACCTGATCTGTCGCTACGGTGTACCAGAGAGGATCATTACGGACAATGGTACCAATCTTAACAACAAGATAATCACTGAGCTCTGCAAGCAATTCAAGATACAACATCACAACTCTTCTCCTTACCGACCGAAGATGAATGGGGCTGTAGAAGCGGCGAATAAAAACATTAAGAAGATTGTGCAGAAGATGACAGTGACCTACAAAGATTGGCACGAGATGTTACCGTTTGCTCTTCATGGGTACCGTACCTCAGCACGGACGTCAACAGGGGCAACACCCTTTTCCTTGGTCTATGGCATGGAGGCAGTCTTGCCCATTGAAGTCCAGATACCCTCTCTTCGGATAATGAAGGATGCAGGTTTGAGTGAAGATGACTGGATCCAGACTCGGCTTGATCAACTAAACCTAATCGACGAAAAGAGACTCACTGCTATTTGTCATGGTCAGACGTACCAAAAACGGATGATCAAGGCATTTAACAAGAAAGTCAGACGACAAGAGTATCAAGTTGGGGACCTGGTAATCAAGCGCATTATTCTAACTCAAGGTGATCCCAGGGGAAAATGGACCCCTACGTACGAAGGGCCATTTGTGGTTAAGAATATCTTCTCAGGAGGAGCGATGATTCTAACCACCATGGATGGTGACGACCTTCCTCACCCCGCCAATGCAGACATAGTAAAAAGATACTACGCATGACTAAAGACCCGCTAGGTCGACTGGCCTAGGCAAAAATAAGGGCTTCCCGGCGAACCAAAAGGGTTCGGGCAAAAATAAGGGATGAAATGAAAAAAATCTGTACACCCGGCAAGTCGAAAACCTTAAAAGGCGGCTTGGGCAAAAATGGGTATCCCGGTGGACTGAAAACCCAAAAGGGCGGTCCAGGAAAAAATTAGGGATAAGCGTAATACTATGTCTCATTGGATCACCTTGTATCCAGACTTCGGTATCAAATATCAGGCTCGGACGACATCAACCAATCAGCTTCATCTTCAACTAAGTAGTAAAGTGATGAGACGCTTGAAGACATAAAGGCGATAGCAGAGTTGGAACCCAGTGGGATTTTTCACATAGCTGTTTTGTTTTCTTTTCACAAAATTGTATAAACTCTATGTTGTTCGGCGGCGTTCTCTTACTAGGACGTCAGCCTCTTGTACAAACTCCTATTTACAGGCAAAATTCAAAATCAATGCAAATCCACTTTTCCAGACAAATTGCCAACTGTTTTTCCTTTATCTGTTTTGTTTTGCAAAGAACGTCCAATGTTCATTTTTGATATATGCATTTGACATTAATTGCTATTCATAAATATTTGCATGCGAAACAAAGGACTAATTACAGGTGACATTAGAAACAGGGGCAGTAAGAATTGTCTAAGTGGTTTAGTTGCTCTGTCCACCGAGGTACCAAGGTAAGTTCAGCTGAAGAATGTAACCAAGATACCTTCATTCCCCGCAGAGTAAGACAAGATTCAACAATATTTTCCCCAAGCAGAGTTGGCCTCCCATCAGCCCTAAAAAAGGCACAGTATCTCCAGCAAGTCAGCAATACTCTCCCCCGAGCAGAGTTAGGCTACTGTCAGCCCTAAGGAAGTTGGATATCCCCAGAAGATCTCAATATTCCCTAGCAGAGTATACAGATATTCCTCAACAAGCATCCCCGACAGTCTTAATATTCCCCGACAGAAATATAAGATTGTTCCCCGGCGGAATACCAGACACCCCAGTGGAGCCATTCCCCAGTGCAGTCCAAAAATTTTCCCCAGGAGAGTTGAACGATCTCCCTAGTAGATTCTGGAAGCTTGTCCCCTGCAGAGTACGAATATCTCTCCCAGCCATATTCAAAGGTTATTCCCCACCAGAGCCTAACTGGGTTATCCTCAGCTAATTACAACGGAAAGATCGTCCTCGGCGAAGTTCTTCCTATCCCCAGCGGAGTTCATCAAATCCCTCAACAGAGCTTATCAACAGGATCCCCAGCGGAGTTATCGTTAAATTCTCAGCGAAGTATCTCTTCCCCACAGAGTAATTCCCCGTAGAGTAATCTTCACCAGGTTTATTCCTCAACGGAGTCATCTTCTCCTACAGGTTTATTCTTGCAATCACCATCCCCAGCGGAAACGAAGAACTCTACTCTTCAAACATCAGCCCAGGATTCAACGAACTTCTCGGCATTCGTCAAGGATTTATTTTCCCAGACGAAAATACATTCATAAACATATCACATCTCATACCTCCTATTCATATACATGATAGAGTGCATACGACACAATCTCATTTATTCCTGAGAACATCATGACATCATGCATTTCATACATCATGACATTGCATACAACTAATGTTTTGCCTTTTCAGGAAAAGGTCAATCAAAAGATGATTACTATCAACCTTTTGAAGTTCCAGATTCGACACCTGTATCTAGCCAGGGCATATCTGTGAGCGATTGATTGTAGATTCGATACTTGTATCTAGCCAGGAAAGTATCTGCATGAAGAGTTTGAAGATCAACACCTGTAACAGGCCAGGAAATTATCTTTCATTCTCAGGTCAGAGGTCTACACCTGTATCCATCCAGGAAATCTATCTCGACCAACCTTTTGAAGTTCCAGATTCGAAACCTGTATCTAGCCAGGGCATATCTGCGAGCGATTGATTGTAGATCTATACTTGTATCTAGCCAGGAAAGTATCTACATGAAGAGATTGAAGATCAACACCTGTAGCAAGCCAGGAAATTATCTTTCATTCTCAGGTCAGAGGTCTACACCTGTATCCAGCCAGGAAAGCTATCTCGACCAACCCTTTTTAAGTTCCAGATTCGATACCTGTATCTAGCCAGGGCATATCTGTGGACGATTGATTGTAGATCTATACCTGTATCTAGCCAGGAAAGTTATCTACATGAAGAGTTTGAAGATCAACACCTGTAGCAAGCCAGGAAATTATCTTTCATTCTCAGGTCAGAGGTCTACACCTGTATCCAGCCAGGAAAGCTATCTCAACCAACCTTTGAAGTTCAAGATTCGATACTTGTATCTAGCCAGGGCATATCTGTGAGCGATTGATTGTAGATCTATACCTGTATCTAGCCAGGAAAGTATCTGCATGAAGAGTTTGAAGATCAACACCTGTAACAGGCCAGGAAATTATCTTTCTTTCTTAGGTATGCAAGTTCTCTCTAAGGAATCTCTTACGCGATCGACACCCCTGGATGGCATCTTTAAGCCCATCTCCGCAACTATCCATTACAGTTCCAAATGGCATCTATAAGCTCATTCCCGACAAAGGTTCTGTCACATCCCCAAATGGCATCTATAATCCCATCCTCCTATCCATCATCTTTCCAAATGGCATCTGTAAGCCCATTCCCGACATCACATTGCTGATATTCTACTATGCGAGTGCAAATTTCTGGGCACTCTAGTGTTCAATCATCTTCCACCTTCGGATCACGAAAGGCACGAAAGCCAATCTACATCCTCAGGTCTAAGAAGATTGAACAGGGGCAACTGTTGAACCCCAAAATTTTCCCTCCCATATTCTTCAAGATTCATCAAGAATCATCTTCAAATGGTTCAAGATTTCCCAAGTTGCACAATCAAAAGCCTCATTTGCTCTACAGTCAACTGCAGGGGCAAAATGGTCATTTTGCAATCAAAAGTCAAATTTTTTGGTCAACATCCTATTTTGAGTCCACAATCATCATTTGATCAAGTCTTGATCATGATTCCTCAAGAATGGCTCAAGAATCATCAAGATGCAAAAAGTTATTATTTTTAGACAGCAGAAAAGTCAACTGTATCTTGACCAGGGCATAACTTTTTCATGGTTCATCAGAAAAATTCCATCCAATGCTCATTTTGAAGGGGATGACATTTCCTACAACTCATCTTCACATTCCAAGTCTAATAAATGCTCTCACAAAAAGTTATCAATTTCTACATTATAGGTCAATTTCATAAGTCAACAAAAATGCACTTTAAGTCAAAGACCATAATTTGAGATTGGTAAATCCAAATGACATGGGACCAAAGGCATTGGTTAAAGGACTTCAATACCTTTCCAAAATGTCCAAGAATATATTCATATGATCAAAATTGAGCAAGATATGCATTGGAGAAGTTGGGAAATTTTCATGAATTTGCAAAAGTCAACTTTGCTCAAAACACCTTGTTTTTGCTAATGGGCCTCAAATTTCTTCTTGAAACTTTATCCAAGGCCTATGCACGACCCATCAAACCTATTTGAATTTATTTTCTTATTTTTATTAATTAATTGGATTTTTAATTGATTTTAATTCATTTAATTAATTTAAATTGTAGGAAATTCAAAGATATGGTTTTTTCAATCTTTTTGTGAAACAAACAAGCTCAAGATATGCTGGCAATTCGTGTGCAAATCAAAGGGACAAGAATCTCCAAGTTTGGTAAGTTTTTCCAATAAAAAAGATTCAAAAATATATGATTGCAAATCAAATATTCAAACCATTATTTCATGGATCTTTGCCCAAGGATTTAACCTAATTCTCTTCCTCTATAAGTACACAAGCCAACCCTAATGCATTGGACGTGAATTTGCTGCAGAAAAGGCCATAACCATATTGAGAAAAATTCAAAGAAAAGTGAAAACTGTTTTCCAGGTTCCAGCACGATTCAAAGCAATTGGTGGATTCTAATACATTGCTGGAACTCTCAGGGACGTTTTGCAATCAAAACCAAGCCTTAAAGCTACAGAAATCCTCAAGAACAGACCCGCAGTTTGCATACTTTTTTCATAATCGAAACTCATGATTCATGCATCATTAACATGATTTCTTGTGTGTTTTGTGTTGCTAGAACTCACAGGAAACTAATGGCATAGTTTAATTGCATTGAAACACCCAGAATCCAAAAATGCCATTGATGAATCTTAGGGTTCATGAACGTTCAAATTAGGGCTTTGCTGTACAGGAAAAATTAGCACCTCTAATGCTTATGGTTGAAATCGTTGAGACAAGACGAATCAAAAGCCACCATCGTGAAATATTTCTGTAGCCTGTAGGGCTAATCGCTATTATTCCTCATCATGTTTTGTGGGGGTTAAAAACCCCCGCTATCTAATATTTGTTTTGCAGGTTTAGGGAAGAAGACGAGGACGTGCTTGCTTCTGAGTGGTGGATTCAAAAAAGGCGCGCATTTTTATTTGTGTTCCAGCATAGTATTTATTTTCTTAATATAATATTCATTATCCATTCTTATAACAATTGCATCGTAATGGTGTAGTGGCTAGTGAGTTGGCTGGTAATCATTGGGACCTGGGTTCGAATCCCAGGTCCCCCAAATAATTGTTTCTATTTTTTCCTTATGTAATCCCATGCAGGCTTTCAAAGGTGTTCTATCATGCACCTCTCACATCCAAGCGCCAAGTGGCCACATGCACTAATCAGAAGATCATAAGTGGATGACCACCATATTCCCAGTCAAAGCATGCATGGACAATTTCCAGAAAGTCAACAAGGCTTGTAGCTTAATGGGCCAGAATTGCAAAGAACACCTCCATCTGGGCCCAACACCCCCCTGGTTCATTCATAATTTTCTTTTTATTTTCTTTTACTAATTATTATTATTAATTATTATTATTATTATTTAATTAAATTGATTGATATTTTTTCATAAAAAATTCAGAAAACTAAAAAATGTAAATATTTTTATTATTATTATTATTTATTAGTTTTACTTTATTATTTTGTAAATAAATACTAACAAATCAATTTAGTTTAATTAGGTCTAATTTTGACATTTTCACAATAAATAAAATAAATTAGAATTAGGGTTTTTACTAACTTTTGACTTTATTTTATTTTATTTTCATTAAAAACATAAAAACATAAAAAATATTTCTTTTAATTAATTAATTAGTTTTAGAATTAGGTTAATTAAATGCAAAAAGGACAAAATTCCATTCTTTTCTCAAAAAGGGTCAAAACCCTAAGGACTTTTCCCGATTCAATTTTTATTCGCACATTATTATTTTTGATCATATTTATGTATCTGCTCCGTGAATGTAATAGCGTAATTAGGACTTTTATCGCTTTCTTTTATTTTCTCGCATTTACTTTTCAAGGGTTATGTTTTTGGCGATGTAAATACCCGACGCCTTGTAATAGCGTAGATTTACTTTCCGCAATTTACTTTCTGCACAATTATTAACTGTTAACTATGCATGACAAGACTTTCCTGAAAAATAAAATCAAAACGTAGCTCACCATAAAAATGTGCAAAGACAATTTAACATGAAACCTGACACACGTGCACATGCCACTCTTAGGGTACACCTCACTTGGTTGTCTCGAACGTGGTCATTGAGTATAGGAAGTTTTGGAGGTCGCCCTCCTGTCTAAAGATTCAGTTGCCTCGAAACGGTTGCCTAAGATAAAAAGGATCTAGGACATTAGGGTTACCGCTAAGGCGTCCTACTATTGCTTTGGTGACTACACATGTCCCTATAATCGAATTGACCCGAATAACTCCAATGACGGTGCTATCCACTTCTCAATAGTGGGATAGTACTGTCTAAAGGATATTTACACAGCTTAATTCCTTATGAGTAGGTAGATTTCTCCTGGGTACTTGCTCTTTCAAAACAAAAACAACTTTTCGCACCTACACTTTCAAAAGGTTTTCAAACAAACACTTCATACACTCTTGAGGACTGATACAAGAGTTACCTAGAAGTTTTCAAACAAAACTCTTTTCAAAACCCACAAACACAAGAAAAGCAAGCATTTTTGAAAACATAGTGAGCAAGTACCTAAGAGCCCGTGGATAACCACGGATAGAAAGGGTGCTAACACCTTCCCTTTCTATAATCTACCTCCCGAACCGAGAAACATCTCGAAAAGGAATTTTGTTGTGCTTTTGTCCTTTCCTTGTTGGAGAAAATAAAAGACGGTGGTGACTCTTGCTTACCGCGACATTTCGCGAACCAGCATTCCAAAACAGTTAGTTCTATTTCCACCGATCACAACAATGAACACAAATATTTGAATGCAAAAAGAGTTCGATATACTGAATGGTCATATGATTAGATGAACATAAATAAAACCCTTGACAAATGGACCAAAGTGCCCCGGGCCAGGCAAATGGCTGAAAAGTCATTGTTAAAATATTACATACAACATGTTCTTAATTTGAAAGAAAAGCAATAACAAATAGATTACTCCTCAATGAAGGAGATGGACACAAAGTCCTTTGTATGCCAATTCTTCAGCTTAGTCATAGTTGGATACACCCAATCTTCAAATGCAACCTCTTCATCAGAATCACCCACGGCGTTGACTTCATGGCTTCCAATGCGAAGAGGTGGATTTCTAGCACGAGCACGCCTCACTTCCTTCTGAGCTTTGACGGTGAAGCCCAAACCAAACTTGTCCGCTTTAAATGGGATATCGAGGAGTTGTCCCCAAGTATCGCAGTTTCCTTCTTCAATTGCTGCACAGGCATCTTTGACTGAAACCATCTTTGGTGTGGCCTTAACAGCTTTAGACTCATCAGAAGAACATTTGGTAGCAGCAATCATCGGTGGTACAACCTCAAAGGCTTGACACAGAGTCTCAATGAATTCTCCATCCATCTCTACGTACTTGAAAGAGTTAAGGTTGCTTACCATAAACTCTTCTTCCCCACAGATGGTGACTATTCTGCCCTTGACTGGATATTTGAGTTTCTAGTGGAGGGTTGAGGTTACTTCTCCAGCTTTATGGATCCATGGGAGACCTAACAGACAAGAATATGCAGGACGAATATCCATAATATAGAAGGTGAAGTTGAAGATTTGGGAGCCCACTTTTATTGGAAGATCTATCTCCCCATGAACAGTCCTCTTTGATCTGTCAAATGCCATTACAATGATATCGCTTGGGTTCAAGACTAAACTCTCACAGTCAAGACGGTCTAACGCCCCCTTGGGTAATACATTCAGAGAAGATCCAGTGTCGACTAGCACATGTGCTAAGGTATTCCCTTTGCACTCGATAGAAACATGTACAGCTTTATTGTGATTCTTCCCGAGAGGTGTTACGTCAACATCTGAAAATCCCAAGTCATTATCAGCTATCAGGCTAGCCACGCAATTCTCAAATTGTTCTATTGTTGTCTCATGGGGGACGTGAGCCTTTTTCAGGAACTTGATTAATGTTCGAGCATGGGCATCGGAGCAAAGCAACAATGACAACATTGAAATCTTAGAAGGGGTTTTCCCTAACTGTTCTACAATCTTGAAGTCACTTCTTTTTATGATCTTTAAAATCTCATCCATATCGCGAGTGGAGGGTTATTCATCAGCTACATCCTTGGCGGGTACTTCAATCACATCAGGCTCAACAACCTTCTCCTTCCCTCTTGTATCGGTACTTGGCTTGGCAACAGTAATGCGGATGGGCGTCCTTGTAACAACTGGTGGTGAGATATTGGATGAAAATATTCTCCCAGTTCTAGTTACTTTTCTTGAGCCAGCTATGTTGCCAATATTGTCATCTTTTCCTTCTTTGATCCAGGCATCTTGTTTAATCCCATGATAGAACACCTCAGCACCGTAATTCCATGGTACCGCTTTATTTGAAGAGTAAGGAACCGGTCTGGGATTGGTAATTATTAAGGGAGCAACAATGGGTTCGTTTGAAATCCTAATAGGACCTTTGGAGGTGATCCTAAGAGGCTTGTTTGAGATGGTAATAATGAAGAGGTCTTCACATTTGTTAGTCAAACTCTTGACAAGTGGAGTCTTCTCAAATAGAATTTTATGGATATCCATCAGGCGTTGTATGCCTTTCTTCAGCCCTTCACATCCATTGAGTTGTCTTGTACAGTACATGCAGTCTTTTACACAGCCAGGGAAGATCCCATCTTTCAACAGATTGTTCTTGACTATATTCAGCAGAGTAGTCAATTCTTCAACAAAGGCAACAAATTTTTTATCTTCAACAGCATTAACACTCTTGTCATGCTTCGGCATTGGAGCAGTGATTACATTCGGCATTGGAGGAGGATCAAATTCAATAGTTTTGTTATCAATCAAATCCTGGATTTTGTTATTCAAGGCCCAGCACTGGTCAGTCTCGTGCCCGGGGCTACTTGAATGGTAAGCACACTTAGCGTTCAGATTATACTTTGGTGATGAGGTGTTAGGGCTGGTGGGAGGATCGCGTAATGACACTAAATTAGCCTTGAGAAAATTTTGAATGGCTTTAGATAATGACATACATAACCTCGTAAATTCTCTTCTTGGAGTTTCAAAACATTGATGATTTGCAGATGGTCTTGGAGTAGGAGTTGGATTGGAGATTCGGACAGAGTTGACAGACGGGTGATCGTTCTTCTTGGTATGGTCCCTTACCCCATACACATCATTGACTTCCTTCTTTGCAGCAAAAGGTTTCTTGATAGGATTGGGAGTGGAGGTATATGCCACATATATCTTCCCACTTTTGATGCCACTTTCAACTCTTTCGCCGGTTAAGATCAATTCGGTGAAACCAGAAGAAGAGCAGCCAACCAACAGATTAAAGAAAGGACCAGATAAAGTGCCCATGAACATATCGATGTGCTCCCTATCAGTCAAGGAATGTTGGACCCTACTAGCAAGGTCTCTCCACTTTTGCGCATATTCCTTAAATCCTTCATTCTTCCCCATGGTCATATCTTGTAACTGAACCCTTGTTGGCGTCAAGTCAGTGTTGTACTAATACTGATGGTAGAAGGCAGTATCTAGATCCTCCCAAGTATTGATATGAGAACCATCTAACTGATAAAACCATTCAAGTTATGTTCCAGTCAAACTCTCTTGGAAAAAGTGAACCCAGAGCTTCTTATCAGCAGTGTGCGGTTGTATCTTGCGCACATAATATTTCAAATGGAGTTTTGGACAAGAAACCCCATCGTACTTTGAAAAGATTGGTATTTTGAATTTGTGGGGGATGACTACCCCAGAGATCAAACCCAAATCAACAAAATCTAAAACGGGGAGGGCTTGGATTTCAACAACTTTCAATCTGTCTTCTAACTGCTTGTACTTGATATCAGCGAGTGGATACTGCTCGTTGAAATAATCATCATCAGATACTTGATCATTAATACAGTTAGCCTGAGTACTCTTGATCTCACCAACCTGGTTCTTGTTCTCTTCAGATGAATCTTCTCCTACTGGGATTTGACGGATTGTCTCTTTGAACCTTCTACCCATGTTGAGTAGAGCTTTCTTCTTTGGCTTCTTCTTAACGGCCAGCAAAGGCATCATATCTTGATGCCCCTTGGCTAGGGCAAGTAGAGTTTCCTGAAACTGAGAATTCTGGGTTTGGAGATCCTTCACAGTTTGCTCTAGATCTATCTTGCTGAAATAAACAGCAAAAAGATAAGGAAACCTATTATGCAAAAACCTGTCATGTTATGATGCATGGAATATGTACATGCAAATGATTTCAAGGATTAATGAAATTTAAATTTGTATAGACAAAATAATGAACAAACTTTAATTCTCATTAGACAAAACAAGAAAGATTACATCACGCCTCTTGGTCTTACAAAATAACTTTCTAAGATAAAAAGACTGAACGCATCCTCTTCGGTGCGAAATAGGCGTTCACTCTTTTCTCTTCTTATAGCTGCTTAGTAAGCTCCAAGACCCTCTTTTCACTAGCATAGAATTGAGATTCGAAAGTATCCCGTTCTTCCTTAAGCTGAATCCAACCCTTATACAAGTCTTCGAGAGAGGTAGGCATGTAGAGATGGAGGATAGTGTATGGAACATCTCCTTCGACCACAGGCTCCACGATGACTGGTAAGATGGAGGGATAAGGCATCACAAGTTTCTGAGAACGAGCTCACACCTATTTAAGGTAAGGCTCAAGTGGAATGGAGTTCTTGTATCCTAACGTCTTGCTATCCACCTTGTTCGACATCCTCCAAGCTCGGATAAACCTCTGGCGGTAACCTTGATCGTCATTCTCGTAGTCAAATACCAATCCTTGGATAAGCATCTCATAAGGACCATCCCTCCGGGCATAACCAAACTGTCGTAGGGCTAAGTAGGGGTTATAAGTGATACCTCCTCTAATGCCAAGCAAAGGGATATTAGGGAATTATCCACAACGGTCGATGATAGTAACATTCTCCAAAGAGCGGGAACACCAATGAATATCTGAATGTCTGAGCGTCATCAACCTATGTGACCACCTTTAACCTTGCTCGTTCTTAAAATACAGATTAGGGAATATGCGAAATAAACCATCTTGCCAAGAGAGGAGTACAATACATAAGGATACCTCTTTTCCTCATAGTTGTGATATCATATGGTTGTAAGTGTAGAGCTTGAGCAATCTCTTATGGATTTGGATCTCTTTCCGTACCGTTGAAAGGTAGTTGATTGAGAATGGGAATCCTCATGAGTTGGGAGAATTCTTCCAAAGTTGGAACAAGTTGAAAATCGGGAAATGTGAAGCAACAGTGTGAGGGATCAAAGAACTGAAAGAGCACCTTCATCATGTCTTCATCAGTGTTGGAGGTAACCAACTTTAGTAGGCGACCATGTCCTACAAAACAGAACAAAGATAAATCCCAAAAATCCTTGAAATGGTTAGTGAGTATGAGTATGATGTTATTGTGTTTAAGATGTTATGTACAAGTAAATATATACAAACAAAGCAAACAAGTCCTTAGGTTTAGGCTTGCATGGAGTCTCATAGGTAAGTACCTTCTAGAAGTTTAGTTAGATCAAACCTGTCCTAGAAATAGTAACCAGGTTCTAAGGAGCTCAATATCACTGGTTTGTTTTCTCGGGTATTGTTTCAGCGCAAGCCTCTTTAATGGCGACCAAAATATCCCAAAAAACCAAACCTCAATGAGTGCAGTATCGAGTATTTACCAACTTCGGAATGCACCAAAGTCAATCATCTCACTATGTCCTAAAGGTCGAGTTCGTCAAGTAAAGGTTCTAAAAGTTCATTAGTGCTTCATGACATCACTCAGCGGCCCCGTATTCTCTTAGACTACTCAAGGGCTACCGATACCCATAAATATGTCACACTAACGTAGCTATTGCTTAAACCATGCCGGTATACCCCTTACAGTTTCCACAACGTATTACTACTTGCCTATAAGGTATCCCAAATCTGGGTATAGGATTCAAACCCAAACAAAGAACCATAATATAAAGCATACAAGTCAAACAAAGAAAGCAAGTAAATGTGATATATCCCTAAGGTAACCCCACTTTTATAATTTTCCCAAGCAGAGTCGCCAGTTTTGTGATACGGTGGAAGAACTAACTTAGTTCTTTTGCGTTTTATCGCAAATGTTGCGGTTAGCAAGAATCTCCACCGACATTTCTTTTATCCAAAAGGAAAGGTGAAAAAGCACAGGAAAGACCTTTGAGATTTTTTCTTGAGTTCGGGGGATAGATTATGAAAAGGGAAGGTATTAGCACCCTTTTCATCCATGGTTTTCCATGGGTTCTTAGTTACTTGCTAGGTCACTTACTTTTGTTTGAAAATGTGCTTTGTGTTGTTTTGGAAAATATTTTGAAAAGGCGTCATCATTTAGGAAAACTTTGTAATGATTCTCGTTCGTAAGAATGTATACAAAGTGTTGATCTTTTGAAAATGTTTTCAAGTTTGAAAGATGTTTTTTGAAAGTGTTGGTGTTTGTTTTGAAAATAGCAAGGATGTTTTTATTTTGAAATGGAGCAAGTAACTAGGAACAATCTACCTACTTAAAAGTCTTTCATGTTCATTTCCTCTTTCTTTTGACATTGTTATCCTACCATTGATTTGGTAAGTAACCCTATCTTTGAATGTAAACGGGACGGGCATGGGTCATCGTATAACCATGATTAGCAATGTTGCAAGGTATCTTAGCATCTTTCTTTCGGGACTAAGATCATTTAAAAGGCATCTTTTAATAGCGTCATCGAGGGACTATGATCTTGTATTTTGCTTGTCTTTGCCAAGATACCTCACATGCATAATATGGTTATTTTTTATAAGGCAAACAAGTGGATTTTACCCTAGGGGTGCTTGTGTGCAAGTGAATTTATTTTTATGCTTTGTTTAGTCTTTGATTAGGGTTTGCTACTTGTTGATTTTATCTTCTCATACAAACCCTAATTACTATCATTTATATAAAGCGATAAATTGCGAAAAGTAAAACTACTACACTATTACATCATTAGGGGAGAGGGGGTGTACAAATTTACAAATGGGGATTGTAAGAAATTAAACCTAATTATCTATTACAACCATATTAAATATTGTACAAAAATTGAAAATAAAATGCAAGGATATAAATGAAAAAAAGAAATGATTTTTTGTTGTTTTTATGAAAGGGGTTTTTGTCTTGACCTAATTAAAGAAAATGATTAATTAAAATTAAATAAAATTAACTTAAACTAATTAAGAAAAGAAATTAATTTGAAAAGAATTTTTAGGTTTTTTTTATGAAAAGGTTTTTTAATTAATAAAAATAATATGAAAATTAATTAATTAAAATAACCTAAGTTCTAAATTAATTTAACTAAAAATAAAATAATATATTAATTTATCCTAAGTCTAAAAAATAATTATTTAAGAAAAAGAAAAGAAATTTATTTATTTCAAGAAAATGTTTCTTTACCTTTTTGTTTTATAGAGAAAAATAAATACATAAGTATGATTAAAAATATTTTTGGATTTTTTATGATTTATGAAAAAAATAATAGTAATAATGATAATAATAATAATAATAATAATAATAATAATAATAATAATAATAATGAAGAAAAATAAAATAAAAATAAAAATATAAAGAAAAGTCAGGGGGGTTAGAAAATGAAATAGAGAGTAAAATAAGCAAAAAAGGCCAGGCCCAACAAAGGGGATCCCAACGCTGCAAACAAACAAAAAAATGTAAAAATGTGAAAAGAAAAAGCAAAAGGCAGCGCTAGGTCTTGAACCCATGACCTTGAGGTTACCAGCACGCTGCCTTACCACTGGGGTGGCTGTACATCCGTTAATATAACTGAAACAATAAATACATAACACAAAACGTGCCCTGATTACACTTCATCTTCAACCTCCTGCCAAATGACATGTATCTTCTTCATCTCTCAACCAAAAATGAAAAGTTCCAACATGAAAGTTGTGGCATTTCTTCCCACGAATCCAACCATGTAAATAACTTAAGCTAATAGTCAAAGATGAATGAGAATATTTCTGGCCCTAATTTAAAACCCAAAAATTTTAGAAAACTTCAACTCTAAAATTCTCTAAGCTCAGGCCATATAAATGCAAACTATGGATATGTACAGCTTTGTGGCAATGATGTCTATATTTTATCTTCACAAAGGCAAGCCTAACAATGCCTAGATATGAAGATAAAAGTTCAAGAAAAATACCTCAAAACTGGAAATCGTGAAATGGATTTGAGCTTGCTTCAGGCAGTGATGATGATCAGGCTAGCTTCCTTGGACCTCTAGGAAACTAATGCAATGCTTAGCTTGAGCTGAAGGTGGCTGGAATGGTCTGGAGAAGTCCAACTGTGATGCTCTATTTTTGAACTTGGAAATGCATGAAGATGGTGTTACAATCGTGTAAAAGGGATTGGGATGACTTATGTATGATGTTTGGAAGCTTTTGGAAGCAAAGGGCCAAGAAACGCACGAGTGGTTTTGAAGATTGAAGTTCAAAGTCAGAAATGACACAAAAATGGAGGTTTTGTGCAATCTGAGTTTTCAGGTAGTTTGGGAGCTTGTATATTCGTGTGTTCTCTTGCAAATAGTATCTATATTTATAGAGGAAAGGTTTTAAGGTTTGAAATGGTCAGAAACAAAGAATCACATGTTATGATATTTTGACTTGTTTTTGAAGTTATCTTGACAAACATAGTTTCAATGCAAGGTACATGTCTTGTAGGGTGGTAGCAACTTTAAACATGTTTGTTCTGAGTTTATAGAGCATGCTTGTGCAGAAAGAACAAGTGAAAAGCTCCATACAAGTTGACTTTGTGATTAAAGCTTCTTTACAAGAATGGAATGGTTACTTTCTTCCAAAAATGGAAGTGCAACTTGGATAATGATTCAAATGCTTGGAAAATGGCTCCATATATTGTGTAAACATTTAATTATGGAGTGAAAAACCAGTTTGAGGCCTGCAAAGTGAAGATTATGCAGCATAGGCTTGGATTTGAATTCTTGTTCATCATGAAATGGCTTGTAATTCAAGTTTGAAAACCCTAACTTCATCTCTTCGATTCTCCTTGCTCACAAATGATCTCAAGGAGTTCTTGGACATTTTGGAAATCTTGTAATGTGCTCTACAACCACTCTTTGAATCACTTTTTAAAATTCCCCTTTGAACTATATGAAAAATTGTCATGAAGTTAGGTCAAAATCCTGACCAAAACTAGGGCAAAATTTCACTAAGTGTTCAATTTCAAGACCATGACTTTATGAATTAATAACTTGAGATCCAAGAATTTTAAGAAGAAGTTGTGTAAAGCAATGTTGTAGATATCACAGAGATCTAAAACTTTCATGTTGAGAGTTTCTTTTTAATCCTCTTGCATCATGGTGAAAAATTGGCTCAAAGTTATGAAAAAACATGAAGTTTTAAACACTTAGAAAAATTTCTAAGTTAGAAAACTTTGACTTTTCAAAATGAAATCTTGACTTTTTTATTTCTTGATGAATAACTTTAATATTTTGACATGTTTTGATGAATTGTGATATTTGACATTGAATTTTGACCAAAAAGTCAAAGTTTGACTTTTTAGTGTACAGTTGACTTTTGATCAGTTGACTGAGAATTCACTATCAATCCAATTGATCTTGAGCAATGTTTTAGGTCATGCCATTAGGTCAAAATGATGCAATTGAACTATTGAACCATGCTTCAAACCAATTGACCGTTTTCTAGGTCAAAAATCAGAAATTGCCCTCTTTCAGTCAAAACCCTAATTTTGACCATTTTTCCCTTTTGATGATTTGATCAAATTTCTTGAGGAATTATGGTCCAAACTTGATCAAATGATACATATGAGTTTATAATGTTGATATGGATAAAAAATTATGTAGTTTGACTGTAAATTGGACATAGTTGACTTTTTCCCCAATACAGGTGATTTTTAGGTCAACTGCTCAATTGATTGAGCAAAAGTGTGATCCAAGGCTTGAAACTTGGCATGAGTAATCTTGGGGGTCCATAATGATCCATGAAAGTCATATGAAGCATTGAGAGTTCAATTATCCTTGTGAAATCTCAAACCCTAATTTTGGTCATCAGTGCTTAAGGAGGTGTCTTGAGCTGATCAACCCTAATGCAGTCTTGAACCAAGAGAGATCTTTGTGAGAAAATATTTGATAAATGAGAGGGAAAATTTTGGGGTACAACACCGATGAAGAAAGATCAGTGATATTGATATTCCCTAGAACCTGGTTACTTTCTAGGACAGTTAAGCCAACTGAAACTTCAAGAGGGCACTTACCTGCGAACCCCAAGCAAGCCTGAACCTAAGGCTGCTTGTGTGACTTGTTTTCTTTCATTATCTAACAACTTGAACTCATTAAGGGGCTTTGTTTGTACCCCTTGCAGTACTTTTTTGTAGTCATTATCCAATAACTCAGATTTCCTGCAAGACATACTTGTCTTCATCACCTTACATTTTTGCTTGATGCACAACATGCACATCATAACATCATACCATATCATCTCCTTAACCATTTCAAGAATCTCAAGGGTCTGTGTTTCAGGCTATGATGAACCAGATATCTAGCAAGGGGAAAGGGGATTCATTTTCTTCTAGCCAATGTCGTCAAAAGACCAAAACACGATAACTTAAGTCAGAGGCTATGACCCACTCGACATGGTGAGCTTGATTCTCGTAGAAGGACCTTCAACGATACGAAGTTCTTCAATCAAAGCTACAGTCGGATTCTAACAGCTTCTTATGTTTACCCCACGAGATCCTTGAAAACATTTCATGTTGTTGTACCCCAAAATTTGCCCTCTCATGTTTCCCAAGGTTTCCTCTTACATGGGTGGTTACAAACACTTGCCTAAAGAAGATGAATTTTTTTGAATGATGGTCGTGTCTTTCGATTGGCATGTCTACAGTGTCCTTCGATTTGCATCTGAATAGCGTCCTTCGATTGGCATCTGAACAGTGTCCTTCGATTGGCATGTCAACCAAATTCCCTTCGATTGGCATGTCAACAGTGTCTTTCGATTGGCATCTGAACAATGTCCTTCGATTGGCATATCAGAGTAAAGGGTCCTTTGATTGGGCATCTAAAACCCTTCGATCAAGCATTGGCCCATCAGCTTCGATTTCACATTGGTTCCCCTTCGAGCAAGCCTTGGTCCAAGTTTCATTTAGGCAAGAACCCCCTACAAGTCCCTTTCAATTCACCAGCAGTGGCCGCCCGCATGTTTATTTTGATTCAAAAGGGCAAAGGTTTCTTCTATGATTGCCTTCAATGCATAAGGCAAAGACTTCCTATGTGCTTGCTTTCAATGTACAAGGCCAAGACCCCTCAACACAATTTCTGCACTATGACACACAATATGATCCCTTCGAAAGAGCGCGCCAAAGGTCTATTCGAAGGACACACATTGATGGCCCATTCGAAGAAGGCACATGGTATACATGTGGATTATTCAAAAGATACACAAAAAGTTCATTTGAAGGATATATAGGTGGTCCATTCGAAGGAGACACATAATTATTGAAAGCAAGTTTATCTTATGATGAGTCTTGGTCCTACATGTGTCCAGGCCCAGGCCTCCTGTGCAATAGCATTCGAAGGAAGTGACAAAAGAGGCTTTGATTGGCCAGAATGAAGTTCTCGTTTGGGCTATTCGAATTTTCCATAATCAAGCAGCTAAGGCAAATAGATGGGTCCAATTGAAGGAGCCATGAGGAGCAAGTCATAGCCAATCGAAGGGCAGGGACTGAAGGCATTCGAAGGTGAAACATGTCCAGGTCCACTCAACATTTCAAAATGGCATGAAAATTCTCTAAATGGCAATCTTTAAATTGGTCTAATTTTATTTTCAAAGCTATGTTTAATGGCTAGCCTTTAAGGACATGATTCTTTCCCCATTTTCTTGTCTCCTCTCACCCCTATAAATATAAGACACTAACACCAGCCAAAGGAGAGGACCGGATACACATACACATTGGAGACATAAGCCCAGAAACTACACCCATACACTGTCTCACACGCATACGTTGCCTCATAAGCCATACTAAAGCTATCAAAAATCTCATAAGTGGTCCAAATTGAAGGAATCTTCAACAACGCCCACCCACTCCTTGAAGTTTGCAGGAGACGTTCCCAAGCATTAGCCAATTCACGCCCATAAGTACTAAATCGAAGCCTCCCATCATTGGTAAACTTTTCTTATTCATATCTATAGTTTCATAATGTATTAATGTTTGTTCAGTGCTTGATTCATGCTCAGGATATCATGTAGCTCTATTCAATTTGGTTTCAAAGCTAAGGGCCTTGGTTCGACACCAGGTCCACTTTTTTTTTATCTCTAACGCCCATACTGCAGATCTGGCCTAAATAAACCAATGTACGCAGGATCGAAGGATTTGGGTTCGACACCCAGGTCATATTTTTTGATAATATTTGTCTTGCAGGTCTAGATTGAAAATCCCTTCCTCCCCAGGATCGAAAGGAATAACTTCTTTCCCTGGATCGAAGAAGACATTTTCTTTCCCTGGATCGAAAGTACCATTTCTTTCCCAGGATCGAAGGATCATTTCCTTCCCTGAATCGAAAAAACCTCTTTTCATTTTCTTATTTTTGGTTTTGTTTATTTCTTTTATTTTTTGCTTTCCTGTTTTATTAACATTAAAAAAAAAATCACAAAAATAAGTCTAGACTTTTTTCAAATAAAATTATTTTAGTTAAATAACTAATTTAATTACTTTAACATTTTTCTTAAAATTAAAATAAATAGACTTAGACTTTATTTTCTTAAAATAAATAAAAAAACAAACAAAAGATTTCATTTCCCTAGGATTTTTTAGACGCGCGCATTTATTTATTTTCGCACTTTTCATATTACTGTAACTTCTCATGGGATGTAATAGAAATTAATTAGGACTCTTTACCGTTTTTCTTTATTTTTTCCAAGTTTTGGACATGTAATTAATCCCCAAAGCCATGTAATAGCGTAGGACTTACATTTCTGCACTTTTAATTCTTGTACATATATTAATTTCTTAGATGTATGCTAATAGGATTGTATGATAAGACTAAAATCAAAATGCTAGCAAACTTAAATTCAAAGACAAATAACTGAAACAAGCACACTTGCGCATATACACCTCTAGGGTACCCCACTTCAGTTGCCTTCGGAAAATAGTCACAACTCTCGAAACGTGAGAGGTTTTAGTGGCTACCCTCTGGTTTAAAAAGATCATAAGTCCCTCGATGACCCCCTCGACGTTGCCTCGGTAAAATATGATCTTAGAACCCTAGGGTAGTTACTAAAGCTTATTGCCCAATTTCCTTTGTGACTATAAAAACGTCCCTTCGAATGTCCCTCATACATCTAATGATAGGGCTACCTACTCACTAATAGTAGGATAGCACTGTCTAAAGGATAGGAGGAAAAGAATGAACCTTTTCGAGTACAAGTAGATAGCTGATAGATGCTTTCTCAAAAACAAACTTTTTGCACTTACATAAAACATTTCAAAACACTTTCAAAAATATTCACTTTGTCAACACTCTTGAGGACTGATACAAGAGTTATCATAAAGCGAACCGCCGCACTAAGGCATTTTCAAAACTACCTTTTTTCAAAGCACAAAGCACAAGGTATTTTAAAAATGAGCTAAGCATCTAAGAGCCTGTAGAAAACTACGAATGGAAAGGGTGCTAACACCTTCCCTTTCCATAACCTACCCCCCTACTCAGAAAATTCTCGAAAAGGTCTTTTTCTGTTCTTTTCACCCTTTCCTTAATTTGGATAAAAGAAAAGTCGGTGGCGAATCTTGCTTACCATAACATTTGCGAATGCAAACACAAAACCAATTTAACAGTCGGTTCTACCACCGTATTAGAGAACTGGCGACTCTGCTGGGGAATTTACTTATAAAGTGGGGTTACCTTAAGAGTTAGTTCATGTTAAAACTGTTTTAATTGCTTGCTTTGTATGCTCTACTTTTGAGGGTTTTGTTTGGGTTGTTACTAAAAGATCCTATACCCGGATATGGGGCACCTTTTTTAGGTAAGTAGCAATAAATCATGGAAGTTGTACGACATCGACCGACATGGACAAAGTGATGGCTATGTTAGCGTGGTACTCTGGTTTGTACTAATGTTCCTTGAGTTAGTCAAGGATAACATTAGGCTTCCTTATAGTGTCATTAAGCGTTAACTGACCTTTAGAACCTTCAATTGACTCATCATAAGCCATTAGAAAGTAGTGAGATGGCCGACTTTGGTTCCGGCCGAAGATTGGTTGATACTCGATACTACACTCATTAAGATTGGACTTTTGGGATATTCTGGCTGCAATACTTTGGTGCATGAGCTAGAACAGTACCAAAAAGAAAGGTCAATGATATGAGACTCCTTAGAACCCGGTTACTATTAATAGGACAGGTTGAGCCAACTAAAACTTCAAGAGGGTACTCACCTTTATAACTCATGCAAGCCTTTAAACCTAAGGTCTCTGTGTGATTTGTGTGTGTTTGATATACTTGTGATCATAACATCTTAAACATCATAAACATCAAAACATGTCATGTACACTAACCATTTCAAGGGCTTGTGGATGTATCTCTCCTCTATTTTGTAGGTTATGGATTCAGCTCGCAGAAAAACCATCCGAATCAATTTTGTAGAGATTCCTCCCAAACTCAAAGAAATGGTTTTAAAAGTTCCTAAGAGTTCATCATTTAACAAGACATATGGTCACTTGCTCAGTTTGGTCACTATCGGTTTTGATGACGGTTTGATGAGTGTCTTATTCTAGTTCTTCGACCCTAAACACCATTGCTTCACATTTCCAGACTATCAGTTGGTGCCTACGCTGGAAGAATTCTCCAAAATACTTGGTTTGCCTATATTGAAGCAGCTACCCTTTACCAGTTTTGAACAAGATCCAACCGCTGAAGATATTTCCATAGCTTTGCACTTGAAGCCATCTGACATTGAGTCCAATTGGAAAAGAAGGAGTGGAGTTAAGGGCCTCCTCACAAGTTTTTTGATTAAGAAAGCCCAAGTATTCTTAGACGCTATGAGTTACCATGCCTTTTAAGATGTTTTAGCTCTTTTGATCTATGGGTTGGTTTTGTTCCCCAATTCAGACCAGTTTGTAGATGTCATTGCCATCAACATCTTCCTTGCTCATAATCTAGTGCCTATATTGCTCAGGGATATTCTGCATTCACTCCATACCCGTACCATGAAGAAGCGATGGACTCTTATGTGTTGCATACCTCTACTCTATAGGTGGTTTATTTTGCACCTTCCTCGGTCAGTAATGAAGAATTAGCTAGGTTTAAGATGGAACCAAAGATTAATGTCTCTTTATCACTCTGACATCTATTGGTGCCCTCGCTCCCAATAAGACATCTCTTTTATTGATCGCTGCAGAGAATTTCCCAATGTGCCACTCCTTGGAATTAAAGAAGGCGACACCTACAACCCCTCTTTAGATTTACGTAAGTTCGGTTATGCCCAGAGGGATGGACCCCATGATATGCTCATTTAGGGTATTGTGTTCGACTATTCAAATGACCTGCAAGGTTATCATCAGAGGTTCATTCGCGCTTGGGGAATGGTTAAGAAGACTGATAGCAGGACTCTAGGGCACAAAAACTTCGTCTCTTTGGATCCATACCTCAAATGGGTGTGAGCTCGTGTTCAAAATCTTATGATGCCGTATGATGCAAACCTACTAGTGATTTCAGAGCCTATTGTTCAAGGGGTCGAGTCTCGCATCATTCTGTATCCTGATATACCAATAAACTTCGAAGAATTTAAAAAATCTTAGATACAGCTTAAAGAAGAACGAGATACCTTTGAGTCTCAATTCTATGCCAGTGAGAAAAAGGTGTTGGAACTGACAAAGCGGATTCACGAAGAGCAGAATATCAATGCCTACATTAGCACCAAAAGGAAGCGTCCTTGGGAGACTTAGGAATCTTAGAAGTTTCTTATTTGTTATTCCTTTGTAAACTTTGATTTCATTTGAACTTACTAATAAAAAGTCTTTGTTTCTGTTTTGGTTAAAAGATTTTGAATCCTATGAGGCCTTTGAAAACATTACATAAGCATATCATGCATTTCATTGCATAAACAGGTATTTCAAGATAGGTTTCTTATTCTTTTCGCTATTTATTTCAGCAAAAGAAATGGCTCTCGAACATATAGTGAAAGACCTCCAAGCTCAGAACACTCAGTTTCAGCAAATGTTCCTGGCTCTGGCCTAGGGGCGGGAAGATCTGAAAGCTCTTATCATCAAAGAGAAGACCAAGAAGGTAAAGAAACCAGCAGGTGTATTGAATTTTGGGAGAAGGGTCAGAGGACAATTTAAGCGAGCTATAGATTTCACAACCCCATCAAATGAGGGGGACAATCAAGAAGAGAAGCCAGTGGAAGAAAACAATAATCCAGGGTCTGAGGAAGATGAACCTGACTATTCTGAGGAGCAGTATCCTCACGCTGATGATAAATACAAATAGTTATAGGATCGACTCAATGCTATGGAGATCTAGAGGATACCCGGGCTGGATTTTGAGGATCTAGGGCTGATTTCAGGGGTGGTCATCCCACAAAAATTCAAGGTCCCTACATTTTCTAAGTACGACGGTGTCTCTTGTCCTAAGCTTCATTTAAGGTCGTATGTCAGGAATATTCAACCCCACACTACTGACAGGAATCTGTGGGTACATTTCTTCCAGGAGAGTTTGGCAGGGACTCGGCTAGAATGGTTCTATCAACTGGAGAGAAGCAACATTCGCAATTGGGAAAATCTGGTTGCTGCTTTCTACAAGTAGTATCAATATAATGCTGACCTCACCACGACTCGTACACAGTTGCAAAGTATGTTTGTGGGTTCCGGCGAAGGTTTTAAAGATTATGCCCAAAAATGGAGAGACCTTACAGGAAGAGTCCAACCTTCGTTGTCTGATAGGGAGCTGGTGGACATGTTCTTGGGCACGTTATTTAGGCCGTTCTTTAACCATCTGATCGGAAGTTCTTCTGCTGGGTTTACTGAATTGATCTTGACTGGTGAATGGGTAGAAGCTGGCATCAAAAGTGGTAAGATACAAAGAGATGCATCCTCCAGTACTGCAAAGAAACCTTTCACTAGAAAGAAGGAGGTCAGTGCTGCTTATAGCCAAAGAAATCACAACAAAACTGAGTGTCGTCGAACAGTAGGGGTTGTTATGATTTCCAATCTTGTTTCAAACCAACAATGAAACAATCAACACAGACCAGATACGCCCAGAAGATAGTTCACCCGGATCAACATGACCCTCTCCCAGGTTTTACCACACCTACTGAAGTTTGACCTGGTGACCTTAAAGGAGGCCCCGAAAATCTTAATATTGCCTCTACCCGTTACAACCCAAATGCCCGATGTTCCTACCACTCTCAAACTCCGGGGCTAGATGCAAATGACTGTTAGGCGCTAAAGAATAAGGTACAGGATCTATGCGAGGCGAACGAGATCGAGTTTGACCTTTCAGAGACACCTAACGTAATAACCGTGCCAATGCCTAAACATGGCCAAAGTGTCAATGTTGTTGATGATGATCGTTTTGTTTCTTTTGTGGATGAGTTAGCTACTCCTCTTCTGACTATCAAAAGGAATATTTTGCGAGTCAGTTTATTTATGGGTTTTGGTGAAGGTTACTACTTATGTATGACTTTACTAGATGGTTATTTGTTGTTAAAGATGGGCGTCCAGCGCCTGATGGTTAACAAAGAAATTCTGTTCAAAAAGTTCCTCTTGCAAGAAGTTCATATGAAAATGTCTCAATAATCACCATTTCTGATAATCCTCCCAGGGTCTCCACCAAAAGACCATTCAAGATTACACCTGTTCCAAAGTTTGCTCCCCTGATCATCACCCTTCCTGGGCCAATACCATATTCCTCGGATAAAGGTGTTCCCTGGAATTATGGGGCTGACGTCTATTATCATGGCGTCAAGCAAGACCTATTGGTTGTTGAAGACAAAGTTATTGAAGGTACTGATCTTAACGTCGACAATATCGTTGGGACTAGTAAAATAATGAGAAGCGGAAGAGTTTTCTTTCCCGAGATCTCTCCAAAGACCATTGTTACTCCTGTGATCATTCCTGCTGCTACTCCTACTAGTACTCCTATTACTACCCAGATGATCATCCCTGTTGTTTCTCCTGTCAGTATTCCTATTGCTACTCCTACTGTTAGTCTTGATGTTATCCTTGCTACCGAGTCGGTCGAGACTCAGGGCAAAGAGGTATTGGTTGAGCCTGTCCGGACGAAGGCGTAGCCAAAAGTCATTTCCGAGGCTTCTAAAAAGGAAATGGAAGAGATTTTAAAGATAATCAAGAAGAGTGATTATAATGTCATGGAGAAATTGGGACAGACCCCTTCAAAAATCTTAATGATGGCCTTACTGCTGTGCTATGAAGCCCATGCTAAGGCTTTAGTAAAATTTCTGAAGTCTACCCATGTGCCTCAGGAGACCTTCACTTATCAATTCGAGAATTGTGTGGCTAGTTTGACAGGTGATAATGGCCTGGGATTCTCTAATGTGGATTTAACTCCCAAGGGAAGGAAACGCAACGACGCCCTGCATGTCTCAATTGAGTGCAGGGACACTACATTAGCCCATGTTCTAGTGGATATAGGTTCATCGCTAAATGTCTTACCCAAGAATGCTCTAGACAGGTTAGATTACGAAGGACTCACACTAAATCCCAGTAACATTGTAGTGAGGGCCTTCAACGGTTCTAAAAGAATGGTGCATGGGGAGGTGGACATCCCTATCAAAGTTGGTACTCATACTTTTAGTTCCACTTTCTACGTGATGGACATACTCCCGTCTTACTCCCTTTTTTTGGGTCGACCCTGGATCCATGAGGCTGGTGTTGTGACTTCCACCCTACATCAGATGCTGAATTACCCAATCAATGGGAAATCATCACAGTTCACGGGGAAGAGGAATACACGGTCAGCCACCTGACACAGGCATGCGTGTCAGAACCTGTTCCTGGCTGTGTGCATGTTTTTCTGCCCAGCTAAAATGTCACGGGCCGTGTCGTGTGACACAGGCACCCGTGTCATCCCTTGTCTGCCTGTTTTTGCATGTGTCTAAACCCGTTGAGTTGACAGGGGCACCCATGTCAGGACCTGCCCTACATTTTTGTTAACTTTTCAACCCAGTTAAGCTGACACGGGCGCCCGTATTAGGACCTGCTGTTGTACCCCAAAATTTGCCCTCTCATATTTCTCAAAACATTTCAAGAAAGATCTCCAAGTTGCTCAAAGTAGCCCAAGGGTTGGCAAGACAAGCTCTCTCCTAAGGAAGTCTACCCCAAACTAGGGTTTCATATTGCATCAAGATCTTTGATTCCAAGTGGTCCCAAATGCTCACCAATGTCCTAAAATGTTCTCAAGATCATCCATGTCAAGTTTCAAGCCTTGCAGAGGAATTTTGCTCAGTCAATTGCTTAAAGGTCCAAAAATCGATTGTGCTAGGGAAAAAGTCGACTGTGACCTACATACAGTCAAACTTCAAGATTTTTGGTCAACATTCTCATTTTGAAGTATATTTCATCATTTGATCAAGGGTTTATCATGATTCATCAAGGATTGCTCATAATTCATCAAGACTCAAAAGTTGCTAAATTAGGGTTTTGCAGGAAAAGTCAACTCAACTTTAACCAAGCATAACTTTCTCACACTTTATGAGAAATGACCCATCCAAAGCTTATTTTTAATAGGATGCAATTCCCAACAATCAATCTTCAGCTCCCAAGATCAAAATATGCACTCACAAGAAGTTATGAATTTGGACATTATAGGTCATTTTGAAAAGTCAACAAAAACACCTTTTTTGTCAAAGCTTCATACATGATAATGGAATATCAAATTGAGCTGAGACCAAAAGGTTTGATTAGATGACATCTCAAGATTTCTAAAAAGTCCAAGAACACCTCCAAAGAGTCAAAATTGAGGAAGTTACGAATTGATGAAGTTGACCCTTTTTGAAAAATTGCAAAATGTCAACTATCCCCAAAACTTCAAATTTTGCCAAATGGGCCCATTCTTTTTCACTTGTTTTGAATTGGCATCATAGCCCACGCGCTCTAGCCCTTTCCACTTGTCCATATCATATTTTTATTAATTATTTTGATTTTTATTTGAATTAATTTGATTTAAATGAAAATAAATCAAATAAAAATCCAAAGCATTGATAACAAGGGATTTTGTGATGATTTCAGGTCTTAAATCACAGCTAGCCATCATCAAACTCGTATCAAGGCATATGTGTACAAAGAGATTGGATTTGGACCAATTTTGGAAAGATCTTCAAAGTAAATCAAATCAATATCCAAAGCATTGAAAGAAGAAGATTTTGATCAGTTTAACAACCCTAATGCATTGTCTAATACATAAGGAGGAGAGGCAGATCGAAAACAAGGTTAGAAAGGCGCGCTAGAGCAAGAACAGAATTGGCAAAAACAAACAAAAATTGTGAGATCGAATTGGTGGTTAGAGGCGTCCTTAAGGCTTGGTATCTGTCCTAATCATCTCCTGGCAGTCTCCACAAGCGAAAGCAATCAAAAGCAGGTGTTTTCAAGCCCTTCTCATGCATTGTAAGTCTCTCACGGTATCACCCTTTTCTTGAATTCGAAAAGCTTTATTCTTGCATCCATAGCGTAAAATAATGGCATATTCTTAATCTACAGAACATTTGCAAGCTTTTGGCATTATTCAATTTCATTTATATGGACTGAATCGAAACTCACCATTGTTAGGTTTTCAAGCTTTGGTTTAGGGTTTTTTATTTCAGGAACAATTAGCCTTCATGATGGGTATGGTTGTGATCAGGAGAGTGAGACGAACTCAACCATGGTACTATATTCCATTTATGTGGCCTGTAGGAGATTTTAAGAATGTTTGGTTTGTAGCGACGGACATCTGTCTGTGGGTATAGGTCATTGGGTTTTTAGCCACGGTGCAGAGGAAGGAGACAATGAAGTGTCGCCCCCTACTGGCCTGTTCAAACATTGGCGCGTTTTTCTGATTTTTGTCCACTAATACTTGTTTTTGTATTTTATTATTATCTTTCAATATTATAACAACAAGCAGCAAGTGGTCCAGTGGTAGGCGTGGCATGAAACTCCCCTTGGGGCCTAGGTTCGAATCCCAGGTCCCCCTATTTTCTCTATATTATTTTCTTACAGGAAATCCAGTATGCGCTTGAGCCTAATGTCCACCATGCTCCTTCCTCATCAACGTGCCAGATGGCCAGATGGCCAGATCTGGTGGCCACCATTGAAGGCACACCATAGACCAAGTCAACGCCAACGCACTGAATTGCAAAAAGTCAAATGGATCAGCACAATTGGGCCCAGAAAACTACTATTCACACCCTAATTTCAGGCCCATTTCTCATATTCTCATCTTTTTTTTTATCATTATTTATTCTATTTAATTATTTTTTTATTTATTATTTTTACTAACAATTAATTAATTTTCTTTTTTATCAAAAATCACAAAAATATTTGTGTCCAAATAAATTTAGAATTTTATTTTTCATTAATTAATATTAATTAATTTAATTAGGTTAATTTTAGATAACTTTCATTTATTTTGCAAATAATTAAAAATCAGTTAGAATAATTAGGTTTTAAAATTGATTTAATTATTTTATTTTCTTTCCTAAATTAACAAAAATCCAAAAATATGTCATTTAATTATTTTTCATTAATTAACTTAATTAACTAATTAATTTAGCTTTTAATTTTAGGAATTAATTTCTTTTCTTAAAAAATAAAAACAACAAAAACATTTTCTTTTAATTAAGAGGGTAAAAACCCTAATTTCGCATTCGATTTAATTTTGCATCGCGCGCCTTATTATTATTTTATCCAGTTATTGTATCTGCTCCCAGCTTGTAATAATTTAATTAGGACGTTTACTTTTACCGCTTTTATTTTCAAAGGCTTGTTTTTGGCGATGTAAATACCCGACGCCTTGTAATAATTTAGTTTAATTTCCGCACCTTTAATTTTTGCAAATATTCAACTGTTAGATGTTTGATAATAGGGTTTGCATGACAAGAATGAATGCCTAATTTTAAAACAGTTAGATCACCCTTAATTGTGCAAAGATAAAAATAATTTGAAATCAATACACTCGCACATGCATACTCCTAGGGTACACTCCCACTTGGTTGCCTTCGTATACGGTCATTAAGTATAGGTTGTTTTAGAGGTCGCCCTCTTGTCTGAAAGATCATAGTTGCCTCAGAATGGTTGCCTCGGACATTGTTGCCTCGGATAATTGATCTAAGACATTAGGGTGATTACTAAGACGTCCTAACATTGCTTTAGTGACTGTACGTCCCTTTTCGAATTGACCCTCAAACTCCAATGACGGTGCTACCTACTCACTAATAGTGGGATAACATTATCTAAACGAAACAAACATAGAACGATTCCTTTTTCGAGTAGGTAGATTAGTTCTTAGATACTTGCTCATCCAAAACAAAACTTTTTCACACTTACAAACAAGTTTTCAAAAACACTTCATTACACTCTTGAAGACAGAAGCAAGAGTTAAATCGAAGTTAAAACAAAAACTTTTCAAAACCCACAAACACAAAGAAAACAATTTTGAAAATGATGAGCAAGTACCTAAGAGCTCGTAGATAACTATGGATAGAAAGGGTGCTAATACCTTCCCTTTCTATAATCTACCCCCCATACTCAGAAATATCTCGAAAAAGGAATTTTTCTGTGCTTTTTTTCTTTCCTTGTTAGATAAAATAAAATTCGGTGGCGACTCTTGCTTACCGTGACATTTTGCGAACAAAAACGCAAAACGCGAACCAACATTCCAAAAATAGTCAGTTCTTCCCACCGTATCACAGAACTGGCGACTCTGCTGGGGAGTTAATAAGTGGGGTGTACTTTAGGATTAGTTCATCATATTGTTTTCAATTGTTTGATTTGTTTGCTTTATCTTTGTGGGCTTTGTATCGGAGTTACTATAGATCCTAACCCGGATCTGGGGATACCTTTTAGGTAAGTAGCAATAGACTGTGACGGAACTGTACGACATAGACCGATACGGTTGAAGTAGTAGCTACATTGGTGTGACATATTAGTTGGTATCGATATCCCTTGTGGAGGAACAAGGAGAGTATGGGGCTGCTAATGGGTCATTAAGCATCAACTGACCTTAGAACCTATAATTGACCAACTTGGCCATAGAAAAGTAGCAGTATGCTACACTCATTGAGACCATACTCTCGTGATGATTCCGGCTGCAAGAAAAGGTTGCTAAACTGGAATTATGACCGATCGAGGATGGTCAGTGATATTGAGAACCTCTAGAACCCGGTTATTATTACTAGGACAGGTTGAGCCAACTAAACTGCAAGAGGGTAGTACCTAAACTCCATGCCGGCCTGAAATTTAAGGGCTATTGTGTGACTTGTGTGCTTTCAACTTGAACTACTTGCACATGTTTGTTACCTAACAACTAGAGTTCCTTGCGGGTTTTGTTTATAGTCCTTATCCAATACCTTGGATTTATTGCCAGATTTACTTGTTTATATTACCTCGTACTTTTTCTTAAACGCATAACATACACATCATAACATCATGCCTTAACATTTCCTTAACCATTTAAAGGATCTCAAAGGTTTGTGATGCAGGTTATGGTAAATCTAACATCTAGAAAGGGGCAAAGAGGATTTATTTTCCTCTAGCCAATGTCATCTAGAGATCAAAACACGATAACTTGAGTCAGGGGCTATGACCCACTTGATATGGTGAGCTTGACTCTTGAAGAAGGACTCTTGACGACACGAAGTTTCTTCAATCAAAGCTGCAAAATACAAAATCTAACAGTTTCTTGTTTACCCCGCGAGATCCTTGAAAACATTGCATACATATATCATACATATCATTGCATAACAGGTCTCCCAGTACAGGTCTCTCATGTTCTCGCTGTTTATTTCAGCAATGGCTCTCCAACAAGACACCATAGATCTTCAAGAAACTCAGTTCAGGGAAATATTCCTAAACCTGTCCAAGGGGCAGGAAGAGTTGAAAACACTCCTCGTTGGGAACTTGGTCAAGAAAAGTCCTGAAGACAATAAGGACGAACGGCTAGAACAACTGCAAGCTGAGGTAGATGCAATAAGAACCAAAATGCTGGGGCAGATGGCCTTTATCTAAGGCTTAGCCTGGGAACAAGAAGAGTTGAGAACCATTATCAACCAGCTTCATCAAGACGGATAAAACAACATGAAGTAAACAGTCGAGACCGGGGACCAAGTCATTGATCAGCCTCCAAAAAGACGAGGGTTTGGTTTGGTGAAGAATGGACCTCTCCAGGTTGCTACTACCTTACGGGTCCAACAACAACCTCTCCATAAACAACCGGTTAATTAGAGTAAGCCGGATAGGCCCAAGAAGCAGTTTACTAAGCTCAACATGCCGCTGTCCCAAGCTTTACAACACATGTTGAGATTGAATCTGGTGACGTTGGTAGGACCTCATCTGAATCCTAAGACTTCTTCACCCAACTACAATCCTGATGCAAGGTGTGCATACCATTCTAACAGCCTGAGGCATGATACTGACGACTGTTGAAAGTTGAAGTATAAAATTCAAAACCTGATTGATGAAGGAACATTGGAATTCATACAAGATGGTCAGGCTGAGTTCTTCTACCATCCCTCCAAGGCACGTCCTCTGAAGTGACAAGACCAGACGAGAAGACTTTTTGTTCATTAGAATTTTCAATTTGTAATTTTCTTTTGATTGTTCAAACATTTAGTCATGTTAAAACTTTATTACTTTATCAATGCATTGCATATGTCTGTTTTGAATCAATTCATTTGTATTCACTATATTCAAATTGCTTTCATTTTTGTGATGTTCAACTCTCGATTAAAAAAACTCTAAGCCTTTAGAGGGAGGATGACGAAAATAATACCACAATCTCTACAGTATGCTTTTGAACAGACCCCGCTGAAGATGTACAAGCGTTGTTTCAAATCCTAAACAATGGAGTTATAAGGAAGATAATCCATAGTCAACCCCTTTGAGCCAAAGAAGTTGGAGTTTTTATTTTCACACAAATTAAAACCCTTAATCACAACCTGGGGCAGGGTATTTTCTCAGTTAATTCGGGTGCACAATGAATGACATCAAAGAGGTCCTTCCAAAATAAAAAGATGGTGATGGTTCCTTATAATCGTCAGGACAGGAAGTCATTATCTCTCAGAAATAAAAGCCCATTAAGTCAAAACCTATGAAGGAGACTTACAAAGCTGGGGCATCCCGCTGACTCTAATCACAAAAGAAACAGTTCAGGCAAAAGACTGGGATAATAAAATCAAAAAGAAAAAGATCCTACAAACTCTCAACAAAAATGACTGCCTGTTCAAAATAAGATGTCAGTATCTGAACCATCATTGGAATATCAGGGCAAAGACTCAAACGCGATCTAAATGCACAATTAAATGAGTTTAAGATCGAAGAACATCACGAAGAGCAGGTGGGTACAAATAAAATTTGAGCCTTTATCCTTTGTTTCTTAAAACGTGAACCAGGCCACGCTATAACCCTTAAAAGTCCTAGCTGAAGCATGGGTTAGTTCAAAAGCATATTGTTGCAAAATGTATCCTGACTCCTGTAGGGCTTGCTGTAAATCCTGAGTTGACGTCACATTTTACAAAATTTTCCTATCTTACTGAAAAAATGCATTTTCAAAAACTTCAAGACAGACATAAGCTTTGCATTCTTAAAATAACATTGTTTGCATATGACTGTTTGTTCAACAACAGAGAAATTCGCACGACGAATATCTAGTGAACAAAAATATTCTCAATAAAAAGGATCACCTCAAGTAGAAAAAACACTTCCAACCAAGGGGCAAGGAATGAGCATTGTCTATCATCTGGGGCAGTCAAGTCAAGATTCAAGGAGTCTCTCAAAGATGCCAAATAGCCAGGGGCAAATATCCATCTTAGTCACTTGGGGCATTGGACATGAATTCCAACAATGAATCTCGTATGATCAGACGAACATCTTCTGGTAGTATAGCAACACAACACTACCGACGGTGATAAACTCCCTACACTCAGAGAGCATGGACATAGTTAGAAAATACTGCGCATAAATAAAGACCTGCTAGGTTGACTGGCCTAGGCAAAAATAAGGGCTTCCCGACGAACCAAAAGGGTTCGGGCAAAAATAAAGGATGGAAACAAAAAAGATTTGTACACCCGGCAAGTCGAAAACCTGAAAAGGTGGCTTGGGCAAGAAAGGGTATCCCAGTGGACTGAAAATCTGAAAAGACAGTCCAGGCAAAAGTTAGGGATTAAAGCGTACGACTATGTCCCGTCATCTCGTCATTTGCCTACCAGAAGAAGATTTGTCATTTCAATCAGCAGTTACCAAGCACCTCATCGGTTGGGATAATACTCGATCCACAAGGCCTCCACAGGCACCTTCTCCCGCAGAAACAGGGACATAAAAGTCTCGATGCAAAGTCATTGTCATATCCTCAGCATGCGTCCCAATAACATTCACTCCCTGCAGAGTAAGAGAGAGACGATAGTGTTAATTCTCCCCAGCTGAGGCTCGCAACTGCGAATTAATCAGCGACATTCTCCCCAACCAAAGTTTATCTATCACCAGCACTGAAAGATTATCCCCAGTGGAGTTTGGAAAATTATCCCCAGCGGAGTTTGAAAGGTTATCCCCAGTAAAGTCACAATTGGAAAATCATCCCCAGCGGAGTTCATTCCTTTCACAAACAGAAATTCAAATCCCCGACAAGTTTCATTATCGCCAACAACGGTAATTCATCCCCAGCTAAATTTATCAACGGAATCCTCAACAGAGCATCTCCTCCCCACAGAGTCATTCTCTCATCAGTTTATTCCCCAGAGGAGTTATTTCCTTTCACAAAACAGGAATTCAATCCCCAACAGGTTTCATTATCACCAGCAGCGGTAATTCATTCCCAGCTGAGTTTATCAACGGAATCCTCCGGCAGAGTATCTCTTCCCCCACAGAGTCATTCTCTCATCAGTTTATTCCCCAACGGAGTTATCCTCTCCCACAGGTTTATTCTCACAAACATCTTCATCCACTATCCCCAACGGAAACGAAGAATTCAATTCTTTTCTCCAGCAACAATCCGTGATTTATTTTCCCCAGCTCAAAACACTACATTTCCATACATCATGACACATGCATATACGCATCATACAACACAACCTCATTTATTTTGAGAACATCATTTTCTTGATACATATCACGCATTACATAAAACTACCTTTACCTTTCAGGAAGGATACAGTTAAATTCTCACAAAGTTCAAGCTATGAGGCTTCTACCACAGTCAAATTACGGACGAGTTCCTAAATCTCGACAGATATGTTCCTCGGTGGAATTACGGACGAGTTCCTAAATCTCAACAGAGATGTTTTCTCAGTTGAATTACGGACGAGTTCCTAAATCTCAGTAGATATTTCCTTAGTTGAATTACGGAAAAGTTCCTAAATCTCGACAGAGATGTTTCCTCAGTTGAATTACGAACGAGTTCCTAAATCTCAGCAGAGATGTTTCCTCAGTTGAATTACGGACGAGCTCCTAAATCTCAGCAAAGTTGTTTCTCAAGTTGAATTACGAACGAGTTCCTAAATCTCGACAAAGATATTTCCTCGGTTGAATTACGGACAAGTTCCTAAATCTCACCAGAGATGTTTCCTCAGTCGAATTACATATAAGTTCTTAAATCTCGACAAAGATGTTTCTTCAGTTGAATTACGGACGAGCTCCTAAATCTCAGCAAAGTTGTTTCGCAAGTTGAATTATGGACGAGTTCTGAAATCTCAGCAGAGATGGTTTCTAAGTTGAATTACGGACGAGTTCCTAAATCTCATCATAGATGTTTCCTCAGTTTAATTTAGGATGAGTTCCTAAATCTCAGTAGAGATGTTTCCCCAGTTGAATTACGGACGAGTTCCTAAATCTCAACAAAGTTTGTTTCCTCAGTTGAATTACGGACAAGCTCCTAAATCTCAGCAAAGTTGTTTCCTCAGTTGAGTTTGGACGAGCAAAATTCCTAAATATCAACAGAGACGACTCACAAGCAGAATAATGGACGACCAAAGCTCCTAAAATTCTACTTCTCTCAATAGAGATCAGCATTCCCCAGCGGAACCTTCCTCGACAACAAGTATACAAGCTCTCGCTAAGGAATCTCTTATGCGATCGACACTCCTTCGGATGGCATCTTTAAGCTTGTATCCCATTAGCAATCTCCAAATGGCATCTATAAGCCCATTCCCGACATCACAAGACAATTACCACTTCATGCGAGTGCAAATTTCTGGGCACTCTAGTGTTCAATCCTCTTCCACCTTCGGATCACGAAAGGTACAAAAGCCAATCTAAATCCTCAGGTTTAAGAAAATTGAACAGGGGCAGCTGTTGTACCCCAAAATTTTCCCTCTCATATTTCTGAAAATATTTCAAGAAAGATCTCCAAGTTGCTCAAAGTAGCCCAAGGGTTGGCCAGACAAGCTCTCTCCTAAGGCAGTCTACCCCAAACTAGGGTTTCATATTGCATCAAGATACTTGAGTCCGAGTGGTCCCAAATTCTCACTAATGTCCTAAAATGTTCTCAAGATCATCCATGCCAAGTTTCAAGCCTTGCAGAGGAATTTTTCTCAGTCAATTGCTCAAAGGTCCAAAAATCGACTGTGTTAGGGCAAAAGTCGACTGTGACCTACATACAGTCAAACTTCAAGATTTTTGGTCAACATTCTCATTTTGAAGTATATTTCATCATATGATCAAGGGTTGATCATGATTCATCAAGGATTGCTCATAATTCATCAAGACTCAAAAGTTGCTAAATTAGGGTTTTGCAGGAAAAGTCAACTCAACTTTGACCAAACATAACTTTCTCATACTTTATGAGAAATGACCCATCCAAAGATCATTTTGAAGAGGATGAAATCCCCTACAATCCATATTCATCTCCCAAGATAAACATATTCACTCACAAGAAGTTATGAATTTGGACATTATAGGTCATTTTCAAAAGTCAACAAAAACACCTTTTTTGTTAAAGCTTCATACATGATAATGGAATATCAAATTGGGATGAGACCAAAAGGGTTGATTATAGGACATCTCAAGCTTTCTAAAAAGTCCAAGAACACCTCCAAAGAGTCAAAATTGATGAAGTTGCGCATTGATGAAGTTGACCCTTTTTGCAAAATTGCAAAAAGTCAACTATCCCCAAAACTTCAAATTTTGCCAAATGGGCCCATTCTTTTTCACTTGTTTTGAATTGGCATCATAGCCCATGCGCTCTAGCCCTTTACACTTGTCCATATCATATTTTTATTAATTATTTTGATTTTTATTTAAATTAATTTGATTTAAATCAAAATAAATCAAATAAAAATCCAAAGCATTGATAACAAGGGATTTTGTGATGATTTCAGGTCTTAAATCACAGCTAGCAATCATCAAACTCGTATCAAGGCATATGTGTACAACCAGATTGGATTTGGACCAATTTTGGAAAAATCTTTAAAGCAAATCAAATCAATATCCAAAGCATTGAAAGAAGAAGATTTTGATCAGTTTAACAACCCTAATGCATTGTCTAATACATAAGGAGGAGAGGCAGATCAAAAACAAGGTTAGAAAGGTGCGCTAGAGCAAGAACAAAATTGGCAAAAACAAGCAAAAATTGTGAGATCGAATTGGTGGTTAGAGGCGTCCCCAAAGCTTGGTATCTGTCCCAATCGTCTCTTGGCAGTCTCCACAAGCGAAAGCAATCAAAAGCAGGCGTTTTCAAGCCCTTCTCACGCATTGTAAGTCGCTCAAGGTATCACCCTTTTCTTGAATTCGAAAAGCTTTATTCTTGCATCCATAGTGTAAAATAATGGCATATTCTTAATCTACAGAACATTTCCAAGCTTTTGGCATTATTCAATTTCATTTATATGGACTGAATTGAAACTCACCATTGTTAGGTTTTCAAGCTTTGGTTTAGGGTTTTTTATTTCAGGAATAATTAGCCTTCATGATGGGTATGGTTGTGATCAGGAGAGTGAGACGAACTCAACCATGGTACTAGATTCCATTTATGTGGCTTGTAGGAGATTTTAAGAATGTTTGGTTTGTAACGACGGACATCTGTCCGTGGGTATAGGTCATTGGGTTTTTCGCCACGGTGTAGAGGAATGAGACGATGAAGTGTCTCCCCCTACTGGCCTGTTCAAACATTGGCGCGTTTTTCTGATTTTTGTCCACTAATATTTGTTTTTGTATTTTATTATTATCTTTCAATATTATAACAACAAGCAGCAAGTGGTCCAGTGGTAGGTGTGGCATGAAACTCCCCTTGGGGCCTGGGTTCGAATCCCAGGTCCCCCTATTTTCTCTATATTATTTTCTTACAGGAAATCCAGTATGCGCTTGAGCCTAATGTCCATCATGCTCCTTCCTCATCAACGTGCCAGATGGCCAGATGGCCAGATCTGGTGGCCACCATTGAAGGAACACCATAGACCAAGTCAACGCCAACGCACTGAATTGCAAAAAGTCAAATAGATCAGCACAATTGGGCCCAGAAAACTGCTATTCACACCCTAATTTCAGGCCCATTTCTCATCTTCTCTTCTTTTTTTTTATCATTATTTATTCTATTTAATTATTTATTTATTTATTATTTTTACTAACAATTAATTAATGTTCTTTTTTAACAAAAATCACAAAAATATTTTTGTGTCCAAATAAATTTAGAATTTTATTTTTCATTAATAAATATTAATTAATTTAATTAGGTTAATTTTAGATAACTTTCATTTATTTTACAAATAATTAAAAATCAATTAGAATAACTAGGTTTTAACATTGATTTAATTATTTTATTTTCTTTCCTAAATTAACAAAAATCCAAAAATATGTTATTTAATTATTTTTCATTAATTAACTTAATTAACTAATTAATTTAGATTTTAATTTTAGGAATTAATTTCTTTTCTTAAAAAATAAAAACAACAAAAACATTTTCTTTTAATTAAGAGGGTCAAAACCCTAATTTCACATTGCGCGCCTTATTATTATTTTATCCAATTATTGTATCTGCTCTCGACTTGTAATAATTTAATTAGGACGTTTACTCTTACCGCTTTTATTTTCAAATGGTTATTTTTGGCGATGTAAATACCCGACGCCTTGTAATAATTTAGTTTAATTTCTGCACCTTTAATTTTTGCAAATATTCAACTGTTAGATGTTTGATAATAGGGTTTGCATGACAAGAATGAATCCCTAATTTTAAAACAGTTAGATCACCCTTAATTGTGCAAAGATAAAAATAATCTGAAATCAATACACTCGCACATGCGCACTCCTAGGGTACACTCCCACTTGGTTGCCTTCGTACACGGTCATTAAGTATAGGTTGTTTTAGAGGTCGTCCTCTTGTCTAAAAGATCATAGTTGCCTCGGAATGGTTTCCTCGGACATTGTTGCCTCGGATAATTAATCTAAGACATTAGGGCGATTACTAAGACGTCCTAATATTGCTTTAGTGACTGTACGTCCCTTTTCGAATTGACCCTCAAACTCCAACAATGGTGCTACCTACTCACTAATAGTGGGATAACATTGTCTAAAGGAAACAAACATAGAACGATTCCTTTTTTGAGTAGGTAGATTAGTTCTTAGATACTTGCTCATCCAAAACAAAACTTTTTCACACTTACAAACAAGTTTTCAAAAACACTTCATTACACTCTTGAAGACAGAAGCAAGAGTTAAATCGAAGTTAAAATAAAAACTTTTCAAAACCCACAAACACAAAGAAAACAATTTTGAAAATGATGAGCAAGTACCTAAGAGCCCGTAGATAACTACGGATAGAAAGGGTGCTAATACCTTCCCTTTCTATAATCTACCCCCCGTACTCAGAAATATCTCGAAAAAGAAATTTTTCTGTGCTTTTTTCCTTTCCTTGTTGGATAAAATAAAAGTTGGTGGCGACTCTTGCTTACCGTGACATTTTGCAAACACAAACACAAAACGCTAACCAGCATTCCAAAAACAGTCAGTTCTTCCCACCGTATCACACCTGCCCTGCATTTTTATTAAATTTTCAACCCAGCTGAGCTGACACGAGTCGTGTCGTGTGACACGGGCACCCGTGTCAGCCCTTGGCCTGGCTTTTTGCTAAGTTTTCTCTTTGATTTATCATGTTGTATCCTTTTGAAAGCAAAAGCAAATTATGTATGGATAAAGATATTACAGTTTGAGAAAATTTATCCCTTGAAGTGAAAACTTTAGAACACGTATGGATGTTTCTTGGTGTGAAGTGGTGATTGATTGAGCTTCTTTGGACTTTCTTGAAGATATGTCAATCCTCACCTTATGCTGAAAGTTGCTGAATCACTCCAACCAAGTCAAGTTGCAAAGTACCGTTTTTGATTTTGGAAGATGGTGTTACAAAAGTTGTTCTTGTGTTTGAACAACTTCTATATGATGTATGTGAAGTATTTGGATGATTTGTTTGGGTAAAACTTGCAAGGTATGAGAGATCCAAAGATTTGGACTTCAAAGCTCAAAAATGGAGGTTTTATGGACAGTTCTGGTGTTTTGGGAGTATAGGAGTTTTGAGGGCTTGTTCATCTCTTTCTATCTTGCAAATGATCTCTCTATTTATAGGCAAGAGGTTTTAAGATAAGGTTTGATCAGATTTTGCAAGATCACATATTGTGGTAAGGTTGGGTTGTAAGTGAGAGTTCATGACTTTTCATAGTTCCAATTTGGGCATGGACTGTTTTTAGGAGTGCTTTGTAGGTTTTAGATGGTTTCTTATTGGTTTGACATTGTGTATGTGTAGAAGAAACCATTGAGAGGCTCAAGGAGTTGACATTGTGATTAAAGCATGCTTTTCAAGAATGGTAATGGTGCCTTTGTGCCAAAAATGGAAAGATCACTTGGACAGTGCTTAAACCAAATGGGCCATAGCTCAAAAGTTTGTGTAAACATTAAATTATGGTGAGATTTGCAAGTTATAAGGCCTACAACATAATATTATGCAGCATAGCATGTAGATTGGGTTATGTGTTCTTCACCAAAATGACTTATAATTCAAGAATGGATGCCCAACTTCATGCCTTTGAATCTCCTAGATCAAGTATGATAAATCCATGCTATTGGATGTTTTGGAAAGCTTGAAACATTGTCTACAAATTTCATGTTGACCACTTTGGCTAAATCAAACTGGAATTTGATGAAAATTAGCCAAGAAGTTGAGATAAAAACAGAACAAAACCTGTTGAAATTTTTTCTAAGTGTTAGATAAAAATGTCATGACTTCATGGGCTTATATCTTCAAGTCTAAGAATTTTTTGGACATCAACCCTCTAATACAAAGTTTTAGAATTCATCAAGATCTATAACTTTCATGTTGAAAGTTTTCTTTGAATCATCTTGTATCTTGGTGAAAAATTATCAAGGTTAAAAACACTTAGAATTTTCCTAAGTCTTAGAAATCTTGACTTTTTGTTGACTTTCTTGACTTCCTTGATTTTCTTGATTCTTGGTGATAAAGTTTGATATTTTTTTAAGGTCTTGATGATTTTTTATCTTTGAAATTTAACGTTGACCAAAAAGTCAAAGTTTGACTTTTTGTGTATCGGTTGACTTTTCGTCAGTTGATCCAAATTTCAAATATCAAACATTTGATCTTGAGAACTGATGAAATTAGGTCAACATGTTGCGTTTGAGTCCTTGGGATTATGTTTCAAGCCATTAGGTCATGTATTAGGTTAAAAGTCGATGATCAGTCATTGTCAGTCAAACCCCTAATTTGGAGTCTCAATGCTTAGGAGATGATCTGACCTAGTGCACTTGTGCAAACTTGAGTCATTGAAGAGTTTTTGGTGAGAAATGTCTTGATAAAAGAGAGGATTTTTTTTTGGATATAACAGCTGCCCCTATTCAATCTTCTTAAACATGAAGAGTTAGATTGGTATGTTCGCCAGAAATTTGCACTCACTGGTGCATGAAGTAATGTTGTTGGTTGATTGTGTCTGGAATGGGCTTAAAGATACCATTTGGAGAGGTAATAAAGAGTTGTCAGAGATGGGCTTATAGATGCCATCCAGAATGACTGTTGGTAAGTCTAGTGCTTGACTTGATCTTTAAGAGATGTATCTGGAAAAGAGTTCACATGTAAATACTACTTCAATGGATAATAAAGGAATCTGTTGGCGACTACTACTTTAACAGGTAATGAAGGAATTTGTGACGACTGCTACTTCAACAGGTAATGAAGGAATTTGTGACGACTATTACTTCAATAGGTAATGAAGGAATCCATGACGACTAATACTTCAACAGGTAATGAAGGAATCTATGACGACTACTACTTTAACAGGTAATGAAGGAATCTGTGATGACTACTACTTCAACAGGTAATGAAGGAATCTATGACGACTACTATTTCAACTGGTAATGAAGGAATCTATAACGACTACTACTTCAATAGGTAATGAAGGAATCTGTGATGACTACTACTTCAATAGGTAATGAAGGAATCTATGACAACTGCTACTTCAACAAGTAATGAAGGAATCTATGACGACTACTACTTCAATAGGTAATGAAGGAATCTATGACGACTACTACTTCAACAGGTAATGAAGGAATCTGTGATGACTACTACTTCAACAGGTAATGAAGGAATATATGACGACTACTACTTCAATAGTTAATGAAGTAATCTATGATGACTACTACTTTAACATGTAATGAATGAATCTATGACGACTACTACTTCAACAGGTAATGAAGGAATCTATGATGGCTACTACTTCAACAGGTAATGAAGGAATTTGTGGCGACTACTACTTCAATAGGTAATGAAGGAATCTATGGAGACTACTACTTCAACATGTAATAAAGGAATCTACGACGACTACTACTTCCACAAGTACCAGAAGGAATCCAAGCTTGATTTCGTCTCGAAGAAATTTCCTTCATAATGACTCCCCGGGGTAAGTCTTTGATGGAAATACTTGTCAAATTTTAGTCTCTGGAGAAATTTGTCTGATTATGTAGATAGTTGATGATATTCATCTATTGATTGATCTTTCCTGAAAAGGTAAAGAGTTAGTTGTATGCAATGTCATGATATATGAAATGCATTGCTTAATGATATTCTCAAAATAAATGAGATTATGCTATATGTTGCATATGTCATGATGTATGAATGTTGTTGAAATGTATCTTTGTTTGGGAAAATAAATCCCTGACTATTGTTGTGGATGAAGAGTATGTGTATATTCAATTTCGTCTTGAATACTTCCGCTGGGGATTCTTGTTTTCTGTTTTGGGGAAACTCTACAGGGGATGTTGATTTATGCTTGGGGAGTAGAGTTAAGGAACCTTAGTCGTTCGTTTCTCTACTGGAGAATTTAATTCTTATATATGCTTACTGAGGATAGAAGAGATGATTAAACTTCCGATTTTTCTGGGGAGAGTGAAGTTAACTGATATTTTGGTCGGATTCCAAGTTTTACAGAAAATCTCTAGGGATAGTATCAACTCTACTGGAGAAGAGGAGTTCTGCCAGTGATGTGTAGTAATCTGAGGAATAGACTCAAGCTGGGGAGATTGTATTCTGTTGGGGAAATAAACCCTGTTGAGGAAGATATTCTGGAGATTTCACTGGGGAAACAAATTCTTCTAGGGAAGAGCTATGCAATGTTTCTCTTTCAGTTTTGGAATGCCAAACTTGGCTGAGGAAGATAATTTTCAGGAGATATGCTGATTGGAACTCCGAAAGGAAATTATGGAGAATATATGAATTTACTCTGTGGGGAATAATCTCATAGAGGTGGCTCTGGCGACTTTACTGGGGATCTCCTTATGAAAAGGATTCTATGGGGATTTATGGGCAGCGTAAGTGTCATCCTGGCTCTTTGAGTATGTACTTATTCTTGTTCTTAAGCGTATATTTTTTTAAAGTTAATCATGCTCATATGCATATGGTCATTCAATTTTAGTCATTGGACATTTTTGCAATCAAAATAGAAAAACAAAATGTTTGCACTTCAAAGTATATTTGTATTAATAATTTGCCTATAAACAAGCGTTTTTGTACAAAGAGACGGAAATCCTAGTAAGAGGAAGTCGTCGTGAAATGAAAAGAATACAAAGTGAAAACAAATATAAATGGCCATGTGTAAGTGATCTCATTGGGTTCTAACTATGCTATTGCCCTTATGTCTTCGAACATCTCATATTTGTTGTCAGAAGAAGTTGGTTGAACTGATCTTGTATCATTTGAACTTTTGATCTTGGTAATAAAGTTGGAGGTAATGATCCAACAGGTATGTCAACCTAGCGGGTCATTCTTTATGTGTAGTATTTTTTTTACTATGTTCGCGTTCACAGGGTGCGGGGAATCTTCACCATCCATAGTGGTTAGCATCATAGCACCGCCAGAGAATACTTTCTTGACAATAAACGGCCCTTCGTAAGTGGGAGTCCATTTTCCCCTGGGATCTCCTTGTGATAAAATGAAGCGCTTTATTACCAAGTCGCCATCCAGGTATACTCAATGTTTGAACTTCTTGTTGATTGCCTTGATCATACGTTTTTGATACATTTGACTATGACAGACAACTGCTAGTCTCTTTTCATCAATCAAACTCAACTGATCCAATCTAGTCTGAACCCATTCGTCTTCGCCTAAGTATGTTTCTTTCATGATCCTTAGAGAAGGGATTTGAACTTCGATATGCAGGACAACTTCCATGCCATAGACTAAAGAGAAGAGGGGTTTCCCCAGTTGATGTTTGTGCCGAGGTACGGTATCCATGAAGAGAAAATGGAAGCATCGTATTCCATTCTTTATAGGTCACAACCATCTTTTGCACAATCTTCTTTATATTTTTGTTGGAGGCTTCAACTGTGCCATTCATCTTAGGCCTGTATAGAGAAGAGTTGTGATGCTTGGTCTTGAATTGCATGCAGAGTTCAGTGATCATGGCATTGTTGAGGTTGGTACCATTGTCAGTTATGATCCTTTCATGGATTCCATATCGATAGATGAGGTTATTCGTGATGAAATAGGCTACAACATTCTTGGTAACTGAGGCAAATGAAGTAGCTTCGACCCATTTGGTGAAGTAATTAATGGCGGCGAGGATGAAACGATGTCCATTACAGGAAGTGGCCTTGATTTCCCCGATCATTTCAATGTCTCACATCACGAATGGACAAGGAGCAGTTATGACATTTAGAGGTATTGGAGGCACGTGAACCATATCAACATAGATTTGACACTTATGGCAAGTCCTCGAGTGGTGGTGACCATCACTTTCCATAGTCGACCAATAGTAACCATTCCTCAGAATCTTCTTGGCCATAGTGTATCCACTGAAATGAGTTCCGAAGATACCCTCAAGCATATCCTCCACAATCTTCTTGGCTTCCTTCTTGTCTACACAATGGAGTAGAGTTGAATCGTGGTTACATTTGTACAAAATCACATTCCTTAGGAAGAACTTGGCTGAGAACCTCCACAGGAATTTCTTGTTGTTGATTGAATCTCCCTCAGGATATTCTTGAACTTCAAGATATCTTTTTACCTCGTGAAACCTAGGCTTCTCCTCATCAGTGTCAATCTCACAACAGTGTGTCGGTTCGTCGAATCTCTCGATAGTAATTCTAGGAGCTTTGTTGTCCTAATTGACCTTGAACATAGACGACATGGTTGCTAAGGCATCTGCCAACTGACTTTCTTCCCTTGGGATATGTTCAAATGTGACCTCTTCAAAGTACGGAATCAAGGTTATCACAAGCTCTTCGTAAGGGATCATATTTGGATGTTTAGTATCCCACTCTCCTTTAACTTGACTGATTACCAAGGTTGAATCTCCATATACGCTTAAGAATTTGATTCTTAGGTCAATAGCAGCCTTTACACCCAATATGCATGCTTCATAATCGGCCATGTTGTTGGTACAATCGAAGCAATGTCTGGTATTGAAAGGTGTATGGAAACCTTCGGGAGAAATGATCACAACTCCAATTTCATTACCCAATGCATTGGAAGCTCCATCAAAAACCATATTCCATCGAGATCCTTGTTCAGGTCCTTCATACGGTCTGGGCTCTACACAGTCGGCTATCAATATCATATTCTCATCCGGGAATTCAAAGTTCATGGATTAGTAGTCATCCACAGCTTGATGCACCAAATGATCCGCCATCACACTTCCTTTGATCGCTTTTTGTGTAGTGTACAAGATGTCATATTCAGTCAAGATCATTTGTTGTCTGGCTATACGTCCGGAGAGGGTTGGCTTCTCGAAGATATACTTGATGGGATCCATATTAGAGATCAAGAGAGTAGTATATGTCAACATATACTGTCTTAGTCGGCAAGAAGCCCATGCCAAAGCGCATCAAGTTTTCTTGAGCAGTGAATATCTAGTTTCACAGTCGGTAAACTTTTTACTAAGGTAGCATATTGCATGCTCTTTTCGACCAGACTCGTCATGTTGGCCCAGAACACACCCCATTGAATTCTTTAATACGGTCAAGTACATGATTAGAGGTCTTCCTTCAACTTGAGGCATTAGGATCAAAGGTTCTTTTAAATACTCCTTGATCTTGTCAACAACTATTTAGCAGTCGTCATTCCATCTGACTACTTGATCTTTCTTCAGTAGTTTGAAGATTGGCTCACAAGTAGTAGTTAAGTGAGAGATGAATCGGGAAATATAGTTGAGTCAACCTAAGAAACCCCTGACCTCCTTCTCAGTACAGGGAGTTGGCATCTCTTGTATGGCTTTGACTTTTGCAGGATCGACTTTAATACCTTTCCCGCTGAAGATAAATCCTAGGATTTTTCTAGACCTCACTCTGAAGGTGCATTTGTTGGGATTCAACCTCAGCTTGTATTTCTTCAACCTTTCAAATAGCTTGTACAAGTGATCAAGGTTTTCTTTCTCAGTTTGTGATCTTGCAATCATGTCATCAATATGGACTTCTATCTCATGATGAATCATATCATGAAATGGAGCTATCATAGCCCGTTGATAAGTTGAGCCTGCATTCTTCAAACCGAAAGGCATGACCTTATAACAAAAGGTGCCCCACTATGTGACAAAAGTGGTTTTCTCCATGTCTTCAGGCGCCATTTTGATTTGGTTGTATCCATAGAAACCATCCATGAATGGAAAAACTTTGTGTTGAGTAGTGTTGTCAACCAAGACATAAATATGTAGTAGAGGAAAGTCATATTTGGGGTTTTCCCTATTTAAATCCCTGTAATATACGCACATACGGACTTTAATGTCTTTCTTCGACACTAGGACCACATTTACAACCCATTAGGGATAAGACGTCACTGCCAGAAAACCTGTATTGAACTGTTTCATTACCTCAACTTTGATTTTCTCAGACATATTTGGCCGCATGCGACAAACCTTTTGCTTAATCAAAGGACAACTTATTTCATTGGTAGACGATGAACTACGATATCAGTATCAAGCCCCGTCATATCTTCGTATAACCAAGCAAACACCTCAACATAGTCATGCAACATCTAAACCAATCTGCCTTTGACACTATCTTCCAGGTTAGTGTCGATCTTGACTTCCTTGTTATCTACCTCAATACCCAAATTTACCACTTCAACTGGTTCTTCGTGCGGTTGAATGGCCTTTTCCTCTTGTATCAGGAGTCTAGCGAGTTCCCTAGGTATTTCAAAATCTTCTTCACCTTCGTCTTCGACTTGATAGATTAGATTTTCAAAGTCATAGATGGCAATAGCAGAATCATTGTCAATGTGATCTGGAGTGAATGTGGATCTGCAAATGTGTGTGTGCATGTAAGGTCACATGGCTATTTAAAGATGCAGTAAAGTAAAAGAAAGATAGAGAGCGCAAAATTTGAATGCAAAATAGTATAATGTTTTCATTAGAATGAGCATATGGAATATGGAAATGACAAACCCTTAACAAATGGACCATTGTGCCCTGGGCAAGGAACATGGTTTAAAGTCATTGTTTTTAGAGGAAACTACAGACAAATTTCTCAAAGTAATAGAATAGAAAAAGGAAATTACTCCTGGTTGAAGGAGATTGAGATGAAGTCCTTGTTCTTCCAGTTGTTGAGTCCTCCATCAAGAATTGGCTAGATCCAGTCGTCCCAGTCACTGTCACTGTCAGAGTCTCCAAGAGCATTAACTTCATTATTGCTAATACGGAGAGGCGGTTTCCTATAACGAGCACGTCGAACCTCTTTTTGAGCCTTAGAAGTAAAGCCAAACCCAAAGTTGTCTTACTTGTATGGGATATCAGGAAGTTGTCCCTAAATGGTGAAACCTTCATCTTCAACTACGACACGAGCATCTTTGAGAGAGGCCATCCTTGGTGTATCTTTAGCAGCTTTGGGAGTGGCAGGAGTGGCCTTGGCAACAACAATCATTAGAGGGACCACTTCAAATGCTTAATAGGGGGTTTCAATGAATTCGCCATCCATTTCAACATATTTGAAGGAATTCAAATGACTGATCATGAACTCTTCTTCTCCGCAGACTGTGACAATTTTTCCTTTGACCGGGTACTTCAGCCTTTGATGTAGTATAGAGGTAACCGCACCTGCCCCATGAATCCATGGGCATCCGAGAAGGCAAGAATAGGCTGAGAAGATATCCATTACATAGAATGTTGAGTTGAAGACTTGAGATATAACTTTGATAGGCAGATCAACCTCTCCATGGACCATTCTCTTTGATCCGTCAAAAGCCCTTACTATAATATCACTGGGTTTCAACACTAGTCCGTCACACTCTAGTCTATCAAGAGCACCTTTTGGTAAGACATTCAGGGAGGACCCAATATCCACTAACACATGTGCTAAAGTGGTGTCTTTACACTCGATGGAAACATGCAGAGCTTTATTGTGATTCTTCCCCACCGGGGTTAAATTTGTGTCTGAAAATCCCAAACCATTGTTAACAGTAAGGCTTGCTACACAGTTTTCAAATTGGTCGTTCGTAGTTTCTTGTGGGACATGTGCATTTTTCAAGAATTTTAGCAGGCCTTGGGCATGTGCCTCGGAGCATAGCAACAAAGACAACATGGAAATCTTTGAAGGTGTCTGCCCCAGTTGTTCCACTATCTTGTAGTCACTTTTTTGGATTATTTTCAGAATCTCCTCCATCTCTTGGGTAGGTGGGTCCTCAACTGCAATATCTTTTGTGGGCACCTCCATCTAGGCAGGTTCAGTCAGTTTTTTCTTTTCTCGAGTATCAACAATGGTTTTAACAACGATAATATGAAAGGGTGTAGTGGTGGTTGTTGGAAGGGAGATCTCTATAGAGAAGATCCTTCTCGTCCTAATGACTTTACTTGATCCAACAATGTTTGTAACTTCAACATTCTCATTTTCGACAATCCATGATTCTTGTTTGATACCATGGTAATATACTTCTGCCCCATAGTTCCAGGGCACAACTTTATCAAAAGAGTAGGGGACTGGCCTTGGTGTGGTGATAATCAGGGGAGATATTTTGGTTCAGCGGGAATCTTAATAGGACCTTTAGAGGTGATCCTGATAGGAGTGTTTGAGATAGTACTGATGGACATATCTTCAAACTCTTGAGATACACTTTGGGTCAATCTTTTTATAGATAGAGTTTTCTCAAATAGAATTGCATGGCTATCCATCAGGTGTTGGACACCTTTCTTCATCCATGTGCAACCATTAATTTTTGTAGCACAATGGTAACAATCTTCAAAATAGCATGGGAATATTCCGGCGTTCAACAAATTCTTTTTAATAGTCTTCAAAGGAGTGGTCAGATCATTGATGGAGGAAACAAAAGAGGCATCTTCAATGGAATTAACACCCTTACCATGACTGGGCATGGGCGTGATGATCACATTGAGAGTCGATGGAGGGTCGAATTCAATTGTTTTGTTGTCGATCAAGTCTTGGATTTTATTCTTTAAAGACCAACAGTTATTGGTATCATGTCCTAGACTGTTTGAATGGTAAGTATATTTTTCATTTAGATTGTATTTAGAAGAGGAGGTATCAAGGTTATGGGGAGGATCCCTAAGTGTAATCAGTTCATGTTTTAGCAAGTGTTGTAACGCTTAGGATAATGGCATATTGATCTTAGTATACTGCCTTTCTTGAAATTTCCTCCTACGCCTGTTCCCTTGTTGTTGTTGAATAGATGTAGCATTGAAAATTAAAACTGCCCCTACTGAATGATGACGGTCTTTATTAGCATGGCTCCTTTGTTCATATACATCATTAGTTTCCTTTTTGATAGAAAATGGTTTTTTCACAACATTAGAGGTGGAGGCCATTGGTATCTTTCTGCTTTTAATCCCCCTTTCAACCCTCTTGCCAGTCAAGATCAATTCAGTAAATCCGGATGATGAACTCCCAATTAGTAAGTTGAAAAATGCACCAGTAAATGTTCCCATAAACATGTCTACCAATTCTATATCAGTTAGAGGTGGTTGCACCCTGCCAGCCAGGTCTCTCCACTTTTGGGCGTACTCCTTGAAGCCCTCATTTGAACCCATGGTCATGCCTTGCAATTTCACCCAAGTTGGTTTAAGATCAGTGCTATATTGATATTGGCGGTAAAAGGCAGCAGCCAAATCCTCCCAAGTATGGATATTGGTCCTTTCCAATTGGTAAAACCACTCCAACTGTGTTCCATATAGACTTTCTTGAAAAAAATGCACCCATAGCTTCCTATCAGCGGTATACGGCTAAATATTACAGACATAGGATCTTAGATGAAGCTTCAGACAGGATACCCCATCATACTTGGCAAAAACAGGGACCTTGAATTTGTGGGGGATGACTACCCCAGGTTCCAAACCCAAGTCTCCAAAGTCCAAGCCAGGCACAACTTGGATCTCTACAACCTTTAGTTTGTCTTCTAGCTGCTTGTATTTGTCATCGGCAAGCGGGTATTGCTCATCGGAATAATCCTCGTCCTCAGAAATTTGATTGTTTCCACCCCTAGCACGGGTTCTTCTAGCATCTTCATTTTGATTATCATCCTCCTCAGAGGAGTCCTCTTCAATTTGAACTTGTCAGATGGGGCCTTTGAACCTCTTTCCCATGTTGATAACAACTTTCTTCTAGGTCTTCTTATTCGTGACGAGAAGCGCTATCGTTTCTTGCTGACCTTTTTCCAGATTGAGAAGAGTCTCTTGGAACTGAGAGTGTTGAGTCTACAAGTCCTTGACGGTTTTCTCGAGATCCATCTTATATTGAAATAAACAGTAGAAAGATGAGGAAACCTGTGTCGGAAAACTTGCTTATGAAATGATGCATGTTATGCGAATGAAATTTTTTCAAGGAATTTTAAGAGATTTAAATTTGCTTAACCAGAGAGGAAACAAAACATCAATTGTATTAATAAGTTCAAAGGTTACAAATTCCTCTTGGGTCTTACGATGAAAAAAAAAACAAAAAGACAAAATAAACTCCTAAAACAAAAGGCTCAGCTCTACCACTAATGCATCTTCTTTGGTGCAATGTAAGCATTCAGGTTTCGTTCCTCATGAAGTACATTGTAAGATCCAACACTTTTTCTCGCTTGAATAGAATCGAGCTTCAAATATGTCTCGTTCCCCCTTGAGTTGAATCCGCGATCTTTGCAATTTTTCGAGGTTGGTAGGAATGTTAGCATGGAGAATGGTATGCGGAACATCCCCTTCGGTAACAGGATCTACAATTATTGGTATAATAGCGGGATATGGCATCACGAGACTTTGAGCACGAGCTCATACCCACTTGAGATAAGGTTCAAGAGGGATGGAATTCTTATGCCCAAAATTCTTGCTATCGATCTTGATTATCATGCCCCAAGCATGCACAAAACTTCGATGATAACCTCAGACATCATTCTCATAGTCGAATACAATTCGTTAAATGAGTGTGTGATACGGTGGCAAAATCGACTGTTTTGGAAAATGCTGGTTTGCATTTTGCGCTTTTTATTCGCAAAATGTCGCGGTAAGCAAGAGTCTCCACCGACTTTTATTTTATCCAACTGAAAAGGAAAAAAGCACATAAAAATTCCTCTTTCGATATTTTGAGTACGGGGGGTAGATTATGAAAGGGAAGGTGTTAGCACCCTTTCTATCCATGGTTTTCCATGGGCTCTTAGGTACTTGCTCATCTTTTAAAATTGCTTGTGTGTGTTTGTTTTGAAAAGTTTTTTGTTATACTTTTTTTTAACCCTTGCTTCTGTCTTCAAGAGTGTTACGAAGTGTTTTGAAAACTTTAGTTTGAAAAGTGTTTGGTGTGAAAAAGTTTGTTGTTTTGAGCAAGTACCTAACAGTTATCTACCTACTCGAAAAAAGATTGTTCCTGCTCTTGTTTCCTTTAGACAATGCTATCCTACTATTGATAAATAGGAAACACCGTCGTTGGAGTTGTAAGGGTCAACTCGAAAGGGACATACGATCACTAAAGCAATGTTAGGACGTCTTAGTAATAACCCTAGAGTCTTAAGATCATATTCGAGGCAACATTTCCAATGCAACGTTTCCGAGGCAACATTTTTGAACGGGACATTTGATCTTTGTTTAGACAGGAGGGAAACCACTAAGACACCCTATACTTAATGATCATTTACCGAAGGCAACCGAAGTGAGAGTATACCCTAGGAGTGCACATGTGCGAGTGATTTGATTTTAGTTATTATCTTTGCACATTAGGGTTTTCTAACCATTTTAAATTATCATGCAATCTTGTCATACAATCCTATCAACATACATCTAAACAATTAATATTTGCGAAAATTAAAATGCGAGAAAATAAAACTACGCTATTACAAGGCTTCGGGGTAGGGATTAATTACATAGCCAAAAAAACTCGTAAAAGACGATAAATAAAGAAAATCCTAGATTAAACTATTACATACTGTGAACAGTTACAACAATATTGTCAAGAATAAATAATCAGCGCACGGTGAATTAAATACGAAGCGACTAGGATTTTGACCCATGACTGAACCTAATTGTAATTGATTAAAGTAAACATATTTTTTTGTCATTTTTTGTTATTTAAGAAAGTAATGAAACAATTGAATTAAAAAAAAGGAAATTCTAAATTCTAATTAATTTTAATTGTGAAAGAAATTAGAATTGCCTTAAATTAATTAAACTAATTAAATTAAAAAAACACATTTATTAAGAAAATAAGTCTTCTTTTTATGATTTTTTGTTGGTTATTATTATTATTTTTTAAAAAAAAAGGGATTTTGGTGTTGATAAATAAAAAAAAAGCAGAATAACTAAAGAAAGGAAAATTAAAGAAAAATAAGAAATAACCCAAGGGCCTGCTGTCAGCGACTCTGATCAGAGGATGATGGTCCAGAGGATGGTGGTCCAGAGGATGGTGGTCCAGAGGATGGTGGTCCATAGGATAGTGATATTGGGCCTGCTCCTGGCTGGTGGATCCAGCAGATCATGACCAGAGGATGTTTGATCTGGTCCTGGTTAATGGGTCCAAACGATGACCAGAGAACGCCTGATCTGGTTCTGGTTGATGGAACCAGAAGATGACCCTCAGAAAGTGCAGGCGCTGGATCTGGTGAACACAAAGGGGAAAACGCCAAAAGCTCACGCCTAGGATCGAATCCAGAATCATGATCTTCTGACTTCCTTCTTCTGACCAACTACGTTGGGTGTTAGTTTATCAATATAATAGAAACAAACAAATAGATCAGAACTAACAGGCTTTTGGCCAGAATAACGCGCCAGAATTTGAATCAGCTGGTCAGGCTGTGACACGCTATCATCTTCTTCCCTGGAACCGTCGTTTAAAACTCTAAACCTTTACCTATAGACATGGCGCTGTTTCTATAACCTGCGTGCCTCAAACATAAAAAATACGCATGATAAACAGATTTAAAGACCAGTGATCGATTGGTCTGGATGCCACGATCGTTCCAGCATCCAATTCTTGACCTGATTTTGCCTGTATCAAGAAACCCTAAAACACAATCTCAAACCCTAATAATGGTAGTTTCAGGTTCAGTCAATAAAAATGTAATTGAATATAACTATTAGTTTGCAAACATCTCAAGGATTATAAATATGCCAATCAATCATGCTAAAGATGCCAGAATCAATGTGTGATACGGTGGGAAGAACTGACTGTTTTTTGGAATGTTGGTTTGTGTTTTGCGTTTGTTTTCGCAAAATGTCGCGGTAAGCAAGAGTCGCCACCGACTTTTATTTTATCCAACAAGGAAAGGAAAAAAGCACAGAAAAATTCCTTTTTTGAGATATTTCTCGGGTTCGGGGGTAGATTATAGAAAGGGAAGGTGTTACCACCCTTTCTATCCGTGGTTATCCACGGGCTCTTAGGTACATGCTCAATAGTTTTCAAAATTTGCTTTCTTTGTGCTTGTGGGTTTGAAAAAGTTTTTGTTTGAAAACTTCGATTTAACTCTTGCTTCTGTCCTCAAGAGTGTATGAAGTATTTTTGAAAACTTTGTTCGAAAATGAGTGTAAGTGTAAAAAAGATTTTGTTTTTGAAAGAGCAAGCATCTAAGAACCATCTACCTACTCGAAAAAAGGAATCGTTCTATGATAATTTCCTTTAGACAATGTTATCCCACTATTAGTGAGTAGGTAGCACTGTCATTGGAGTTTGAGGGTCAATTCGAATGTGGGACTTACGGTCACTAAAGCAATGTTAGGATGCCTTAGCGGTAACCCTAATGTCTTAGATCATTTGTTTGAGGCAACAATATTCGAGGCAACCATTTTGAGGCGGCTATGATCTTTTAGACAAGAGGGCGACCTCTAAGGTGACCTATACTCAATGACCGCGTACGAAGGCAACCAAGTGGGGTGTACCCTAAGAGTGCGCATGTGCGAGTGTGTCGTTTTCAGTTAATTTTATCTTTGTACATGTTAAGGGTGATCTAAGTTGATTTTAGGTTAAAACATTCAGTCTTGTCATGCCCTCCTATTATCAAACATTTAACAGTTATAATTTGCAGAAATAAAATGCGGAATTTAAATTACAAGGCGTCGGGTATTTACATCGCCAAAGACAAACCCTTTAAAAATAAATAAAGCAATAAAAAATAAATAAAGGTCCTATTAACTATTACAAACCGGAGGCAAGTACATTATCAGATAAAATAGATAAATCGCATGCGGGAAATTAAATCGAATGCAAGATTAGGGTTTTGACCCTTTAAAGAAAACATTTTTTTTGGTTTTTATTTTAAGAAGGAAATTAACTTAAATTAATTACTAAATTAATAAATAAATTAATTGATTAAATGAAAAAAATTATTTTTGGGTTTTTTGTTATTTTAAGAAAGAAAATAAAATTAATTGAATTAGTAAAAACCTAATTAAATCTAATTTAATTTTAATTATTTACAAAAATATGTTAAAGTTATTCTAATTAAAACCTAAGTTAATTTAATTAGTGCTTATTAATAAAATAAAAATAAAATTTTGATTTGATAAAGAAAATATTTTTGTGATTTTAATTTTATAAAGAAAAGAATTTTTTTGATTGGTTAGAATTTAAACAAAAAATAATAAAACAATTAAAATAAACAAAATAAATAAAATAGAAAGAGAGAGGGGTTTGGGCCTGAAATTGGGTGTCTGAATAGCAATGCTGAGGCCCAAAACACGCTGGCCTTGTTTGACTTCTTGGATTTGGTGTGCATGCGCTGACTTGGACCATGGTAGACCTTCAGATCTTGGCCACCAGATTTAGCCATTGGCCATCTGGCCATTGGATGCTTGATGGTGTATGGTATGATGCATGCTTGGATACACACACAATCGCCTAAAAGGAAAAATCAAATAGAAATTGGGGGACCTGGGATTCGAACCCAAGTCCTGAAAGTGATTGCTCGCTTGCCTTGCCACTACGCTGCTTTGTTTCATTTGTAAGTAATATACAAAATAATAATAATAAAACAAAACAACGCTTATTGATCAGAAAAATAAAACGCGCGAAAAAAATTTGAATGAGCCAATGGGTGAATGCCAGTTCTTCATCCTTGTCCTTCCTCTACTGTAATTTTACCTGCGGATTTGAATCCGCAGCTAAAAACGCAGCTCATTCCAAGAATCGTTTCCTGGCAATAAAAATGACTTTCAAGGGCATGGTTGTGTTTGTCTCCTTCTCCTGAGTGCAACCATGCCCATTATATGTACCAATTTCACCTGAAATAAGAATCCCTAAAAACAAAAACGCAACCCTAGCTATGGTGTTTTGGGGTTACAGCGCCTATAAACCAAATTGATTATTGCCAAAGGTTTGCAAATAACATGAGGGTTATGAATATGCAATTATCTCATTCAAATGATGCCAGAATAGACCAAATTGAATCCAAGAACAGAGCTAGGTAACAAGGGACTTACAGCGCGTTATGTGGTCTGAAGAAGCTTGCTTTGGATTGGTTTAGCTTCAGTGAACGTCCAGGAAACGATTGGGATATGTCTTGGCTTCTGAAAACACCTCTAAGCACGATTTTGATCTCAAGCTTTTTATGACTTTTTTCAAACTTTGTTCAGCCTGTTTCTGCAACTTCCAACCCTTATTTCGATTCCTTTGGCTTCCTTGTGTATCATGCTTTGCATTAGGGTAGAAATTATGGACTGAATCTCTCTAAATCAATGCATACATATTTGATTTGATCTCCATTATTAACCTTTCCAAATTTGCCAATTTTCAATCTTTTTGCACATGGTTTGATGTGATACGAATTTGATGATGTTAATGATGATGATCCAATCCTGAAATAGCCAAAAGATCTCATGTAATCAAAGTTAGGGATTTTATATGATTTTATTTGATTAAAAATGAATAAATTCAATAAAAAATCAAATAAAATAATAAAAATAAAATATGAGCTCATGGCTGAATCTAGGACACGTGGGAAATGATGCAATCTCAAATCAAGTGGAAAAGAATGGGCCCATTTGACAAAATTTGATGTTTTAGGGATAGTTGACTTTTGGCAATTTTACAAAAATGTCCAACTTCAACAATGCACAACTTCTTCAATTTTGAACTTTTGGAAGTGTTCTTAGACTTTTTAGAAAGCTTGGGATGTCCTCTAACCAAAACTTTTGGTATTATATCATTTTGATGTTCCATTCTCAAGTTATAAGCTTTGGCAAAAAAGGTGTTTTTGTGGACTTTCAAAAATGACCTATAATGTCCAAATTTATAACTTCTTGTGAGTGTATTTTCTGATCTTGGGGTATTAAGATGGATTGTAGGAAATTTCATCCTATTTAAAATTAGCTTTGGATGGGTCATTTCTCATAAAGTATGAGAAAGTTATGCTTGGTCAAATTTGGGTTGACTTTTCCTACAAAACCCTAATTTAGCAATTTTTGAATCTAGATGAATTTTGAGCAATCCTTGATGAATCATGATCAACCCTTGATCAAATGATGAAATATCCTTCAAAATTAGAATTTTGACAAAAAATATTGAAGTTTGACTGTTTATAGGTCACAGTTGACTTTTTCCCTAGCATAGTCGATTTTTGGCCCCTTTGAGCAATTGACTGAGCAAACTTCCTCTGCAAGGCTTGAAATTTGACATGGATGATCTTGAGAACATATTAGGACATTAGGGAGAACTTGAGGTCATTTGGATTCAAGTATCTTGATGCAACACAAAACCCTAATTTGGGGTTGACTTCCTTAGGAGATAGCTTGTCTGACCAACTCTTGAGCAAACTTAAGTAACTTGGAGATTTTTCTTGCAATGTATTGAGGAATATGAGAGGGAAAATTTTGGGGTACAACAGCTGCCCCTGTTCAATCTTCTTAAACCTGAGGATGTAGATTGGCTTTCATGCCTTTCGTGATCCAAAGGTGGAAGATGATTGAACACTAGAGTGCCCAGAAATTTGCACTCGCATGAAGTGGTATCAGCCTGGTGATGTCGGGAATGGGCTTACAGATGCCATTTGGAGATTGCTGACGGGAGGATGGGCTTAAAGATGCCATCTGCAGGAGTGTTGATTGCATAAGATATTCCTTAGCGAGAGCTTATATACCTGTCGTTGAGGAAGATTTCGATGGGGGAGTCTGATCTTTGTTGAGATTTAAGAACTTGTATGTACTTCAACTGAGAGAACATCTCTGCTGAGTTTTAAGAACTTGCCCGTAATTCAACTGGGGGAAATCTGTCGATATTTAGAACCTTATCTGTAATTCAACCGAGACTAATTCAGTTGAGATTTAAGAACTGGTCAGTACTTCGACTGAGGGAAACATCTTCATCAAGATCTAGGACTGTCTGTTACTTCAACGGAGAATAATTCTGTTGAGATTTAAGAACTCGTCTACACTTCGACGGAGGGGAATTGCCGAGATTTAGAACTTTATCTGTAATTCAACCGAGAATAATTCAGTTGAGATTTAAGAACCGGTCAGTACTTCGACTGAGGGAAACATCTTCATCAAGATCTAGGACTGTCTGTTACTTCAACGGAGGATAATTCTGTTGAGATTTAAGAACTCGTCCACACTTCGACGGAGGAAAATTGCCTAGATTTAGAACCTTATCTGTAATTCAACCGAGACTAATTCAATTGAGATTTAAGAACCGGTCAGTTCTTCGACTGAGGGAAACATCTTTATCAAGATCTAGGATTGTCTGTTACTTCAACGGAGGATAATTCTGTTGAGATTTAAGAACTCGTCCACACTTCGACGGAGGAAAATTGCCGAGATTTAGAACATTATCTGTAATTCAACCGAGACTAATTCAGTTGAGATTTAAGAACCGGTCAGTTCTTCGACTGAGGGAAACATCTTCATCAAGATCTAGGACTGTCTGTTACTTCAATGGAGGATAATTCTGTTGAGATTTAAGAACTCGTCCACACTTCGACGAAGGAAAATTTCCGAGATTTAGAACCTTATCTGTAATTCAACCGAGACTAATTCAGTTGAGATTTAAGAACCGGTCAGTTCTTCGACTGAGGGAAACATCTTCATCAAGATCTAGGACTGTCTATTACTTCAACGGAGGATAATTCTGTTGAGATTTAAGAACTCGTCCACACTTCGACGGAGGAAAGTTTCCGAGATTTAGAACCTTATCTATAATTCAACCGAGGATAATTCAGTTGAGATTTAAGAACCTGTCAGTTCTTCGACTGAGGGAAACATCTTCATCAAGATCTAGGATTGTCTGTTACTTCAACGGAGGATAATTCTGTTGAGATTTAAGAACTCGTCCACACTTCGACGAAGGAAAATTGCCAAGATTTAGAACCTTATCTATAATTCAACCGAGACTAATTCAGTTGAGATTTAAGAACCGGTCAATTCTTTGACTGAAGGAAACATCTTCATCAAGATCTAGGATTGTCTGTTACTTCAACGGAGGATAATTCTGTTGAGATTTAAGAACTCGTCCACACTTCAACGGAGGAAAATTTCCGAGATTTAGAACCTTATCTGTAATTCAACCGAGACTAATTCAGTTTAGATTTAAGAACCGGTCAATTCTTCGACTGAGGGAAACATCTTCATCAAGATCTAGGACTGTCTGTTACTTCAACGGAGGATAATTCTGTTGAGATTTAAGAACTCGTCCACACTTCGACGGAGGAAAATGTAGAGATTTAGAACCTTATCTGTAATTCAACCGAGAATAATTCAGTTGAGATTTAAGAACCGGTCAGTAGTTCGACATAGTTGAGAACTTAACTGCATCTTTCCTGAAAGTTAAAGGTCAGTCGTATGCAATGCATGATATATATCAAGCAATGATATTCTCAAAATAAATGAGATTGTGTTGTATGATGCGTATATGCATGTATCATGATGTATGGAAATGTAATGCTTTTAGCTGGGGAAAATAAATCCCGGATAGCTGCTGGAGAATAGAGTTGGATTATTCGTTTCTGCTGGGGATAGCGAACAAAGACGGTTGCAAGAATAAACTTGCAGGAGAGGATAACTCCGTTAGAGAATAAACTGATGAGGAGATTACTCTGTGGGGAAGAGATGCTCTGCTGAGGATTCCACCGATAAATTCCATTGGGGATGAATTACTGTTGCTGGTGATGTTGAATCCTGCTGGGGATTTGAATTCTTTTGTTTGTGAAAGGGAAGAACTCTACTGGGGATGAACTTTCGGTTGCGACTTCACTGGGGATAACCTTTTAGACTCTAATGGGGATAATCCTCCAAAGTCTTCTGGGGATGATTTTCCAAATTCCACTAGGGAAGCTTTTTCAGACTGCGCTGGGAAAACTTTTAAACTATACTGGGGATATTTTGTAATCTGCTGGGGAATATTCTGATACTCCATTGGGGAATATTCTTATACTCTATTGGGGAATATTAAGATTGCCGGGGACATTAAGCCTTTTCAGTGTTGATGGTAGATAACCTCTTCTTGGGGAGAATATTACTGACTCATTCACAGTTGCAAGTCTCTGCTGGGGAGAGCTACCATTACTGTCTTTCTCTGCGGGGAGTGAAAGTACCTTAGCCATATTCTTCAGCTAGATCTACCTTTGTACCTGGTGGATAGAGCAACTGTAAAGCTTGGACATTTCTCATTGCCCCTGTTTCTGATATTACCAGTAATCGTCTTTTGTTTCACATGTAAATATTTATGAGCAACTATTAATGTCAAATGCATATATCAAAAAATGAACATTGGACGTTCTTTGCAAAACAAAACAGATAAAGGAAAAATAGTTTGAAATTTCTTTGAAAATGAATTGTATTGATTTTGAAGTTTGGCCTGTAAATAGGCGTTTTTGTACAAGAGGCTGACGTCCTAGTAAGAGAACGCCGCCGAATACTAGAATTTACACAATTTGTGAAAAACTAAACAAAACGGCTATGTGAATAATCCCACTGGGTTCCAACTCTGATATTTCCTTTATGTTCTCGAGCATCTCATCACTTTGCTACTTGGTTGAAGATGAATCAGATTGATTAGTGACGTCCGAGCTTGATAGTCGGTACCGAAGTCTGGTTGCAAGGTGATCCAAGGAGACATAGTGTTACGCTTTTATCCCTAATTTTTGCCTGGACCGCCCTTTTGGGTTTTCAGTCCACCGGGATACCCTTTTTTGCCCAAGTCTCCTTTTCAGGTTTTCGACTTGCCGGGTGTACAGATTTTTTAATTTTCATCCCTTATTTTTGCCCAAACCCTTTTGGTTCGCCGGGAATCCCTTATTTTTGCCTAGGCCAGTCGACCTAGAGGGTCGTTAATCATGCGTAGTATCTTTTCACTATGTCTGCATTGACGGGGTGAGGAAGGTCGTCACCATCCATGGTGGTTAGAATCATAGCTCCTCCTGAGAAGATGTTCTTAACCACAAATGGCCCTTCGTAGGTAGGGGTCCGTTTGCCCCTGGGATCACCTTGAGGTAGGATAATGCGCTTGATTACCAGATCCCCAACTTGATACTCTTGTCTTCTAACTTTCTTATTAAATGCCTTGATCATCCGCTTTTGGTACGTCTGACCATGAAAAATAGCAGTGAGTATCTTTTCGTCGATTAAATTCAGTTGATCAAGTCGGGTCTGGATCCAGTCATCTTCGCTCAAACCTGCATCCTTCATAATCCGAAGAGAGGGTATCTGAACTTCAATGGGCAATACGGCCTCCATGCCATATACCAAGGAATAGGGTGTTTCCCCTGTTAACGTCTGTTGTACCCCAAAATTTTCCCTCTCATTTCACCAACATTTTCTCACCACAAGACTCTTGGAGCTCAAGATCAAGTTAGGGTTTGCTCTGCTCAAGACCCCTCCTTGCACTGTTAACGCAAATTAGGGTTCGAGTTTGCACAGGGATGTTTTGACCTAAAATATCCAAAGTGACTTTCATGCTTCATGTTGGACTCACAAGTTTATCCATACCAAGTTTCAAGCCTTGATTCAAATCTTTGCCCAATCAATTGGACAGTTGACCTAGAAATCAGCTGTATTGGGGAAAAAGTCAACTGTGGCCAATTGACAGTCAAACCTCATGATTTTTGACCCACATCAACATTATGAACTCATATGAACCATTTGGTCAAGTTTGGATCACAATTCCACAAGAAATTTGATCAGATCACCAAAAGGGCAAAATGGTCATTTTTAGGGTTTTGACTGCACAAAGGCAATTTTTGACTGTTTGACCTAACCAAGCTCACATATGGACTCAAGGACTCAATGTCTTTGTCTTGACCCATTCAACAAGTTCAAAAGATCTTAAATGCATAGGATTGACAGATGAATTTTTCAGTCAACTGATCAAAATTTGACTGTATACTGAAAAGTCAAACTTTGACTTTTTAGTCAAAATCAAGTGCCAAGATTCATTTTTCATCAAGACATGTCAAATTATGAAACTTGTTCATCAAGAAATCCAAAGTTGCAAATTAGGGTTTAAAATGAGAAAATTTCATTACTTAAAATTTTTCTAAGTTATGAAATTTCCTTATTTTTTCCTAACTTTGTCCCATTTTTTCACCAAGATGCAATTGGATTCAAACAAAACTTGAAACATGAAAGTTGTAGTCCATTGCAAAATCTACAACTTTGATTCACAAAGTTTTCTCAAAGAAAGCTTGTATCTCAAGTTATGATTTTTGTAACAAGGGTACAAAACATTTTTAACTTAGAGAAATTTTGCCCTATTCTAGGCAGGATTTTTGTCCAACTTCTTGGCCATTTTTCACATGGTTCCACTTGGAGTTTCAATTTGCATTACAAATATGGATTGTAGTACACATTCCAAGCTTTCCAAATTGTCCAAGAACTTCTCAAACACCCTTGTGGTTAGAGAGAATCGAATTTTCAAAGTTGGCCAAAACTCACTTTTGTTCATGGCCAAGGCATGTTCATCCCAACTTGCATTTTTAAATCAGCTTGTACAATGCTAGCTTGCAGGCCTCAAAACCAGTTTTACACACCTTAATTTAATGCCTAACCATTGTGTTAAGACATTATTTCACCCATTTGGACAATACATGTTAAATTAATCCCTAATTGGAAAAAGCAAATTTGCCATTTTGATAAAGTATCACTTTATGTCAAATTCAAAATCCGTGGACATGGGTGCCAGATCTTAGAGAAAAAATCAAATCCACAAATTTGTGTTACCAAGAGCAAATGCTGCAGCATGCTTGAGAGGCTTGGACAGGTCTATAACACTTACACACTTTCCTTGCTTCACATAGAAGAAACTTTGCAAAAACATAGAGAACTCTCACTTCCTGCAAGCATAAGCAAAAACAAACTTTGTAAACATCTTCCATACACCAAAACAAGCCTAAAGCATGACTCATCCATCCCTAAGACCTGCTCATACTCAGAATCCCTGTTTTGCTGCAAAACAGGGCAAGTTCTGCAACTTGACCTCCATAACCATATCCATTCGTGCGTTTTTGCTCAAGCCTGTCCAAACACATTCCATACCATCCACTGAAACTATTCCAAGCCCTAAACACAAGCTGTAACTCCCCTAAACTCAGTTGCCATTTTCATTTTTCAGTTTTGCAGGTGAACTTCCATAGCACGATACAGAGTGATTCAAAGCAAGCTAGGTGTTGGAGAAGCTTCCTTGGACTTCAGGCAAGCTATACAGAAGCTCAAACTCCATTGAAGTTGGCCACATTGCTGTATAAGATTCAAGCTAAAACAGGTAAAACCATGGACTTCTATCTCTCAATCTAGGAAGAGTTAAGCTTAGGTTTGTGAATGAAACATGTCCTACTCATAGCCCTGAAGCCATACATGTGTTTACTTTTCATTTATATTAAGCATGCTGTGAGAATTTTAGCCATGAACATTGAAGAAAAACTAGGTCAGAAATTGGGGGTAAAGAAATTCTCCCTGGTTTCTTAGAGTTAGATTTAATGCTTTATATGGTTGAAATCATGGCTTCAACCTCTACAAGTTTCATGTTTTAAGATTTATCAAAGGATCAAAGAATCAGAAGTTAGTATGATGAACAAGGAGGCGCGCGTTTTTTTCAAACAGATGCTGGAGGTTGAAGAAGGTGTTGGCTTGGGCTAGGCCTGAGTCAGTTTCACTTTTTGCACCCTTTTCTTAGTTTTTCACCCCCCCTGGCCCTTTTGTTTAAATATTTGTCATTTTTGCATTTTTCTTTTTGATTCTGATTTTATATTTTTGACTCAAACATAAAAAACTCCAAAAATATTTTTCCACATTTTTTTCATATTTATTTGGCATTTGTTTCATTTTATTAGTATATATATGTAAATAATATAAATACTTTTTACTAAAACCCTAAAAAATAATATAAAAATTATATTTATTTTCAGTTATTATTTTATTTACACCTTGAAAATATTTTCTTAAATATACATTTTTTTTCATATACATAAATAATTAATTTTATCTTTTTATATTTAATAGGTTTAGTAAATATATATATATAAATACTTGTATATTATATTTATTAGAATATTTAGGGCAAAAATATGAAAAGAATACATTTTTATTTTTATTAATATATGACACTAAAAATACATTTTTACAATATACTTTTTATTTTTTTAATATATATTGTACATAATTAATAAATATTACTATTTATTTAAAAACTAGGGTTTTGCCCTAAATGACAAAAATATTCAAATTTGACCTTTTTATTTTTGTTTATATTTCACATTGAAAAATACTTTCACATACATAAAAAATCATTTTGTGCATAATACATTTTGTATATTTATTGTATTCATTTAAATATTGTACAATTAAATATTTGTATCTTGTATATTCAATATGGATGTAATAGCTTAGAATTTAATTTCTTGTCAAATGTCCCCAAATTCAAACTTGTACCCCCATCCCCATAATCATTGTTGTAATAGCTTAGCATTTAAATTTCTGCATTTAAAAGCTTTCAATTATGCCATGATAGACTTAGGGTTTGTATGCAAAAATCAATCAACAAATAGCTTGACCTAATTCAAGATAAACATGCATGAAAAACAAACACAATGCACACTTGCACCCTTAGGGTTACTCCACTTGTTGCCTTCAAAAATGGGCCATAGTTGCATGTTAAGTGTCTTTGGCAAAACAAAAACAAATCATATGATCATAGTCCTTCGATGACGCTATCAAGTTGCCTAAAATGATCAAGTCCCTTGAGAAAATTGCCAAAGATACTTGGCACTATTGCCTCTATGGTCTAAACGATGACCCACGCCCGTCCCGTTAACATCCTAACACAAGGTTGTTCACCAAATACAATGGTGAAACAACACTGTTAAAAGGGTTAAAACACAAGAAAGATCTTTGAGAAATTTAGGGTAGATAGCTCTTGGTTACTTGACCAAACTTGCAAAACAATCCTTGCCATTTTTCAAAACACACATCACAATACAACTTCAAAACAAACTTTCAAAAACATTGAAACATCTTTTCAAAAAGACAAACACCCTTGTAAAACATTCAAACAAGAATTATTACAATGGTTGCCTAGACAAGGCATCTTTTTCAAAACATTTTCAAAACCACACACACAAAGCACCATTTCAAACAATTGAAAAGCAAAGGCAAGTGATCTAAGCAAGTAACTAAGAGCCCATGGATAACCATGGATAGAAAGGGTGCTAATACCTTCCCTTTTTATAATCTACTCCCCGAACCCAAGAAAACATCTCAAAGGTTTTTCCTGTGCTTTTTAACCTTTCCTTAGGATAAAATAAAAAGTCGGTGGCGACTCTTGCTCAACCGAAACATTTGCGAAAACAAACGCAAAACCCCAAGTCAGTTCTCCCACCGTATCACAACGTCCATGCTGAGGTACGGTACCCCTGAAGAGAAAATGGTAACATCTCGTGCCAATCTTTGTATGTCACTGTCATCTTCTGCACAATCTTCTTAATGTTCTTATTAGTCGCTTCAACAACTCCATTCATCTTCGGCCGATAGGGAGAAGAGTTGTGACGCTGTATCTTGAACTGCTTGCAGAGCTCGGTGATCATCTTATTGTTGAGATTTGTACCATTGTTCGTGATGATCCTCTCTGGTACACCATATCGACAAATCAGATTGTGCCGAATGAAACGTGCCACGACATTCTTGGTTACAGTAGCAAAGGAAGCTGCTTCAACCCACTTCATAAAGTAATAAATAACTACCAGGCTGAAACGATGCCCGTTGGACGCTTTAGGTCTGATCTCGCTGATCATATCAATGCCCACATTGCAAAAGGCCAAGGAGCTGTCAAGACGTTTAGAGAAACTGGAGGTATGTGCACTTTATCAGCATAGACTTGACACTTATGACAGGCCCGAGAATGCTGATAACAGTCGGCTTCCATAGCGGACCAGTAATATCCTGCCCGTAGGATCTTCTTTGCCATGGTGTGTCCACTGGAATGAGTCCCGAAAGTAACTTCATGTAACTCTTTCATGATCCTTTCTGCTTCGTTTTTGTCTACACATCACAGTAAGGTTGAATCATGGTTGCGCTTGTAAAGGATGCCATTACTGATGAAGAACTTCGCCGCGAACCTCCTCAGAAACTTCTTGTCATTAACAGATGCACCCTCAGGGTATTCATGAGCCTCAAGATACCTCTTCACCTCATGGAACCAGGGTTTATCTGCTACTTCTTCAGTTTCAATGTCACAACAATGCGCAAGTTCATCCAATCTTTCAATGATAATCCCGGGAACTTCGTTGTCCCAATTGACCTTGAACATAGAAGACATCGTAGCTAGCGCCTCCGCCAACTGATTCTCCTCTCTAGGGAAGTGTTCAAAGGTTATTTCTTCAAAGTGCAGAAGCAACGTCAATACATACTCCTTGTATGGAATAAGATTTGGGTGTTTCGTATCCCACTCGCCTTTGATCTGACTGACCACGAGAGCGGAATCTCCGGAGACACTTAGAAACTTAATCCTTAGGTCAATTGTTGCTCGAAGACCCATGATGCACGCTTCATACTCTGCCATGTTGTTAGTGCAGTTGAAACATAGTCGGGCGGTGAAGGGAGTATGAGAGCCTTTAGGAGATATGATCACAACGCCGATGCCATTACCCAAAGCGTTCGAAGCTCCATCAAAGTACATAGACCATCGGGATCCTTCCTCAGGTCCTTCATCCGGTCCATGTGTCTCACAGTCGGTTACCAACATGATGTTCTCATCCATAAATTCAAAGTTCATAGACTGATAATCATCCACTGCTTGATGTGCCAAATGATCTGCTAACACACTTCCCTTGATTGCCTTTTGGGTCGTATACTGGATGTCATACTCAGTCAAGATCATCTTCCATCTTGCTATTCTTCCGGACAAGGCAAGCTTTTCGAAGATATACTTGATTGGATCCATCTTTGATATCAATAGAGTAGTGTGAGTCAGCATATACTGTCTCAGCCGGCGAGCAGCCCATGCCAAAGCGCAGCAAGTTTTCTCGAGCAACGAGTATCGGGTCTCGCAGTTGGTAAACTTTTTGCTAAGGTAATAAATAGCATGCTCTTTTCGGCCAGACTCGTCATGCTGACCCAGCACACATCCCATTGAATTGTCGAGTACTGTCAAGTATAAGATCAGGGGTCTCCCTTCAACTGGAGGCATCAGAATAGGTGGCTCTTGAAGATATTCTTTGATCCTTTCGAAAGCGTCCTGACATTCATCATTCCATCTTACCACTTGATCTTTCTTCAGTAGCTTGAAGATTGGCTCACAAGTAGCAGTCAGGTGTGAGATGAATCGGGCAATATAGTTCAGACGTCCCAGAAAGCCTCTGACCTCTTTTTCTGTTCGAGGAACTGGCATCTCCTGTATAGCCTTCACCTTTGCAGGATCCACTTGAATACCTTTATCACTTACAATGAAACCCAGCAGTTTACCAGATCTCACCCCGAAGGTGCACTTGTTCGGGTTTAACCTCAGCTTGTACAACTTCAACCTGTCAAATAGCTTCTGAAGGTGGTCAAGATGTTCTTCCTCGGTCTTGGATCTTGCTATCATGTCGTCAATGTATACCTCAATCTCATGATGGATCATGTCATGGAACAGAGCGACCATGGCGCGCTGATACGTTGCCCCAGCATTCTTTAACCCAAAAGGCATGACCTTGTAGAAAAAGGTCCCCCATTGAGTAACAAAGGTTGTCTTCTCCATGTCTTCGGGAGCCATTTTAATCTGATTATAACCGGAGAAACCATCTATAAAGGAGAAGACCTTATGTTGTACGGTGTTGTCAACCAAAACGTTGATATGAGGTAGAGGGAAATCATCCTTGGGGCTCTCCCTGTTCAGATCCCTATAGTCAACACAGATTCGAACCTTACCATCCTTCTTCAGCACTGGAACCACGTTGGCAACCCACTGTGGGTAAGAAGTAACTGCTAGAAAACCGGCGTCAAACTGTTTTATAACTTCAGCCTTGATTTTCTCAGACATCTCTGGGCGCATTCGACGAACCTTCTGTTTCACTGGAGGACAGTCTTCCTTGGTAGGCAATCGTTGAACCACAATATCAGTATCCAACCCAGGCATATCTTCGTAAGACCAGGCAAAGATCTCAACCTAGTCTCGCAGCATCTGAATTAACTGTTGCTTAACACTATGCTCCAGATTTGCACCGACCTTAACTTCTTTCTTGTCTACCTCTGTACCCAGATTCACTGATTCCACCGGCTCATCTTCACCTTCGTCTTTGGCTAAGTTGATCGGACTTTCGTGTCATAATTGGCAGTAGCAGAGTCATTACCAGTGAGATCCAGAGTGGATATAGACCTGTATAAGTGAGTGTGTGTAAAATAGTTGTTTTACAATATATAATAAAAGAAAAACAAGGAGCGCAAAATTTGAAATGCAAAAAACGTCCAATGCTTTTATTAATGATATATGTAGATGACACACATAAAGCCCTCATAAATGAAGCCACGGTGCCCCGGGTAAGACACCGGGCCATAAAGTTTAAAACATTGTCTGTTACAAACACAAAACAAAAGTCTCATTACTGGGTGATAACAGAAACGGGCATAGAATCCTTCGTTGTCCAGTTGCTTAATCCACCATCGGCAGTTGGGTATATCCAGCTGTCAATATCAAACTCTTCATCATCGTCATCCCCGATAGCATTCACCCTTGCGTCATGTTTAGGCTTTTCTAGTGCTCCGAACTCGATCTCCTTGGCATCAATCAGGTCCTGTACCTTATTATTCAAGATCCAGCAGTCATCCGTATCATGCCCCGGGCTATCAGAGTGAAAAACACAGCGGGCATTCGGATCGTACTTCGGTGATGTTGTATTTGGATTCTTCGGGGCCTCCCTTGGAATCACTAGATTGGTCTTTAATAAATGCGGCATAATCTGGGATAAAGTCATGTTGATCTGAGTGAATTGTCTTCGCGGTCTCTCGGCCCTTGGCTGATTATTACGCTGAGGAGAAACAACAGGTCTTGATATAACAACTGCATTAACAGCTTGGCGGCGTTCAGGTCTATTCTGGCTTTTTGAACTGTAAACAACACTCGACTCTTTCTTAAAAGGCTTCTTCTCGGTGCCTGATGAAGCACCCTTCTGTATTTTACCAGATTTGATACCGGCCTTAATTCTTTCCCCAGTCATAATCAGCTCTGTAAACCCGGATGACGAACTTCCAATCAGATGGTTGAAATATGGACCCGACAAGGTCCCTAGAAACATACCCACAAGCTCCCTATCAGCCAAGGGTGGTTGCACTCTTCTAGCGAGGTCCCTCCACTTCTGAGCATAATCTTTGGAACCTTCGCCCGCACCCCTTGACATACCCTGGAGTTGGGTACGCGTGGGAGCGAGGTCGGCATTGTATTGGTACTGCTTGTAGAAAGCAACAGCCAAATCTTCCTAATTACGGATACTAGCTCCTTCTAACTGGTAAAACCATTCAAGCTGAGTCCCTGAGAAACTGTCTTGAAAGAAGTGGATCCATAGGTTCTTGTCAGTGGTGTACGACTGAATCTTCCTAACATATGAACGGAGGTGCAGTTTTGGACAAGAAACTCCGTCATATTTAGCAAAGGCTGGTGCTTTGAACTTGTGGGGAATTACCACCCCAGATGATAGACCCAGATCACCAAAGTCCAGACCAGGCACTTTTTGAACTTCCATCGCACTCAAACGATCTTCCAGTTGCTTGTACCTATCCTCGGCTGGAGGATACTGGTCTTCGTCGAAGTCAGTCTCGTTGTTTGAAACCACAGGGATGAGAGCCCTCCTTTCTTCATGATTATCTTTCCCTCCAGATGAGGGGGTCAAATCAACCTCTTCTCGCAAGTCATTTCCGAATCTGCGACCCATATTGAATAGGACCGTCTTCTTCTTCTTCTTCTTCTCTTTCAAGATAAGGGCCTTTAGATCTTGCTGACCCTTAGCCAGGTTCATGAATAATTCCTGAAACTGGGCGTTTTGAGCCTGTAGAGCCTTGATTGCTTGTTCAGTCGGTGTTTCGAAAGACATGATGCTGAAATAAACAGCGAAGAAGATGAGAAAACCTGTAAGGGTACCTGTTATGAGGTGCATGGAATGAAATGTGTATGATATGATTTCAAAGACGTCGAGGGATTCAAATTCATAAACAAAACAAAACACACTTTTATTAGATAAACTTTGAATTCAATTGTTCAATAAATGCCTTTAAGGCGTTACAAGAAAGAAAAACTGAAAAGTAAATCAAAACTAGAAATAATCAAAAAAGACAATCAGTGCTCCCATGGTCGTTTCTTGTCGGTGCGGACAAGTCATTGAGGATCTGCTCGTTCTCCATCTGTCTTGTCAACTTCTGAATCTTTAGCTCTTGCTCGTGATACTTTTCTCTATAAGTATCCCGTTCTTCCCTCAGCTGCATCCAGGACCTCTTCAATGCCCCAATGTCAGTAGGCATGTAAGGGTGTAGGATGGTATGAGGAACCCCTTCTTCATCAGCAACCTCAACAATTATAGGCAAGACAGCCTCGTACGGCATTCCCAGCTTTTGGGAACGGATTCGAACCCATCGAAGATATGGCTCCATCGGAAGAGAAGTCTTCGCACCCAGTTCGTGCGGATCAGACCTGTGTACTCTATCCCAAGCTCTTATGAATCTGCGGCGTTGCTCGTCACCATCCCCTTGGAAATCAAAGACAATACTTGGCATTAGCATCTCATGAGGTCCTTCCCTTATAGCTCGCCCAAACCGACGTAAGGCCAAGCACGGATTATAGGTGATTCCTCCATTGGTTCCTATCAGTGGAACATTGGGGTATTCCCCACAATGATCAATAATGGCCACGTCTTCCATACCCTTGATAGTCTAAATGATGTCATTATGAGAGAGAGACATAATCCTGTAGGCCCAGCCCATGCCTTCCTTGTTCTTCAAAACTGATTTGGGGAGGTGAGAAATAAACCACCTCGCCAACAATGGAGCGCAGCACATCAGGGTTCCCCGCTTCCGAGCAGTACGAGCATAAAGAGAATGAAGAATGTCACCCAAGAGAGTGGGCACAGGATTACCAGACATGAATATCTTCACCGCATTCACGTCGACGAAGGAATCCGAGTTAGGAAACAGCACCAAACCATATATGAGTAGAGCCAGAATGTCTTCAAATGCCTGGAAGTCTAGACTGTCCCAGAACTGATTAGCTTTACCGACCAAGAATTTAGTTAAGAAGCCTATTGTTCCACTACGAGTTTCCCAATTAGACATTACCTCAGCCTTTGTTAGATGAAGGGCTGAAGCAATCTCTTCCGGCCTAAGGATCTTCTCCCAACCTGTGAACGGGGTCTGCTCTAGAATAGAGATGCCAAGTAGATCAGAGAACTCTTCCAAGGTAGGGACCAACTGGTAGTCCCGAAAAGTAAAGCAATGGTACAGTGGATCAAAGAACTGGACTAGGACACTCATCATCTGTTCGTCAAATTTGGAAGTGACCAAACCCAGGAGGTGACCATGTCTTCTGATGAAGGAGGTAGTATCTGAAATCTTTGCAACCAATTCCTTAAGCTGAGTGGGAATCTGGACAAAGTTGATCTGAATGGTGTTTCTACACATGGGTACCATGACCTACAAAACAGAACAAAGATGAATCCCTCATGTCTTTGAAATAGGTTAGTCCAATGCAAGATGCATGCAATGTCATGATGTCATGATGTCATGATAGAAAGCACACCACAAGTATCCATAAATAGCAAACATGGTAAAGGCACACAAGTCACACAGGTAGCCCTTAGATTTCAGGCTGGCAAGGAGTCTAGGTATTACCCTCTTTCAGTTTAGTTGGTTCAACCTGTCCTAGTAATAGTAACCGGGTTCTAGAGGATCTCAATATCACTGACTACCCTCGATCGGTCATAATTCCAGTTTAGCAACCTTTTCTTGCGGCCGGAATCATCGCGAGAGTTTAGTCTCAATGGGTGTAGCATACTGCTACTGTTCTATGGCCAGTTGGTCAATTTAAAGGTTCTAAGGTCAGTTGTAGAAGACCCATATTCTCCTCGTTGCACCACAAGGGATATCGGTAAAAACTAAAGTGCCACACCAACGTAGCTACTGCTTCAACCGTATCGGTCTATGTTGTACAGTTCCCTCACAGTTTATTGCTACTTACCTAAAGGGTGTCCCCCAGATCCGGGTTAGGATCTATAATAACTCCAATTCAAGCCCACAAAGATAAAGCATACAAATCAAGCAATTTGAAAACATTATGAACTATTCCTAAGGTACACCCCACTTATTATTTTCCCCAGCAGAGTCGCCAGTTCTGTGATACGGTGGGAAGAACTGACTGTTTTTTGGAATGCTGGTTTGCGTTTTACGTTTGTTTTCGCAAAATGTCGCGGTAAGCAAGAGTCGCCACCGACTTTTATTTTATCCAACAAGGAAACGAAAAAAGCACAGAAAAATTCCTTTTTTGAGATATTTCTCGGGTTCGGGGGGTAGATTATAGAAAGGGAAGGTGTTAGCACCATTTCTATCCGTGGTTATCCACGGGCTCTTAGGTACTTGCTCAATTGTTTTCAAAATTTGCTTTCTTTGTGCTTGTGGGTTTGAAAAAGTTTTTGTTTGAAAACTTAGATTTAACTCTTGCTTCTGTCCTCAAGAGTGTATGAAGTATTTTTGAAAACTTTGTACGAAAAGGAGTGTAAGTGTAAAAAAGATTTTGTTTTTGAAAGAGCAATCATCTAAGAACCATCTAGCTACTCGAAAAAAGGAATCGTTCTATGCTAATTTCCTTTAGACAATGATATCCCACTATTAGTGAGTAGGTAGCACTGTCGTTGGAGTTTGAGGGTCAATTCAAATGCGGGACTTACGGTCACTAAAGCAATGTTAGGACGCCTTAGCGGTAACCCTAATGTCTTAGATCATTTGTTTGAGGCAACAATATCTGAGGCAACCATTTCGAGGCGACTATGATCTTTTAGACAAGAGGGAGGCCTCTAAAGTGACCTATACTCAATGACCGCGTACGAAAGCAACCAAGTGGGGTGTACCCTAAGAGTGCGCATGTGCGAGTGTGTCATTTTCAGTTAATTTTATCTTTGTACATGTTAAGGGTGATCTAAGTTGATTTTAGGTTAAAACATCCAGTCTTGTCATGCCATACTATTATTAAACATCTAACAGTTATAATTTGCGGAAATAAAATGTGGATTTTAAATTACAAGGCGTCGGGTATTTACATCGCCAAAGACAAACCCTTTAAAAATAAATAAAGCGATAAAAAATAAATAAAGGTCCTATTAACTATTACAAACCGGAGACAAGTACATTATCGGATAAAATAGATAAACCGCGTGCGGGAAATTAAATCGAATGCAAGATTAGGGTTTTGACCCTTTAAAGAAAACATCTTTTTTGGTTTTTATTTTAAGAAGGAAATTAACTTAAATTAATTACTATATTAATAAATAAATTAATTGATTAAATGAAAAAAATTATTTTTGGGTTTTTTGTTATTTTAAGAAAGAAAATAAAATTAATTGAATTAGTAAAAACCTAATTAAATCTAATTTAATTTTAATTATTTACAAAAATATGTTAAAGTTATTCTAATTAAAACCTAAGTTAATTTAATTAGTGTTTATTAATAAAATAAAAATAAAAATTTGATTTGATAAAGAAAATATTTTTGTGGTTTTAATTCTATAAAGAAAAGAATTTTTTTGATTGGTTAGAATTTAAACAAAAAATAATAAAACAATTAAAATAAACAAAATAAATAAAATAGAAAGAGAGAGGGGTTTGGGCCTGAAATTGGGTGTCTGAATAGCAATGCTGAGGCCCAAAACACGCTGGCCTTGTTTGACTTCTTGGATTTGGTGTGCATGCGCTGACTTAGACCATGGTAGACCTTCAGATCTTGGCCACCAGATTTGGCCTTTGGCCATCTGGCCATTGGATGCTTGATGGTGTATGGTATGCTGCATGCTTGGATACACACACAATCGCCTGAAAGGAAAAATTAAATTGAAATTGGGGGACCTGGGATTCGAACCCAGGTCCTGAAAGTGATTGCTCGCTTGCCTTGTTACTACGCTGCTTTGTTTCATTTGTAAGTAATATACAAAATAATAATAATAAAACAAAACAACGCTTATTGATCAGAAAAATAAAACGCGCGAAAAACATTTGAATGGGCCAATAGGTGAACGCCAGCTCTTCATCCCTGTCCTTCCTCTACTGTAATTTTACCTGCGGATTTGAATCCGCAGCTAAAAACACAGCTCATTCCAAGAATCGTTTCCTGGCAATAAAAATGACTTTCAAGGGCATGGTTGTGTTTGTCTCCTTCTCCTGAGTGCAACCATGCCCATTATATGTACGAATTTCACCTGAAGTAAGAATCGCTAAAAACAAAAACGCAACCCTAGCTATGGTGTTTTGGGGTTACAGCGCCTATAAACCAAATTGATTATTGCCAAAGGTTTGAAAATAACATGAGGGTTATGAATATGCAATTATCTCATTCAAATGATGCCAGAATAGACCAAATCGAATCTAAGAACAGAGCTAGGTACCGAGGGACTTACAGCGTGTTATGTGGTCTGAAGAAGCTTTCTTTGGATTGGTTTAGCTTCAGTGAACGTCCAGGAAACGATTGGGATAGGTCTTGGCTTCTGAAAACACCTCTAAGCACGATTTCGATCTCAAGCTTTTTATGACTTTTTTCAAACTTTGTTCAGCCTCTTTCTGCAACTTCCAACCCTTATTTCGATTCCTTTGGCTTCCTTATGTATCATGCTTTACATTAGGGTAGAAATTATGGACTGAATCTCTCTAAATCAATGCATACATATTTGATTTGATCTCCATTATTAACCTTTCCAAATTTGCCAATTTTCAATCTTTTTGCACATGGTTTGGTGTGATACGAATTTGATGATGTTAATGATGATGATCCAATCCTGAAATAGCCAAAAGATCTCATGTAATCAAAGTTTGGGATTTTATATGATTTTATTTGATTAAAAATGAATAAATTCAATAGAAAATCAAATCAAATAATAAAAATAAAATATGAGCTCATGGATGAAGCTAGGACACGTGGGCAATGATGAAAGCTCAAATTAAGTGGAAAAGAATGGGCCCAGTTGAAAAAATTTGATGTTTTGGGGATAGTTTACTTTTGGCAATTTTGCAAAAATATCCAACTTCAACAATGCACAACTTCTTCAATTTTGAACTTTTGGAAGTGTTCTTTGACTTTTTAGAAATCTTGAGATGTCCTCTAACCAAACCTTTTTGTATCATCTCATTTTGATGTTCCATGCTCAAGTTATAAGATTTGGAAAAAAGGTGTTTTTGTTGACTTTCAAAAATGACCTATAATGTCCAAATTTATAACTTCTTGTGAGTGCATTTTCTGATCTTCGGGTATGAATATGGATTGTAGGAAATTGCATCCTCTTCAAAAATGAGCTTTTGATGGGTCATTTCTCATAAAGTATGAGAAAGTTATGCTTGGTCAAAGTTGGGTTGACTTTTCCTACAAAACCATAATTTAGCAATTTTTGAATCTTGATGAATTTTGAGCAATCCTTGACGAATCATGATCAACCCTTGATAAAATGATGAAATATACTTCAAAATAAGAATGTTGACAAAAAATCTTGAAGTTTGATTGTTTATAGGTCACCGTTGACTTTTGCCCTAGCATAGTCGATTTTTGGCCCCTTTGAGCAATTGACTGAGCAAACTTCCTCTGCAAGGCTTGAAATTTGACATGGATGATCTTGAGAACATATTAGGACATTAGGGAGAACTTGAGGTAATTTGTATTCAAGGATCTTGATGCAACACAAAACCCTAATTTGGGGTTGACTGTCTTAGGAGATAGCTTGTCTGACCAACTCTTGAGCAAACTTGAGCAACTTGGAGATTTTTCTTGAAATGTCTTGAGGAATATGAGAGGGGAAATTTTGGGGTACAACACAATGTATTCGAAATCAAGAAAATATGGAAACTGTATGAACCTTACAACGTGTTTCAAGGCTTGAGGAAGCTTGCTAATGGTTGCAATACGATCCATAGATGTCCAGCAATTGATTGGTGTGACTAGAATGCCTTGAGGTGGCCTGAAACCTGGAAATCAGTTTGTAACTTTTCTTGAATTTTTTGAAACTGGTTCTATCTCTTGCACGCCTCCAACCTCCCTTTTTTTGGTCTGCACTTGTTCCTTATGTATCCCATAATGAATTAGGGTTGCAACTTTGTTTCAAATCTTCTCCAATTATGATTATTGATTCATGATTTGATCCTTGTGTAAATCTTTCCAAATCAAGCAAATCCAATTTTTTTGTGTCCATTTTGAACCTTGCATGATTTGATCTCACTTCTAGTTGTGTAATGAACCTAAACATGCACAAAATCTCAAGATTTAATTAGCTTTTGATATTTTCATTATTTTATTTTGATTTTATTTGATTTAAATGAAATAAAATCAAAATAAATGACAAAAATAAAAGAATGACAAGTGGAAGGGCTCATGGGTCTTGGGTCACATTACGAACTCAGTGCAAGCATAAAAAGTTGGGCCCATTTAGCAAAAAATGCAATTTTTGACACTTTAAACTTTTGGCAATTTTGCAAAAAAGGTCAACTTTGCCAATGTATAACTCTCTCAATTTTGACCCTAGAGAAGTGTTCTTGGACTTTTTAGAAATCTTAAGATGTCCTATAAGCAACCCTTTTGGTCTCATCTCAATTGAGTCTTCCATGTTCATGTATGAAGCTTTGATCCAAAAGGTCTTTTTGTTGACCTTTCAAAATGACCTATAATGTCCAAATTCATATCTTCTTGTGAGTGCATATTTTGAACTTGGGAGATGAATATGGATTGTAGGTAATTACATCCTTTTAAAAATGAGCTTTGGATGGGTCATTTTTGATAAAGTATGAGAAAGTTATGCCTGGTCAAAGTTGAGTTGACTTTTCCTACAAAACCCTAATTTAGCAACTTTTGGGTTTTTATGAATTGTGAGAAATCCTTGAGGAATCATGATCAACCTTTTATCAAATGATGAATAATACTTTAAAATGAGAATGTTGACCAAAAATCTTGGAGTTTGACTGTATGTGGGCCACAATTGACTTTTGCCCTAGCACAGTCGATTTTCAGGACTTTGAGCAATTGACTGAGCAAATTTCCTCTGCAAGGCTTGAAACTTGACATGGATGATCTTGAGAACATATTAGGACAATGGTGAGCATTTTGGATCCTTTGTACTCAAACATCTTGATGCGAACTGAAACCCTAATTTGAGGTAGACTGCCTTAGGAGAGAGTTTGTCTGGTCAACCCTTGGACTTCCTTGAGCAATTTGAGGACCTTACTTGAAATGTATTGAGAAATATGGGAGGGGAAATTTTGGGGTACAACAGAGTGCATCATGGGGACCATCTTTTCGAGCATAGACAAACTGTCGTAAGGCTAGAGAAGGGTTACAAGTGATACCTCCCCTAATGCCCAAGAGTGGAACATTAGGGAAACCCCCACAATAATAAATGATAGTAAAGTCTTCTTGATATCAAGAGCACCAATGGATATCTGAATGAGAAAGTGACATCAATCTTTGAGACCATCTTAAGCCTTGCTCATTCTTCAATATTGATCGAGGAAGGTGCGAAATAAACCACCTAGCTAGCAAAGGCAAGCAACACATGAGGGCCCCTCGCTTCCTCATAGTCTGAGTATGAAGAGAGTGAAAAATATCCCCAAGCAATGTAGGCACCGGGTTGCGAGTAAGGAAGATTTTGAAAGCATTTACATTTATGAGTTGGTCAGGGTTAGGAAAGAGAACCAAACCATAGATTAGAAGGGCCTAGATTTCTTCAAAAGCTTGTAAATCCAAAACATCCAAAAATGAACGAGCCTTCTCCATCAAGAATTTATCCAAAAAGCCTTTGACCCCGCTTCTTGTTTCCCAATTAGCTATGATGTCAGAACTCTTTAACTATAAGGCCTTGGCAATAACTTCAGGCTTTGGAGTTTCCTCTAAACCGGTGAATGGTATTTGGTCAAGGACTGGTATTCCCAACAGTTGAGAGAATTCTTCCATTGTGGGAACTAATTGATAATTAGAAAGGTGAAACAACGGTGTATAGGGTCGAAGAACTGAAAAAGCACCTTCATCATGTCTTCTTCAAACTTGAGATAACCAGATTGAGAAGTCGACCATATCTTTTGGTGAACGGAGAATTTTCAGGAATCCTTGATGCTAACTCTTTTAGTTGAGGAGGCACTCTTACAAAGTGCATTTGGATGGTATTTCTGCAAGCGGAAGCCATATCCTACAAAACAGAACAAAAATAAATCCCTAGGTTCTTGAAATGGTTAGTAAAATGATATGGCATGATGTTATGATGTCACGAGCAAATAATCACACACAAACAAAGCATACAAGGCCTTAGGTTTAGGCTTACATGGGGTTTATTGGTAAGTACCCTCTTGAAGTTTAATTGGTTTAACCTGTCCTAAAAAGTAATTGGGTTCTAGAAGCCTTAATATCACTGATCTTTCTTCATCGGGCATTGTTTTAGCTCAAGCATCAAAACTGTAGCCAAAATATCCCGAAAGTCCAATCTCAATAAGTGTAGTATCGAGTATCAACCAACTTCAGTTTGCACAAAAGTCAGCTATCTCACTACTTTCTAATGGCCAAGGTGTTCAACTAAGGTTCTACGGTCAGTTAGTGCTTCATGACACTACACAGCGGCCCTGTATTCTCCTTGACTGGACTCAATGGACACCGATACTAACAAAAATGTCACACTAACATAGCCATCATTTCAACCATGTCGGTATACCCTGCACAGTCCCCATGATCTATTGTTAGTTACCTAAAATGGCCCCAAATCCGGGTGTAGGATTTTTAAAAGTAAAACCCAAGCATAACCCACAAATGTAAAGCAGACAATGCAAACAGGTAAAGCAATAAAGGTGATCTAAATCTTAAGGTAACCCCACTTTTAAGTATGTCCCCAGCAGAGTCGCCAGTTATGGGATACGGTGGGAGAACAGACTTGGGTGTTTTGCATTTTATCGCAATTATTGCGTATAGCAAGAGTTGCCACCGACTTTTCTTTTATCCAATAAAGGAAAGGGTGAAAAGAACAGGAAAGACCTTTTGAGAATTTTTCTTGAGTTCAGGGGGTATGTTATGAAAAGGGAAGGTGTTAGAACCCTTTTCATCCATAGTTATCTACGGGCTCTTAGTTGCTAGCTCACTTTTGAAATTTCTTTGCAAATATGCTTGTGATTTGTTTTGAAAGTATTTTTGAAAAGCGCCTTCGTTTAGGAGAACTTTGTAATGTTTCTTGTTTCGGAGAAAACGTATACAAAGCGTTGACTTTTGAAAATATTTCATGAAGGTGTTGGTGTGTTTGAAAAGATGTTTGTTTTGAAATGTTTGTGTGTAAGCAACTACGAGCGTTCTACCTACTCAAAAGAAAGTCTTGGTTCTTTTCCTCCTCCTTTAGATAGTTGTGATACGGTGGGAGAACTGACTTAGGTGTTTTGCGTTTGATCGCAACTATTGCAGTTAAGAAAGAGTCACCATTGACTTTTCTTTTATCCAAAAGGAAAGGTGAAAAAGCACAGGAAAGACCTTTGAGATTGTTTCTTGAGTTCGCGGGGTAGATTATGAAAAAGGGAAGGTATTAGAACCATTTGTATCCATGGTTTTCCATGGGCTCTTAGTTACTTTCTAGATCACTTGCTTTTGTTTGAATGTGCTTATGGTGTGGGTTTTGAAAGTATTTTGAAAATGTAACTTTGTAATGATTCTCATTTCTATAAGAACGCATATAAAGTGTTTATTTCGAAAATGTTTCAAAAAAAGTGTTTGTGGGATGTGTTTTTGAAAGTGATTTTGAAAAGGTATCTTTGTAATGATTATCGTCTCTATAAGAATGCATACAAAGTATTATCTTTTGAAAATGTTTCAAAGTGAGAGTGTTGGTGTATAGAATGTTTTTGTTGTGAGCAAGCAAGCAACTAGGAGCGAACCTACCTACTCAAAAGGTCTTAGATTCTTTTCCTCCTCCTTTAGGTGTTTCTATCTTACCATTGATTTGGTGAGAAGCCCCATCGTTGGATGTGAAGGGACGGGCGTAGGTTATCGTATAGTCATAGAAGGCAACCTATAGATGTTTTAGCAATGTCGTTTAGGGACTAGATCGTTTACCGAAGGCAACATCAAGGGTCATCGAGGGACTACGATCTTTTATCGAGGGTCTTTGCTAAAACGCCCACGTTCGAAGGACATGACTATTTTTCCGATAGGAAACAAGTGAGATTACCTTAAGGTGTGCATATGTGCAAAGTGTGTTTGATTGCATGCATTTTTTCTTGATTAGGGTTCTCTATTTATTGATTTCATGTCTTGCCATACACACCCTAATTACTAGCAATATATGAAAGTAATAAAAAGTGCGGGAAGTAAATATCCTACGCTATTACAATCATTGGGGGGGATGGGGTGTATAGATTTACAAATGGGGATTGTAAATAAAATTAAGTCCTAAGTTACTATTACAACCATATTGAATGGATAAGGATGTACAGGAAATGTAAAATGGACTTGTTTTGTTTAAGTAAAGAAATAAGTTTTATTTAGGAAAATATTTTGATCTTTTTATGTTAAAAAGAAATAAAATAAAGCATGTAAAACGTAAAATTTTTTTGGTGTTTTTGATTAGTGAAGATAAAAGTGATAGAAAAAATAGTAAGGAAAAGGAAATAGAATCAACACATTGCTGAACTAAGAGAGATCAGAAGTTCTGACTCTAGCGTACTGCAAAAACAGAAATCACATTAGTAGAAATAGGTAAAGTCAGAAGTTCTGGGTCCACTGGGAACAAAGAAGATTTCAGAAGTTCTGATGCCACTGGAAGAGCTTAGTCTCCCTCTCCATGCTAGTCAGAACATCTGCAACTTATTCATTTCTCAACAGGACAGAAGATGCACATATCACAGTTATGGCAGGTTTCATAATGTTTCAGAAACAAGAGATATCAGAACTATAAATCAGAGGCAAGCATGAATTTGCTAATTCTAATTTCCTTAAGAAGTTCTGAACTACTTTACTCCCTAATTAGGCATACAAATACGTGAAACCTCAGAATACGTACAGCATCAGAAACATGATATCTACATTGTATTTTTGAACATGCAAATCTGATAATGCCTAAGTAGTATGATGAGAGTTAGCAGAAACTTACCTTGCAGCTGGAAAACACTCTGTGAACTAGAGTCTGGTTCTGAACTCTAGTGATGTTCTGAATAGCTTCTTCACGTACTCAGCAGGCTGGAAGCTTTTAACTTGGGCAATGAATGATTAGAGAAATTCTGGAACAACCAAGGGGTAAAGTTCTGACTTCTTGAGGTGGATGTGGATGGAGAGTGTGTTACAGTCTGAACACGGAAGTTAGGATAGCTTCTAATATGTGAATCAGAAACTGTATGGACGGTTTTGGTCAAGAAACACTTGAGAAAAAGGGAGTTTGAATGCAAGAAATCAAAAGTTAATAGGTTTTGTATTTTGTGTTTTCCGTTTTGGATTCTTGGAATTTTAGAAGGGGTTCAAGGCTTTTTCTTTCTCAATTTTTTGACCCTTTTACGGTTGCCAATAAGGTCTAATTTATAGGAAAAGGTTTAGTAGTTTGGAGAGGTCAAGGGGCACCACCATCATAAGTTGGGCGCTGACTTGCTCTTGAAGTAATTTCAAATAGGTAGGGTGGTAAGCAGTTTTAGCAGCGCCTAAGCTAGATTTTTTAAGCAAGAATTAAGGAAAAGTAACCTCAAAAGCAAAAGCAACGTATGGGCCCAACACACTTTTGTACAAAAGTCTGCTTTTCCAAGACAGTAAAGGTACTTATATGCCACACGTGGGGAAATCCTTTGGATAAAGACTCAAAAGTGGTTGTGAGCATTAAATGATGATAAGATTGATCAAACCAGAAATCCTGCAATGTGAGATTCTGCATCATTGATTAATTCTGAATCAGAAGTTTAGCTTCAGCGTAACTTAGAATAGACATCTAACTTCTGATCTTTGTATCTCCTTGCTCCAACATGTTCTGAAGGAGCTCTCGGACTTTCCAGGAAGCTTGCAACACGCTTTGTAAACCTTTTTGGAACTACCCTTGCAAACTATGACTGAATCTTTGTAAAAACTGGCCTAGAAGTTGTAACCAAACTCTGTCTTGGAACTGTCCAGAATTTGCTGAGTGCTTCAGTTTCATGGACGTGTCTTTTGAGGAGTCATAACTCGAAATCCCAACATTTCTAGGAGAAGTTTTGTTCTGTAATGTTTCAAATCTTGTTTGAGTCCATAACTCTTGTGTTAGAAGTTAATCCAGAATCAGCTTGCATCATGGTGATAATATGATCAGAAGTTCTGAGCTTGTCATATTTCTTAAACACTTAGAAAATATTCTAAGTATTTAGAAATTTAACTTTTCCAATAGCAATTTTGACTTTTGACTTTCTTAATGCAACAAATTTCATATTTTAACATGTCTTGCTGAAATATGATTCTTGAAACTTGATTTTGATTCAAAAGTCAAAGTTTGACCTTTTTAGTATGCAAATGACCATTTTTCCCTTGTGAATGATTTTCTTGAAAAATTTGTAATTCAAAGCTTGAAATTGGATGGAAGCAAACCTGAGGGTTCAGGGTGATCCTTTGAGAAATGAGAGGGAAAATTTTGGGGTACAACAACTTCCCCTGTTCAATCTTCTTAAAATTGAAGAGTTAGATTGGTGGATCTGCCATTCATGACTTGAAGGTGGAAGATGATTGAACACTTGAGTGCCCAGAAATTTTCACTCGATGATGTTATGGTTGATTGTATAGGGAATGGGATTAAAGATGCCATTTGGAGAAATGATGGACATTTGTTGGAGATGGGCTTATAGATGCCATCTGGAGAAATGATGGACATTTGTTGGAGATGGGCTTATAGATGCCATCCAGAGGTGATTGTATCTGGACTGTATCTGAAGTTGAAATCTGAATGAGTATCAGAATGGCATCCGTGTCTGGAGCGTATCTGAACTGTATCTGAAAGCTATCTTTAAATGAGTATCAGGATGGCATCCGTATCTGGTGCGTATCTGAACTGTATCAAAAATTAAAATCTGAATGAGTATTAGAATGGCATCTGTGTCTGGAGCGTATCTGAACTGTATCAAAAGTTGTCTTTAAATGAGTACGTGGATGGTGTTGTACCCTAAAATTTGCCATCCCATATTTCTCAAAACATTTCAAGAAAGATCCTCAAGTTGCTCAAGGAAGTCCAAGGGTTGACCAGACAAACTCTCTTCTAAGGCAGTCTACCTCAAATTAGGGTCTCAGGTTGCATCAAGATACTTGAGTCCAAGGGATTCCAAATTCTCACCATTGTCCTAATATGTTCTCAATATCATCCATGTCAAGTTTCAAGCCTTGTAGAGGAAGTTTGCTCAGTTAATTGCTCAAAGGCCTGAAAATCAACTATGCTAGGGCAAAAGTCAATTGTGGCCCACATACAGTCAAACTTCAAGATTTTTGGTCAACATCCTCATTTTTAAGTATCATTCATCATTTGATCAAGGGTTGATCATGGTTCCTCAAGGATTGCTCACAATTCATCAAAACCCAAAAGTTGCTAAATTAGGGTTTTTTAGGAAAAGTCAACTCAACTTTGACCAAGCATAAATTTCTCATACTTTATGATAAATGAGCCATCCAAAGCTCATTTGGAAGAGGATACAATGCCCTACAATTTATCTTCATCTCCCAAGTTCAAAATATGCACTCACAAGAAGTTATGAATTTTGACATTATAGGTCATTTTGAAAAGTCAACAAAAACACCTTTTATGTCAAAGCTTCAAACATGAAAATGGAAGACTCGATTGAGATGAGACCAAAAGGGTTGCTTAGAGGACATTTTGAGCTTTCTAAAAAGTCCAATAACACCTTCACAGAGTCAAAATTAAAGAAGTTATGCATTGGTGAAGTTGACCTTTTTTGCAAAATTGTCAAAATTCAAATATGCCTCAAATTGCAAATTTTACCAAATAGGCCTAACTTTTTTAACTTGTTTTGAGTTTGTAACATGGTACACGAGCCCTAACTCTTCCCATTTTCATTTATTTTATTTTTGCCATTTATTTTGATTTTTTATTTCAATTAAATCAATTTAAATCAAAATAAATCATGGAATTATCAAAATCATTTAAGTCTTGAGATTTGGTGCATGTTTCAGGTTCCTTATACAGCTAGCAACAAAATTAAATCGTGAAAGGCCTATGTGTGCATGAAAATATTGGTTTTTGGCTTATTTTGGAAATATTTTCATGAAAATCAAATCATGATCAAAGACCATAATTGACAAAGATTGAATGGACTTTTGTAAACCTAATTTGATCAGTGATATATAGTGAACAAAAGCAGACAAAAGGCACAAGGTTTGGGGGCGTGTAGGTAAAAGAACAAACTTCAAAAATCAAGGAAAAAGTGGTGATCTGTTTTCGTATTTCCAAGAACTTTCAGACCTTTCCAAGCATCCCTTTCATTTCCTGGACACTCAAGGAAGCCATAACAATCAAAACCAAGCCTTCTCGTGCGCTAGAACTCACTGTAAGTGGTTTACGGATTGGACATATTCTTGAAATTGAATATCTTTGTTTAAGCATTTGTGGCATGAATTATGTATATATTCTGAATCCTAGAAGTGTTTGCAAGCTATTCATAACAGTTAATTGCATTTTTGCTGACCCTATAGAGAAACGCCATTGCTAGGGTTTTTTGTTGCGTTTATGGATCTTTTTATACAGGAAAAATTGGTCCACAAGAAGGGCACCATGATGCTCAGCAGGCCAAGATGAATTGATCCACAACATTAGATTTCATTTATCGCGCCTTTGGATGATTTTGGAAATTCGTTGGTTTGTACCTACGCTTCTGGTCCGTAGGTAAAAGTCATTGACCTTTTAGCAACGGAGAGAGGTTAGGGATGATGGCGTGGCAAGCCTTGATTGCTCCGTTTGAAATTTCGCTCTTTGATACTTTTTATTTTGCTTGTTTTTAATATATTGATTAATTGTTATTTCACATACAACAAAGGCGCCTGGCTCAGTTGGTGTTGAGGTGAGTGGAAAGGTCATAGGACCTGGGTTCGAATCCCAGGTCCCCCATGTATTTCATGTTATTTTTATTTGAATGATCAGCCATGCACACAGGCATGAGGTCCACCATGAGTCCTCAAGGATCAACCATCCAGATGTCCAACCAATCCAATCCAACGCTTGGCATGAGGAGATCCATGATACGCCCTAGTCAAACATGCAACACTAAATCAGGGAGGTCAACATGGATCAGAATGTTGGGCCTAAAAGCTTGCTAATGACACCCCCCTTCCAGCTTCCATACAGGCCCATTACTCTTTTCTTTTATTTTACATTTTCTTATTTAATTTTCTTAAATTATTTTATTAACACAAAATTAACTCTTTTTATCAAAAAAATCATAAAATCAATTTTCACCCAAATTAGACTTAGGTTTTATTTTTTATCAAAAATTAATTCAATTAGTTAATTTAATTTTTTAGGTAACTTTAATTTCCTTTGTAAATAAATTAAAAAAACAAATTAGAAACTAGGTTTTTTTTGTTTAATTTAATTCTTATTTTCTTTTCTTAAAAATAACCAAAATACAAAAATAGGTCAAAATTGATTATTTTCTTTAATTTAATTTAGTTAGTGATTAGGTACATATTTAATTTAAAACCTTATTTTTAAATAATCAAAAACAACCAAAAATGACTTTTCTTTTAATTAGGTTAGACGGGGTCAAAACCCTAATTTTACTCATCCTCGATTCATCGCGCGTGTTTATTTTATTTTACAATATTGATGTAATTGCTCATGGGATGTAATAGATTTATTAGGACTTTTTCGTTTATTTATCGTTTTAGCGGGTTTTTTGGTTATGTAATTAATACCTGAAGCCTTGTAATAGCGTAGCTTTACTTTCCGCATTTTAATTTCCGCAAATATTAACTGTTAGATGTATGATAATAGGGTTGCATGACAACACTGTATGTAAATTTTAAAACGGTTAGCAAACCCTAAATGTGCAAAGATAATAACTTAAAAATTGAATCACTCGCACATGCGCACTCCTAGGGTATACTCTCACTTCGGTTGCCTTCGGTAAACGATCATTAAGTATAGGATATTTTAGTGGTCGCCCTCTTGTCTAAACAAATATCAAATGTTGCCTCGGAAATGTTGCCTCGTAAATGTTACCCCGGAAAGGTTGCCTCGGAGATGTTGCCTCGAATATTGATCTTAAGACATTAGGGTTATTACTAAGACATCCTAACATTGCTTTAGTGATCGTACATCCCTTTCGAATTGACCCTTACAACTCCAATGACGGTGCTACCTACTCACTAATAGTGGGATAGCACTGTCTAATGGAAACAAGAACAAAAACATTCCCTTTTTCGAGTAGGTAGATGCTAGTAGGTACTTGCTCAAATCAAACTTTTTCACACCAAACACTTTTCAAACAAAGTTTTCAAAAACAACTTCGTAACACTCTTGAAGATAGAAGAAAGGGTTAAATCAAAGTAAAACAAAAACTTTTTTCAAATTAAACACACAAGCAATTTTGAAAATGATGAGCAAGTACCTAAGAGCCCGTAGAAAACTACAGATAGAAAGGGTGTTAATACCTTCCCTTTCTATAATCTACCCCCCGTACTCAAAATCTCGAAAAAAGGAATTTTTCGGTGCTTTTTTCCTTTCCAGTTGGATAAAATAAAAGTCGGTGGCGACTCTTGCTTACCGCACATTTGCGAATACAAAACGCAAACCAGTATTAAATAATCGGTTCTGCCACCGTATCACAGAACTGGCGACTCTGTTGTGGAGTTAATAAGTGGGATATACCTTAGGATTAGTTCATCATATTTGCTTCTATTGTTTGATTTGATTGCTTTATCTTTGAGAGTTTTGTATCGGGAGTTACTATAGATCCTAACCCATATCTGGGGAACACCTTTTAGGTAAGTAGCAATAAACTGTGAGGGAACTGTACGGCATAGACCGATACGGTTGAAGCAGTAGCTATGTTGATGTGGCACATTGGTTGGTATCGGTATCCCTTGTGGAGAAACGAGGAGAATACGGGGCTGCTATGTGTATCGTTAAGCATCAACTGACCTTAGAACCTATAATTTACCAACTTGACCATAGGAAGTAGTGAGATAGTAGGTCTCGATGTAAAGCTGGGAACTGGTTGATACTCGATGCTACACTCATTGAGACCATACTCTCGAGATAGTTCCGTCCGCAAGAAAAGATTGTGTGAGCTGAAACCATGACCGATGGAGGATGGTCAATGATATTGAGAACCTCTAGAACCCGGTTACTATTATTAGGATAGGTTGAAACCAACTGAACTTCAAGAGGGTAATACCTAGACCCCATGCAAGCCTTAAACTTAAGGGCTATTATGTGACCCGTTTTCCTTTACCATGTTTGTTATCTGCTATACCTGTTGTGTGTTTTATCATGCATCATAAAATAGCATGCATACTTCATTAGACTAACCATTTCAAAGACAGAGGGGATTTATCTTTTTTCTGTTTTGCAGATTATGGCTTCCTAGCGCAGAAACACCATTCGAGTCAACTTTGTGCAAATACCTGCTCAACTCAAGGATTTAGCCTCGAGAGTTTCTGATACTTCCTCATTCATTAGAAGACATGGTCAGCTTCTTAGCTTGGTTACCTCCAGGTTTGATGAGCAAATGATGAGTGTGCTTTTCCAGTTCTTCGATCCAGTGCATCATTGTTTCACCTTTCCAGATTATCAGCTAGTTCCCACTATGGAAGAATTTTCTCACTTATTGGGTATATCCATCCTCGAGTAGATGCCCTTCACAGGTTTGGAAGAGGCTCCTAGACCAGAGGACATTGCTTCAGCTTTACATTTGAAAAAGACTGATGTAGTATCCAATTGGGAGACACGAAGTGGGGTTAAAGGTTTCTTAGTCAAGTTTCTAATGGATCAAGCTCAACTGTTATGGGATAACTTGGACTTTCAAGCTTTTGAAGACATCTTGGCTCTCCTTATATAGGGTTTGGTTCTTTTCCCGAATCCAGATTCCTTCATAGATGTGAATGCGGTTAAGATTATCCTATCTTGCAATCCTGTGCCTACTCTTCTGGGTGATATTTTGCATGCCCTCTATACTCGTACGACGCGTAGAAGAGGGACCCTCATGTGTTGCACTCCGCTGTTGGCGAGGTGGTTTATTTCGCACCTCCCCAAGTCCGTGTTGAAGAATGAGGAAAGTTTAGGATGGTCTTACAGGATAATGTCCCTCTCCCATACAGACATTCTTTGGAGTTCTAAGGATATGGAAGGTGTTGCTGTCATTGATCGATGTGGGGAATACCCTAATGTCCCGTTGCTTGGAATTAGAGGGGGAATAACCTACAATCCTTGTTTGGCTTTACGACAGTTTGGTCGCGCTCGGAGAGACAGTCCTCATGAGCTACTTCTTATAGATATTGTCTTTGACTATAAGGAGGACGTTGAAGAGCATCACCGAAGGTTTATACGAGCCCGGGGCATGGTGAACAGGTCTGACTCTCAAGATCTAGGACCAAAGACTTCTCTCCCTATGCAACCTTACCTCCAGTGGGTCCGAGCTCGGGCTCAGAATCTTGGGATGCCTTATGAAGCTGTGGTCCCAGTGATTATGGAGCCCACCAATGAAGAGGGCATTCCTTATACAGTCCTTTATCCCTACATGCCCACTGATCTTGGGGCATTGAAGAAATCTTGGATTCAACTAAAAGAGGAGAGGGATACTTACCGGGAGAAGTATCATGAACAAGAGAGGAAGATCTTGAAGCTCACTAGGCAACTTGAGAATGAAAGGAAGATCAATGACTATGTCAGCACGAAGGGAAAGCGTCCATGGAATTTCTGATTGTTTTTTTTGCTAGTTTAGATTTGTTTTAGTCTATTTCTTTTGTAACGCCTTAAAGGCATTGTTAAACATTCTTACAAGTTTAACCTAATAAAGTTTGTTATTTCTTGGTTTGCAAATTTAAATCTACCAAAGTCTTTGAAATCATTTCATACGCATTCCATTATCATGCACCTCATTACTGGTATCATTACAGGTTTCTCATCTTCTTCATTGTTTATTTCAGCACAAAATGTCTTTTGAAATACCTACCGATCAAGCCATTAAAGCTCTTCAAGCACAGAATGCTCAATTCAAGGAGATGTTCTTGAATTTGGCTAAAGGGTAGGAGGATTTGAAGACCCTCATCCTAAAGGAAATGAAGAAGAAGAAGAAGAAGAAAAAGGTGGTTCTTCTGAATATGGGTCACAGATTTGGGAATAGGTTGCAACAGGAAGTTGATCTTTCTCATTTATCTAAAGGAGGAGAGAATCAAGAGGAAGAAAAAGGTCCTAGTCCTGTAGTCTCTGATAATGACATTGATTTTGATGAAGAACAGTATCCTCCTGTAGAGGATAGGTACAAACAACTTGAAGACCGTCTGAGTGCAATGGAGATTCAGAAGATACCTGGTTTGGACTTCGAAGATCTGGGACTAGCATCTGGGGTGGTGATCCCTCATAAATTCAAAGCTCCTATTTTTGCTAAGTACGATGGAGTATCTTGTCCAAAACTCCATCTCCGCTCGTACGTCAGAAAAATCCAACCCTACACTGCTGATAGAAATATGTGGGTTCATTTCTTTCAAGATAGTCTGTCATGGACTCAGCTTGAATGGTTTTATCAATTGGAAGGAGCTAATGTCCACAACTGGGAGGACCTTGCTGCTGCTTTCTACAAGCAATACCAGTATAACGCCGACCTTGATCCCACGCGTACTCAGCTTCAGGGTATGTCTATGGGTGCAGGCGAAGGTTTTAAGGGCTATGCTCAGAAGTGGAGAGATCTGGCTGGAAGAGTCCAACCCCCTCTGTCTGATAGGGAGTTGGTGGATATGTTTCTTGGGACTTTGTCTGGTCTATTTTTCAATCATCTGATCGGAAGTTTGTCATCTGGATTTACTGAATTGATTTTGACTGGGGAGAGAGTAGAAGTTGGTATCAGAAGTGGTAAGATACAGAAAGGTGTTTCATCAAGTACAGAAAAGAGGCCTTTCACCAGTAAGAAAGAAGCTAGTGCAGTTTACAGCTCGAGGAGCCAAAACCGACCCGAACGCCGCCAAGCAGTAAATGCGGTAGTAATATCAAGACCCATCGTTGCCCCACAATGCAACAATCAGCAAAGAATAGAGAGACCGCAAAGACAGTATACTCGGCTCAATATGACCTTATCTCAAATTCTACCACAACTATTAAAGACCAACCTAGTAACTCTGAGGGAAGCCTCGAAGAATCCCAGCACCACATCTCCGCTATATAATCCAAACGCCCGCTGTGCCTATCACTCTGATAGCCCAGGGCACGATACAAACAACTGTCGGGTCTTGAGAAATATGGTGCAAGATTTGATTGAAGCTAAAGAGATTGAGTTTGGCGCTCCGGAGAAACCCAACGTCATAACTGCTCCCATGCCCAAACATGATCAAGGAGTGAATGCAATTGAGGATGATGAAGAGGAGTCAGATATTGACAGCTGGATCTACCCGACTACCAACGGTGGATTGAACAATTGGACGGCGAAGGACTTCGTTCCTGTTTCTTTTATTACACAGTAATAGACTTTTGTTTTAAAATTTGTTACAAACAGTTTAAAACTTTATGGCCTGGTGCCTTACCCGAGGCACTTTGGCTTTGTTTGTGAGGGCTTATTACTTGTCATTTTCATATATCATTAATAAAGCATTGGACGTTTTCTTGGATTACAAATTTTGCGCTCCTTGTTTTTCTTTTCTATCTAGCACTTTATCAAAACAGCTATTGTCTTACACACACTCACATATCATAATGCAGATCTACATCCACTATGGATCCCACTGATAACAACTCTGCTACTGCCGATTATGACTTTGAAAATCCGATCAACCAAGCCGAGGACGAAGGTGAGGATGATTGTGAAGTGCATGGGGAACTTGCTAGAATGTTACTACAGGAAGAGAGGGCCATACAGCCCCATGAAGAGCCAGTGGAATCAGTGAATTTGGGTACAGAGGAAGACATGAAAGAGGTCAAGATAGGTGCAAATATGAAGCCTAGCATCAAGCAACGGTTGATACAGATGCTATGCAACTATGTTGAGATTTTCGCTTGGTCTTATGAAGATATGCCTGGGTTGGACACCGACATTGTGGTTCACCGCTTGCCAACTAAAGAAGACTGTCCTTCGGTAAAGCAAAAGGTTCGCCGCATGCGTCCAGAGATGTCTGAAAAAATCAAAGCTGAGGTCATGAAACAGTTTGATGTCGGTTTTCTAGCTGTCACTTCTTACTCGCAGTGGGTTGTTAACGTGGTTCTGGTGCCGAAGAAAGATGGTAAGGTACGAATGTGTGTGGACTATAGGGATCTGAATAGGGCAAGCCCCAAGGATGATTTTCCACTCCCTCACATCGATGTTTTGGTCGACAACACCGCGCAACATAAGATCTTCTCCTTTATGGATGGTTTTTCTGGTTACAATCAGATTAAGATGGCTCCCAAAGACATGGAGAAGACGACCTTCGTTACGCAGTGGGGAACCTTTTGCTACAAAGTTATGCCGTTTGGATTGAAGAATGCTGGGGCAACGTATCAGTGCGCCATGGTCGCTTTGTTCCACGACATGATTCACCATGAGATTGAGGTGTACGTTGATGACATGATTGCAAGGTCCCAGACTGAAGAAGAACATCTCGACCATCTCCAGAAGTTATTTGACAGGTTAAAGATGTATAAGTTGAGGTTAAACCAGAACAAGTGCGCCTTCGGGGTAAGGTCTAGTAAGTTGCTGGGTTTCATCGTTAGTGATAAAGGTATTCAAGTGGATCCTGCAAAGGTGAACGCTATACAGGAGATGCCAGCTCCCCGAATAGAAAAAGAAGCCAGAAGCTTTTTGGGACGTCTGAACTACATTGCTCGATTCATTTCACATCTGACTGCTACTTGTGAGCTAATCTTCAAGCTGCTGAAGAAAGATCAAGTGGTAAAATGGAATGATGAATATCAGGCCACTTTCGAAAGGATCAAGGAATATCTCCAAGAGCCACCTATTATGATGCCTCCAGTTGAAGGAAGACCTTTAATCTTATACTTGACAGTACTCGACAATTTGATGGGGTGTGTGCTGGGGCAGCATGACGAGTCTGGCCGAAAAGAGCATGTTATTTACTACCTTAGCAAAAAGTTTACCGACTGTGAGACCCGATACTCACTGCTCGAGAAAACTTGCTGCACTTTGGCATGGGCTGCTCGTCAGCTGAGATAGTATATGTTGACTCACACTACCCTTTTGATATCAAAGATGGACCCAATCAAGTATATCTTCGAAAAGTCTGCCTTGTCCGGAAGAATAGCAAGATGGCAGATGATCTTAACCGAGTATGACATCCAATACACAACCCAAAAAGAAATCAAGTGGAGTGTGTTGGCAGATCATTTGGCGCATCAGGCCATGGATGATTACCAGTCTATGAATTTCGAGTTTCCGGATGAGAACTTCATGTTGGTGACTGACTATGAAAAACCTGGACCGGATGAAGGACCTGAGGAAGGATCCCGATGGTCTATGTTTTTCGACAGAGCTTCAAACGTGTTAGGTAATGGCATTGGCGCCGTAATCATATCTCCTGAAGGCTGTCATACTCCGTTCACCGCCCGATTATGTTTTAATTGCACCAACAACATGGCGTAGTATGAAGCGTGCATCATGGGCCTTCGAGCAGATATTGACCTGAGGATTAAGTTCTTGAGTGTATTCGGGGATTCCGCTCTAGTGGTCAGTCAAATCAAAAGCGAGTGGGATACGAAACACCAAAATCTTATTCCTTACAAAGAGTATGTATTAATGTTGCTCCCACATTTTGAGGAGATAACCTTTGAACACTTCTCGAGAGAGGAGAATCAGTTAGCGGACGCGCTAGCCACCATGTCTTCTATGTTCAAGGTCAGGTGGGACAATGAGGCTCCCTATATTACCATTGAGAGGTTGGACGAACCCGCACATTGTTGTGACATTGAGACTGAAGAAGTAGCAGATAAACCCTAGTTTCATGAGGTAAAGAAGTATCTTGAGGCTCAAGAGTACCCTGAGGGTACATCTGTTAATGATAAGAAGTTCTTGAGGAGGTTCGCTGCGAAGTTCTTCATCGGTAATGGTATCCTTTACAAGCGTAACCATGATTCAACCTTGCTGCAATGTGTGGACAAGAACGAGGCAGAAAAGATTATGGCAGAGTTACATGAAGGTACTTTCAGGACTCATTCCAGTGGACACACCATGGCAAAGGAGATCCTACGGGCAGGATATTATCGGTCCACCATGGAAGACGACTGTTATCAACATTCTCAAACTTGTCATAAGTTCCAAGTCTATACTGATAAGGTGCACATACATCCAGTTCCTCTGAACATCTTGACAGCTCCTTGGCCTTTTGCAATGTGGGGCATCGATATGATTGGTGAGATCAGACCTACTGCATCCAACGGGCATCGCTTCATTCTGGTGGCTATTGATTACTTTACAAAGTGGGTTGAAGTAGCTTCTTTTGCTACAGTAACCAAGAACGTCGTAGCGCGGTTTATCCGACACAATTTGATCTGTTGATACGGTGTACCCGAGAGGATCATTACGGACAATGGTACAAATCTCAACAATACGATGATCACCGAGCTCTGCAAACAGTTTAAGATACAACATCACAACTCTTCTCCTTACCGGCCGAAGATGAATGGGGTTGTTGAAGCGGCTAATAAGAACATCAAGAAGATTGTGTAGAAGATGACGATGACAAACAAAGATTGGCACGAGATGTTACCATTCGCTCTTCATGGGTACCGCACCTCAGCACGAACATCGACAGGGGAAAAACCCTACTCTTTGGTGTATGGTATGGAGGCGGTCTTACCCATCAAGGTCCAGATACCTTCTCTCCGGATTATGAAGGATGCAGGTTTAAGCGAGGACGACTGGATTCAAACCCGGCTTGATCAGCTGAACTTAATCGATGAAAAAAGACTTACTGCTATTTGTCATGGTCACACGTATCAAAAGCAAATGATCAAGGCATTTAACAAGAAAGTCAGACGAAAAGAGTATCAAGTTGGGGATCTGGTGATCAAACGCATCATACTGCCACAAGGTGATCCCAGGGGCAAATGGACCCCTACGTATGAAGGGCCATTTATGGTTAAGAACATTTTCTCAGTAGGAGCTATGATTTTAACCACCATGGATAGTGACGACCTTCCTCACCCCGTCAATGCAGACATAGTGAAAAAATACTATGCATAATCAAAGACCCGCTAGGTTGACTGGCCTAGGAAAAAATAAGGGCTTCCCGGCGAACCAAAAGGGTTCGGGCAAAAATAAGGGATGAAAATGAAAAAATCTGTACACCCGGCAAGTCGAAAACCTGAAAAGGCGGCTTGGGAAAAAAAGGGTATCCCGGTGGACTGAAAACCCGAAAGGGTGGTTGTTGTACCCCAAAATTTACCCTCTCATTTTATCAATATTTCTCATCACAAGACCCTTTGAACTCAAGATTAAGCTAGGGTTTGCTCTGCTCAAGACATCTCCATGCACTGTTGACCTAAATTAGGGTTTGAGTTTGCACAAGGAATTTTGGACTTCTAATGCTCAAAGTGACTTTCATGCTTCATGTTGGACTTATAAGTTTGCTCATACCAAGTTTCAAGCTTTGAATCAAATTTTTGCCCAGTCAATTGGACAGTTGACCTAAAAATCAGCTGTATTGGGGAAAAAGTCAACTGTAGCCAATTTACAGTCAAACCTCATAAATTTTGATCCATATCAACATTATGAGCTCATATGAACCATTTGATCAAGTTGGGACCACAACTCCTCAAGAAATTTGATTAGATCATCAAAAGGGCAAAATGGTCATTTTTAGGGTTTTGACTGCAGAAGGGCAATTTCTGACTTTTCACCTAGCCAATGGAAAATTGGGTTCAAGCATGGGTTCAATGACTCAATGGCATCATCTTGACCTATTCACAAGGTTCAAAAGATCTCAATTGCATTGGATTGCATATGAAATTTCCAGTCAACTGATCAAAAATCAACTGTACACTGAAAAGTCAAACTTTGACTCTTTGGTCAAAATCAAGTGTCAAGGGTCATTTTTCATCAAGATGTGTCAAAACATGAAACTTGTTCGTCAAGAAACCCAATTTTGAAAATTAGGGTTTAAGATTGAAAAATTTCATAACTTAGAATTTTTCTAAGTTATAAAATTTCCTTAATTTTTCCCAACTTTGCCCAACATTTTTCCCTTGATGCAATTGGATTCAAACAAAACTTCCAACATGAAAGTTGTATTCCTCCACAAAATCTACAACTTTGATTCACAAAGTTTTCTCAAAACAAGCTTGGATCTTAAGTTATGATTTTTGGAACAAGGGTCCATGAAACTTTTAACTTAGTGAAATTTTGCCCTAGTTTAGGTAGGATTTTGACCTATCTTCATGGAATTTTTTCACCTAGTTCCACTTGGAATCTCAAAATTCATTTCAAAGATGGATTGTATAGAATGTTACAAGCTTTCCAAAATTTCCAAGAACTCTCCAAAATAATTTATGGTTAGGGAGAATCGAAGGTTTGAATTTGGAAAAAACTCACTTTTGATCCATGGCATTTTCATGTTGATACAAGTTGCAATTTCTGTCCAGCTTCATTTGTACTTGATTACATGTCCCTAAACCATTTCATACTCCATAATTAAATGCAAATCCATTGGTTTGAGGCTTTGTTCTAATCATGGGGGGATTACACAAGAGATTAATCCAAAAATAGCAAAAAGGCAACATTGCCATTTTTGTCAAATTTGCTTTATGTCAAATTGCATTCTTGAGCCTTGAACCAAATCTTGGATAGCAAATAATATCCACAAACTTGAGGGGCAAAGGTCACAAAAGGGAAAGCTGAAAGATAGCCTGTACAGGCCAATCTTGTACCACTTGTTACTTTTGCTTAAAATACAAGAAAACTTGCCAAAGAGCCATAACTTGCATATCTGATATAACCAACTCTTACAAGCTTTTGAACCAATTTCTGCATATTGCCTTGATCCAGAAACATGAGCCTTCCATCCCTCAAACACTCTTGAACATCAAAACACCAAAAACTTGCAAAACAGGGCACTCCCTGCAGTTTCACTTCCATCCCACAAGTTATTTGTGCGTTTTGCCCCAAACTTGTTCCAATACCTTCCATATAACCTATCCAAGCTATACAAATCATTGGACAATGACTGTAACTCCATTTGCAAGCTTCACCATTTCTGTTTTTAGCTTGTGCGGGTTGAGTTCTACAAGCTTGTTCAAGCAGATCCAAAGCAAACTAAGCATTAGAGAAGATCAGAGGAAGTTCTGGCAAGCTCCCAAGCACCTCAAGTCTCACTGAAAAGCTCCACATTGCCATACACGAGTTCAACTGAAACAGGTTTTTGTCAACTTCCTATCTCTCTATTTAGTAATCATTAGGCTTAGGTTTGTGAATAAAAAATGTAGTACTCATAGCCATGAAGTTGTACATATGCTTAGATTTCATTTAAGTTAATCGTGTTAAGAGAATTTGATTCATGAACTTCCTGAAAAAAGTTAGGTTAGAATTTAGGGCCAGTGAAATTCTCTCTGGTCTTTGAGAGTTAGATTAAGTTTTTTATATGGTTAGAATCGTGGTTTAATGCTCTACAAGTTTCATGTTTTGAGTTTTTGATTTCATGCAACGAATAGAGAGAACAGGATTGGAGTTACAGGGCGCGTGTTTTTGTGTTTGAACGAAGGTTGAAGATGAAGTCTGGGTTGGGCCTGGCCATTCCATGTTGTTTGCACCCCTTAGCCTGCTGTTCACACCTCCCTTGGCCCATTTCTATTATTTTGCATATTTTTGTATTTCTATTTTATTTTCTGACTTTTATTTATTGTTATAAACATTAAAATTACCAAAAATATTTTATTTAATTTTCATATTTTATTTTATATTTTTTTATTATTTTTCTAACATGAAAATAATTTTTAGATAATATACCTTTATTTCATTTAACAAAAAAATCTTGAAAATAATACATAAAAATATTATGCCTTTATTTTTATTATTTATACTTAAATAATATTTTTTTCTAATATATTTTTATTTTGTATATATTTTATTTTATTTTATTGTACATAAATAATATAATTAATCTATATATACTTTCTTAAAGAAAATTAGGGTTTTTACCCTTAATAAAAAAAATCTTTTATTTCTTTTTTTAATACATTAAATATTATATTTTTACATACATAAAAATAAATAAAAACATCTTTTACATATTTATAACATTTTGCATATTTATATTTAAATTGTTTATTTAAATATTGCTTATTTATTTGATACAAAGGAATTCAATTTGGATGTAATAGTAAATCTTAGGGTTTTATTTTATTGCAAATATTCCCCATTCAAAAATGTATCCCCCTCCCCATATCAATGTTGTAATAGCTTATGTTTATTTTGTGCATTTTATGCTTTCAAATATGCCATGTTAGAGATTAGGGTTTGTATGCAAAAATCCAAAATCAAACAAATAGCTTGACTAAGACAAAGACAAAAAAGCATGAAAATTGACAACACAATGCACACATGCACCCCTAGGGTTTCACCCACTTGTTGCCTTTAAAATGGCCATGTTAGGCATGTTGAGTATCTTGGCAAAACAAAAACAAAAAAGATCATAGTCCCTCGATGACGCTATCTTGGTTTCCTATACAAAATGATCTACTCCCTCAAAAATTTGCTAAAGATACTTAGCATAATTGCTATCATGGTCCATACGGTGACCCGCGCCTATCCCGTTTAACATCCAAATACAAGGTTGTTTACCAAATGCAATGGTAAAACAACACTGTCAAAAGGGTTAAAAATGTGTAGGAAAGATCTTTGAGTAAAATAGGGTAGACAACTCTTAGTTACTTGATCAAAACTTGCAAAAACATCCTTGCTATTTTCAAACACACCTCACAACACAATTTCAAAACATTTGCGAACACAAACGCAAAACCTCAAGTCAGTTCTCCCACCGTATCACAGAACTGGCGACTCTGCTGGGGATAATCTAAAAGTGGAGTAACCTTAGGGTTTAGATCACCCTTACATTGCTTATCTTGTTTGCTTTGATTGCTTTACATTTGGTTCTCTTGTTTGGGTTTGAATCCTCCACCCGGATTTTTAGGAAACATTCATAGGCAAATAGCAATACGTTATAGAAATTGTGCGGGGTATACCGACATGGTTGAAGCAATAGCTATATTAGTGCGACATATTTGTGGGTACCGGTAGCCTTTGAGTCAATCAAAGAGAATATGGGGCCACTGAGTGATGTCATGAAGCACTAATGGACTTTTAGAACCTTTACTTGACCATCTTGGCCTTTTTAGGGGTAGTGAGATGACCGGCTTTGGTGCAGTCCGAAGTTGGTAGATACTCGATACTACACTCATTGAGGGTTGTTTTCTTGGAATATTTCGGTCGCCAGTAAAGTGGCTAAACTGAAACAATGAACACAGAAAATAATCCAGTGATATTGAGCTCCTTAGAACCCGGTTACTATTTATAGGACAGGTTGAGCCAACTAAACTTCAAGAGGGTACTTACCTATGAAACCCCATGCAAGCCTGAAACTAGGATCTTGTGTGATTTGCTTGTACATATACTTGTGCATACATCATGAACATCATGAAGCATCATTTGCATCCACTAACCATTTCAAGGGTTTAGATTTTCATCTTTGTTCCTATTTTGTAGGTCATGGAATCGCTTTGCAGGAAAACAATTCAGGTCAACCTTGTGAGAATTCCTCCTCTACTCAAGGAGCTTACTTCCAAGATTCAAGAGAATTCTCCCTTCAGTGAAAGACATGGTAGACTTCTCAACTTGGTCAACTCCAACATCGAAGAAGACATGGTGAAAGTTCTCTTCCAGTTCTTTGACCCCCTACACCACTGCTTTACATTTCCTGATTACCAACTAGTACCTACTTTGGAGAAATTTTCTCAACTCTTGAGGATTCCTATTCTCCATCAACTACCCTACAACAGTACGGAAAGAGAGCCAAAGCCTGAAGATGTTGCTCAAGCCTTACACTTGCAATCATCTGATATCAAAGGTCATTGGGAAACCAGAAGTGGTGTCAAGGGTTTATTGGCAAAGTTTCTGTTTGAGAAAGCACAAGAATGCTGGAATTCTCTAGATCTGCAAGCTTTTGAGGAGATTGTAGCACTTCTCATCTATGGGTTGGTCTTGTTCCCAAACCCTGATCAGCTTATAGATGTGAATGCTGTTAAGATTTTAATATCTTGGAATCCTGTGCCTACATTGCTTGGGGACATCCTACACTCATTTTACACACGAACAATGAGGAAAAGAGGTGTTCTCATGTGTTTTACTCCTCTTCTAGCAAGGTGGTTTATTTCTCACCTTCCCCAGTCAGTCTTGAAGAATGAACAAGGCTTGAGGTGGTCACAACGATTGATGACTCTTACATATTTTGATGTTCATTGGTGTTCTCGGTCCAGAGAAAATGTCATCATCATTGATTGTTGTGGGGAATTCCCTAATGTCTCATTACTTGGCATTAGGGGAGGCATTACCTACAACCCCTGTTTGGCTCTGAGACAGTTTAGGTATGCCCGAAGGGATGGCCCTCATGACATGCTGATTCTGGAATTGGTTTTTGACTTCGAAAACGACGCTCAAGGACTCCGACAAAGGTTTATCCGAGCTTGATGGATGCCCAACAAAGTGGACAGTAAGACACTGGGACACAAGAATTCCATCCCCCTTGAGCCTTACCTCAAATGGGTACGAACCCGCGCCCAGAGTCTTATGATGCCTTACCCCTACATTCTGCCTATGATCAAAGAGCCTGTTATGGAAGGAGAGGTTCCATACACCCTCCTACATCCTGACATGCCAACATCATTGGAAGATTTGCAAAAGAGTTGGATACAGCTCAAGGAAGAACGGAACACTTTTGAAGCCAACTTCTACGCCAATGAGAAGAAGGTTTTGGAACTTACTCGTCGACTCCACGAAGATCAGACTCTCAACACCTACATCGCACCAAAGAGGTTGCGCAACGTCTTTTTACATTAGAATTTTGTAATATTTTACCCATGGGGCATTTATGTACTAACAAATTTCTTCTTATTAATATGACGTGTGTTCTTTTTGTTTGCAACAACTTTGAATTTCTGAATCCTTGAATGCATTACATGAATAAATATCATTCATCATATGCATAAACAGGTCTTCACACCAGGTTTCCTTATCTCTCTGCTGTTTATTTCAGCAAGATGGATATAGAGCAGACGGTCAAAGATCTATAAGCACAGAATTCACAGTTCCAACAACTCCTCATGACCTTGGCAAAAGGTCAGGAGAACCTTAAAGCACTGTTAAAGAAGGAAAAGGAAAAAGAGAAAAAGAAAAGGAAAAGAGTGGGTGTAGCTACTTTGGGAAGAAGATTTGAGAATCAGGCTAGAAGGGTCCTAGATTTCCCCTCAACATCTGATGAAGGGGTTGGCAAAGGAAAGAGAGTTGCAATACCATCTGAGTCTGAGGCTGAAGAAGAAGAAGAAGGAGAAGAAGAAGAAGAAGAAGAAGAGGATGAAGATTACTCTGAACAGAAGTACCCTCCTGCAGACGACAAGTATAAGAATCTGGAAGAGCGGTTGGCAGCTATGGAGGTACAAAGAGTGCCTGGGCTGGATTTCGAAGAGCTAGGGTTGGTAGTTGGGATTGTGATTCCCTCTAAATTCAAGGTGCCTACATTTGCTAAACACGATGGTTTGTCTTGTCCGAAGATGCATCTACGATCTTACGTGAGAAAGATCCAACCTCATTCTTCTGATAAGGATCTGTGGGTCCACTTTTTTCAAGATAGTCTTTCGGGTACACAATTGGACTGGTTCTACCAGCTTGAGAGGGCTGACGTACACAATTGGGAGGACCTGGTTGTTGCCTTCTATAGACAATAACAGTATAACACAGACTTAGCACCTACTCGTACTTAACTACAGAGTATGGGTATGGTCTCTAATGAAGGCTTTAAGGAGTATGCCCAGAAGTGGAGGGACTTAGCTGGAAGGGTGCAGCCACCATTGTTTGAAAGAGAGCTGGTTGATATGTTTTTGGGGACGTTGTCTGGTCCACTCTTTAATCACCTGATAGGGAGTTCATCGGCGGGGTTCACTGAATTAATTCTGACTGGTGAAAGAGTCAAAGTTGGCATCAAGAGCGGTAAAATTCAAAAAGATACATCTGCTTCTGTTGCCGTCAAAAAACCTTTTCCAGCCAAGAAGGAGGTGTCAGCTGTTTATTCTCAAAAAGGTCGAGGAAGAGTAGAGCGCCGGTCAACGGTGGGGGCTGTAATGATCCAAAAGACTGCAGCTGATCAACCTAGAAACGATCAACCTCGAACCAACCAACAAAGAGGGGGAAGGCCTGCTAGGCAGTTCACCAAAATAAACATGACGCCTGCCCAGGTTCTCCCACATCTCTTGAAGCTAAACCTTACAACCTTGAGAGATCCGCCACAAAATCCGAATACGACTTCTCCTTTTTACCATGCCAATGCTAAATGTGCTTATCATTCCGACCGCATAGGGCACGACACCAACAACTGTTGGGCCCTCAAAAACAAGATCCAGGACATAATAGATGCCAAGGAGGTGGAATTCGATGCACCCGAAAAGCCGAATGTGATTTCTGCCCCAATGCCGAAGCATGGTCACAGTTCCCATGCTATTGAAGAGGATATATATGTTGCTGATGTTGATGACTTGATGACCCCTTTACCAATAATCAAGATGAATCTGTTGAAAGCCCGGATCTTCCCAGGCTGTGAAAAAGATTGTTACCATTGTTCGTCCCTACAATCCGACTGTCCGTTATTGAAGTTAGGCGTCCTACGCCTAATGGATAATCAAGAGATCCCCTTTGAGAAAACCCCTGTTACTCATGTTACTCTTGTTACTCCAATCAATGATGTTGCTATAATTACCATTTCTGACAATCTTTCCAAGGTCTCCAAAAGACCTGTTAAGATTACACACGATCTAAAGAATGTACCACTGAAGATTACTATGTTGGGGCCTATCCCATACAAGTCCAATAAGACAATACCGTGGAATTATGGAGGAGAGATCTTCTACCACGGTGTTAAGCAGATTGAATCAGTGGAAGAGAATTCCGATGAAGAAACTCCTGACATAGGAAATATTGCGGGGACAAGTAAGATCACTCGTAGCGGAAGAATCTTTTCTCCGGAGATTTCTCCCCCAAGGGCAATCTTCGGACCCTCAAGTGCTCTTGTGCCGGTCAAGATATCTGTGCGAAGTCTAGTGATTGAATAAATTGTTACTCCTGAAGTTGTACCCTCTGTTGTTACTGCTGATAAAGGTAAGGGGATCCAAGAAGCGCCCGTTAGGATGAGGGCTCAGCCTTTGGTCATCCCCGAGCCCACTCAAAAGGAAATGGAGGAGATTTTAAAAATAATTAAGAAAAGTGACTATGATGTCGTAGAACAACTGGGGCAAACCCCTTCAAAAATCTCCATGCTGGCCCTATTGCTCTATTCTGAGGCTCATGCCAAAGCCGTGATCAAATTCTTGAAGACGGCGCACGTGCCTCAAGAAACCTCTGCGGACCAGTTTCAAGAGTGTGTAGCCAGCCTAACCGTCGACAATGGTCTTGGCTTCTCTGATGCCGATCTAACATCTAAGGGAAGAAAGCATAATGATGCGCTGCATGTCTCGGTGGAGTGCAGAGGGACCAAACTTGCTCATGTTCTGGTTGATAACGGGTCGTCTTTAAATGTCCTGCCAAAGAAAGCATTGGACAGATTGGGCTGTGAGGGTTTGACCTTAAAGCCCAGCAATATCATTGTTAGAGCCTTCGACGGTTCTAAGAGGATGGTCCACGGAGAAGTGGATATCCCAATTAAGGTGGGAACGGAAATTTTCAACTCTACATTTTATGTGATGGACATCCGTCCCTCATATTCTTGCTTGTTAGGAAGACCATGGATCCACAATGCTGGGGCAGTCACTTCTTCTCTACACCAAATGCTCAAATACCCAGTTCAGGGGAAAATCATAACGGTTCATGGTGAGGAGGAGTATATGATAAGCCACCTTAACTCTTTCCGCTATGTGGAGTTAGATGGTGAATTCATAGAAACCCCTTTCCAACACTTTGAAGAGGTTTATCCTAAAGTTGCGGCAGCTAAGACAATAACTTATGTACCTATCATTACCAAGCATGTGTCCCAGATGTCATCCCTTAAAGATGTGAAGGCTGTGATCGAGGAAGGAGGAAGTACAGTGTGGGGTCAGCTACCAGATTTTCCTTTCAAGGAAGATAAGTTCGGTTTGGGTTTCACTGTTGCTAGTCAGAAGGCTGTGCGTCGCTCCCAGGATGGAGGACCACCATTAAAGATCACTCATCACAAAGTTCATGCTTTGGAAGATGTTGAAGATGAGAAAAATTTTGAAGATTGGATTTTCCCGACCATTGAAGGAGGACTGAACAACTGGGAGGCGAAAGACTTTGTTCCCATTACTTTCATAAATCATTAATTTATCTTTCGAACATTTCTGTTGGTCTGTAATAATTATTAAACAATCCGTACACTCTTTTTGCCTTATGCCTTACCCGGGGCATACAGGTCCATTTGTAAGGGTTTTGATTCTTCATTTTCATATGCCATTTTTAATGAATCATGGACGTTTTCATATATAAACTTTTGTGTTCATTTTCTTTCTTTTTACATTTTATTTTGTTTAAAGGTGGTTATCCCTTACACACACCCACACTCACAAAAAGCAGGTACCCATCCATTCCGGATTCCATGGGTAACAATTCTGCTATGGCCTTCAGTGACTCTGAAGATCTAGTCAATCATGCCGAATACGAAGGTGATGAAGACTGTGAAGTGCCTGGAGAGTTGGCTAGACTTCTACAACAGGAAGAAAGGGCTATTCTGCCCCATGAAGAGTTGTTAGAGACTATCAACCTGGGTACTGCTGAAGACAGAAAAGAGGTTAAAGTGGGTGCCAACCTAAAGCCAAATGTCAAAGAACGCTTAGTTCAGCTGTTGAATGAATATGTTGAGATCTTCGCCTGGTCCTATGAAGACATGTAGGGACTCGATACAGATATTGTGGTTCACTGTCTCCCTACAAGAGAAGACTGTCCACCAATTAAACAGAAAGTCCGTCGAATGAGGCCCGATATGTCTGAAAAGATCAAAGCCGAAGTGATGAAGCAATTCAATGCAGGTTTCCTTGCTGTTACCTCCTATCCACAATGGGTTGCTAACATTGTGACCGTGCCCAAAAAGGACGGCAAAGTAAGAATGTGCGTGGATTACAGAGACTTGAACAGGGCTATCCCTAAAGATGACTTTCCACTATTGCACATTGACATCTTGGTTGACAATACAGCTCAACAAAAGGTATTCTCTTTCATGGATGGATTTTTGGGATACAACCAGATCAAAATGGCCCCCGAAGACATGGAGAATACTACTTTTGTTACGCAGTGGGGTACCTTCTGCTATAAAGTGATGCCATTCGGACTGAAGAATGTCGGGGCAACCTATCAGCGAGCCATGGTAGCTTTGTTTTATGACATGATACATCATGAGATTGAAGTCTACGTAGACGACATGATAGCCCGTTCACAGACAGAAGAAGAACACCTCGACCATCTGCAAAAGTTGTTTATCAGGTTGAAGGAGTATAAGCTCAGACTAAACCCTAGCAAGTGTACTTTCGGAGTTAGGTCCGGTAAACTTTTGGGATTCATCGTCAGTAACAAAGGCATCGAGGTTGATCCTGCCAAAGTCAAAGCCATACAAGAAATGCTTGCCCCTCACACTAAGAAGGAGGTCAGAGGTTTCTTAGGACGCCTAAACTATATTGCAAGGTTCATTTCTCACTTAACATCTACCTGTGAACCAATCTTCAAGCTGTTGAAGAAAGATCAGGTGGTTGAATGGAATGATGACTGTCAAGTTGTTTTCGATAAAATCAAGGAGTATTTTCTAGAACCTCCTATCTTGATGCCACCTGTCGAAGGAAGGCCGCTAATCATGTATCTGACTGTTTTGGATAACTCAATGGGGAGCGTACTGGGCCAACATGACGAGTCTAGTCGAAAAGAGCATGCCATTTATTACCTTAGCAAAAAGTTTACCTACTGTGAGACTCGCTACTCACTGCTCGAGAAAACTTGTTGCGCTTTGGTATGGGCTGCTCGCCGGCTAAGGCAGTATATATTGACACATACCACTTTGCTGATTTCTAAAATGGATCTGATCAAGTACATCTTCGAAAAGCCTGCTTTATCTGGAAGAATCGCTAGATGGCAAATGATCCTGACCGAGTATGATATTCAGTACACAACCCAAAAAGCTATAAAGGGGAGTGTACTAGCTGACCATCTAGCTCATCAAGCTGTCGAAGATTACCAATCCATGAAGTTCGACTTCCCCGACGAAGACATTATGACATTGCACAACATTGAAGGTAACGGACCGTATGACGAACTTGAACAAGGATCCCGATGGACCCTGTACTTTGATGGTGCTTCAAATGCACTTTGAAACGGTATCGGTGCGGTACTTATCTCTCCATAAGGTTGTCATACACCTTTTGCTGCTAGACTCTACTTCAACTGCACCAACAACATGGCCGAGTATGAAGCTTGCATCTTTGGTCTCAAGGCTACTATTGACTTGGGAATTAAATCTTTGGTTATGTTTGGGGACTCAGCTTTGGTTATCATTAAAATCAAAGGAGAGTGGGACACTAAACATCCTAATCTCATCCCATACAAAGAACATGTCCTGACATTGTTACCTCATTTCGAACAGATTACCTTCGAGTACTTCCCGCGAGAAGAAAATCAGCTAGCGGATGCTCTAGCTACAATGTCTTCCATGTTTAAACTTAACTGGGATAATGAGGCTCCCCAAATTACCATCGAGCGGATGGATGAACCTGCACATTGTCACGAGATTAATACCGAAGAAGTAGTGGACCAACCCTGGTTTCACGAAATCAAAAGGTATCTCAAGACTCGAGAATACCCTGAAGGAGCTTCAGTCAACGACAAAAAGTTCTTAAGGAGATTTGCTTCCAAGTTCTTCCTGAGCAATGGTATCCTATACAAGCGCAACCATGATTGCGTTCTACTTCATTGTATGGACAAGGTTGAAGCTGAGCAGATCATGACTGAACTGCATAGCGGTGCATTTGGCACTCACTTGAGCGGACATATGATGGCTAAGAAGATTCTACGGGCAGGCTACTACTGGTCTACCATGGAAGTTGACTGTCATCAATATTCTCGTACTTGTCACAAATGCCAAATCTATGCGGACAAGGTACATATTCCTCCAGTTCCTCTCAATGTCCTAACAGCTCCTTGGCCATTCGCAATGTGGGGTATCGACATGATTGGAGAGATCAAGCCTACGGCATCCAATGGACATCGCTTCATCCTGGTGGCCATTGATTACTTTACCAAGTGGGTTGAAGCAGCTTCCTTCGCCTCCGTTACAAAGAATGTGGTTTCCTGCTTCATCAAGCAGAACCTCATATGCCGGTATGGTATCCCCGACAGGATCATCACGGATAACGGTACAAACCTGAACAATATTATGATCATCCCTCTATGCGAGCAGTTCAAGATTCAACATCACAATTCATCTCCCTATTGGCCAAAGATGAACGGTGCTATCGAAGCTGCAAACAAAAATATCAAAAAGATCATTCAAAATATGACAGTCACCTATAAGGACTGGCATGAGATGTTACCGTTTGCTCTGCACGGATATCGTACCACGGCGCATACTTCAACTGGGGAAACCCCCTTTTCTTTGGTATATGGCATGGAAGCTGTTTTACCTGTGGAGGTTCATATTCCTTCCCTAAGAATCATGAAGGATACTGGTTTGAGTGAAGACGATTGGATTTAAACCCGGCTTGATCAACTTAACTTGATTGACGAGAAGCGACTTACTGCTGTTTGTCATGGTCAGACGTATCAAAAATGGATGATCAAGGCTTTCAACAAGAAAGTCAGGCGCCAGGTATATCAAGTCAGAGATCTTGTGATCAAACGGATCATCTTGCGGCAAAGTGATCCCAGGGGCAAATGGACTCCTACTTACGAAGGACCATTTGTGATCAAAAACATCTTTTCTGGTGGGGCTATGATTCTAACCACCATGGACGGTGACGACCTGCCACATCCTGCGAACGCAGACATAGTCAAAAGATACTACGCATAAACGACCCGACAATTGAAAACCCGAAAGGGCGACTTGGGTAAAAATGGGCATCCCAGTGAATCGAAAACTCGAAAGGGCGGTTCAGGCAAAAATTAGGAATAAACAAAAAAATCTATACACCCGGCAAGTTGAAAACCCGAAAGGGCGACTTGGGCAAAAAAGGGTTTCCCGGTGGATCGAAAACCCGAAAGGAAGGTCCAGGCAAAAGTTAGGGAATTAAAGCGTATGACTATGTCTCGTCGGATCACTTTAAGGACAATCTCTTCACGGACAAGCTCCAAGCTTCTGAACAATCCAATCATCTTCGGACGAAGCAACGAATGGATAAGATACTCAGAATTACGAAGGCTATAGCAGAATGGGAACCCCATGGAATTGTTACACATAACCATCTTTCTTTGTATAAATTTTTCTCAATTTTATGACAACATTCTCTTACTAGGATGTCTGTCTCCTTTGTACAAAATACTTACACAAAGTTAATACAAAGATACTTCAAAGTGCAGAAAATTGTTTGCCTTTTCCTTTTATATACTTGTGTTTTATTTGAAAACGTCCAATGATTTATTAAATGAGCATATGCATTTGAATATAATCACTGCTTACAAATAAAACAAAATGAGAAAGAATAATTACTGATAGGATGTAAGTATAGGAAAATGTCTTTAGGTTGTTCCAGGAGAAATCCAAAGCAATACATCATCCATATCCCCAGTGGAGTTAAGTTTCAAGAATCCCCATCAAAGATGAGTTTTCAAACTCCCAATCCCCAGCGGAGCAAAACTTTGAAACTTTCTTCCCTAAACGGAGTCAAACCTTCAACCCTTGAACACCAGTGGAGACCATCCAGTTTCCTCCATTGTCCCCGAAGAGTCGCTTTAAAACCAGATCAAATCGGCACGTCATTAAGATCCCCAGTGGAGATGAAACTTTGATCTACCAATCCCCAACGGAAACCATTCAGTTTTCCCCTGATACCCCTAATAGAACAAAGATTCTCATTCTTGAAGTCCCCAGTAGATTGGCATACAACCCAAAACTCCTGATCTCCCGGGAAGTATGGCTTCTCCCCACAGAGGTTGTCAAAGATCTTAAATCTCCAACAGTGGTCAAGGATTTATTCTCCCCAACAGAAGTCAAAGATTTTATTATCTCCAACTATCCAGGATTTATTTTCCTCATCAAAATAGCTAATCAGCTTATATGCGCATACATTACATTCATAAATCATGAACATTGATAAAACACATCTTATTGCATCATACATTTCATGCAACATAACTTTGTGTTTCAGCTAACATTCTACCCTTTTAAGGATAAGATCGATAGCTACCTAAAACAGATATTCAAAGCTCAGAAAACTGCTTAGAGATGCTCCAGACATGAATGCTTTTCTATTTGTTTATTCAAATCAAGGGGCAAATTCCTATTCCAGTTATAAAACCTGGATCTAACCAGATTTTATCTTGATTATACTGAAACCCGGAGATCGACCAGAAAATAGTTGAATCCCCTGCAAATTCTTCTGAAACCTGGACGTTGACCAAATAGGAAGAAAAGTATCATGAAGCCCGGATGTTGACCAGATAGCAATACAAAACTGTGAAGCCTGGACGTTGACCAGATAACAGTAAGGTATACTGTGAAACTTAGACGTTGACCAAATAACAGTTTACTCAGCCAATTACTTTGAAGCCCGGATTCAATCAAATATTAGTAGGCCCCGAAATCAAAAGGAAAACTGGAGGCGACCGGATAACCATTTGATTTTCTTCTGAAACCTGGACGTTGACCAGATAGGAGGTAAAGGATTGTGAAGCCTGGACATTGACCAGATAATAATACAAGACTGTGAAGCCTGGACGTTGACCAGATAACATTAAGGTATACTGTGAAACTTGGACGTTGACTAAATAACATTTTACTCGGCCAATTACTTTGAAGCCCAGATTCAACCAGATATTAGTAGGCCCCGAAATCAAAAGGAAAACTGGAGACGACTGGATAACCATTTGATTTCCTTCTGAAGACTGGACATTGACCAGATAGAAAGTAAAGTATCGTGAAGCCTGGACGTTGACCAGATAGCAATACAAGACTGTGAAGCCTGGATGTTGACCAAATAGCAGTGCATTGTCACCTCTTCAACCAAGAGATGACTCCCCGATAGAATAACAGACGACTGAAGTTCTATTTCTACCACGACAGAGACCAGCATTCCCCGGTGTAGTCCCCCTCAACAACAGGTATACGGGTTCTCACAAAGGAATCTCTTATGCGATCAATTTTCTTGGATGGCATCTTTAAGCCCATCTCCGACAAGATTCGGTCACATCTTCCAAATGGCATCTTTAAGCCCATTCCCTAAACTATATTTTGACGAGCGCAAATTTACGGACACTCTTGTGTCCAATCCTCTTTTACCTTCGAGTCACGAAAGGCAAACTCGCCAATCTAACTCTTCAGGTTCAAGAAGATTGAACAGGGGAAGCTGTTGTACCCCTAAATTTGCCCTCTCATTTTATCAATATTTCTCATCACAAGACCCTTTGAACTCAAGATTAAGCTAGGGTTTGCTCTGCTCAAGACATCTCCTTGCACTGTTGACCTAAATTAGGGTTTGAGTTTGCACAAGGAATTTTGGACTTCTAATGCTCAAAGTGACTTTCATGCTTCATGTTGGACTTATAAGTTTGCTCATACCAAGTTTCAAACCTTGAATCAAATTTTTGCCCAGTCAATTGGACAGTTGACCTAAAAATCAACTGTATTAGGGAAAAAGTCAATTGTGGCCAATTTACAGTCAAACCTCATAAATTTTGATCCATATCAACATTATGAGCTCATATGAACCATTTGATCAAGTTGTGACCACAACTCCTCAAGAAATTTGATCAGATCATCAAAAGGGCAAAATGGTCATTTTTAGGGTTTTGACTGCAGAAGGGCAATTTCTGACTTTTCACCTAGCCAATGGCAAATTGGGTTCAAGAATGGGTTCAAGGACTCAATGGCATCATCTTTACCTATTCATAAGGTTCAAAAGATCTCAATTGCATTGGATTGACAGATGAATTTTCCAGTCAACTGATCAAAAATCAATTGTACACTGAAAAGTCAAACTTTGACTTTTTGGTCAAAATCAAGTGCCAAGGGTCATTTTTCATCAAGATGTGTCAAAACATGAAACTTTTCATCAATAAATCCAATTTTGCAAATTAGGGTTTAAGATTGAAAAATTTCATAACTTTGAATTTTTCTAAGTTATGAAATTTCCTTAATTTTTCCCAACTTTGCCCAACATTTTCACCTTGATGCAATTGGATTCAAACAAAACTTCCAACATGAAAGTTGTAGTCCTCCACAAAATCTACAACTTTGATTCACAAAGTTTTCTCAAAACAAGCTTGGATCTCAAGTTATGATTTTTGGAACAAGGGTCCGTGAAACTTTTAACTTAGTGAAATTTTGCCCTAGTTTAGGCAGGATTTTGACCTATCTTCATGGCATTTTTTCACCTAGTTCCACTTGGAATCTCAAAATTCATTTCAAATATGGATTGTATAGAATGTTACAAGCTTTCCAAAATTTCCAAGAACTCTCCAAAATAATTTATGGTTAGGGAGAATCGAAGGTTTGAATTTGGCAAAAACTCACTTTTGATCCATGGCATTTTCATGTTGATACAAGTTGCAATTTCTATCCAGCTTCATTTGTACTTGATTACAGGTCCCTAAACCCTTTCATACTCAATAATTAAATGCAAATCCATTGGTTTGAAGCTTTGTTCTGATCATGGGAGGATTACACAAGAGATTAATCCAAAAATAACAAAAAGGCAACATTGCCAGTTTTGTCAAATTGCATTCTTGAGCCTTGAACCAAATCTTGGACAGAAAACAATATGCACAAACTTGAGGGGCCAAGGTCACAAAAGGGCAAGCTGAAAGATAGCCTGTACAGGCCTGTCTTGTACCACTAGTTTCTTTTGCTTAAAATACAAGAAAACTTGCCAAAGAGCCATAACTTGCATATCTGATATAACCAACTCTTGCAAGCTTTTGAACCAAGTTTTGCACATTTCCTTGATCCAGAAACACGAGCCTTCCATCCCTCAAACACTCTTGAACATCAAAACACCAAAAACTTGCAAAACAGGGCACTCCCTGCAATTTCACTTCCATGTCACAAGTTACTCGTGCGTTTTGCCCCAAACTTGTTCCAATACCTTCCATATAACCTATCCAAGCTATCCCAATCATTGGACAGTGACTGTAACTCCATTTGCAAGCTTCACCATTTCTGTTTTCAGCTTGTGCAGGTTGAGTTCTACAAGCTTGTTCAAGCAGATCCAAAGCAAACTAAGCATTGGAGAAGATCAGAGGAAGTTCAGGCAAGCTCCCAAGCACCTCAAGTCTCACTGAAAAGCTCCACATTGCCATACACGAGTTCAACTGAAACAGGTTTTTGTCAACTTCCTATCTCTCTATTTAGGAATCATTAGGCTTAGGTTTGTGAATAAAAAATGTAGTACTCATAGCCATGAAGCTGTACATATGCTTAGATTTCATTTAAGTTAATCGTGTTAAGAGATATTGATTCATGAACTTCCTGAAAAAAGTTAAGTTAGAATTTAGGGCCAGAGAAATTCTCTCTGGTCTTTGAGAGTTAGATTATGTTTTTTATATGGTTAGAATCGTGGTTTAATGCTCTACAAGTTTCATGTTTTGAGTTTTTGATTTCATGCAACGAACAGAGAGAACAGGATTGGAGTTACAGGGCGCGTGTTTTTGTGTTTGAACGAAGGTTGAAGATGAAGTCTGGGCTAGGCCTGGCCATTCCATGTTGTTTGCACCCCTTAGCCTGCTGTTCACACCTCCCTTGGCCCATTTCTATTATTTTGCATATTTTTGTATTTCTATTTTATTTTCTGACTTTTATTTATTTTTATAAACATTAAAATCACCAAAAATATTTTATTTAATTTTCATATTTTATTTTATATTTTTTTATTATTTTTCTAACATGAAAATAATTTTTAGATAATATACCTTTATTTCATTTAACAAAAAAAACTTGAAAATAATACATAAAAATATTATGCATTTATTTTTATTATTTATACTTAAATAATATTTTTTTCTAATATATTTTTATTTTGTATATATTTTATTTTATTTTATTGTACATAAATAATATAATTAATCTATATATACTTTCTTAAAGAAAATTAGGGTTTTTACCCTTAATAAAAAAATCTTTTATTTCTTTTTTTAATACATTAAATATTATATTTTTACATACATAAAAATAAATAAAAACATCTTTTACATATTTATAACATTTTGCATATTTATATTTAAATTGTTTATTTAAATATTGCTTATTTATTTGATACAAAGGAATTCAATTTGGATGTAATAGTAAATCTTAGGGTTTTATTTTATTGCAAATATTCCCCATTCAAAAATGTATCCCCCTCCCCATATCAATGTTGTAATAGCTTATGTTTATTTTGTGCATTTTATGCTTTCAAATATGCCATGTTAGAGATTAGGGTTTGTATGCAAAAATCCAAAATCAAACAAATAGCTTGACTAAGACAAAGACAAAAAAGCATGAAAATTGACAACACAATGCACACATGCACCCCTAGGGTTTCACCCACTTGTTGCCTTTAAAATGGCCATGTTAGGCATGTTGAGTATCTTGGCAAAACAAAAACAAAAAAGATCATAGTCCCTCGATGACGCTATCTTGGTTTCCTATACAAAATGATCTACTCCCTCAAAAATTTGCTAAAGATACTTAGCATAATTGCTATCATGGTCCATACGATGACCCGCGCCTATCCCGTTTAACATCCAAATACAAGGTTGTTTACCAAATGCAATGGTAAAACAACACTGTCAAAAGGGTTAAAAATGTGTAGGAAAGATCTTTGAGTAAAATAGGGTAGACAACTCTTAGTTACTTGATCAAAACTTGCAAAAACATCCTTGCTATTTTCAAACACACCTCACAACACAATTTCAAAACATTTGCGAACACAAACGCAAAACCTCAAGTCAGTTCTCCCACCGTATCACAGAACTGGCGACTCTGCTGGGGATAATCTAAAAGTGGAGTAACCTTAGGGTTTAGATCACCCTTACATTGCTTATCTTGTTTGCTTTGATTGCTTTACATTTGGTTCTCTTGTTTGGGTTTGAATCCTCCACCCGAATTTTTGGGAAGCATTCATAGGTAAATAGCAATACGTTGTGGAAACTGTGCGGGGTATACCGACATGGTTGAAGCAATATCTATATTAGTGCGACATATTTGTGGGTACCGATAGCCTTTGAGTCAATCAAAGAGAATACGGGGCTTCTGAGTGATGTCATGAAGCACTAATGGACTTTTAGAACCTTTACTTGACCATCTTGGCCTTTTTAGGGGTAGTGAGATAACCGGCTTTGGTGCAGTCCGAAGTTGGTAGATACTCGATACTACACTCGTTGAGGGTTGTTTTCTTGGAATATTTTGGTCGCCGGTAAAGTGGATAAACTGAAACAATGAACACAGAAAATAATCCAGTGATATTGAGCACCTTAAAACCCGGTTACTATTTATAGGACAGGTTGAGCCAATTAAACTTCAAGTGGGTACTTACCTATGAAACCCCATGCAAGCCTGAAACTAGGATCTTGTGTGATTTGCTTGTACATATACTTGTGCATACATCATGAACATCATGAAGCATCATTTGCATCCACTAACCATTTCAAGGGTTTAGATTTTCATCTCTGTTCCTGTTTTGTAGGTCATGGAATCGCTTCGCAGGAAAACAATTCAGGTCAACCTTGTGAGAATTCCTCCTCTACTCAAGGAGCTTACTTCCAAGATTCCAGAGAATTCTACCTTCAGTGAAAGACATGGTAGACTTCTCAACTTGGTCAACTCCAACATTGAAGAAGACATGGTGAAAGTTCTCTTCCAGTTCTTTGACCCCATACACCACTGCTTTACATTTCCTGATTACCAACTAGTACCTACTTTGGAGAAATTTTCTCAACTCTTGAGGATTCCTATTCTCCATCAACTACCCTAAAACGGTACGGAAAGAGAGCCAAAGCCTAAAGATGTTGCTCAAGCCTTACACTTGCAATCATCTGATATCAAAGGTCATTGGTAAACCTGAAGTGGTGTCAAGGGTTTATTGGCAAAGTTTATGTTTGAGAAGGCACAAGAATGCTGGAATTCTCTAGATCTGCAAGCTTTTGAGGAGATTGTAGCACTTCTCATCTATGGGTTGGTCTTGTTCCCAAACCCTGATCAGCTTATAGATGTGAATGCTGTCAAGATTTTCATATCTCAGAATCATGTACCTACATTGCTTGGGGACATCCTACACTCATTTTACACACGAACAATGAGGAAAAGAGGTGTTCTCATGTGCTGTACTCCTCTTCTAGCATTCCCCTCATCATCTGATGAAGGGGTTAGCAAAGGAAAGAGAGTTGAAATACCATCTGAGTCTGAGGCTGAAGAAGAAGAATAAGAAGAGGATGAAGATTACTCTGAACAGCAGTACCCTCCTGCAAACGAGAAGTAGAAGAATCTGGAAGAGCGGTTGGCAGCTATGGAGGTACAAAGAGTGCCTGGGCTGGATTTCGAAGAGCTAGGGTTGTTTGTTGGGATTGTGATTCCCCCTAAATTCAAGGTGCCTACATTTGCTAAATACGATGGTCTGTCTTGTCCGAAGATGCATCTATGATCTTACGTGAGAAAGATCCAACCTCATTCTTCTGATAAGGATCTGTGGGTCCACTTTTTTCAAGATAGTCTTTCGGGTACACAATTGGACTGGTTCTACCAGCTTGAGAGGGCTGACGTACACAATTGGGAGGACCTGGCTGCTGCCTTCTACATACAATATCAGTATAATGCAGACTTAGCACCTACTCGTACTCAACTACAGAGTATGGGTATGGTCTCTAAGGAAGGCTTTAAGGAGTATGCCCAGAAATGGAGGGACTTAGCTGGAAGGGTGCAGCCACCATTGTCTGAAAGAGAGCTGGTTGATATGTTTTTGGGGACGTTGTCTGGTCCATTCTTTAATCACATGATAGGGAGTTCATCGGAGGGGTTCACTGAATTAATTCTGACTGGTGAAAGAGTCGAAGCTGGCATCAAGAGCGGTAAAATTCAAAAAGATACATCTGCTTCTGTTGCCGTCAAAAAACCTTTTCCAGCCAAGAAGGAGATGTCAGCTGTTTATTCTCAAAAAGGTCGAGGAAGAGTAGAGCGCCGGTCAACGGTGGGGGCTATAATGATCCAAAAGACTGCAGCTGATCAACCTAGAAACGATCAACCTCGAACCAACCAACAAAGAGGGGGAAGGCCTGCTAGGCAGTTCACCAAAATAAACATGATGCCTGCCCAGGTTCTCCCTCATCTCTTGAAGCTAAACCTTACAACCTTGAGAGATCCGCCATAAAATCCGAATACGACTTCTCCTTTTTACCATGCCAATGCTAAATGTGCTTATCATTCTGACGGCATAGGACACGACACCAACAACTTTTGGGCCCTCAAAAACAAGATCTAGGATTTAATAGATACCAAGGAGGTGGAATTCGATGCGCCCGAAAAGCCGAATGTGATTTCTGCCCCAATGCCGAAGCATGGTCACAGTGCCCATGCTATTTAAGAGGATCTATATGTTGCTGATGTTGATGACTTGATGACCCCTTTACCAATAATCAAGATGAATCTGTTGAAAGCCTGGATCTTCCCAGGCTGTGAAAAAGATTGTTACCATTGTTCGTCCCTACAATCCGACTGTCCGTTATTAAAGTTAGGCGTCCAACGCATAATGGATAATCAAGAGATCCTCTTTGAGAAAACCCCTGTTACTCCTGTTACTCCTGTTACTCCAATCAACGATGTTGCTATAATTACCATTTCCGACAATCTTTCCAAGGTCTCCAAAAGACCTGTTAAGATTACACCTGATCCAAAGATTGTACCACTGAAGATTACTATGCCGGGGCCTATCCCATACAAGTCCAATAAGACAATACCGTGGAATTATGGAGGAGAGATCTTCTACCATGGTGTTAAGCAGATTGAATCAGTGGAAGAGAATTCCGATGAAGAAACTCCTGACATAGGAAATATTGCGGGGACAAGTATGATCACCCGCAGCGGAAGAATCTCGGAGATTTCTCCCCCAAGGGCAATCTTCGGACCCTCAAGGGCTCCTGTGTCGGTCAAGATATCTGTGTGAAGTCCAGTGATTGAAGAAGTTGTTACTCCTGAAGTTGTACCCTCTACTGTTACTACTTATAAAGGTAAAGGGATCCAAGAAGCGCCTGTCAGGACGAGGGCTCAGCCTTTGGTCATCCCCGAGACCACTCAAAAGGAAATGGAGGAGATTTTAAAAATAATTAAGAATAGCGACTATGATGTCGTAGAACAACTGGGGAAAACCCCTTCAAAAATCTCCATGCTGGCCCTATTGCTCTGTTCCGAGGCTCATGCCAAAGCCTTGATCAAATTCCTAAAGACAACGCACGTGCCTCAAGAAACCTCTGCGGACCAGTTTCAAGAGTGTGTAGCCAGCCTAACCACCGACAATGGTCTTGGCTTCTCTGATGCCGATCTAACATCTAAGGGAAGAAAGCATAATGATGCGCTGCATGTCTCGGTGGAGTGGAGAGGGACCACACTTGCTCACGTTCTGGTTGATACCAAGTCGTCATTAAATGTCCTGCCAAAGAAAGCATTGAACAGATTGGACTGTGAGGGTTTGACCTTAAAGCCCAGCAATATCATTGTTAGAGCCTTCGAAGGTTCTAAGAGGATGGTCCACAGAGAAGTGGACATCCCAATTAAGGTGGGAACGGAAATTTTCAACTTTATATTTTATATGATGGACATCCGTCCCTCATATTCTTACTTGTTGGGAAGACCATGGATCCACAACACTGGGGCAGTCACTTCTTCTCTACACCAAATGCTCAAATACCCAGTTCAGGGGAAAATCATAACGGTTCATGGTGAGGAGGAGTATATGATAAGCCACCTTAACTCTTTCCGCTATGTGGAGTTAGATGGCGAATTCATAGAAACCCATTTCCAACACTTTGAAGAGGTTTCTCCTGAAGTTGAGGCAGCTAATACAATAACTTATGTACCTATCATTACCAAGCCTGTGTCCTGGATGTCATCCCTTAAAGATGTGAAGGTTGTGATCGAGGAAGGAGGAAGTACAGTATGGGGTCAGCTATCAGATTTTCCTTTCAAGGAAGATAAGTTCGGTTTGGGTTTCAGTGTTGCTAGTCATAAGGTTGTGTGTCACTCCCAGGCTAGAGGACCACCATTAAAGATCACTCATCACGGAGTTCATGCTTTGGAAGATGTTGAAGATGAGAGCAATTTTGAAGATTGGATTTTCCCGACCATTGAAGGAGGACTGAACAACTGGGAGGCAAAAGACTTCGTTCCCATTACTTTTATAAATCAGTAATTTATCTTTCGAACATTTATGTTGGTCTGTAATAAATTATTAAACAATTCGTACACTCTTTTTGCCTTATGCCTTACCCGGGGCATACAGGTCCATTTATAAGGGTTTTGATTCTTCATTTTCATATGCCATTTTTAATGAATCATGGACGTTTTCATATATAAACTTTTGTGTTCATTTTCTTTCATTTTACATTTTATTTTTTTTAAAGGTGGCTATCCCTTACACACACTCACACTCACAAAATGCAGGTACCCATCCATTCCGGATTCCATGGGTAACAATTCTGCTATGGCCTTCAGTGACTCTGAAGATCTAGTCAATCATGTCGAATACGAAGGTGATGAAGACTGTGAAGTGCCTGGAGAGTTGGCTAGAATTAAATCATGCAGAGTTTATCTATCACCAACAATGGAAGACTATCCCCAGTAAAGTATATTTCTTCCGCAAGCAGAAACTCAACAGGGTTCATTATCGCCAGCAACAGTGATTCATCCCTAGTCAAGGTTATTTCTCCAAATCAGCGGATCTTCAGACAGAGTATCTCTTCCCCACAGAGCCATTCCCTCGCCAATTTATTCTTCAGCGGAGTTATTCTCCCATCAATGTATTCTCAAATCATCTTCGACCATCATCCCCAGCGGGAACGAAAAATTCAACTCCTTGTACTCTCCAGCAGCAGTCCGGGATTTATTTTCCCCAGTTAGAGAATATCATAAAAACATTGCATATCCATACATCATGACATGTGCATACGCATCATATAGCGCAATCTCATTTATTTTAAGAACATCATTGCTTGATACATATCATGCATTACATACGACTAACCCTTTATCTTTTAGGAAAGATACAATCAAATTCTCACCAAGTTCAAGCTATGAAGCCTGGATCCGACCGGATAGTATCTTGATTTCTACATCATATTGTGAAGCCCGGAGAACGACTGGATAACATTATTAAACACCGTGAAGCCTGGAATCGACCAGATAGTGGTTTATCTTTAAGCTATGAAGCCCGGATTCGACCGGATAATAGTTTAATCCCCAGCAAGTATTGTGAAGCCTGGATTACGACCAGAGAGTAGTACGAGACACCATGAATCCTGGATTTGACCAGACAGTGGTATATCATAAACACAAGCCGTGAAGCCCGGATTACGATTGGATAACAGCTTATCAAGTTATTGTGAAGCCTGGATTACGACCAGATAGCAATACAAGTTACTGTGAATCCTGGATTACGACCAGATAGCAGCCAAAGACACCATGAAGCTTGGATTCGACCAGATAGTGGTATATCTTTAATACAAGTTATGAAGCCCGGGTTCGACCGAATAGTATCTTGAATTTTCCTAGCTATGAAGCCCGAATTTGACCGGATAAAAGTATGAGACGTCGCGAAGCCTAGATTACGACCAGATAGCGGTAAAAGACACTGAAGCCTGGATTACGACTAGATAACAGTGAGGGACACTATGAAGCTTAGATTACGACCAAATAGCAATACAGAACACCATGAAGCCTGGATTCGACCAGATAATGGTATAAAACATCGTGAAGCCTGGATTACGACCAGATAACGGTAAAAGACACTAAAGCCTGGATTATGACCAGATAACAGTACAAGACACTGTGAAGCTTGGATTTCGACCAAATAGCAGTTTACCAGGACAAATACTAAGAAGCCCAGAGTCAACCGGATATTAGTGTGCCCTAAGTTCAAGTTGAAGCCCGGAGGCGACCGGATAACAACTTAATTCCTTCTGAAGCCTGGATTACGACCAGATAAGAATCAAGAAATTGCGTAGCCTGGATCACGACCGGATAGCAAGTTTAACCTCATCTCCCCAGTAAGTCACTGTAAAGCCTGGATTACGACCAAATAGCAGTTTGTCTTATCACTATGAAGCCTGGATTACGACCAGATAGTAGTTCATTTTCACCTCTTCGATTAAGAGACGATTCCCCAGTAGAATAACGGACGATCGAAGCTCCTAAAATTCAACTTTTTACCAAGACAAAGACCAGCATTCCCCAACGTAGTCTTCCTTAACAACATGTATACTGGCTCTCACTAAGGAATCTCTTAGGCGATCGACACTTCTTCAGATGGCATCTTTAAGCTCATCTTTTGTCATCAATTTCCAGATGGCATCTTTGAGCTCATCTTCCATCATCAATATCCAAATGGCATCTATAAGCCCATTCCCGATATCGCAAGACGGATACCACTTCATGTGAGTGCAAATTTCTGGGCACTCTAGTGTTCAATCATCTTCCACCTTCGGATCACGAAAGGCAAACAAGCCAATCTACATCCCCAGGTTTAAGAAAATTGAACAGGGGCAGCTGTTGTACCCCAAAATTTGCCCTCCCATATTTCTCAAAACATTTCAAGAAAGATCCTCAAGTTGCTCAAGGAAGTCCAAGGGTTGACCAGACAAACTCTCTCCTAAGACAGTCTACCTCAAATTAGGGTTTCAGGTTGCATCAAGATGCTTGAGTCCAAGGGATCCCAAATGCTCACCATTTTCCTAATATGTTCTCAAGATCATCCATGTCAAGTTTCAAGCCTTGCAGAGGAAGTTTGCTCAGTCAATTGCTCAAAGGCCTGAAAATCGACTGTGCTGGGGCAAAAGTCAACTGTGGCACACATACAGTCAAACTTCAATATTTTTGGTCAACATACTCATTTTCAAGGATTTCTCACAATTCATCTTCAGCTCCCAAGTTCAAAATATGCACTCACAAGAAGTTATGAATTTGGACATTATAGGTCATTTTGAAAAGTCAACAAAAACATCTTTTATGTAAAAGCTTCATACATGAACATGGAAGACTAAATTGAGATGAGACCAAAAGGGTTGCTTATAGGACATTTTGAGCTTTCTAAAAAGTCCAAGAACACCTTCTTAGAGTCAAAATTGAAGAAGTTATGCATTGGTGAAGTTGACCTTTTTTGCAAAATTGTCAAAAGTCAAATATGCCTCAAATTGCAAATTTTGTCAAATGGGCCCAACTTTTTGCACTTGTTTTGAGTTTGTAACATGGTCCACGAGCCATGACTCTTCCCATTTGCCTTTATTTTATTTTTGCCATTTATTTTGATTTTTTATTTCAATTAAATCAATTTAAATCAAAATAAATCATGGAAATATCAAAATCATTTAAGTCTTGAGATTTGGTGCATGTTTCAGGTTCCTTATACAGCTAGCAACAAAATAAAATCGTGCAAGGCTTATGTGTGCATGAAAATATTGGTTTTTGGCTTATTTTGGAAAGATTTTCATGAAAATCAAATCATGATCAAAGACCATAATTGACAAAGATTGATTGGACTTTTGTAAACCTAATTTGATCAGTGATATATAGTGAACAAAAGCAGGCAAAAGGCACAAGGTTTGGGGGCGTGTAGGTAAAAGAACAAACTTCAAAAATCACGGAAAAAGTGGTGATCTATTTTCGTATTTCCAAGAACTTTCAGACCTTGCCAAGCATCCCTTTCATTTCCTGGACACTCAAGGATGCCATAGCAATCAAAAGCAAGCCTTCTCGTGCGCTAGAACTCACTGTAAGTGGTTTACGGATTGGACATATTCTTGAAGTCGAATATCTTTGTTTAAGCATTTGTGGCATGAATTATGTATATATTCTGAATCCTAGAAGTGTTTGCAAGCTATTCATAACAGTTAATTGCATTTTTGCTGACCCTATAGAGAAACACCATTGCTAGGGTTTTTTGTTGTGTTTTGGGATCTTTTTATACAGGCAAAATTGGTCCACAAGAAGGGTACCATGATGCTCAGCGGGCTAAGATGAATTGGTCCACGGAATTAGATTTCATTTATCGCGCCTTTGGAGGATTTTGGAAAGTCGTTGGTTTGTACCTACGCTTCTGGTCCGTAGGTAAAAGTCATAGACCTTTTAGCAACGGAGAGAGGTTGGGGACGATGGCGTGGCAAGCCTTGATTGCTCCGTTTGAAATTTCGCGCTTTGATACTTTTTATTTTGCTTGTTTTTAATATATTGATTAATTGTTATTTCACATACAACAAAGGCGCCTGGCTCAGTTGGTGTTGAGGTGAGTGGAAAGGTCATAGGACCTGGGTTCGAATCCCAGGTCCCCCATGTATTTCATGTTATTTTTATTTGAATGATCAGGCATGCATACAGGTGTGAGGTCCACCATGAGTCCTCAAGGATCAATCATCCAGATGTCCAACCAATCCAATCCAACGCTTGGCATGAGGAGATCCATGATACACCCTAGTTAAACATGCAGCACTGAATCAGGGAGGTCAACATGGATCAGAATGTTGGGCCTAAAAGCTTGCTAATGACACCCCCCTTTCAGCTTCCATACAGGCCCATTACTCTTTTCTTTTCTTTTACATTTTCTTATTTAATTTACTTAAATTATTTTATTAACACATAAAATTAATTATTTTTATCAAAAAAATCACAAAATCAATTTTCACCCAAATTAGACTTAGGTTTTATTTTTTATCAAAAATTAATTCAATTAGTTAATTTAATTTTTTAGGTAACTTTAATTTCCTTTATAAATAAATTAAAAAAACAAATTAGAAACTAGGTTTTTTTTGTTTAATTTAATTCTTATTTTCTTTTCTTAAAAATAACCAAAATACAAAAATAGGTCAAAATTAATTATTTTCTTTAATTTAATTTAGTTAGTGATTAGGTACATATTTAATTTAAAACCTTATTTTAAAATAATCAAAAACAACCAAAAAAAAATGAATTTTCTTTTAATTAGGTTAGACGACGTCAAAACCCTAATTTTACTCATCCTCGATTCGTCGCACGTGTTTATTTTATTTTACAATATTGATGTAATTGCTCATGGGATGTAATAGGTTAATTAGGACTTTTTTCGTTTATTTATCGTTTTAGCGGGTTTTTTGGCTATGTAATTAATACCCGAAGCCTTGTAATAGCGTAGCTTTACTTTCCACATTTTAATTTCTGCAAATATTAACTGTTAGATGTATGATAATAGGGTTGCATGACAAGACTGTATGTAAATTTTAAAACGGTTAGCAAACCCTAAATGTGCAAAGATAATAACTTGAAATTGAATCACTCGCACATGCGCACTCCTAGGGTATACTCTCACTTCAGTTGTCTTCGGTAAACGATCATTAAGTATAGGATATTTTAGTGGTCACACTCTTGTCTAAACAAAGATCAAACGTTGCCTCGGAAATGTTGCCTCAGAAAGGTTGCCTCGGAGATGTTGCCTCGAATATTGATCTTAAGACATTAGGGTTATTACTAAGACATCCTAACATTGCTTTAGTGATCGTACGTCCCTTTTGAATTGACCCTTACAACTCCAACGACGGTGCTACCTACTCACTAATAGTGGGATAGCGTTGTCTAAAGGAAACAAGAACAGAAACATTCCCTTTTTCGAGTAGGTAGATGCTAGTAGGTACTTGCTCAAATCAATCTTTTTCACACCAAACACTTTTCAAACAAAGTTTTCAAAAACAACTTCGTAACACTCTTGAAGACAGAAGCAAGGGTTAAATCTAAGTAAAAGAAAAACTTTTGTCAAATCAAACACACAAGCAATTTTGAAAATGATGAGCAAGTACATAAGAGCCCGTAGAAAACTACGGATAGAAAGGGTGCTAATACCTTCCCTTTCTATAATCTACCCCCCATACTCAAAATCTCGAAAAAAGGAATTTTTCTGTTCTTTTTTCCTTTCCAGTTGGATAAAATAAAAGTCGGTGGCAACTCTTGCTTACCGCACATTTGCAAATACAAAATGCAAACCAGTATTAAACAGTCGGTTCTGCCACCGTATCACAGATGGCATTCGTATCTGAACTGTATCAAAAATTAAAATCTGAATGAGTATTAGAATAGCATCCGTGTCTGGGGCGTATCTGAACTGTATCAAAAGTTATCTTTGAATGAGTATCAGGATGGCATCTGTATCTGGTGCGTATCTGAACTGTATCAAAAATTGAAATCTGAATGAGTATCAGAATGGCATCCGTGTCTGGAGCGTATCTGAACTGTATCAAAAGTTATCTTTGAATGAGCATCAGGATGGCATTCGTGTCTGGAGCGTATCTGAACTGTATCAAAAATTGAAATCTGAATGAGTATCAGAATGGCATTCGTGTCTGGAGTGTATCTGAATTGTATCTGCAAACTCTGAACATTGTTAATGGTAGTTGTTAATCTTATCCTGAAAAGGGTAAAATGTTAGCTAAAATGCAAAGTTGTGTTGTATGAAATGTATGATATAATGCATTTGTTTTATCAATGTTTATGATATGCGGATGCCATGTATGCGTATGTGAGCTAGTCTATTGCGTTGTTTGTTGGATTTAGGGAAAATAAATCCCTGAATGTTGCTGAGGGTATGTAAGTCTTCATGTCTTGAAGTCGAAGTGTTGATGAATTTCCGTTTAGAGAAATAAACTCTGTTGTAAGGGAGATGCCATGTATTTCTTGAAAATTCTATTTGGGGAATCCGGGGAAATTGGGTGATTTCTACCGGGGACTGATAATTGGAAGCTTTGTTTCGCTGGGGATTAAACTGTACACTGCGGGGGATTTTTATGGAAAATAAGTTAGAGGGATTTCCCTGTCTCTTAAAGCCATCAATAATTGTCTTTTATTTTGTTTATTTGTAAACAATAATTATGTTCAAATGCATATGTTCAACAATGAATCATTGGACGTTTTTGTAAACAAAACACAAGAGTAAAGAAAAACAGATAGTTTTGCACAATCAAAGGAATGTCTTTATATTGACTTTGAGTAAGTATTTTTTGTACAGGGAGACAAACATTCTAGTAAGAGAATTCCGTCGTAAAAATGAAAATTTTAATACAAAGAAAAGATAGTTATGTGTAATAATCCCATGGGGTTCCCATTCTGCTATAGCCTTCATATCTCTGAGCATTTTGTCTGTTTGTTGCCTTGTCCGAAGTTGATTGAATTGATCAGAACCTCTGAGTTTGCAGGTTGTCTGTAAGGTGATCCAATGGGACATAGTCATACGCTTTAATTCCCTAACTTTTGCTTGAACCACCCTTTCGAGTTTTCAGTCCACCGGGATACCCTTTTTTGCCCAAGTCGCCCTTTCGGGTTTTCAACTTGTCGGGTGTACGGATTTTTTTGTTTTATCCCTAATTTTTTCCCAAACCTTTTTGGTTAGTCGTGATGCCCTTATTTTGCCTAGGTGTATCACCCTAGCGGGTCTCTTATACGTAGTATCTTTTGACATGTCTGCGTTTGCAGGGTGCGGCAGGTCGTGACCATCCATCGTGGTCAAGATCATTGCTCCACCAGAGAAAATGTTTTTGATTACAAATGGTCCTTCGTATGTAGGAGTCCATTTGCCCCTGGGATCGCCTTGCGGTAGTATGATACATTTGATCACCAGATCCCCAACTCGATACACTTGGCGTCTGACCTTTTTGTTGAAAGCCTTGATCATCCGTTTTTGATACATTTGACCATGGCATACAGTAGTAAGTCTTTTCTCAACAATTAAGTTTAGTTGATCAAGTTGAGTCTGGATCCAATCGTCTTCATTTAGACCTGCATCCTTCATAATTCTTAGAGAGGGGATCTGAACCTCAATAGGCAAGACAGCTTCCATGCCGTATACCAAAGAATAGGGTGTTTCCCCGGTCGATGTGCGAGCTGTAGTACGATACTCGTGGAGAGTGAATGGTAACATCTCATACCAGTCTTTGTATGTGACTGTCATTTTTTGTATGAGATTTTTAATGTTCTTATTTGCACCTTCGACAATACCATTCATCTTTGGCCGGTAAGGGGAAGAATTTTGATGCTGGATCTTGAATTGCTCGCACAAGGCGGTGATCATAGTATTGTTCAGGTTCGTACCATTGTCGATGATGATCCTCTCCGAGATACCATATCGACGGATGAGATTTTGTTTAATGAACCGAGCTACAACATTCTTGGTAACGGAAGTGAAGGAGGCTGCCTCAACCCACTTTGTAAAATAGTCTATGGCCACTAGGATGAAGCAGTGTCCATTGGAGGTTGTCGGCTTGATTTCCCCAATTATATCTATTCCCCACATAGCAAAGGGTCAAGGAGCCGTCAAGACATTCAGAGGAACCGAAGGTACATGCACTCTATCAGCATAAATCTGACACTTGTGGCAGGTTCGAGAGTGTTGATAGCAATTTGCTTCCATGGTAGACCAGTAATAGCTTGTCCGTAGGATTTTCTTTGCCATCGTATGCCCATTGGAATGGGTGCCAAAGGTGCCTTCATGTAACTCATCCATGATCCTTTTAGCTTCAACCTTATCTACGCATCGAAGTAACACAGATTCATGCTTGCGTTTGTAAAGAATGCCATTACTAAGGAAGAATTTAACAGAGAATCTCCTTAAGAACTTCTTATCATTGACTGAAGCTCCTTCTAGATACTCTTGAGCCTCGAGATACTTCTTGACCTCGTGAAACCAAGGCTGGTCCACTACTTCTTCAGCATTAATCTTGTGACAGTGTGTTGGTTCATCCATTTGTTCAATGGTGATCTAAGAAGTCTCATTATCCCATTTAAGTTTAAACATAGATGACATTGTGGCTAGTGCGTCTGCTAGCTGATTTTCTTCTCGCGAGAAGTGCTTAAAGGTAATCTTCTCAAAATGTGGGAGAAATGTCAAAACATGTTCTTTATAAGGGATAAGGTTAGGGTGTTTGGTGTCCCATTCTCCTTTGATCTGGCTAATAACCAAAGTTGAATCTCTGAATACATTCAAGGATTTGATCCCCAAGTCTATGGTAGCTTTGAGACCAAAGATGCACGCTTCGTATTCCGCCATGTTGTTTGTACAATTGAAGAAGAGTCTTACCGTAAAAGGATTATGACACCCTTCAGGAGATATGAGTACAACACCAATACCATTTCCAAGTGCGTTAGATGCCTCATCAAAGAACAGGGTCCATCGGGATCCTTGTTCAGGTCCGTCATATGGCCTGAATTCTTCACAGTCGTTTACCATCATGATGTCTTCATCTGGGAATTCGAACTTCATGGACTGGTAGCCTTCCACATCTTGGTGAGCAAGGTGATCAGCTAGTATACTTCCCTTTATAGATTTCTGGGTAGTATATTGTATGTCATATTCTGTCAGGATCACCTGCCATCTCACTATTCTCCAAGAGAGTGCAGGTTTCTCAAAGATGTATTTTATCAGATCCATTTTAGATATTAACAAGGTAGTATGAGTTAGCATATACTGTCTTAGCCGGCGAACAGCCCATGCCAGAGTGCATCAAGTTTTCTCTAGTAGTGAATATCTTTTTTCACAGTCGGTAAACTTTTTGCTCAGGTAATAAATAGCGTGCTCTTTTCGGCCAGACTCGTCATGCTGCCCCAACACACACCCCATTGAATTTTCCAAAATGGTCAGATACATGATCAATGGTCTTCCCTCGAATGGTGGCATTAAAACAGGAGGCTCTTGCAGGTATTCTTTGATTTTGTCAAAAGCAGTTTGGCATTCATCATTCCATTTGACTACTTGATCTTTCTTCAATAGTTTGAAGATTGGTTCACAGGTAGCTGTCAGGTGAGAAATGAATCTGGAAATGTAGTTCAAACGTCCTAATAATCCTCTGACTTCCTTCTCAGTACGAGGAGCAAGCATCTCTTGTATCGCTTTTACCTTGGCAGGATCTACTTTAATACCCTTGTTGTTGATGACAAATCCTAGGAGTTTACCAGACCTTACTCCAAACATGCATTTATTTGGGTTCGACCTCAGCTTGTACTTCTTTAGCCTCTCAAACAGTTTCTGTAAATGATCAAGATGCTCTTCTTATATTTGAGATCTGGCTATCATGGCGTCCACATAGACCTCTATTTCATGATGTATCATGTCGTGAAATAAAGCTACCATGGCACTCTAATAGGTAGCCTCAGCATTCTTCAGCCCGAATGGTATAACCTTGTAGCATAATATGCCCTACTGTGTGACAAAGGTTGTCTTCTCCATGTCCCCAAGAGCCATTTTGATTTGGTTGTAACCTGAGAAAACGTCCATAAAGTAAAACACTTTGTGTTGTGCAATATTGTCAACTAGGATGTCAATATGAGGAAGTGGGAAATCATCCTTAGGGCTTGCCCTATTTAAATCTCTGTAGTCCATGCACATTCGCACCTTGCTGTCCTTTTTAGGAACGGGAACAACATTGGCAACCCATTATGGATAGGAGGTGATGGCCAAGAATCCAGCATTGAATTGCTTCATGACTTCAGCTTTAAGCTTCTCTGACATATCAAGTCGCATTTGACAGACCTTTTGTTTTACCGGTGGGCAATCCTCTTTTGTAGGAAGACGATGTACCATAATATCTGCATCAAGTCCTGGCATGTCTTCATACGACCAGGAAAAGACCTCAACATATTCGTTTAGCAACTAAATCAGATACTCCTTGACACTGGGTTCCAGATTGGCACCCATCTTGACTTCTCTTTTGTTTTCCTCGGTACCTAGGTTGATTGTATCTACAGGTTCCTCGTGAGGCTGAATGGTTTTTTCTTCTTGTAGTAGTAATCTGGCAAGTTCCCCTGGCACTTCACAATCTTCCTCACTTTCGTCTTCGGCTTGGTAGATTATATTTTCAGGGTCACAGAAGGCCATAGCAGAATTGTTACCCATGGGATCTCGAACGGATGTAGACCTACATTGTGAGTGTGAGTGGGTGTATGGGTATAGCTATCTTTGAAATAAAAAATGTAAAAATAAAAACAATGAGCGCAAAGTTTGTATGTAAAAAGTCCATGATTCATTGATGTCATATGTAAATGAGATAATAACCCTTACAAATGGACCATTGCGCCTCGAGTAAGACACAAGGTTTGAATTGTTTTAATATTACAGATCCAACAAAATGTAAAGACAAATTACTGTGGGATAAAAGTGATTGGGACAAAATCTCTAGCCTCCCAATTGCTGAGCCCTCCACTGACAGTTGGGAAGATACAATCTTCCAGGTTGAAAACATCTTCATCATCCTCTACCGCGTTGACTTCATGGTTGCTGATCTTTAGGGATGGTCCTCCAGCACGAGCGTGGCGTACAGCCTTCTGAGCATTTGAAATGAAACCCAGACAAAATTTGTCAGACTTGTATGGGATATCTGGGAGTTGTCCCCAGATAGTGCATCCCCCTTCTTTTATCACTGCCTTTGCATACTTCAAAGATGACATCCTGAGTGGAGGCCTTGTGATCTTGGGAACAGCCTTAGTCACTGCCATATCTTGCGGGACCTCTTGAAAGTGTTGGAATGGAGTTTCAATAAATTCACCATCTAATTCCACATATCTGAAGGAATTGAGATGGTTGATCATATACTCTTCTTCTCTGTGAACAGTGATAATCTTCCCTTGAATCAGATACTTTAGCATTTGGTGCAACGTAGAAGTAACAGCGCCAGCATTGTGGATCCATGGTCGGCCTAGCAAGCCGGATTATGAAGGGCGGATGCCCATTACATAAAAGGTTGAATCGAACGTTTGGGTTCCAACTTTTATGGGGATATCCACTTCCCCATGCACCATCCTTTTTGAGCCTTCAAAAGCCCTTACTACTATGTTACTTGGCTTCAATGTCAATCCCTCATAGCCAAGCCTATCAAGAGCTTTTTTAGGCAATACATTCAGATATGAGCCAGTGTCTACCAAAACATGAGCCAAGGTTGTGCCCCTACATTCAACTGAGACATGCAATGCCTCATTATGCTTCCTTCCTCTTGGCGATAAATTAGCATCTGAAAAACCTAGACCATCATCTGCAGTTAAGCTAGCTATGTAGTCTTGGAACTGATCGGTATATGTCTCTAGGGGTACATGGGCAGTTTTTAGGAATTTTACCAAGGCTTTTGCATGCGCCTCGGAACATAGTAGTAAAGCTAGTATGGAAATTTTAGATGGAGTTTGCCTCAGTTGCTCAACTACATCGTAGTCTCTTCTTTTTATCATTTTTAGAATTTTCTCCATCTCCTTCCGGGAGGTCTCAGGGATAGCCAATGATTGTGTCTTCGTCTTGACAGACTCAACCAGAACACCTTTTCATCGAGTCTCGGTTAACTTGGCAGCAGGAGTGTCAGTAGGAATGATAACAGGGATTGTAACAGCTTTGTCAGTTGGAGTATTAGTGGAGACGATTGTAGGACTGGGAATAGCCTTCGGGGCAGCAACAAAATGAATGATTACGAGTCCAGAAACTGCTTTTGGGGGAGCAATTTCTGGAGAGAATATCCTTCCGCTTCGGGTAATCTTGCTAGTTCCTGCAATATTAATGATGTCGGAGTTGAATTTCTCGGAACTCGAATCTTCGGCGGCTGGCCAACCCTGCTTGATACCGTGGTAGTAGACATCCCCTCCATAATTCCATGGTATGGTTTTGTCTGATGAATATGGGACTGGTCCAGGCATTGTAATTATCAAAGGAGTTGCTTTTGAAACTGATGTAATTCTAACGGGTCTTTTGATGGAGACCCTGGAAGAATTGGCGGAAATGGTAATGATAGAGACGTCTTTAAAAGGAACAGGTGGAACATAAGTCTTTTCAAACAAAATTTCTTTGTTATCTATTAGGCACTGAACGCCTGTTTTCAACAAAGGACAATTGGTTGGTAAGGACAAACAGAAACGACAGCCTTCATCATACCCTGGGAACACACCGACATTCAACAAGTTCACTTTAATAGCCAAGAGTAAGGTCATAAGTTCATCAACTGAAGTAACAAATATTTCTTCTTCAATGGCATTGGTATTATGGCCATGTTTGGGCATAGGGGCAGAAATGACATTTGGCTTTTCAAGCGCATCGAATTTAATCTCTTTGGCTTCAATGAGGTCTTGTATTTTGTTCTTTAGAGCCCAACAGTTATTAGTGTCATGGCCGGGACTCTGAGAGTGGTATGCATAACGGGCAATAGGATGATAGTGAGGAGATGTTGTATTAGGATTCTTTGGAGCTTCTTTCAAGGTCACCAGTCTGGATCTTAACATATGTGGCAATACTTGAGATAAGGTCATGTTAATTCATGTGAATTGTTTGACTGGCCTTTCCATCCTTGGTTGGTTGTTTCTCTGCTGATCAGGCGCAGGCTTAGGAATCATAACATCCCCCACCATTGTACGGCGTTCGGCCCTATCTTGATTTCTCTGAGGATAAACAGAAACCACTTCTTTCTTTCCGATAAATGGCTTTCTTATAGTAGCAGAGGATGTATCCTTTTGAATCTTTCCGCTCTTTATCCCGGCTTCTACCCTTTCTCCGGTCAATATCAGTTCAGTAAAACCTGTCGATGAACTCCCAATTAGGTGATTGAAGAAGGGACCAGACAAGGTGCCCAAAAACATGTCTACTAATTCTCTTTCAGATAGGGGAGGTTGAACTCTTCCATCCAAGTCTCTCCATTTTTGCGCATAGTCCTTGAAACCCTCATTGGAAACCATGGCCATACTCTGGAGTTGAGTACGGGTAGGGGCAAGATCGGCATTGTATTGGTATTATTTGTAAAAGGCCGCAACAAGATCTTCCCAGTTATGAACATTGGCTCTTTCTAGTTGATAAAACCAATCAAGTTGAGTTCCAGACTAACTGTCTTGGAAGAAGTGTACCCATAAATCTTTGTCAGCGGTATGGGGCTGGATTTTCCTCACGTAGGACCGGAGATTCATTTTGGGGCATGAGACTCTGTCATATTTGGCGAACACAAGTGCTTTGAATTTAGGAGGAATGACAATCCCCGACACTAACCCCAATTCCTCAAAGTCCAAGCCAGGCACTTTTTGGATTTCCATCACACTCAACCGCTCTTTGAGATGTTTATACTTGTCATCAGCTGGAGGGTATTGTTCTTCAGAATAGTCTTCTTCTTCCTTTTCCTCTTCTGATTCTGATGGGACAATTGTTTCCTTGCCTTTCCCATCTTGATTGTCTCTCTTTCCAGATGTCATTGCAAAGTCTAGGGTCCTTCTTGTCTGCCTATGAAATCTTCTTCCCATGTTTAGGACTTCGGTTACCTTCTTTGTCTTCTTTTTCTTTTCCTCAGCTAGCAAAGTTTTCAACTCTTCTTGTCCTTTGGCCAGAGTTAAGAACAACTGTTGAAACTATGCATTTTGAGCTTGGAGGTCCTTCACTGTTTGCTCGAGATATATCTTACTGAAATAAATAGTAGAGAGATGAGGAGACTTATTGCAAGAAACCTGCTTATGTTATGATAAATGATAAGTGCGTATGCAATGATTTCAAGGTTTTTAAGATTCAAATTCGTTTTATACAAAAAAGTAAACACACGTTATATTAATAAATTAAAGCTTTTGAGTACATAAATGCCTTCTTGGGCAAAACAAATACAAGAAACTCTAATATAAAAAGGTAGTGTGCATCCTCTTTGGTGTAATGTAGGCATTCAGAGTCTGCTCCTCATGAAGTAGCCTAGTGAGTTCCAAAACCTTCTTCTAGCTTGCTTAGAATTGGGCTTCGAAGGTATCTCGCTCTCCCTTGAGTTGTATCCAATCCCTTTGTAGGTCTTCAAGAGAGGTAGGCATGTCAGGATGTAGGATAGTGTATGGAACATCTCCTTCCATGGCAGGCTCAATGATTACCGGGAGAATGGAGGGGTAAGGCATTATTGTACCCCAAAATTTTCTCTCTCGTTTTACCCAATACATACTCCTAGAGATCCTCAATTTGTTCAAGCTTTCCCAAGAGTTGACCAGACAAACTCTCTCCTAAGGCAGTGTACCTCAAATTAGGGTTTCCATTTTCATCAAGATGGGTGAACCACAAAGGCCTCATATGTTATACATGGTATTAGCATGTTCTCAAGACCCTACATTTCAAGTTTCATGCCTTGCACAAGAAGTTTGCTCAGTCAACTGCTCAGATGCTTGAGAATCGACTGTATTAGGTCAAAAGTCAACTGTGGCCCACATACAGCCAAACTTCAAGATTTTTGGTCAACATCAACATTTGGAAGTTATGTTCATCATTTTATCAATGGTTGATCATGATTCTTCAAGGAATTCCCTAAATTCATCAAAACCCAAAAGTTGCTAAATTAGGATTTCTCAATAAAAGTCAACCCAACTTTGACCAAGCATAAATTCCACATGCTTCATCAAAAATTTTCCATCCAAAGCTCATTTTTAAGAGGATTAAATTCCCTAAAATTCATCTTCATCTCACAAGTTGAAAATATGCACTCACAAAAAGATACTCCCCCCGGTCTCATTTATAAGAAAAAATTAACTTTTTAGATACATTAAATAAGTAATGTATTTGGACAATATATTGTCCAAATACATTACTTATTCAATGTATCTAAAAAATTAATTTTTTTCTTATAAATGAGACCGGAGGGAGTATGAATTTCTACATTATGGGTCCTTTTGAAAAGTCAACAAAAGCACCTTTTTGGGTTAAAGCTTCTTACATGAACATGAAATACTCAATTGAGATGAGACCAAAAGAGTTGCTTAGGGGACATACTAAGCTTTCTAAAAAGTCCAAGAACACCTCTCTAGGGTTAAAATTGGAGGAGATATGCCTTGTCAAAGATGACCTTTTTTGCAAAATTGCCAAAAGTCAAATATGCTCAAAAATGCATTTTTTGCTAAATGCACCTAACTTTTTATGCTTGCACCTCATTTATAATGTGGTCCACGACTCAAATATTCACCCATACATTATTTGCTTCATTTTTCAATTTATTTTGATTTTTTATTAATTAAAAAGTGAATTAAATCAAATAATTGGTGAATAATAGCAAAGATATGATTTGATTTGGTTTTTGGACAGGTTGGCAATCAAAATATGCTGAATTATCAAGGCCAAAACGAATCAAGCACAATTGGTACAAGAAAGGGAAGATTTGGCTCAAAATAGCAAGTTTACATAAGCTTGAAAATCAAATCAAATCTCTTATAATTGCAAAGATTCAACCCAAATTTGTAACCATAATTCATTCCTAGATATATAATGGACAAGAACAAAGCATGGCATAAGGGTTAGGAGGCATGAAGATCAGAGAACAAATTCCAAATTTCTTGCAAAAAAGTGTGATTCGATTTTCGTTCTAGAGGACTTTTCAAAACAATTGAAGGCCAGCAATCGCATCCTAAGAGGGTTGTCATACTCTAAGGGTTGTCATACTCTGAGGCCTGTCATACTCCGTTCACTACCCGATTATGTTTCAACTGTACCAACAACATGGCGGAGTATGAGACATGTATTATGGGTATTCGAGCTGCTATTGACCTGAGGATTAAGTTCTTAAGTGTATTCAGGGATTCCGCTCTGGTAATAAGTCAGATCAAAGGCGAGTGGGATACGAAGCACCCGAACCTTATTCCTTACAAAGAATGTGTACTGACATTGCTCCCATACTTTGAGGAGGTAACCTTCGAACATTTCCCACGAGAGGAGAACCAGTTAGCGGAAGCGCTAACTACCATGTCTTCTATGTTCAAGGTTAGGTGGGACAATGAAGCTCCCCAAATTACCATTGAGAGGTTGGATGAACCAGCACACTGCTGTGAGATTGATACCAAAGAAGTGGCAGACAAACCCTGGTTTCACGAATTTAAAAGGTATCTCGAGGCTCAGGAATATCCCGAAGGGGCATCTGTCAATGTTAAGAAGTTTCTGAGAAGGTTCGCTGCAAAGTTCTTCCTCAGTAATGGAATCCTCTATAAATGCAACCATGACTCCACACTACTACGGTGTGTAGACAAGAGCAAAGTAGAGAGGATCATGACAAATCTACATGAAGGAACCTTCGGAACCCATTCTAGTGGATATACCATGGATAAGAAGATCCTACGGGCAGGATATTACTGGTCCACTATGGAGGCATATTGTTATTCGTACTATCGAACCTGTCATAAGTGCCAAGTCTAAGATGATAAGGTGCATATACCTCTGGTTCCTCTGAATGTCTTGACGGCTCCTTGGCCCTTTATGATGTGGGGTATCGACATGATCGGTGAGATCATACCTACTGCGTCTAACGAGCATCATTTCATTCTGGTAGCTATTGATTACTTCACGAAGTGGGTTGAGGCAGCTTCCTTTGCTATAGTAACCAAGAACATCGTGGCGTGGTTTATTCGACACAATCTGATCTGTCGATATGGTGTGCCAAAGAGGATTATTACTGATAATGGTACGAATCTCAACAACACAATGATCACCGAGCTCTGTAAACAGTTCAAGATATAGCATCATAACTCTTCTCCCTACCGGCCAAAGATGAATGAGGCTGTTGAAGCGGCTAACAAGAACATTAAGAAGATTATACAGAAGATAACGGTGACATATAAAGACTGGCACGAGATGTTACCATTCGCTCTTCATGGGTATTGTACCTCAGCACGGACGTCGACATGGGCAACACCCTACTCTCTGGTATATGGCATGGAGGCAGTCTTACCCATCGAAGTCCGGATACCCTCTCTTAGGATTATGAAGGATGCGGGTTTGAACAAAGACGACTGGATCCAAACCCGACTTGATCAGCTGAATCTAATCGATGAAAAGAGACTTACTGCTATCTGCCATGGTCATATGTATCAAAAGCGAATGATCAAGGCTTTAAACAAGAAAGTCAGGTGCAAAGAATAACAAGTTGGGGATCTAGTGATCAAACGCATCGTACTGCCGCAAGGTGATCCCAGGGGCAAATGGACCCCCACGTACGAAGGGCCATTTGTGGTTAAGAACATTTTCTCGGGAGGAGTTATGATTCTAACCACCATGGATGGTGACGACCTTCCTCACCCTGTCAATGCAGACATAGTGAAAAGATACTATGCATAATCAAAGACCTGCTAGGTCGACTGGCCTAGGCAAAAATAAGGGCTTCCCGGAGAACCAAAAGGGTTCGGGCAAAAGTAAGGGATGAAAATGAAAAAATATGTACACCCGGAAAGTTGAAAACCCGAAAGGGAGGCTTGGGCAAAAAAGGGTATCCCGGTGGACTGAAAACCCGAAAAGGAGGTCCAGGAAAAAGTTAGGGATTGAAGCGTAACAATATGTCTCATTGGATCATCTTGCGGCCAGACTTCAGTACCGATTATCAAGCTCGGATGGCACCAACCAATCTGATCACCCTTTGGCCAAGTAGCAAAGTGATGAGACGCTTGAAGAGATAAAGGCAATAGCAGAGTTGGAACCGAATGGGATTGTTTCACATAGCTATTTTTATTTCTTTTTTCACAAATTGTATAATTTCTATCTTTCGGCGGCGTTCTCTTACTAGAACGTCAGCCTCTTTGTACAAAACGCCTATTGCAAGCCGACTTCAAAATCAATACAAGTCATTTTCACAAAACTTCAATCTGTTTTACTTTTTCTGTTTTTTTTTGCAAGAACGTCCAATGATTTATTTTTGATATATGCATTTGAAAATGATTGCTGCTCATAAATACTTATATAAGAAACAAAAGACAATTACTCGTAATTCCAGAAACAGGGAAAAAAATAAGAAGTGTCAAATCCTACAATTACTCTGCCCAGTAGGTATCGGGGTAGATCCAGCTTGGGAACATAATTATTGGTACATACACTCCCCCACAGAGTAAAACTATCCAAAGGCATCGATGTCAGCTTCCCCGAAACAAGACAATACTCTCCCCAGCCAAGGTTCATAATCACGGGCGAGTCATTAAATTTCATCCCCCGAGCGGAATTTATTTCTCCAACAGAGCTCGTCATCTCCAGCAACGGAATTTCATCCCCAGCTAAGTTTATTCCTCCAAAAGTTTGGTCCCCACAGAGTTATTCTCCAAGCATCTCTTCCCGACAGAATATTTGCAAATCTCCAGCAACCGTCAGGGATTTATTTTCCTAAGACGCGAGCATACCCCGATAGCATTTCATAAACATACATCATGACATACACATGCATATCATATACAACATAATCTCATTTATTTTGAGAACATCATCTCACCATGCATTTCATGCATCATATATAACTAACCCTGATATCTTTTCAGGAAAAGAGGATTAGCTTCAACAAATCCAGCAGTTATACAGATCACGTCTACAGACGACTAACGGAAGCTCAGTTCTCGAAACTAAACGGGTCAAATAATATACACTACCACTTTGGAGTAACCCTATTATCCAGGTTTCTTCCCACAAGCCCTATTATCCAGGCTTTCATACCGAAGTAACCCTACGACCCAGGTTCCTTCTCACAGCCCTATTATCCAGGCTTTCATATTGAAGTAACCCTACTATCCAGGTTTCTTCCCACAAGCCCTACTATCCAGGCTCTCATATCGAAGTAACCCTACTATCCAGGTTCCTTCTCACAGCCCTACTATCCAGGCTTTCATATTGAAGTAACCCTACTATCTAGGTTTCTTCCCACAAGCCCTACTATCCAGGCTCTCATATCAAAGTAACCCTACTATCCAGGTTCCTTCTCACAGCCCTACTATCCAGGATTTCATATCAAAGTAACCCTACGACCCAGGTTCCTTCTCACAGCCCTACTATCCAGGCTCTCATATCGAAGTAACCCTACTATCCAGGTTCCTTCTCACAGCCCTACTATCCAGGCTTTCATATCGAAGTAACCCTACGATCCAGGTTCCTTCTCACAGCCCTACTATCCAGGATTTCATATGAAAGTAACCCTGATATTCATGTTCCTTCTTACAACCCTACTATCCAGGCTTTCATATCAAAGTAACCCTACTATCCATGTTCCTTCTCACATCCCTACTATCCAGGATTTCATATCAAAGTAACCCTACTATCCAGGTTCCTTCTCACAGCCCTACTATCCAGGATTTCATATCAAAGTAACCCTACTATCCAGGTTCTTTCTCACAGCCCTACTATCCAGGATTTTATATTGAAGTAACCATACTATCCATATTCCTTCTCATAACCTTACTATACAAGTTCCTCCTCTCTTATATCCAGACAGCAGTCCACAACACTAAGATTGGGACCCGATCAAACACGATTGTTTTCGCATTTCCCCAGTGAGTCGTGGTGCAGCATATACCCTGACCAGATATGCAGTTCACTTCCGCTTCCTCAAGCTAGAGTTAATTCCCCAGTAGATTAGCGGACAATTGAAGCTCCTAAAAATTCTATTTCTCCCAAGACGGATACCAATGTTCCTCAGCAGATTCTTCAACAACGGCAACAGGAACTCTCATCGAAGGAATGTCTCAGGAAATCAACATCCTCTAGATGGAATCTTTAAGCCCATCTCCTCCAATTTTCCGTCGCATCCAGGATGGCATCTATAAGCCCATTCCCGATATCACCAAATCAAGTGCCACTTCATACGAGTGCAAATTTCTGGGTACTCTAGTGTTCAATCATCTTCCACCTTCAGATCACGAAAGGCAGATGAGCCAATCTATATCCTCAGGTTTAAGAAGATTGAACAGGGGCAACTGTTGTACCCCAAAATTTTCCATCTCAATTTACTCAATACATACTCCTAGAGATCCTCAATTTTTTCAAGCTTGCCCAAGAGTTGACCAGACAAACTCTCTCCTAAGGCAGGGTACCCCAAATTAGGGTTTCCATTTTCATCAAGATGGGTGAACCAAAAAGGCCTCATATTCTCTATGTGGTCTTAATATGTTCTCAAGACCCTACATGTCAAATTTCATGCCTTTCACAAGAAGTTTGCTCAGTCAACTGCTCAGATGCTTGAGAATCGACTGTATTAGGTTAAAAATCAATTGTGGCCCACATATAGTCAAACTTCAAGATTTTTGGTCAACATCAACATTTGGAAGTTATGTTCATCATTTGATCAATGGTTGATCATGATCTTCAAGGAATGCCCTAAATTCATCAAAACCCAAAAGTTGCTAAGTTAGGGTTTCTTAGTAAAAGTCAACCCAACTTTGACCAAGCATAACTTCAACATGCTTCATCAGAAAGTTTCCATCCAAAGCTCATTTTGAATAGGATGCAATTCCCTACAGTTCATCTTCAGCTCACAAGTTCAAAATATGCACTCACAAAAAGATATGAATTTCTACATTATGGGTCCTTTTGAAAAGTCAACAAAAACACCTTTTGGGTCAAAGCTTCTTACATGAACATGGAAGACTCGATTGAGATGAGACCAAAAGTTTTGCTTAGGGGACATCCTAAGCTTTCTAAAAAGTCAAAGAACACCTCTCTAGGGTTAAAATTGGAGGAGATATGCCTTGTTAAATATGACCTTTTTTGCAAAATTGCCAAAAGTTAAATGTGCTCAAAAATGCATTTTTTGCTAAATGGGCCTAACGTTTTATGCTTGCACCTCATTTATAATGTGGTCCATGACTCAAATATTCACCCACACATTGTTTTCTTCATTTTGCAATTTATTTTTATTTTTTATTAATTAAAAAGTGAATTAAATCAGATCATTGGTGAATAATAACAAAGATATGATTTGATTTGGTTTTTGGACTGGTTGGCAATCAAAATATGCTGAATTATCAAGGCCAAAACGAATCAAGCACAATTGGTACAAGAAGGGGAAGATTTAGCTCAAAATATAAAGTTTACATAAGCTTGAAAATCAAATCAAATCTCTTATAATTGCAAAGATTCAACCCAAATTTGTAACCCTAATTCATTCTTAGATATATAATGGAGAAGAACAAAGCATGGCATAAGGCTTAGGAGGCGTGAAGATCAGAGGACAAATTCCAAATTTCTTGCAAAAAAGTGTGATTCAATTTTCGTTCTAGAGGACGTTTCAAAAAAATTGAAGGCCATCAATCGCATCCTAAGAGATTTCTGAAGCTAACTGGATCAATTTTAAGTCTTTCCACACCCAGAAATACCTGGTATGAGTATCACGGTTTGCGACATTTTTTGAAATTTGATTTCCATGATATATGCATTATAAACTTATTTTGATCATGTATTGCTGTTTGTTATCATGTTTGCAATATGTTTGTATCGTTTAATTTGAGTTTGAGCACAGGAATTGAAAGACGCCATTACTAGGGTTCTAAAACTCAAAATTGGGGTTTCCTCTTTCAGGGAAAATTGAGAGGAATTCTGGATACCATTAGACTCAGGGCTTAATTCCTGATTGACCCCTAGCTTTGGTTTCAATTTATATTGCCTATATCATGTATTTGAATCACACTGGTTTTTAGCTACAAAATCTGTCACTATAGCGTATAGTGACGGAAAACTGCCGTTGGTAAAAGTCGGTTGCCTAAAGCCATGGGTCAGTGAAGATATGATAGCATGGAGTCGAAGAATTGGTACATTTAAATTGGCGTGTGCTTTTTCTATTTTGTCCACTAACTCATGTTTTAATACATATTATAAACTGTTGTTATTATGCTAACAACAAAAGCGCGTAGCACAGATGGCAAGCAAGCATAGTGGAAAGGGTAGAGGACTGATGACACACAAATATGTGATATTTCTGGCTTGATATACACAAAATATTTCTCATACTTTAGTTTAAATTAAATTATTTTATAGGTATTATGCAGGTATTTTTCTATTTTTGCAGATATACATTAAGCTGAACACTTTGGAAGAAATGAAGAAAAAAGGGTGCAAAGATAGCAAAAAAGGGCCCAAGTAGAAGAAACCAGCCTAAGCCTATCAAGCATGTGAGCACGTGGCCCACCATGAAGAAGACCTTGACGATCGTCAAGGAGTATGCCGAACGTCACGCATTGAGAATGACCAAGTGACTATCGTCACTTGGACGTGACGAACGTCATAAGGCCACTTTCTCCCACTTTCTTCGCATCCAACAGACAGAAACCCATTCAAACCAAATCCAACGATCACCTATATTATCTGACCCACTCAGTCAAAGCAGGAGGAACATAACAAAGTTAATGGTCCTTTTATTTCTCAAAGGAACACAAACTGTTCCTACATTTTCAAGAACTAACTGATCACACAAGACTTATAAATAGAGCCTTGGACCATACGAGAAAGGAGTTCTTCTTTTTGGGCAGAAACTTTGGAGAATTCATATTTACTTTTAGCAAATATTATTTTCAGCATTATTTTATTTCCCAGTTATTTCTATATTCCTTCCAGCATTATTTTCATTGTACGGTTAAATCTATTCCTCTATCGAAGCAAAGCCTACAGTTTGTGCAGGAGTGCTTCCATCTTCAGAATTATTACCAGGTTTATATTTACGAATTCTTATTGCTTCTTAATCAATATAATTATGTTTATTTTCGTATGTCTCTTAAATTATTCTGTAATTTGGTCTGATATTATGTTAGGCTAGAATTCCTATACCGGTATGTAAAGTCACTCAGCCGAGGGAACGAGTAACTTAGTTGGGATTATTTTTACTACAAAACTTTCTTTTCTGGCCTAAGTTACTATTTTTAATCATTAAATTGTTTTGTTACGAAAGTAAAGAACAGATAGAGGTTAGGGTCAACAAAGCGGAAGTTTGAGATCTTTTAACTGGACAGTAGTAATTAGGCATTGGCTTAAAATACAGCGGAAGCACTTTAAAGTTAATTAAGATTTTATTTAGTTTTCAAAAAGTGTTTTTAACTCCTGTGGGATGGCGGAAGCGTACGTTAGGACTTAACTGCATAGCCTAGATCAACAAAACGACAGTGTGAGACGAGGGTTTTTAAACTAAATAAATTTTACTGAAAGCTGTTTTGAAAATATAAAGACACCCAACAGGTCGCTAGTTCCCGAGGTTCGACTATTGCATACTGGTAATTACGCTCATTGATTATTAAAAATCCAACTTAATTTAGTATTTAGTTTTCCCTACAACCCAATCAAACATTCATTAGCTTTAGATTTGCAAAGTAACAATAGAAGACGGTAGATCGATTCATCAGTCTCTGTGGTTTGATATCTTTTAAAACTACACGATAAGACTGTGCACTTGCATTCCGAATCATTGGATACATAAGTAAAATCCCGATCAATTTTTTAGCACCGTTGCCGGGGGACTGATTTAAGTCGATATCGCTACTCTTTTGTTACGCAGTAGAGACTAGAGCAAAAACCTCTCTTTTTCTTCTCTTTTTCTTTTCTATTCATATTCTTATTTGTATGCCAAACACTCGTTCGCAAGGCGACCCGTTATACATACAAATCAACGATATTGAGCGGTATCTCAGACTTAGACGCCGCATTCAAGAGTATTATCTCTTGCATAACACTCAACCTCGTCAATCCCTCGAATCTCCTATTTCTCGACCAACCGAAGAAATGGATGCCAATCCTGCTCCGCGCCCACTCAAATCCTACGCCATTCCCTCACAAGATGAACCGCACAATAGCATCGCTTCCCCTCCAATCGAGGCTAACAACTTTGAACTGAAACCTTCTCTGTTATCTGTTGTACAACAGAACCAGTTCTCTGGTGGGTCAATGGAAGACCCTAATCTTCATCTATCAATATTTTTACAGTATGCAGATACAATTAAGAACAATAGGGTCAGTCAAGAGACAATAAGACTTCGTCTCTTCCCTTTTTCTCTAAGAGACAGAGCCATAGCTTGGCTCCAATCTCTACCCGCAAACTCAGTCACTACATGGGATGAGCTGAAGAAAGTTTTTCTTGCAAGGTATTTCCCGCCAAGCAAAACAGCTATGCTAAGATCTCAAATAAGCGATTTTAGACAAAAGGAGAACGAATCCCTTTTCGATGCTTGGGAACGATACAAGGATCTAATGAGACTATGCCCACATCATGGCTTGGAAGAATGGTTGATTATCCATACCTTCTATAATGGTCTCCTTTACAATACAAGATTAACGATAGACGCTGCTGCAGGTGGTGCACTTATGGATAAATCCTACACCGCTGCCTATGCTCTAATAGAAAGCATGGCCCAAAACCACTATCAGTGGGGAAGTGAAAGAGGACAAGCAGACAAAGGTACTGCAGAGAAAACACCGACAAAATGAGGCATGTATGAGATAAGCGATCTAGACAGTGTCCATGCTAAGGTAGATGCCCTCACCGTAAAGATAGATAATTTGACCGCAATACCTCCAGCCACCGTGGCTGCTATAACTCCCAATTGTGAAATATGCGGAGTACCTGGACATTTAGTTACCGAATGTAAGATCTTGGCAGGAACTCCAACTGACCAAGTGAGTTATGCTCAAGGAAACCCTTACTCAAACACATACAACCCTGGATGGAAAAATCACCCGAATCTCTCATATAAAAACCCCAATGCGTTGTATGCTCCAAACCAAGCACCTGTCGTGCCACCTGGATATCAGAAACCTCCTGCAAATGCTCCTAGTGCGCCTAGAAAATCAAACTTAGAATTGATGATGGAGAACTTCATAGCTACCCAAGCGCAAACAAACAAAGACGTCCAAAATCAAAACATACACACTAACGAGCAGATAAAATAATTAGCAAACAAAATAGATGCTTTGGCCACCCCCAATAAAATGTTAGAAACCCAAATCTCTCAAGTGGCTCAACAACAAGCACCTACAGCTACACCGACTGATACATTTCCTGGTCAACCACAACCTAACCCAAAGGGGCATGCTCATGCCATCATATTAAGAAGTGGAACCGAGTTAGACGGACCGCCTGACCCAAGACTATCAAATCAAATTATGTATCAAAGGCCCGAAACACCAACTGAGAAGGAGAATCAACCAGAGAAACCAGAGGAACACGAAGAAGATAAAGGAGTAGAGGCCAAAGAAAAAGAAAAAGAAAAACCTTATGTGCCCCCGCCTCCTTATAAACCCCAGATCCCATTTCCTGCTTCCTACTGCTATGCTGCTTGTTGTTCCCTCATTTGCATTTTGTTTTTGCTGATGCACTGCTGTTTGCACATTTTTACTTGTTTGGACAGCCTAGTTGTTTGCTGCCTAGCTTGGTGATGTGCTGCTGTTTGTTACTTGCCATTTTGCGCCTTCTGTTTGTTATATTTGTTTGGTTGCTGTTTGGGCCTCTTGTTTATTTGGACAGCCTTGCTGCATTTCTCTTGTTTGGATAGCTTGCTGCATTTCTCTTGTTTGGATAGCTTGTTGCATTTCTCTTGTTTGGATAGCTTGCTTATATTTCTCTTGTTTGTGAACCAAGAAGAATAATCTTCTTGTGATTTGCAAATAGAGAAATTAAGAATGTGATGAATTAAAAATATAGCCCTCTGATTCCAAATTGCAAACTTTAATGATGAACTTTTTTTTCTTTTTGAAAATTCTTACTCATGTCCAATTAACTATACTAACTATTTTTGTCTTTTGTTTTCATGTGAGCACAACTGGATGGTGGCAAAGCAGGGGAAGCAAGAGACTCTGTGGCAAGCATGGAAGCAAAGGAAGCTCAGTCCACCTTAGGCATAGATTCAATTTCTTTGTAATTTAGAGAGAAACATTCAATCAATTGTACTAATTTATTTTTCAAATATGATAAGTTGTAAAACCTAAAGTATCTAAATAATAAATTGTTTTGTAACAACTTTTGAAATAAATGGAGAAAGTCTTATGAGATATTCTGATGTCCATTAAAATCCTTTACTGTCAATAACTCGCAATTTCCTCTTTGCATCTTCACTGATTCTTAAAGATTCCCGATCAAGATAATTGAAACTGCATTCCAATAATTCCAATCAAGATAACTTAAGTTCCAATAATCATGTAATCTTGCAACTGCATTCCAAACAAACACACACTGTATATTCCATAAACAAGCAAATGTTTTAAAAGACACAAATTATCTGGTTAACCTGGATCAAACAAAACATGAATGTCCCAAATGACAGTCTTAGATCCCATATCTTGTCTCAAACAAACATGCCTTGAGAACAAACATTAACCTTTCAGTAAACTTGAAGAAGCATGAAAACATGTGACAACCAATTGGATCTTTGAGAATTCATTTCTTGTGAGAATTGCAAGAAAAACCCTAATTGCTAGTTTACTGCCAAAGGAAAAAATCTGTCTGATCGATTCCTGAGCCAACTTGAATATTTGAGAAACCCTAGGGTTGTGCTTTTCTATGAAAAATGGGAGGGCAAATTTTGGGGTACAACAGCTTCCCCTGTTCAATCTTCTTGAACCTGAAGAGTTAGATCGGCGAGTTTTGTCGTTCGTGACTCAAAGGTAAAAGATGATTGGACATTAGAGTGCCCATAAATTTGCGCTCGGCAAAGGTGTAATTGAGGGAATGGGCTTAAAGATGCCATCCAAGAATGTTTAGTTGTAAATCGACAGAATAAGCATCAGAATGGTGTCCATATTTGGAACGTATCTGAACTGTATTTGTACTTGAATCTGAATAAGCAACAGAATGGCTTCCGTGTCTGGAGCGTATCTGAACTGTATCTTGAAATTAAATATGAATGAGTAATAGAATGACTTCTGTGTCTGGAGTGTATATGTACTGTATCAGGAATCTGAATGAGTAACAGAATGACTTCCGTGTCTAGAGTGTATATATACTGTATCTGAATGAGAGATCTGAATAAGTGACAGAATGGCTTCCGTGTCTGGAGCGTATATGTACTGTATCTGGAATCTGAATGAGTAACAGAATAACTTCTGTGTCTGGAGTGTATTTGTACTGTATCTGGAATCTGAATGAGTAACATAATGACTTCTGTGTCTAGAGTGTATCTGTACTGTATATGGAATCTGAATGAGTAACAGAATGACTTCCGTGTCTGGAGTGTATCTGTACTGTATCAGTATTTGGAGTTTGAATAAGTATCAGAATGATGTCCTTGTCTGGAGTGTATCTGAACTGTATCTGAAGTTGATATCTGAATGAGTGACAGAATGGCTTCCGTGTCTGGAGCGTATTTGTACTGTATTTGAAATCTTTGAATATTTGTTAAAGATAGATGTTAATCTTATCCTGAAAAGGATAAAATGTTAGCTGAAACACAAAGTTATGTTGCATGAAATGTATGATGCAATAAATGTGTTTTATCCATGTTTATGATGTAATGTATGCGAATCTAAGCTGATTTGCTGTATTGCTGAGGAAAATAAATCCTTGACTGCTGTCGGGGAAAATAAATCCTTGACTGCTGAGGATTTCGTTGTGAGAGTAATGCCAAATACTTCTTGAGGAATCTGCTTGGGGAATCTAGAGAAATTTAATGACTTCTACTGGGGATTCATTAACGGGAGTCTTTGTTCTGTTGAGAAGCAATAAAAACTCTGTGGGGAAAAAGTTTATCCTGTAGTGAGAACTCTGTAGGGAAAAGCTTAGTTCCGCTGGGGAGTTCAGGAGTTTGGGTCATATGCCAATTTACTGGGGAGTTACCCTAGGTTGGGGAGAAACAAAAGTTAACTGTTATCTGATTGATTTTCAGGCTTCAAGACAACTTGCTGGGGAAACCTGGAGAAACTGGATGATTTCCGCTGTGGGTTGTTAATTTGAAATTTCGGCTCCACTGGGGATTGGTAGTTGGTAGTCTCAACTCCGCTGGAGATCTGTAGTTCAAAGTTTTGGCTCCGATGGGGGATCTTAAAGATGTGTTGTAGATATTGCTCATGGAATAGTCTAAAGACGTTTTCCTAATCTTTCTACCTGTCAGTAATTACTCTTTTTCATCATGTTTATTTGTAAACAGTAATTATGTTCAAATGCATATGTTCATTAATGAATCATTGGACGTATTTGCAAATAAAACACAAGTGTAAAGAAAAAGGCAAATAGTTTTCTGTACTTTGAAAGAGATATCTTTGTATTTACTTTGAATAAGTGTTTTGTGCAAAGGAGACAGACATCCTAGTAAGAGGATGGTGCCATAAAAAATGAGAAAAATTTATACAAAGAAAGATGGCTAAGTGTAAAAATCACATGGGGTCCCCATTCTGCTATAGCCTTCGTGTCTCCGAATATCTTGTCCATTTGTTGCTTTGTCCGACGATGATTGGATTGATCAGAAGCTCCAGGTTTGTCTGTGAAGATATTGTCCTTAAAGTGATCCGATGAGACATAGTCATACGCTTTAATTCCCTAACTTTTACCTGGACCGCCCTTTCGGGTTTTCAGTCCACCGGGAAACCCTTTTTTGCCCAAGTCGCCCTTTCGGGTTTTCAACTTGCCGGGTGTACAGATTTTTTTGTTTTATCCCTAATTTTTGCCTGAACCGCCCTTTCCGGTTTTCGATTCACCGAGATGCCCTTGTTTTGCCTAGGTGTATCAACCTAGCGGGTCTTTTATGCGTAGTATCTTTTGACTATGTATGCGTTCGCAGGGTGTGGCAGATCGTCGCCGTCCATGGTGGTTAAAATCATTGCCCCACCAGAAAAGATGTTATTGATCATAAATGGTCCTTCGTAGGTAGGAGTCCATTTGCCCCTGGGATCACTTTGTGGCAGGATGATGCGTTTGATCACAAGATCTCCAACTTGATACACTTGGCATCTGACTTTCTTGTTGAAAGCTTTGATCATCCGTTTTTGATACGTCTGACCATGGAAAACAGCAGTAAGTCTCTTCTCGTCAATTAAGTTAAACTGATCAAGTCGGGTTTGGATCCAATCGTCTTCACTCAAACCAGCATCTTTCATGATTCTCAAGGAGGGAATCTGAACCTCGATAGGTAAAACAGCTTCCATGCCATATACCAAGGAATAGGGTGTTGCCCCAGTTGATGTGCGAGCCCTGGTACGGTACCCGTGGAGAGCAAACGGTAGCATCTCATGCCAGTCTTTGTAGGTGACTATCATTTTTTGTATGATCTTTTTGATATTTTTGTTTGCAGCTTCGACTGCACCATTCATCTTTGGCCAATAAGGAGATGAATTGTGATGTTGAATCTTGAATTCCTCGCACAAGGCGGTGATCATAGTATTGTTAAGGTTTGTACCGTTATCAGTGATGATCCTTTCGGGGATACCGTACTGACAAATGAGATTCTGCTTGATGAAGCGGGCAATAACATTCTTAGTAATGGATGCGAAGGAAGCTGCTTCGACCCACTTGGTGAAGTAATCAATGGCCACAAGAATGAAGCGGTGTCCATTGGATGTTGTAGGCTTGATCTCTCCAATCATGTCGATTCCCCACATAGCAAATGGCCAAGGAGCTGTTAAGACGTTTAGAGGAACGGGAGGCACGTGCACCTTGTCTGCATAGATTTGACATTTATGGCAAGTCCGGGAGTGTTGATAGCAGTCTGCTTCCATGGTAGACCAGTAATAGCCTGCCCATAGAATCTTCTTTGCCATCGTATGCCCGCTAGAGTGAGTGCCAAAGGTACCTTCATGCAATTCAGCCATGATCTTTTCTGCTTCAGCTTTGTCCATACAACGGAGCAGAATAGAATCATGATTGCGCTTGTACAAGATGCCATTGCTTAGGAAGAATTTAGCTGAGAATATTCTTAAGAACTTTTTGTCATTGACTGAAGCTCCTTCAGGATATTCTTGAGCCTCGAGATACCTTTTGACTTCATGAAACCAAGGATGGTCCACTACTTCTTCGGTATTAATCTCGTGACAGTGTGCAGGTTCGTCCATCCGTTTAATGGTGATTTGGGGAGCCTTGTTGTCCCAATTAAGTTTAAACATGGATGACATTGTAGCTAGAGCATCTGCTAGCTGATTTTCTTCTCGCGGGAAGTGCTCGAAGGTAATCTGCTCGAAATGTGATAACAACGTTGTTGTACCCCAAAATTTGTCCTCCCATATTTCTCAAAACATTTCAAGAAAAATTCACAAGTCCAACCCGGCGCGTCATATTCAGGTGTTCTTTCACCAAGATATCTCTGATAACGTATTCTCAAATTCAGGTTCGGCTCAAGAGTCAATTCTTTAAAGAAGGTATCCGAATATGTGAGTTTTCTCGAAGAAATATGGTGAAAAAGGGTGCTGAAAGTGCAGTTTTTACGTGCTAAAAAATTCATAACTTGAAGATCTTGGCTCGTATTGAACCCGTTCCGGTGGCCAAAATTCCGTCTTGACATTATCTACGTTTTCATCTCTCACGGCTGGAAGCCAATTTCGATCAGAAGGTCTTCAAAAATGTGGATTTATCAAGTATTTTTGCACAGAAAATTTGTGATAGAAGTTTACTTGCGTCATGTTCAGAAAATCATAACTTGGTCGATTTTCATCGTATCGAGCTGGTTCCGGCGCCAAAATTTCACAAATTGAGTTGGCTACATTTTCACAGAAGGTATTGAGTTCAAACGGTATTCAAAAGGCCTTCTTTTTTTGCTCAGAGTGCGTGACATGCTGAAAATCCTGAATGCTGAATATTATTTCAGCTGGGCCGAAACTTCGAAAATTCATAACTCGGTCAATTTTTATCGGATTGGACTCATATTTTTACACAAGGTCACTGACTCATAGATCTACAACTTTGCTTCAAAAGTCGAGACCAAATTATGCACCGATCAATACCAGTTTTTTATTGAAGAACGTGTCAGAGTCGACACTGGAGCCCAAAATAAGTTTGTCTGAGCTGAAACTTCAAAAATTCATAACTAATTCACCGTTTATCCGATTGAGCCGATTTTCGGACAGGAGTTAGTTATCGATGTCGGCTACATTTTGTTTTCACATTTCAATTTCAAAAATTTCACTTAAGTCCCTGCGATTTAGCCTGGAAAGTGACGAACTCAAGTGAACATTGGAGGTCCAATTGCACATTCAAAGCCCATTTTCTTTACCCTAATTTCCATTATATAATCACCTTCTTTTCACACAAACCAGAGAGGAGAAAAAGAGGAGAAAAAGAGGAGGAAAAGAGAGAAAAAACCTTGTCACAATACTGTTAGAATATCAAATTCTTTCAAGAACCCTAAAACCTTGAAATCCTTATTACAAATCCCTCTCTCACTACAAACAAGCCATCACAGTTACAAACCAACACCTCACTACTTCTTCAATAAGGATAAGGCTGGCCTGATCTCCATGATCCTAATTTTCCAATAAGGCATAAAAGCATTCCGGTCACTAATTTTCCAGTAAGGGTAAGATTGATTTGATCTCCATGATCAAAAGGGTATAATCATTCATACATGCCATATTGTGCCTAAACATTAAATTTCTTCATATATTGGCTTTATTTGCATTTTATGATTTTATTTAATGTGTTCGTGAGATTCAACACTGCAGAACACTGCAGATTTAGACAGGATCTCATGCAGGTTCATTAAGGAACGTTGAGGCCAAAAGCCAAAAGGCCAAAAGCCAAAAGCCAAAAGCCAAATGGCCAAAGTAGAACAACTTATGCATGAAACTCAATCCAATGGCCAAAGAATGCAGACCACGGTACTCAGGAGTCAATACTTCAAAAAAACCTCCCCTTGGGCCAGACACCCCCTATGGTTTGCTCAATTTTTAATTTTTATTTGTTTTTCCTTTTTATTCTTTTAATTGTTTTTTTTTTCTTTTAATTCCATAAAATAATTTTCATAATAAATATAAAATACAGAAAAATCAAAAAATGTTTATTTTATTAATATTAATTTCACTATTATTATTTTTGTAAATAAACTTTAAACAATTAATTAGATTAATTTAGGTTTCAAAACTTTAATATTTTTCTCAATGAATTAAATATGTAGAAATTAGGGTTTTTAACTTTTTCATCATTTTTTTTAATAAATAATTTTCTCATCATTATTATTATTATTAATTACTAATTTATTTTGTAAATAAACATCATTCATTGATTTTAATCTTAATCTAGGTTTATATCTTAATATTTTTTTAATAAACTTAAAATTGGTAGAATTAGGGTTTTTTTATTAATGTTTTTTATCCCTTTTCGTTTCTTTTCACTAATAATTAAATATTTCCTATTATTTTTATAAATCAAAATTGCATGTAAATAATTAGGTTAATTTAGGTTTAACTTTAATACTTTCTTAATAAACTAAAAACAATTAGAATTAGGGTTAGCATTTTAATTTCAATTAATCTTTCTCATTAAAACCATAAATGCAAAAAACATCAAAAAAAACAATTTCTTTTTCATTTTAATTTAATTAATTTAACAATTTAATTTCACTTTAATTTACTTAATCTAACAATTTAATTTAATTCCATTAAAAAGGGTCCAACGCCCTCGTTTCCAGTTTAATTCAATTCGCGTATTTATTTCTTTCTCTTTTAATATTTATGTACCTCTCCCAAAGCCGCGTAATATATTTCTCGCACTTTACTTTCTTTATTTTCTGTCAAATCGGGTCCTGGAAATTTTGGCGATGTGGACCCGCGCCTTTGTAATAGTTTAGGAACTTTTAATTTCCGCTCTTTTTAACTGTTAATAATGGCATGCAAGAATGAATGACAAAAATAAAAACAAAAAGCGTAGATCACCCATGACATGACAAAAGACAAAAATATCTGAAAACAATACACAAATCACACACCACCCCTAGGGTACGCCTCACTGTTGCCTTGCCTCTCGAAAGGTGATCGTCGAGTAGAGGATGTCTTAGTAAGTCCTCATGATCCGGGAACCTGGCATGAGGGTAGCTTCTAAGGTATCTTCCCATTGCTCTGGTGATCACCATGTCCCGAACCTCGAGTTGACCCGAACACCTCCAACGGTGGTGCTACTTACCTCTCAATGGTGGGATGGCACTACTTTAAAGGACATCTACACAGACGAATTCCTTAGGGTAGGTAGACAACTCTAGATACTTGCTCTAAATTTCAAACAAATTCAAAAATAACTTTTCACACCGACGCTTTTCAAAAAGCTTTCGAAAGCAACTTTTCAAACACTCTTGAGGACCGATACAAGAGTCGAACTGGAATTTTCAAAGAAACTTTTTAAAACCCACAGTTGAAAAGCAAACAAACCATTTTTGAAAACACAATGAGCAAGTATCTAAGAGCCCATGGATAACCATGGATAGAAAGGGTGCTAACACCTTCCCTTTCTATAATCTACCTCCCGAACCGAGAGCAATCTCTTTAAGGAATTTTTCTGTGCTTTTGTCCTTTCCATTTGGAGAAAATAAAAGACGGTGGCGACTCTTGCTTCCGCGACATTTCGCGAACCAGCGTTAAACAGTCAGTTCCAGATCCACCGGTCACAGAACTGGCGACTCTGCTGGGGACTCTTTTAAAGTGAGGTGTACCTTAGGGATAGTTCATAACTGTGTTTTCAATTGTTTTCTTTGCTTGCTTTAAATTGTGGGACTGTCTTGGGAGTTCTATAGATCCTAACCCGGATCTGGGGGATACCTTCTTAGAAAGTAGCAACAAGGCTGTGAGGGAACTGTGCGGGGTATACCGACATGGTTGAAACAGTCTGCTACGTTGATGTGGCACTTTGGTGTGTACCGGTAACCCTTGAGTTCAGTCAAGGAGAGTACGGGGCCTCCGCGTGGTGTCATGAAGCATCAACAGACCTTAGGAACCTTAATTGAACTATCTTGGCCTCTTTAGGGTAGTGAGATAACTGACTTTGGTGCAGTCTGAGGTTGGTTGATACTCGATACTACGCTCAATTAAGGGTTGCTTTCCTGGAATATTTCGGTCGCCAGTTCAGTGGCTAAATCGAAACGATGAACAATGAAAGCAATCCCGTGATATTGGGACCCTTAGAACCCGATTACTTCTAATAGGACAGGTTGAGCCCACCAACTTCAAGAGGGTAATACCCAGACCCCATGCTGGCCTAAACTCTAAGGGCTTCTCTTGTGTGACTTGTGTGCCTTCGTACTTGACTACTTGCATGCTTGTTATCTGACACATGAACTACTTGCAGGTTTTGTTTATAGTCCTTAATTGGGACTCATAACAGGGCTTACTAAGTTCCTTGCAGGTTTTGTTTATAGTCCTTAATTGGGACCCATAACGGAGTGTACTGAGTTTCTTGCAGGTTTTCTTTACAGTCCTTAATTGGGACTCATAGCAGGGTTTACCTACTTTACTCCATGCATAGCATAACATCATACCATTGCATACATCATGCATAAGGACTAACCCATTTCAAGGATCTCAAGGGCTTGTGATGCAGGTCATGATGAATCAAACGTCTAGCAAGGGGCAAAGAGGATTTATTTTCCTCTAGCCAAGGTTGTCAGGGGCTATGACCCACTTGATATGGTAAGCTTTGACACTTGAAAAAGATTGCCCTAACCAAGGTTGTCAGGGGCTATGACCCACTGGATATGGTGAGCCTTTGACCCTTTGAAGAAGGACTCTCAATAATACGCAGTTCCTTCAATCAAGCTACCAAACTCTAACAATCTTCTTGTTTACCCTGCGAGGTCCTTGAAAACATTACATGCATGTCATACACATCATTACATAATAGGTATCCTTGTTGCAGGTCACTTACCTTTGTCGCCGTTTATTTCAGCAATGACCTCCCAACAAGATAACCAAGACCTTCTTGCTCAAAAGACTCAGTTCGGGGAAATCCTCCTGAATCTATCCAAGGGGCATGAGGAGCTAAGGACACTTCTCATGGGGACCTTTGTCAGGAACAGTGCTGAGGATGAAAGGCTGAAACACCTACAAGCTGAGGTGGATGCATTAAAGGTCCGGATGCTGGGGCAGGTGACTGCCATTCAAGGGTTAGCTCAAAGACAAGATGAGCTCGGGGTTCTCGTCAACCAACTGCTTCATGGTAACCAACTGGGGCAAATGTCTAAGGGTAAAAAGCCAGTCGTCGTTCAACCACCGTTGAGGCAAGGAGGTAAGGGGAGAGCTCCTCAAATGGCTCCAGTGCCACAAATTCAGCATCAACCTCACCAGCTTCAGCCAGATAAGCCCAGGAGGCAATTCACCCCGCTCAACATGTCGCTGTTTCAAGCTTTACAACGAATGTTGAGATTGAATTTGATCACATTAAGGGCTCATCCCCAGAATCCCAACACAGCACATCCTACTTATGATCCCAATAAAAGGTGTGCCTACCACTCTGCCTGTCCAGGACATGATACAAATGAGTGTTGGGCTCTGAAGAACAAAATCCAGGACCTGATTGATGAAGGGGCATTGGAGTTCACACAAGATGGTCAGGCTGAATTTTTCTACCATCCCTCCAAGACTCACCAGTTGAAGTAACAGGCCCTGAGAAGAGAAAACTTTTGTTCATTCGAATGTTCAAGTTGTAATTTTCTTTTGTTCAAACATGTACTCATTGTTAAACATCGTTATTTCATCAATGCATCGCATATGTCTGTTTTGAAGCAATATATTCGTATTCACTATATGCAAATTATTTTCATATTTTTTCTGATATCAACTCTCATTAATTCTAAGCCTCTTGAGGGAGGATGACAAAAACGATACCATAATCTACAGTATGCTTTTGAACAGACCCCGCTGATGAGGTACAGGCATTGTTTCAATCCCTAAACACTGGAGTTATAAGGATGATAATCCCTCGTCAACCCCTCTGAGCCAAAGAAGTAGGAGTTTTTCTTTTCGAAATTTAAAACCCTTAATCATAACCTGGGGCAGGGTAGTCTCTCAGTTGATCCAAGTGCACAAAAAATGGCACCAAAGAGGTCCTTGTAAAATAAAGAAAGACAGTGATGGTTCAGAATAATCAATGAAGAAAGGCAGTCATTATCTTTCGAAATAAACGCCCATTAAGTCAAAACCTATGAAGGAGACTTACAAAACTGGGGCATCCCGCTGACTGTAATCACAAAAGAAACAGTTCAGGCAAAAAATAGGGATAACAAAATCAAGAAGGAAAAGAGGTTATAAAAACTCTCAACAAAAGGAAATGACTGCCTATTCAAAATAAGTTATCAACATCCGAATCATCACCGGAAAATCAGAGCAAAGACTCAAACAAGGTCTAACGTATGATCAACTGAGTTTAGGTTTGGAGAACATCACGAAGAGCGGGTGGGTACAAATAAAATTTGAGCCTTTATCCTTTGTTTCTTAAACCGTGAACCAGACCACGTTATAACCCTTAAAAGTCCTAGCTGAAGCATGGGTTAGTTCGAAAGCATACTGTTACGAAAGGTATTCTGACTCCTTAAGGCTTACGGTAAAATACGGAGTTGACATCACGTTTTATAAACATTCACTTGTTTTATGAAAAAGAATGCATTTTCAAAATCTTCAAGACAGACATAAGCTTTGCATTTTTGATATAACTTTGTTTGCATATAACCTTTTGTTTGAACAGCAGGGAAATTCGCACGATGAATACCTAGTGAACGAAAGCACTTCCAATCAAGGGGCAGACCTGATCATGCTCTATTATCTGGGGCAGTCCAATCAAGATTCGGAGAATCTCTCAAAGGCCAATTAGCCTGGGGCAAATCTCTGTCTAAATCACTTGGGGCATTCCAACAACGAATCTTGCCTGATCAAACACCTTCTGGTGGCATGGCAAAACACTTCTAACAGGGGCACCTCCCTACATTCTGAGAACCTGGACATAGTCGGAAAAAAAATACTACGCAAAATCAAAGACCCGCTAGGTTGACATACCTAGGCAAAAATTAGGGCTTCCCGGCGAACCAAAAGGGTTTGGGCAAAATGAAGGGATGAAATGAAAAAATCTGTACACCCGGCAAGTCAAAAACCTGAAAAGGCGGCTTGAGCAAAAATGGGTATCCCGGTGGACTGAAAACCCGAAAGGGCAGTCCAGGCAAAAGTTAGGGATAAAAGCGTACGACTATGTCCTGTCATCTTGTCACCTGCCTACCAGAAGAAGGTTTGTCCATCAACAATTATCAGCACCCCACAGGTGCCTTCTCCCATAGAAACAGAGGCAATATTGAGTTGTCCAAACGATCTAATTGCTCTGTCCACCAAGGTACTAAGATAGGTTCGGCTGAAGAACAACCAAGATGTCTTAATTCCCCAGAGAGTGCGTCAGCAAGGCAATACATTCTCCCCAAGCTAATATCAAACTTAAGGAAGTTGGGTATCCTCCCGCAGATCTCAACATTCCCCAGCAGTACATGCATTCTTAACAAGCATCCCCGGCAGTCTTGGTCTAAAGATTGTTCCCCGGCGGTATATCAGCATTCAATGGAGTCACTCCCCCGGTACAGTTCAAAACTTCCCCAGGAGAGTCCAATCCAGTTCCCCAGGAAAGTTGGAATCCATCTCCCCAAACGGTAAGCTTATCCCCAGTAGATTCTGGAAGCTTACCCCACTGCAGAGCACGAACGCATTCCCCGGCTTTATTCAAAGAGTTATTTCCTTACCGGGATATAACTGGGTTATCCTCAGCCAAAAGCCACGGAAAGATCGTCCTCGACGAAGTCTTCCTATCCCTAGCGAAGTCTATTAGTACTTCCAACACAGCAAGGGTATCCCCAGCAAGTTATCATCAACAGCTCAACAAAGTATCTCTCTCCCCACAGAGTATTGCTTCCCAGCAAGATCGCTAGAGTACTCTTCTCCCCGCAGAGCTATCCATTCGCCAAGTTCATTCCCCAATGGAGTTATCTTCTCCTACCGGTATTCTTGTAACTATCATCCCCAGCAGAGGCAAAAATCTATTCTTCAACAGCAGCCCAGGAGTGACTTCCCGGCACTCGTCAAGGATTTATTTTCCTAAGACGAAAACATATGTTCATAAACATCACATCTTCATACATTATAGCATGCATATGCATCATACTACATGAATCTCATTAATTTTGAGAACATGTTGAAATCATGCAGTTCATGCATCATGATCTTACATACAACTAATGCTTTACCTTTCAGGAAAGGTCAATACAAAAATGATTACTATCAACTATCGCAACTCTTTCTAGATATAGTTCAGATGTGAACCGTATATGGCGACGTTCTGATACTGCTTCCAGATTTCCTTCTAGATATAGTTCAGATGTGAACCAGATATGGAAACGTTCTGATACTGCTTCCAGATTTCCTTCTAGATATAGTTCAGATGTGAACCAGATATGGCGACGTTCTGATACTTCTTCCAGATTTCCTTCCAGATATAGTTCAGATGTGAACCAGTTATGGCGACGTTCTGATACTTCTTCCAGATTTCCTTCTAGATATCGTTCAGATGTGACCCAGATATGGCGATGTTCTGACACTTATTCCAGTGGAAAATTTCAAGACCTAGACCGGTTCAGTTAATCGACCCTAAGATTTTCTGTTTCTTATCCAGTCCAAGGCCTTCTCTAGTCCAGCTAAATCGACCCCAAACAGATTTTTCTGATGAAGACTCAGTAGAAGATATCCAAGATTCTCTCAATGATTGTTGTTGAGGTTGTAGTCGCATGTGGTTCTCTCCCCGATACTGCGGAGGTAGTAATCATCCCAAATTTCTCTCAACGATTGCTGTTGAGGTTGAAGTTATCCAAGATTCTCTCAATGATTGTTGTTGAGGTTGTAGTCGCCTGTGGTTCTCTCCCCGATACTGCGGAGGTAGTAATCATCCCAAGTTTCTCTCAGCGTTACTGTTGAAGTAGAAGTTATCCAAGATTCTCTCAGCGTTACTGTTGAGGTTGAAGTCGTCCAAGGTTCTCTCAGCGTTCCTGTTGAGGTAGTAATCATCCCCGGATTCTCTCAGCGTTCCTGTTGAGGTAGTAACCATCCCTGGTTCATTCATCACCTTTTGAAGCTCCAGATTCAGCTCCTGTAACCAGTCAGGACACATCTATACAAGAGTTTGAAGACCACTCCTGTAACAGGTCAGGTAATCATTGTTCTTTTGCAGGTACGCAAGTTCTCGCTAAGGAATCTCTTATGCGATTGACATCCAGATGGCATCTATAAGCCCATCCACCTATCCATCTTCTCTTAGCATGGCATCTATAAGCCCATCATCCTATCCATCAATCTCCAAATGGCATCTATAAGCCCATTTCCTTCATCACACTACTATGTGAGCGCAAATTTCTGGGCACTCTGGTGTTCAATCATCTTCCACCTTCGGATAACGAAAGGCACGCAAGCCAATCTACATCCTCAGGTTTAAGAAGATTGAACAGGGGCAACTGTTGTACCCCAAAATTTGCCCTCCCATATTTCTCAAAACATTTCAAGAAAAATTCACAAGTCCAACCCGGCGCGTCATATTCAGGTGTTCTTTCACCAAGATATCTCTGATAACGTATTCTCAAATTCAGGTTCGGCTCAAGAGTCAATTCTTTAAAGAAGGTATCCGAATATGTGAGTTTTCTCGAAGAAATATGGTGAAAAAGAGTGCTGAAAGTGCAGTTTTTACGCGCTAAAAAATTCATAACTTGAAGATCGTGGCTCGTATTGAACCCGTTCCGGTGGCCAAAATTCCGTCTTGATATTATCTACGTTTTCATCTCTCACGGCTGGAAGCCAATTTCGATCAGAAGGTCTTCAAAAATGTGGATTTATCAAGTATTTTTGCACAGAAAATTTGTGACAGAAGTTTACTTGCGTCATGTTCAGAAAATCATAACTTGGTCGATTTTCATCGTATCGAGCTGGTTCCGGCGCCAAAATTTCACAAATTGAGTTGGCTACATTTTCACAGAAGGTATTGAGTTCAAACGGTATTCAAAAGGCCTTCGTTTTTTGCTCAGAGTGCGTGACATGCTGAAAATCCTGAATGCTGAATATTATTTTAGCTGGGCTGAAACTTCGAAAATTCATAACTCGGTCAATTTTTATCGGATTGGACTCATATTTTTACACAAGGTCACTGACTCATAGATCTACAACTTTGCTTCAAAAGTCGAGACCAAATTATGCACCGATCAATACCAGTTTTTTATTGAAGAACGTGTCAGAGTCGACACTGGAGCCCAAAATAAGTTTGTCTGAGCTGAAACTTCAAAAATTCATAACTAATTCACCGTTTATCCGATTGAGCCGATTTTCGGACAGGAGTTAGTTATCGATGTCGGCTACATTTTGTTTTCACATTTCAACTTTAAAAATTGCACTTAAGTCCCTGCGATTTAGCCTGGAAAGTGACGAACTCAAGTGAACATTGGAGGCCCAATTGCACATTCAAAGCCCATTTTCTTTACCCTAATTTCCATTATATAATCACCTTCTCTTCACACAAACCAGAGAGGAGAAAAAGAGGAGGAAAAAAGAGAAAAAACCTTGTCACAATACTGTTAGAATATCAAATTCTTTCAAGAACCCTAAAACCTTGAAATCCTTATTACAAATCCCTCTCTCACTACAAACAAGCCATCACAGTTACAAACCAACACCTCACTACTTCTTCAATAAGGATAAGGCTGGCCTGATCTCCATGATCCTAATTTTCCAGTAAGGCATAAAAGCATTCCGGTCACTAATTTTCCAGTAAGGGTAAGATTGATTTGATCTCCATGATCAAAAGGGTATAATCATTCATACATGCCATATTGTGCCTAAACATTAAATTTCTTCATATATTGGCTTTATTTGCATTTTATGATTTTATTTAATGTGTTCGTGAGATTCAACACTGCAGAACACTGCAGATTTAGACAGGATCTCATGCAGGTTCATTAAGGAACGTTGAGGCCAAAAGCCAAATGGCCAAAAGCCAAAAGCCAAAAGCCAAATGGCCAAAGTAGAACAACTTATGCATGAAACTCAATCCAATGGCCAAAGAATGCAGACCACGGTACTCAGGAGTCAATACTTCAAAAAAACCTCCCCTTGGGCCAGACACCCCCTATGGTTTGCTCAATTTTTAATTTTTATTTGTTTTTCCTTTTTATTCTTTTAATTGTTTTTTTTTTCTTTTAATTCCATAAAATAATTTTCATAATAAATATAAAATACAGAAAAATCAAAAAATGTTTATTTTATTAATATTAATTTCACTATTATTATTTTTGTAAATAAACTTTAAACAATTAATTAGATTAATTTAGGTTTCAAAACTTTAATATTTTTCTTAATGAATTAAATATGTAGAAATTAGGGTTTTTAACTTTTTCATCATTTTTTTTAATAAATAATTTTCTCATCATTATTATTATTATTAATTACTAATTTATTTTGTAAATAAACATCATTCATTGATTTTAATCTTAATCTAGATTTATATCTTAATATTTTTTTAATAAACTTAAAATTGGTAGAATTAGGGTTTTTTTATTAATGTTTTTTATCCCTTTTCGTTTCTTTTCACTAATAATTAAATATTTCCTATTATTTTTATAAATCAAAATTGCATGTAAATAATTAGGTTAATTTAGGTTTAACTTTAATACTTTCTTAATAAACTAAAAACAATTAGAATTAGGGTTAGCATTTTAATTTCAATTAATCTTTCTCATTAAAACCATAAATGCAAAAAACATCAAAAAAAACAATTTCTTTTTCATTTTAATTTAATTAATTTAACAATTTAATTTCACTTTAATTTACTTAATCTAACAATTTAATTTAATTCCATTAAAAAGGGTCCAACGCCCTCGTTTCCAGTTTAATTCAATTCGCGTATTTATTTCTTTCTCTTTTAATATTTATGTACCTCTCCCAAAGCCGCGTAATATATTTCTCGCACTTTACTTTCTTTATTTTCTGTCAAATCGGGTCCTGGAAATTTTGGCGATGTGGACCCGCGCCTTTGTAATAGTTTAGGAACTTTTAATTTCCGCTCTTTTTAACTGTTAATAATGGCATGCAAGAATGAATGACAAAAATAAAAACAAAAAGCGTAGATCACCCATGACATGACAAAAGACAAAAATATCTGAAAACAATACACAAATCACACACCACCCCTAGGGTACGCCTCACTGTTGCCTTGCCTCTCGAAAGGTGATCGTCGAGTAGAGGATGTCTTAGTAAGTCCTCATGATCCGGGAACCTGGCATGAGGGTAGCTTCTAAGGTATCTTCCCATTGCTCTGGTGATCACCATGTCCCGAACCTCGAGTTGACCCGAACACCTCCAACGGTGGTGCTACTTACCTCTCAATGGTGGGATGGCACTATTTTAAAGGACATCTACACAGACGAATTCCTTAGGGTAGGTAGACAACTCTAGATACTTGCTCTAAATTTCAAACAAATTCAAAAATAACTTTTCACACCGACGCTTTTCAAAAAGCTTTCGAAAGCAACTTTTCAAACACTCTTGAGGACCGATACAAGAGTCGAACTGGAATTTTCAAAGAAACTTTTTAAAACCCACAGTTGAAAAGCAAACAAACCATTTTTGAAAACACAATGAGCAAGTATCTAAGAGCCCATGGATAACCATGGATAGAAAGGGTGCTAACACCTTCCCTTTCTATAATCTACCTCCCGAACCGAGAGCAATCTCTTTAAGGAATTTTTCTGTGCTTTTGTCCTTTCCATTTGGAGAAAATAAAAGACGGTGGCGACTCTTGCTTCCGCGACATTTCGCGAACCAGCGTTAAACAGCCAGTTCCAGATCCACCGGTCACAAACGTCAAGACATGTTCTTTGTAACAGATAAGGTTTGGATGCTTAGTATCCCACTCTCCTTTGATTTGACTGATAACCAAAGCTGAGTCCCCAAATACAATCAAAGATTTGATTCCCAAGTCTATGGCAGCTTTGAGTCCAAAGATGCATGCTTCATACTCTGCCATGTTGTTCGTACAGTTGAAGCAAAGTCTGGCGGTGAAAGGAGTATGGCATCCTTCTGGAGATATGAGTACCGCGTCGATACTGTTGCCAAGTGCATTAGAGGCACCATCAAAGTACAGGGTCCATCGGGATCCTTGTTTAGGTCCGTCATATGGTCTGAGATCTTCAATTTTGTCTAATTTCATGATGTCTTCGTCAGGGAAGTCGAACTTCATGGATTGGTAATCTTCGATAGCTTGATGAGCCAGATGATCAGCTAGCACACTCCCCTTTATAGATTTTTGGGTCGTGTACTGTATGTCGTATTCTGTCAGGATCATCTGCCATCTAGCTATCCTTCCAGACAAAGTAGGCTTCTCAAAGATGTATTTGATCGGATCCATCTTAGATATCAGCAAAGTGGTATCTGTCAACATGTACTGCCTTAGCCGGCAAGCAGCCCATACCAAAGCGCAACAAGTTTTCTCGAGCAGTGAATATCTTGTTTCACAGTCGGTAAACTTTTTGCTAAGGTAATAAATGGCATGCTCTTTTCGGCCAGACTCGTCATGTTGGCCCAGTACGCACCCCATTGAATTTTCTAAGACAATCAGATACATGATTAGCGGTCTTCCTTCGACGGGTGGCATCAAGATAGGAGGTTCTAGCAAATACTCCTTGATTTTATCGAAAGTAATTTGACAGTCATCATTTCATTTAACTACCTGATCTTTCTTCAGCAGCTTGAAGATTGGTTCACAGGTAGATGTTAGGTGAGAAATGAACCTTGCAATGTAGTTTAGGCATCCCATGAAACCTCTGACCTCCTTCTCAGTGCGCGGAGCGGGCATTTCTTGTATAGCTTTGACTTTGGCAGGATCAACCTCGATGCCTTTGTTACTGACAATGAAACTCAAGAGTTTATCGGATCGGACTCTGAATGTGCACTTGTTAGGATTCAATCTGAGCTTGTACTCCTTCAACCTGACAAACAGCTTTTGCAAGTGATCAAGGTGTTCTTCTTTAGTTTGTGATCGGGCTATCATGTCATCTACATAGACCTCTATCTCATGATGTATCATATCATGAGACAAAGCTACCATGGTGCGTTAATAGGTTGCCCCGGCATTCTTCAGTCCGAATGGCATCACTTTGTAGCAGAACGTACCCCACTGTGTAACGAAAGTAGTTTTCTCCATGTCTTCAGGTGCCATTTTGATCTGGTTGTAACCTGAAAATCTGTCCATGAAAGAAAATACCTTGTGCTGGGTTGTGTTGTCAACCAAGATGTCAATGTATGGTAGTGGAAAATCATCTTTAGGGCTAGCCCTATTTAAGTCTCTGTAATCCACGCACATTCTGACTTTGCCGTCCTTCTTAGGCACGGGCACAATGTTAGAAACCCTTTGTGGATAGGAAGTAACAGCCAGAAATCCGACATTGAACTGCTTCATAACTTCTGTTTTGATCTTCTCAGACATGTCAGGTCTCATGCGGCGGACTTTTTGCTTCACCGGTGGACAGTCTTCTCTTGTGGGTAGACGGTGTACCACAATGTCTGTATCAAGTCCCAGTATGTCTTCATATGACCAGGCGAAGATCTCAACATATTAATGCAACAGCTGAATTAAGCGCTCTTTGACACTTGGCTCTAGGTTGGCACCCACTCTGATTTCCTTTCTGTCATCCTCAGTTCCCAAGTTGATTGTATCCAACTGCTCTTCATGAGGTAGAATAGCCCTTTCCTCTTGTTGTATAAGTCTAGCCAATTCCCCTGGCACCTCACAATCTTCCTCACCTTCGTAATCAGCTTGGTAGACCAGATCTTCAGAGTCACTAAAGGTTATAACAGTATCGTTACCCATGGGATCCAGAATGGAAGAGTATTGCGGTATGAAAGTAATCGGAACAAAGTCTTTTGCTTCCCAGGTGCACAGTCCTCCGTCAACAGTAAGAAAAATCCAGTCTTCCGGGCTGCCTTCTTCTTCACTGTCCTCTAGAGCATTAATCCCTTGATGACTGGTCTTCACAGGTGGCCCTCCGGCACGGGCGCGGCGCACGGCCTTCTGAGCGGTTAAGGTGAACCCCAAGCCGAACTTGTCTGATTTGAAAGGAAAGTCTGGAAGCTGCCCCCAGATTGTGCTTCCTCCCTCTTCAACAACTGCTTTTGCATCCTTGAGAGATGACATCTGAGGAGTTGGTCTGGTAATCATGGGTACAGAGGACACTGTCTTGGTCGCCGCTATCTCCTGAGCTACCTCCTCAAAATGCTGGAAGGGAGTTTCGATGAATTCGCCATCCAATTCTACATAATGGAAAGAATTCAGATGACTGATCATGTATTCCTCTTCGCCATGAACAGTTATGATTTTCCCCTGGACAGGGTACTTGAGCATTTGATGCAGAGTAGAAGTGACAGCTCCAGCATGGTGGATCCAAGGTCTTCCCAACAGGCAAGAGTAAGAAGGACGGATGTCCATCACATATAATATGGAGTTGAAGGTTTCAGTTCCCACCTTAATCGGGATGTCCACCTCTCCATGGACCATCCTTTTAGAACCATCAAAGGCTCTGACAATGATATTTCTGGGTTTCATAGTTAAGCCTTCACAATCCAGTCTATCCAAGGCTTTCTTTGTCAAGACGTTTAAAGACGAACCAGTGTCTACCAGTACATGCGATAGGGTTGTCCCTCTGAATTCCACCGAGACATGCAAAGCATCATTATGTTTTCTCCCTTTCGAAGTCAAATCTGCATCGGAGAATCCTATACCATTGTCAGCTGTTAAACTAGCCACATATTCCTGGAACTGGTCAGCGGAGGTTTCTTGTGGCACGTGGGCCGTCTTCAAAAATCTTATCAGAGCCTTAGCATGAGCTTCGGAACAAAGCAACAGGGCCAACATGGAGATCTTCGAGGGGGTTTGCCCCAGCTGTTCCACAACATCATAATCGCTTTTCTTGATTATTTTCAAAATCTCCTCCATTTCTTTTTGAGAGGTTTCAGGGATGATCAACGGCTGAGCCCTCGTCCTGACGGGCTCTTCTTGGATCCCTTTCCCTCGAACATCAGTAGCAACAGAGGGGATAACCACGGGGGTTACAACTTCTTCAATAATTGGAGTTCTCGCAGATATGTTTACCGGTGCAGGGGTAACCTTAGGAGTAGTTGAGGGTCCAAAGATTGCCTTTTGAGGGGCAATCTCTAGAGAGAAAATTCTTCCACTGCGGGTGATTTTGCTCGTTCCAGCAATGTTTCCAATGTCGAAAGTCTCTTCATCAGAACTCTCTTCAGTTGATTCAATTTGTTTAATACCGTGGTAGTATATTTCTCCACCATAGTTCCACGGTACTGATCTGTCGGACTTGTACGAGACGGGCCCTGGCATGGTTATCTTCAAAGGTGCAGTCTTCGGAGTGGATGTAATCTTAACAGGTCTTTTAGAGACCTTGGAAAGATTGGTGGATATGGTTATTATTGAAATATCGTTAACAGGAGTTGATAAAACAGGAGACTTCTCAAATAGGATTTCTTGATTATCAATTAGGCATTGGATGCCTATCTTCAACAATGGACAGTGGGTTAATGAGGATGAACAAAGGTGACAATATTATTCACAACCTGGGAAGACCCCATCCTTCAACAAATTTAACTTGATTGTAGGGAGTAGAGTTATCAAATCATCTACAGTAGCAACAAACAGATCCTCCTCAACAGCATGGGTGTTGTGGCCGTGCCTTGGCATTGGAGCAGAGATGACATTGGGTTTTTCAGGTGCATCAAATTCAACTTCTTTAGCATCTATCAAATCCTGAATTTTATTCTTCAGGGCCCAACAATTATCAGTGTCGTGCCCTGGGCTCTCCGAATGGTAAGCACACCTGGCGTTCGGATGGTAGTATGGAGAAGTAGTGTTAGGGTTTTTAGGGGCCTCTTTCAGCATGGCAAGGTTCAACTTTAGAAGATGGGGTAGGACTTGAGAAGGAGTCATGTTTATCTTAGTGAATTGCCTTACAGGCCTTTCCACCCTTTGATGATTGTTTCTAGGCTGATCATTCCTCGGCTGATTGCTTCTGGACTGATCAGATGCAGACTTCTGAATCATAACGGCCCCCACCGCTGGCCGGCACTCAACTCTTCCTTAACCCCTCTGAGAGTAGACAGCTGACACTTCCTTCTTTCCCGTGAAAGGTTTTCTGATGGCAGCAGAAGTAGATGCATCTTTTTGAATTTTCCCGCTTTTTATACCGGCCTCCACTCTTTCTTCGGTTAGAATCAATTCAGTAAACCCAGCAGACGAACTTCCAATCAAGTGATTGAAGAAAGGACCTGACAGGGTACCCAGGAACATGTCTACTAGCTCTCTTTCTAACAACGGTGGTTGCACCCTTCCAGCTAAGTCCCTCCATTTTTGGGCGTAGTCTTTGAAGCCCTCTTTGGTAGCCATAGCCATACTCTGTAGCTGAGTACGGGTTGGCACCAAGTCGGCATTGTATTGATACTGCTTATAAAAGGCGGCTGCCAAGTCCTCCCAATTATGCACATCAGACCTCTCCAACTGGTAAAACCAATCCAGTTGTGTCCCCGATAAACTGTCCTGGAAGAAATGGACCCATAAGTCTTTGTCAGAAGAATGTGGTTGAATTTTCCTGACATAAGATCGTAGGTGCATCTTTGGGCAAGACACCCCATCATACTTAGAAAACAAAGGTACTTTAAATTTAGGAGGGATTACAATTCCAGATACCAGCCCTAACTCTTCAAAGTCCAGCCCAGACACTCTCTGTATCTCCATGGCAGCTAGACGTTCTTCCAAGTTCTTGTATTTGTCATCGGCTGGAGGGTACTCCTGTTCAGAATAGTCCTCATCCTCTTCTTCTTCTTCTTCTTCAGAATCAAATGGCACTGCAGTTTCTTTTCCCTTTTTTACCCCTTCATCAGATGTTGAGGGGAAATCCAAAGTCCGTCTGGCTTGTCCTTCAAATCTTCTGCCTAAGATAGCCACACCAGCTCTCTACTTCTTCTTTTTCTCTTTTTTCTTATCTAATAGAGTCTTGAGCTCCTCCTGCCCCTTGGCCAAGGTCAAGAGTAGCTGCTGAAATTGTGCATTCTGAGCTTGTAAGTCTTTAACCGTTTGTTCAAGATCCATGTTGCTGAAATAAATAGTAGAGGGATGAGGAAACTTAGTGTGAAGACCTGCTTATGCATATGATGAATGAAGATGCGATATGCAAATGATTTCAAGGAAATTTAGAAGATTTAAATTTGCCCAAACCAAAAAGAACGCACGTCATATTAAATAAAACCAAGTTTGAATACATCATGCCTCCTCGGGCTTACAAAGAAAGAAACTAAAATACAGCAAAGTTCTCAAGATAAAAAGACCGAACGCATACTTTTTGGAGCAATGTAAGTATTCAGATTCTTCTCTTCATGAAGCAGTTTGGTGAGCTCCAGAACTTTCTTCTCACTGGCGTAGTACTGGGTTTCAAAGGTGTCTCGCTCTTCCTTCAACTGAATCCAGGCTTTCTGCAGGTCTTCGAGAGAGGTAGGCATGTCTGGATGAAGAATGGTGTATGGGACGTCTCCTTCAATAACAGGCTCAATGATGACAGAAAGGATAGAAGGGTAAGGCATTAAGAGACTCTGAGCACGAGCCTGTACCCACTTAAGGTAAGGCTCGAGAAGGATAGAGTTTTTATGTCCGAAAGTCCTACTGTCCACTTTGTTCACCATTCCCCAAGCACGTGTAAACCTCTGGCGATAACCTTGGTCTTCTTTGTCGTAGTCAAAAACCAGACCTCAGACGAGCATCTCATGAGGGTCGTCCCTTTGGGCATACCCAAACTGCCAAAGAGCTAAACACGGGTTGTAGGTGATACCTCCCCTAATACCTAGCAGAGGTACATTAGGGAACTCACCACAACGGTTGATGATAGAGATATCTTCCAAGGATCTTGAGCACCAACGGATATCAGAGTGGGTGAAAGACATCATCCTTTGAGACCAAGTCAATCTTTGCTCGTTCTTCAATGCTGACTGAGGCAGGTGTGAAGTGAACCACTTAGCGAGTAAAGGTATACAATCACAAAAGGGTACCTCTTTTCTTCATGGCACGGGTATGAAGACAATGCAAGATATCTCCTAGCAAGGTGGGTATAGGATTGCGAGAGAGAAAGACTTTGATGGCATTAACGTCTATGAATTGGTCCGAGTTAGGAAACAGAACCAAACCATAAATGAGGAGATCTAGCACTTCTTCGAAAGCTTGGAAATCCATGTCATCCCAGAATGAACGAGCTTTTTCCAACAAAAACTTAGCTAAAAACCCTTTAACCCCACTTCTTGTCTCCCAATTGGCTGTGACGTCGGCCCTTTTCATATGTAAAGCTTCAGTGATGACTTCAGGTTTTGGAATCCCTTCTAGACCGATGAACGGTATCTGATTAAGCACGGGCACCCCTAAGAGTAGAGAGAACTCTTCCAATGTTGGTACCAATTGATAGTCCGGGAAAGTGAAACAATGATGTACGAGATCAAAGAAATGGAACAGTACACACATCATCTCTTCTTGGAAGTTGGATGTAGCCAAACTGAGAAGTCGACCATACTTCTTGGTAAAAGGAGAATCCTCGGGCACTCTTGAGGCTAGCTCTTGAAGTTGAGGATGTTCTTTTATAAAGCTGATTCAGATGGTGTTTCTTCGGAGAGGATTCATTTCCTACAAAACAAAAACAAAGATAAATTTCTAAATCCTTGAAATGGTTAGTGAGCATGCATATGATGTTGATAATGTTTATGATGTTTATGTACGAACAAACATATATACACACAACAAACAGATCCCTATGTTTCAGGCTTGAATGAGTTTGTAGGTAAGTACCCTCTTGAAGTTTTAGTTGGCTCAACCTGTCCTAGAAATAAAGATCGGGTTCTAAAGGATCTCAATATCACCGACCTTTATTTTAGGCATTGTCTCAGCACAATCAATCTTTTCTTGCGGCCGAGATATCCCAAAAGTCTAGCCTCAATGAGTGTAGTATCGAGTGTCAACCAATTTTCAGCTTTACACTGAAACCGGTTACCTCACTACGTCTTAATGGCCAAGTTGGTTCAATTAGGGTTCTAAGGTTAATTAGTGCTTCGCGACGCCACTCAGCGGCCCCGTATTCTCCTCGATTCACCACGAGGGATACCGGTACTCACAAATTCGTCACACTAACATAGCCATTGTTTTAACCATATCGGTCTATGCCGTACAGTCTCCACAATCTATTGCTATTTACTTAAAAAGGTGCCCCAAATCCGGGTAGAGGATTCAAACCCAAACAATAGAACCAAAAGATAAAGCATACAAGTCAAATAAGATAAGCATATAAAGGTGATCTAAAACCCTAAGGTAACCCCACTTTTTATTATATCCCCAGCAGAGTCGCCAATTCTGTTTTTGGACTTGTTGGTTATCAACAGTTTTTTTTGTTATTGTAAGTTTAACAGGTTTTGTTGACAGTATTCTGAGTTTTTAAAAATGGTTTGGTGTTTTGGATTTTTGACAGTGGAGACTGTTTGGGTTTGAAAAAATGGTTTGATGGATGATGGTTGTTACAGTTTGCAGGTTTGGGGTTTTTTGTGGTTTGAACTTGTTGTACAGGTTTGAATATTGGCTTGTATGTTTGATGGTTCAGCAGTTTTTAGACTTGAGGATGGTTTGAGATTTTTTGGAGTTTTGACAGTTGGAGACTGTTTGGGATTTTTGACAGTTTTGATGCTTTTGGACTTTGATAGTTTTTTTTTTAGTTTGACAAAATGTTCTCTCTATCTTTTGCTTGAGCCTTGTCTACTGTTATATTGGTTGCTTTAGTTTGACAGCTTATTCAGAATGGTGGGAAAACCACCAAATTTTGAATATTTGGCATATTGTTCTCATGCTCTTTTTCTTGCAGTTTTTGTTTTCTAGCAATTCTTTTGCAATTGTGACAGTAGGGTAGCATCCCTAGGTGACTTCTTTCCTCTCTCTCTCTCTCTCTCTCAATGACCCTAAGAGCCAAATGCTTTTTCTGAAAAGTTTGCAATTTATGGAAAATGATGATTTTGCTTATTGAACAAGCCTCTTGCTTGTTGACGTAGTTTATCATATGTTATATTTTCTTTTTGCTGATGCCTGCTTCCTACTGCTATGCTGCTTGTTGTTGCCTCATTTGCATTTTGTTTTTGTTGATGCGCTGCTGTTTGCACATTTTTACTTGTTTGGACAGCCTAGTTGTTTGCTGCCTAGCTTGGTGATGCGCTGCTGTTTGTTACTTGCCATTTTGCGCCTTCTGTTTGTTATATTTGTCTGGCTGCTGTTTGGGCCTCTTGTTTATATGGACAGCCTTGCTGCATTTCTCTTGTTTGGATAGCTTGCTGCATTTCTCTTGTTTGGATAGCTTGCTGCATTTCTCTTGTTTGGATAGCTTGCTGCATTTCTCTTGTTTGGATAGCTTGCTTATATTTCTCTTGTTTGTGAACCAAGAAGAATAATCTTCTTGTGATTTGAAAATAGAGAAAATAAGAATGTGATGAATTAAAAGTATAGCCCTCTGATTCCAAATTGCAAACTTTAATGATGAACATTTTTTTCTTTTTGAAAATTCTTACTCATGTCCAATTAATTGTACTAACTATTTTTGTCTTTTGTTTTCATGTGAGCACAACTGGATGGTGGCAAAGCAGGGGAAGCAAGAGACTCTGTTGAAAGCATGGAAGCAAAGGAAGCTCAGTCCACCTTAGGCATAGATTCAATTTCTTTGTAATTTAGAGAGAAACATTCAATCAATTGTACTAATTTATTTTTCAAATACGATAAGTTGTAAAACCTAAAGTATTTAAATAATAAATTGTTTTGTAACAACTTTTGAAATAAATGGAGAAAGTCTTATGAGATATTCTGATGTCTGTTAAAATCCTTTACTGTCAATAACTCGCAATTTTCTCTTTGCATCTTCACTGATTCTTAAAGATTCCCGATCAAGATAATTGAAACTGCATTCCAATAATTCCAATCAAGATAACTTAAGTTCCAATAATCATGTAATCTTGCAACTGCATTCCAAACTAACACGCACTGTGTATTCCATAAACAAGAAAATGTTTTAAAAGACGCAAATTATCTGGTTAACCTGGATCAAACAAAACATGAATGTCCCAAATGACAGTCTTAGATCCCATCTCTTGTCTCAAACAAACATGCCTTGAGAACAAACATTAACCTTTCAGTAAACTTGAAGAAGCATGAAAACATGTGACAGCCAATTGGATCTTTGAGAATTCATTTCTTGTGAGAATTGCAAGAAAAACCCTAATTGTTGGTTTACTGCCAAAGGAGAAAATTTGTCTGATCGATTCCTGAGCCAACTTGAACATCTGAGAAACCCTAGGGTTGTGCTTTTCTATGAAAAATGGGAGGGAAAATTTTGGGGTACAACACCATGTGTTGTACCCCAAAATTTGCCCTCCCATATTCTTCAAGATTTGTCAAGATCAATCATTAAATGCTTCAAGATTCCTCAAGGGTTGCACAGTCTAAACATCCTCCAAAGCCAGTCAAATTAGGGTTTTGGTTCCTTCAGTGAATTTGAGGTTTTCAAGGGCTCAATCAAGTCACATATGCCTATACACATTTTCAAGCATCTACATGCCAAGTTTCAAGGCTCACAGGGTCAAATTGCACAGTCAAAAGCCCTATTTGGTTCACAATCAACTGCAGGGGTAAAATGGTCATTTTACAGTCAAAAGTCAAAAAATTTGGTCAACATATTATTTTGAAGCCACGATCATCATTTGATCAAGTCTTGATCATGATTCCACAAGCATGGCTCAAATATTATCAAGATGCAAAAAGTTTCCATTTTGGGACAGCTGAAAAGTCAACTGTAAATTGACCAAGGCATAACTCTTTCATGGTTCATCATAAAAATCTCATCCAATGATCATTTTGAAGGGGATTACATTTCCTACAACCCATCTTCACATTCCAAGTCCAAGAAATGCGCTCACAAAAAGTTACCAATTTCTACATTATAGGTCAATTTCAAAAGTCAACAAAAAGGCATTTTAAGTCAAAGACCATAACTTGAGATTGGTAAATCAAAATGACATGATACCAAAGGCATTGGTTACAGGACTTCAAGACCTTTCCAAAATGTCCAAGAACATGTTCATATGATCAAAATTAAGCAAGATATGCATTGGAGAAGTTGGGAAATTTTTGGGAATTTGCAAAAGTCAACTTTGCCCAAAACACTTCATTTTTGCTAATGGGCCCCAAATTCCTTCTTGAATCTTTACCCAAGGCTTATGCACGACCCATTGAGATTAATTTGAATTATTTTCTTATTTTTATTAATTATTTGGATTTTTAATTGATTAATAATTCATTTAATTGATTTAATTGTAGGAAAATGCCAAGATATGTTTTTCAAATCTTTTGTGAAGCAAATAAGATCAGGGCAAGCTGGCAATTTCGTGCATCCATCAAAGAGGCAAAAATATCCAATTTTGGCAAGGTTTTTCAATCAAAAAGATTGAAAAATATTTGATTGGAAATCAAAGATGCAAAACATTATTCCATGGATCTTTGACCTAGTTTGTACCCTAATTCCCTTCCAACATAAATACTGAAGCAAACCCTAAAGCCTTGGACGTGAAAAAGTTGCTGTAAGAACCATTACCACATTAAAAAAATTCAAAGAAAACTGAAATCTGAATTCCACCTTCCAGGCCCTTTCAAAGCGAGTTAAGAATTCTAATACGTTGTATAAGTCCCCAGAAACGTTTTAGAATCAAAACCAAGCGCTCAGGCCTAAGGAATCGCCCCACACGAGCTCACGGTTTGCATAATTTTCTTGGAATCGAAATTCGTTGTTCATGCATCATTAACATAATTTGTTGCTTGTTTTGTGTTGTATGAGTCCACAGGGAACTAATGGTATGGTTCAATTGCCTTGAAACGCCCTGGAACCGAAACCACCATGGATGAATTCTAGGTTTTCAAAGCTTCCAATTTGGGGGTTTACATCATAGGTAAAATTAGGACTAATGGCGCCTATGGTTGAATTCGTCAAGGCCAGACGAACTCAACCCAACCCTCGCGAACAATTTCTGATCATCAGGGGCCTAATCGCTATTATTGGCAGTTTTATTTTGTGGGGGTTTAAAACCCCCGCTATTTGATATATTTTATGCAGGTTTCATGAAGAAGACGAAGACGTGGTAATACACCATTGGCCAATTCAAAAAAAGGTGCGCTCGTTTCTCTTTCCAGCATAGGAATTATGTTTTTTTATATTATGCTTGTTGTTTATTATGTTAACAAGATGCAGCATTTGGCTCAGTGGAAAGGGACGTGTCTGGCAATCATTGGGACCTGGGTTCGATCCCCAGGTCCACCCAATATCATGTGCAGGCTATCCAACAACGTTCCATCATACACCCCATCCATCCAAGTGCCAAGTGGCTGGCCAGGCAGATCTGAAGGCCAAGAAAGGGGGACTACCATGCTCCTTAGTCAACGTGCCTCTGGACAATTCAAGAAAGTCGGCGCAGGCTTGGCTTATTGGGCCTAAGATTTCCAACTTTTACCTCCCATGGGTCCAACACACCCCCTGGTTTTCTTTCTATTTCTTTTTTCTTTCTTTTTATTTTCTTTTTTTAATTATTATAACTATTATTATTATTTAGTTTAACTCATAAATTAATTTTCATAATAAAATCAGGAACTTAAAATATTATTTATTTTTATTAATTATTAATTTCACTTTAATTCATTATTTTGTAAATAAAAATGTAAATTAATTAATTTAGTAAATTAGGTCAATTTTAGTATTTTTTTCATAATAAATAAAATTAATTTAGAACTAGGGTTTTTTCTTGACTTTTAATTTCTTTTCTTTTATTTTCATTAAAAACTTAAAAAACACAAAAATATTTTTCTTTTAATTAATTAATTAATTAGTTTAAGGTTAATATTTAATTGCAAAAGAGGGACTAAAATTTCTTTATTTCTCAAAAGGGTCAAAACCCTAAGGACGTCCTAATTCTATTTCTTTGCGCGCATTATCATTATTTTGATTATTATGTAACTGTTTCCAGAATGTAATAGTTAATTAGGTTTTATCGCTTTATTTCTTTATTTTCCGCATTTATTTTCCAAAACGGGTTTTTGTTTTTGGCGATGTATAGACCCGCGCCTTGTAATAGCGTAGCTTTACCTTTCCGCAATTTATTTTCCACACTCTTAACTGTTAACATGCCTGCAAGACTGTATGCCAAATAAAAATTAATCCGTAGCTCACAAATGCATGATCAAAGATAAACATTAACTGAAAAACAACACACATGCACATGCCACCCCTAGGGTACGCCTCACTGGTTGCCTCGAACGTGGTCGTCAAGTATAGGGTGTCTTAGAGGTCGCCCTCCTGTCTAAGATCCAGTTGCCTCGAAACGGTTGCCTCGGATAAAAGGATCTAGGACATTAGGGTTACTTCTAAGGTGTCCTACTATTGCTTCGGTGACCACATTGTCCCATAATCGAATTGACCCGAATAACTCCAACGATGGTGCTGCCTACCTCTCAATGGTGGGATAGCACTATCTTAAGGACTCTTACACAGCCTAATTCCTTAGAGTAGGTAGATTCTCGTGGGTACTTGCTCTCTCAAAACAAACAAAACATCTTTTCACACTGACACTTTCTAAAAGTTTTCAAACAAATTTTTCATACACTCTTGAGGACAGATACAAGAGTTACCTAGAAATTTTTCAAACGAAACTTTTTCAAAACCCACACACACTTGAAAAGCAAACAATTTTGAAAACATAAGAGCAAGTACCTAAGATCCTGTGGATAACCACGGATAGAAAGGGTGCTAACACCTTCCCTTTCTATAAATCTACCTCCCGAACCGAGAAACATTCTTAAAGAAGGAATTTTGCTGTGCTTTTGTCCTTTCCATGTTGGAGAACATAAAAGATGGTGGCGACTCTTGCTTACCGCGACATTTCGCGAACCATCTTTAAACAGTCAGTTTGATTTCCACCGATCGCAGAACTGGCGACTCTGCTGGGGATACTTATAAAAGTGAGGTGTACCTTAGGATTAGACCACTCTTATGTTTTCAATTGCCTGTTTTGATTGCTTTAATATTGTGGGCCTGTTTTGGGAGTTTCATAGATCCTAACCCGGATCTGAGGGATACCTTTTAGGTAGCAACAAACTGTGAGGGAACTGTGCGGGGTATACCGACACGGTTGAAGCAGTTGCTACGTTGATGTGGCACTTTCGTGAGTACCAGTAACCCTTGAGTCAAGTCAAGGAGAGTACGGGGCCGCCGCGTGGTGTCGTGAAGCATCAACTGACCTTAGGAACCTTACTTGACCATCCTGGCCTCTTTAGGGTAGTGAGATGACTGACTTTGGTGCAGTCCGAAGTTGGTAGATACTCGATACTACACTCATTGAGGGTTGTTTTCTTAGAATATTTTGATCGCCAGTTCAGTGGCTAAATCAAAACAATGAACATAGAAAACAACCCAATGATATTGAGATCCTTAGAACTCGGTTACTTTTGATAGGACAGGTTTTTGAGCCCACCAACTTCAAGAGGGTAGTACCCCAAACTTCATGCTGGCCTAAACTCTAAGGGCTGTCTTGTGTGACTTGTGTGCCTTATCATGTTTGCCTTTGTGTATACTTGTGGTGTGTTTTTATCATAACATCATAACATCATACAGCATCATATGCATCCACTAACCACTTCAAGGGTTCGAATCTTCATCTTTGTTCTTGTTTTGTAGGACATGGAAACTATCCGCAGAAATACAATTCAGATCAACCTTGTAAGGATCCCTCCTCAGCTTAAGGAGCTCACATCCAGGATTCCCAAGAACTCTTCCTTCAGTGAAAGGCATGGTAGACTCATCAGCTTGGTCAACACCAACATTGAAGAAGATATGATAAAGGTTCTTTTCCAGTTCTTTGACCCTTTGCACCACTGTTTTACCTTCCCGGATTATCAATTGGTGCCTACTTTGGAAGAGTTTTCTCGACTTCTGAAGATTCCTATCCTTAGTCAACTACCCTACAACGGTACGGAAAGGGAACCAAAACTTGAAGAGGTTTCTAAAGCATTACGCCTACAACCATCTGACATCAAGGGACATTGGGAAGTTATAAGTGGTATCAAAGGATTCTTGGCAAAGTTCCTGTTTGAGAAAGCACAAGAATGTTGGAATTCCCTTGACCTACAAGCTTTTGAAGAAGTTGTGGCACTCCTTGTCTATGGGTTGGTGTTGTTCCCGAATCCGGATCAGCTTATAGATATCAACATTGTCAAGATCTTCATGTCCAGGAATCCTATACCTACGTTGCTTGGGGACATCCTCCACTCATGTTACACTCGAACCATGAGAAAAAGAGGTGTTCTCATGTGTTGCACTCCTCTCCTGGCAAGGTGGTTTATTTCGCACTTTCCACAATAAGTTTTGAAGAACGAGCGGGGTTTGAGATGGTCACAATGATTGATGACTCTTACACATGCTGATATACATTGGTGTTCTCGGTCCAGAGAAAATGTCACTATCATTGATCGTTGCGGAGAGTTTCCTAATGTTCCTTTACTTGGAATTAGAGGGGACATTACTTACAACCCGTGTTTGGCTTTGAGACAGTTTGGATATGCTCGGAGGGATGACCCTCATTCCATGTTGATTCCTGACATAGTTTTTGACTTCGACAACGATGCACAAGGACTTCGCCAGAGATTTATCAGAGCTTGGAGGATGCCCAACAGGGTAGATAGCAAGACACTGGGGCACAAGAACTCCATCCCCTTGGAGCCTTATCTCAAGTGGGTACGAGCCCTCTCCCAGAAGCTGGTGATGCCATATCCTCATGTTCTCCCCATGATCAAAGAGCCAGTTTTGGAAGGAGAGGTGCCCTACACCATTCAACATCCTGACATGTCGACATCTTGGGAAGAAATGCAAAAGAGCTGGATCCAACTCAAGGAAGAGCGGAATTCTCTCGAAGCCAGTTTACATGCCAGTGAGAAGAAGGTCTTGGAGCTCACCTGTCTACTGCACGAGGAAAAGACTCTCAACACTTACATAGCTCCAAAGAGGATGCGCAGTGTCTTTTGGGATTAATTAGTTTGTAATGTTTTGCCCACGAGGCCCTGATGTACTGAACAGATTATTTCCTAATACAACGTGTGTTCCTTTTTGTCTACAACGAATTTGAACTTTCGAACCCTTGAATGCATTGCATAAATAGCATATCATGCATCATGTGCATAACAGGTACTCTTTTTCTACAGGTTGCTTAATCTTCTTCGCTGTTTATTTCAGCAGTCATCATGAATCCTGAATCATCCAACGAACAAGCTATCAAGGCCCTCCAGGCCCAGAACGCCCAGTTTCAAGAGCTGGTCATGAGCTTAGCCAAAGGTCAAGAGGAATTGAAGGCTCTGCTGGTAAAAAAAAAGAAGAAGAGGATTGTGTTGTTTAACACTGGACGGAGGTTTGGTAATACACTGCAAAATGAGGCTGATCAAGCTACTTCCTCTGTAGGGAAAGACAGTCCCCAGGGGGGAAGGGTTCCTAGTCCTGTGGTCTCCGACAACGAGACGGATTTCAATGATGAACAGTACCCTCCTGCTGAAGACAGGTATAAGCAACTAGAGGACCGACTGAGTGCTATGGAGATTCAGCAGGTGCCCGGGCTGGATTTTGGGGATCTAGGTTTATCTTCTGGGGTGGTGATCCCACACAAGTTCAAGGCACCTTCTTTTGCGAAGTACGACGGGGCTTCCTGCCCTAAGCTGCATCTCAGATCTTATGTAAGGAAGATCCAACCTTACACTGCAGACAAGAATCTATGGATCCATTTCTTCCAGGATAGCCTTTCAGGGGCTCAACTCGAGTGGTTCTATCAGCTGGATGGAACCAGTATTCGTAACTGGGAGGACTTGGCTACTGCATTTTATAAGCAGTATCAGTATAATGCCGACCTCACTCCTACACGTACCCAACTCCAGGGTATGTCTCTAGGGACGGGAGAAGGTTTTAAGGAGTACGCGCAAAAGTGGAGAGACCTGGCTGGCAGGGTGTAGCCACCTCTGACTGACCGTGAGCTTGTGGACATGTTCTTGGGGACCCTGTCTGGTTCGTTTTTCAACCACATGATTGGTAATTCTTCTGCTGGGTTCACAGACCTGATCTTAACCGGAGAAAGGATAGAAGCTGGTATTAAGTCGGGAAAGATACAGAAAGGTGCATCCTCAAGTTCTGAAAAGAAGCCTTTCAAGAAGGAAGCCAGTGCTGTTTATGGGTCAAGGAAACAGAATAAACCGGAACGCCGCCAAGTTGTCAATGCGGTGGTTATTTCTAAGCATGTTGCTGCTCCTCGGCAATATAACCAACCAAGGGGTGAGAGACTCAGAAGGGAGTACACTCGGCTTAGTATGACCTTGTCTCAGATTTTGCCGCAACTGCTATCAACCAATCTGGTAACTGTCAAAGAAGCTCCGAAGGTAGTGAATACAACCTCTCCAAAGTACAACCCCAACGCCCGCTGTGCTTATCACTCTGATAGCCCGGGGCATTCTACTGATGATTGTTGGGCTCTGAGGAATAAGGTTCAGGACCTTATTGATGCTAAAGAAATACAGTTCGAGGCGCCCGAAAGGCCCAATGTTGTGAGTGCTCCCATGCCCCAGCATGGAGCTAATGCTGTGGAAGAAGACCTGCATGTGGCCTCTGTGGATGATATTGTTACTCCGTTGTTGACCATCAAAAGGAACCTATTGCTAGCCGGTTTATTTCCGGGATGTAGTAAAGGTTGCCTTCTATGTGCTGTTTTACCTGCTGGTTGTCCTTTGCTGAAGTCAGGCGTCCAAAACCTGATGGATAGCAAAGAAATCTTGTTCAAGAAGATTGTTGTTCCTGCTGTCTGTACCGAAGAAGTTTCTATTGTCACTATTTTCAACAACCCTCCTAAGACTCCCTCAAAGAAGCCTGTCAAAATCATGTCCGTTCAAAAGATTGCTCCTATCATCATCACTGTTCCGGGGCCCCTCCCCTATACATCTGACAAAGCTGTCCCGTGGCACTACGGGGCAGATGTTTATGTGCTTGGAGTAAAACAAGAGTTTGATACCAGTACCGGCGTCATCAACATTTCCGGGCCTGCCAAAGTCACTCGCAGTGGTAGGCTGTTCTCACCAGATATTGCACCTTCGGCTATTCAGAGACCTCTTATCATCACACCTGCCAGTGTGCCTGTTTCCCTTCCTGATCAAGTTCCTGTTTCTACCCCTGCTGCCGAGTCATCCGATGCTCGGGGCAAAGGGATTGCTACTGATGTGCCTTCCCGGACGGAGGCACCAAAGACAACCACTGTTGAGGCTTCCAAGCAAGAGATGGAAGAGATCCTCAAGATTATCAAAAAGAGTGATTTCAACGTCGTTGAGCAGCTGGGGAACACCCCATCAAAGATTTCTATGCTATCACTGTTGTTGTGTTCAGAGGCCCACGCCAAGGCCCTGATTTCCTTCCTAAAGACGGCCCACGTGCCACAAGAAATGTCTGCTGATCAATTTACCGATTGTGTGGCCAACTTGACTGCTGATAATGGTTTGGGATTCTCTGACGCCGATCTGACTGCCAAGGGAAAGAACCATAATGATGCTCTGCATGTCTCCATTGAATGCAGGGGCACTACTCTTGCCCATAAGCTGGTAAACACCGGTTCTTCGTTGAACGTATTACCCAAGAAAGCTTTAGACAGGCTGGATTGTGAGGGTTTAGAGCTCAAGCCAAGTAACATTGTTGTCCGGGCCTTTGACGGATCCAAAAGGATGGTACATGGGGAAGTTGACATTCCAATCAGGGTTGGTTCTCAAGTTTTTGATTCTACTTTCTATGTGATGGATATCCGACCATCCTACTCTTGTTTGCTGGGTCGTCCTTGGATCCATAAGGCTGGAGCTGTGACCTCCACATTACATCAGAAGCTTAAATACCCGGTCAGAGGGAAAATTGTTACAGTGCAGGGGGAAGAAGAATATATGGTTAGCCATCTTAACTCGTTCCGGTACATAGAGATGGATGGGGAATTCATTGAGACCCCCTTTCAACATTTTGAAGAGGTGCCTCGGACACTGGCATCAGCAGAGACTGTGACTGAAGAAGATTCTTCGTTGAAGATGGCTTCCTTAAAGGATGTCCGGGCTGTGATTGAGAGGGGTGAGTGTGCAAACTGGGGCCGACTTCCTGATTTTACTCCAAAGACTGACAAGTTTGGGTTGGGTTTCACTGCAGAGGCTCAGAGGGCTGTGCGTAAAGCAAGGATCGGAAGACCTCCTGTGCTCATCACCAACCCGGGAGTGAATGCTATTGAAGACGAGGTGGAGGAATCTGAATTTGACAGCTGGATCTATCCAACGACCAACGGTGGACCAAGCAACTGGACTGCCAAAGACTACATACCTATTACTTTTGTCACTCAGTAATGAACTCCTTTGTTTTGAATTTGTAACGAACAATAATTTGAAACTTTATGGCCCGGTGTCTTACCCGGGGCACCGTGGCTTCATTTGTGAGGGCTTATTATTTGTCATTTTCATATATCATAAATAAAAACATTGGACGTTTTTCGCATTTCAAATCTTGTGCTCCCTTTCTTTCTTTATTATATATATTGCAAAACAGCTATATTTACACACACTAACTTATACAGGTTCCAATCCACTCTGGATCTCACTGATAACCACTCTGCTACTGCCAGTTATGACTTCGAAAATCCGATCAACTTAGCCGAAGACGAAGGTGAAGATGATTGCGAAGTGCTTGGTGAGCTTGCAAGACTGTTACTCCAGGAAGAGAGGGCCATTCAGCCACATGAAGAGCCAGTGGAAACGGTAAATCTGGGTTACTGAGACAGACAGAAAGGAAGTCAAGATTGGTGTCAATCTAGAGCTCAGTGTGAAACAACGGTTGGTTCAGATGTTGCATGATTATGTGGAAATCTTTGCCTGGTCTTACGAAGACATGCCTGGGTTGGATACCGATATTGTGGTTCATCACCTGCCTACCAAGGAAGAATGCCCTCCGGTAAAACAGAAGGTCCGCCATATGCGTCCAGAGATGTCCGAGAAAATCAAAGCAGAGGTTATGAAACAATTTGATGTCGGGTTTCTAGCAGTGACTTCTTACCCTCAGTGGGTTTCCAACGTGGTTCCAGTGCCGAAGAAGGATGGTAAGGTCCGAATGTGTGTTAATTACAGGGATTTGAACAGGGCGAGCCCTAAGGATGATTTCCCTCTTCCTCACATCGACGTTCTGGTTGACAATACTGCTCAGCACAAGGTGTTCTCCTTCATGGACGGTTTCTCCGGTTATAATCAAATCAAGATGGCTCCCGAAGATATGGAAAAGACTACCTTTGTTACTCAGTGGGGCACCTTTTGCTACAAGGTCATGCCTTTTGGGTTGAAGAACACTGGGGCAACCTACCAACGTGCCATGGTTGCTTTATTTCATGACATGATCCATCATGAGATCGAAGTATACGTCGACGATATGATTGCAAGGTCCCAAACTGAGGAGGAACACCTTGACCATCTACAGAAGCTGTTTGACCGTCTAAAGTTGTACAAGCTGAGGTTGAACCCAAACAAGTGCACCTTTGGGGTGAGGTCTGGAAAATTGCTAGGCTTCGCCGTGAGCGACAAAGGTATTCAAGTGGACCCTTCCAAGGTAAAAGCCATACAAGAGATGCCAACTCCCAGGACAGAGAAAGAAGTCAGAGGCTTTCTAGGATGGCTGAACTACATTGCCCGATTCATCTCGCACCTAACTGCTACTTGTGAACCAATCTTCAAGCTACTGAAGGAAGATCAAGTAGTACGTTGGAACGATGAATGTCAGGCCGCTTTCGAAAGAATCAAAGAGTATCTACAAGAACCACCCATTCTTATGCCACCGGTTGAAGGGAGACCTCTAATCTTATACTTGATAGTACTTGATAGCTCAATGGGGTGTGTGTTGGGGCAGCATGACGAGTCTGGCCGAAAAGAGCACACCATTTATTACCTTAGCAAAAAGTTTACCGACTGTGAGACCCGATACTCACTGCTCGAGAAAACTTGCTGCGCTTTGGTATGGGTTGCTCGCCGGCTGAGACAGTATATGTTGACTCACACTACTCTGTTGATTTCAAAAATGGATCCAATAAAGTATATCTTCGAAAAGCCTGCCTTGTCCGGAAGAATAGCAAGATGGCAGATGATCTTGACGGAATATGACATCCAGTACACGACTCAAAAAGCAATCAAGGGAAGTGTATTGGCAGACCATTTGGCACACCAGGCAGTGGACGACTACCAATCTATGAACTTCGAGTTTCCAGACGAGGATATCATGGTAGTGACTGATTGTGAAGTACCTGGACCGGATGAAGGACCCGAGGAAGGATCCCGATGGTCTATGCACTTTGATGGAGCCTCGAACGCTTTGGGTAACGGTATTGGCGCTGTGATCATATCCCCTAAAGGCACTCATACTCCACTTACTGCCCGGCTATGTTTCAACTGCACCAACAACATGGCGGAGTATGAGGCATGCATCATGGGTCTTCAAGCTGCAATTGATTTAAGGATCAAGTTTCTGAGTGTCTTCAGAGATTCCGCTCTCGTGATCAATCAGATCAAAGGTGAGTGGGATACGAAACACCCAAATCTTATTCCTTACAAAGAGTGTGTGCTGACATTGATCCCCCATTTCACGGAGATAACTTTTGAACACTTCCCCAGAGAGGAGAATCAGTTGGCGGACGCGCTAGCTACAATGTCTTCCATGTTCAAAGTCAAATGGGACAACGAGGCTCCCCGGATCATTATCTGGAAGTTGGATGAACCTGCATATTGTTGTGATCTTGAGGCTGAAGAGGTAACAGAAAAACCTTGGTATCATGAAGTGAAGAGGTACTTGGAAGCTCAAGAATACCCCGAGGGTGCATCTGTTAATAACAAAAAGTTTCTGAGAAGGTTCGCGGCAAATTTCTTCCTCAACAACGGCATTCTATACAAACAAAACCATGATTCGACCTTACTGCGTTGTGTGGATAAGACTGAAGCAGAAAGGATCATGGCAGAGCTACATGAAGGTACCTTTGGAACACATTCCAGTGGACATACCATGGCAAAGAAGATCCTTCGGGCAGGATATTTCTGGTCCACAATGGAAGCTGACTGTTACTAACATTCTCGGACGTGTCACAAATGCCAAATCTATGCTGATAAGGTGCACATTCCTCCAGTTCTTCTGAACGTCTTGACAACACCTTGGCCTTTTGCAATGTGGGGCATTGATATGATCGGCGAGATCAGACCTACGGCATCCAACGGGCATCGCTTCATCTTGGTAGCGATTGATTACTTCACGAAGTGGGTTGAAGCAGCTTCCTATGCTACCGTAACCAAGAACGTCGTGGCACGGTTCATTCGATATAACCTGATCTGTCGATACAGCGTCCCATAAAGGATCATTACGGACAATGGTACCAATCTTAACAACAAGATGATCACTGAGCTCTGCGAGCAATTCAAGATACAACACCACAACTCTTCTCCCTACCGGCCGAAGATGAATGGGGCTGTCGAAGCGGCAAATAAGAACATCAAGAAAATTGTGCAGAAGATGACAGTGACCTATAAAGATTGGCACGAGATGTTACTGTTTTCTCTTCATGGGTACCGTACCTCAGCACGGACGTCAATAGGGGCAACACCCTTTTCCTTGGTCTATGGCATGGAGGCAGTCTTGCCTATTGAAGTCCAGATACCCTCTCTCTGGATAATGAAGGATGCATGTTTGAGCGAAGATGACTGGATCCAGACTCGGCTTGATCAATTAAACCTAATCGACGAAAAGAGACTCACCGCTATTTGTCATGGTCAAACGTACCAAAAACGGATGATCAGGGTATTTAACAAGAAAGTCAGACGACAAGAGTATCAAGTCGGAGACCTGGTAATCAAGCGCATCATTCTTCCTCAAAGTGATCCCTGGGGCAAATGGACCCCTACGTACGAAGGGCCATTTGTGGTTAAACATATCTTCTCAGGAGGAGCTATGATTCTAACTACCATGGATGGTGACGACCTTCCTCACCCCGCCAATGCAGACATAGTAAAAAGATACTACGCATGAATTAAAGACCCGCTAGGTTGACACACCTAGGCAAAAATAAGGGCTTCCCGGCGAACCAAAAGGGTTCGGGCAAAAATAAGGGATGAAATGAAAAAATCTATACACCCGGCAAGTCGAAAACCTGAAAAGGCGGCTTGAGCAAAAATGGGTATCCCGGTGGATTGAAAACCCGAAAGGGCAGTCCAGGCAAAAGTTAGGGATAAAGCGTAATACTATGTCTCATTGGATCACCTTGCATCTAGAATTCGGTATCAACTATCAGGTTCAGACGACACCAATCAATCAGCTTCATCTTCAACTGAGCAGCAAAGTGATGAGACGCTTGAAGACATAAAGGCGATAGCAGAGTTAGAACCCAGTGGGATTTTTCACATAGCTGTTTTGTTTTCCTTTCACAAATTGTATAAATTTCGTTGTTCGGCGGAGTTCTCTTACTAGGACGTCAGCCTCTTGTACACAAAACGCCTATTTACAGGCAAATTCAAAATCAATATAAATTCACTTTTCCATACAAATTGCCAATTGTTTTTCCTTTTTCTGTTTTGTCTTGCGAAGAACGTCCAATGTTCGTTTTTGATATATGCATTTGACATTAATTTCTAACTCATAAATACTTGCATGCGAAACAAAGGAATAATTACAGGTGACATTAGAAACAGGGGCAATAATGTGTTGTCTAAGCGATCTAGTTGCTCTGTTCACCAAGGTACCAAGGTAGGTTCGGTTGAAGAACGACCAAGATACCTTCACTCCCCACCGAGTAAGACAAGACTCAACAATTCTCCCCGAGCAGAGTTGGTCTCCAATCAGCCTAAAAAGGCACAGCATCTCCAACAAGTCAGCGATACTTTCCCCAAGCAGAGTTAGTCTACTGCCAGCCTTAAGGAAGTGGAGTATCCCCAGAAGATCTCAACATTCCCCAGCGGAGTATACAGATTGTTCCTAACAAGCATCACTCAGCAGTCTTAATATAAGATTGTTCCCCGGCGGAATACCAGACACCCCAGTGGAGCCATTCCCCAGTACAAGTCCAAAGTTTCCCCAGGAGATTTGAATCAATCTCCCCAGTAGATGCTAGAAGCTTATCCCCAGTAGATTCTGGAAGCTTATCCCCTACAAAGTACGAACGCATCTCCCCGGCTCTATTCAAAGGTTATTCCCCACTAGAGCTTATAACTGGGTTATCCTGAGCTAAGTACCACGGAAGGATCATCCTCGGCGAAGTTCTTCCTACCCCCAGCAGAGTTCATCAAATCCCCCAACAAAGCATATCAACGGAATCCCCAGCGGAGTTATCATCAAATCTCAGTGAAGTATCTCTTCCCACAGAGTAATTCCCCGCAGAGTAATCTCTCCAACAAGTTTATTCCCCAACGGAGTCATCTTCTCCTACTGGTTTATTCTTCAATCATCATCCCCAGCGGAAATGAAGAACTCTACTCTTCAAACATCAGCCCGGGATTCAGCAAATTCCCGGCATTCGTCAAGGATTTATTTTCCTAGACGAAAATGTATTCATAAACATATCACATTTTATACATCCTGCTTACATACATGATAAAGTGCATACGGCATAATCTCATTTATTCTGGAGAACATCATGACATCATGCATTTCATACATCATGACATTGCATACAACTGACGTTTCGCCTTTTCAGGAAAAAGGTCAATCCAAAGATGATTACTATCAACTGTCCCAATTCCAGATTCGATTCCTGTATCTAGCCAGGGCATATCTGTGAGTAACTGATTGTAGATTCGACACCTGTATCCAGCCAGGGCATGTCTGCATGAAGAGTTTAGAGATTCGATTCATGTATCCAGCCAGGGCATATCTGTAGACGACTAATTCCAGATTCGATTCCTGTATCTAGCCAGGGCATATCTGTGAGTGACTGATTGTAGATTCGATTCCTGTATCCAGCCAGGGCATGTGTGCATGAAGAGTTTAGAGATTCGATTCCTGTATCCAGCCAGGGCACATCTGTAGACGAAGAATTCCAGATTCGATACCTGTATCTAGCCAGGGCATATCTGTGAATAATTGATTGTAGATTCGATACCTGTATCCAGCCAGGGCATATCTGCATGAAGAGTTTAGAGATTCGATACCTGTATCCAGCCAGAGCATATATGTAGACGACCAAGTTCCGGATTCGACTCCTATATCTATCCAGGGCACATCTGTGAGCGATTGTTTCTAGATTTGATACCTGCATCCAGCCAGGGCACGTCTGTAAGCAACCTTTTGAAGTTCCGGATTCGATTCCTGTATCTAGCCAGGGCACATCTGTGAGCGATTTGTTTGTAGATTTGATACCTGCATCCAGCCAGGGCACGTCTGTAAGCAACCTTTTGAAGTTCCAGATTCGATTCCTGTATCTAGCCAGGGCATATCTGTGAGCGATTGATTGTGGATTCGATACCTGTATCTAGCCAGGGCATATCTGCATGAAGAGTTTGAAGATCAACCCCTGTAACAGGCCAGGTAATTATCTTTCTTTCTCAGGTACGCAAGTTCTCGCTAAGGAATCTCTTACGCGATCGACACACATTTCCAAATGGCATCTATAAGCCCATTCCCGACAAGGTTCTGTCACATCTCCAGATGGCATCTATAATCCCATCCTCCTATCCACCATCTCTCCAAATGGCATCTGTAAGCCCATTCCCGCCATCACATTGCTGATACTCCACTATGTGAGTGCAAATTTCTGGGCACTCTAGTGTTCAATCATCTTCCACCTTCGGATCACGAAAGGCACGCAAGCCAATCTACATCCTCAGGTCTAAGAAGATTGAACAGGGGCAACTGTTGTGCCCCAAAATTTGCCCTCCCATATTCTTCAAGATTTGTCAAGATCAATCATCAAATACTTCAAGATTCCTCAAGGGTTGCACAGTCTAAACATCCTCCAAAGCCAGTCAAATTAGGGTTTTGGTTCCTTCAGTAAATTTGAGGTTTTCAAGGGCTCAATCAAGTCACATATGCCTATACACATTGTCAAGTATCTACATGCCAAGTTTCAAGGCTCACAGGGTCAAATTGCACAGTCAAAAGCCCTATTTGGTTCACAATCAACTGCAGGGGTAAAATGGTCATTTTACAATCAAAAGTCAAAAAATTTGGTCAACATATTATTTTGAAGCCACAATCATCATTTGATCAAGTCTTGATCATGATTCCACAAGCATGGCTCAAATATTATCAAGATGCAAAAAGTTTCCATTTTGGGACAGCTGAAAAGTCAACTGTAAATTGACCAAGGCATAACTCTTTCATGGTTCATCATAAAAATCCCATCCAATGCTCATTTTGAAGGGGATGACATTTCCTACAACTCATCTTCACATTCCAAGTCCAAGAAATGCTCTCACAAAAAGTTACCAATTTCTACATTATAGGTCAATTTCAAAAGTCAACAAAAAGGCATTTTAAGTCAAAGCCCATAACTTGAGATTGGTAAATCAAAATGACATGAGACCAAAGGCATTGGTTAGAGGACTTCAAGACCTTTCCAAAATGTCCAAGAACATGTTCATATGATCAAAATTGAGCAAGATATGCATTGGAGAAGTTGGGAAATTTTTGGGAATTTACAAAAGTCAACTTTGCCCAAAACACTTCATTTTTGCTAATGGGCCCCAAATTCCTTCTTGAATCTTTACCCAAGGCTTATGCACGACCCATTGAGATTAATTTGAATTATTTTCTTATTTTTATTAATTATTTGGATTTTTAATTGATTAATAATTCATTTAATTGATTTAATTGTAGGAAAATGCCAAGATATGTTTTTCAAATCTTTTGTGAAGCAAATAAGATCAGGGCAAGCTGGAAATTTCGTGCATCCATCAAAGAGGCAAAAATATCCAATTTTGGCAAGGTTTTTCAATCAAAAAGATTGAAAAATATTTGATTGGAAATCAAAGATGCAAAACATTATTCCATGGATCTTTGACCTAGTTTGTACCCTAATTCCCTTCCAACATAAACACTGAAGCAAACCCTAAAGCCTTGGACGTGAAAAAGTTGCTGCAAGAACCATTACCACATTAAAAAAATTCAAAGAAAACTGAAATCTGAATTCCACCTTCCAGGCCCTTTCAAAGCGAGTTAAGAATTCTAATACGTTGTATAAGTCCCCAGAAACGTTTTAGAATCAAAACCAAGCGCTCAGGCCTAAGGAATCGCCCCACACGAAATCACGGTTTGCATAATTTTCTTGGAATCGAAATTCATTGTTCATGCATAATTAACATAATTTGTTGCTTGTTTTGTGTTGTATGAGTCCACAGGGAACTAATGGTATGGTTCAATTGCCTTGAAACGCCCTGGAACCGAAACCACCATGGATGAATTCTAGGTTTTCAAAGCTTCCAATTTGGGGGTTTACAGCATAGGTAAAATTAGGACTAATGGCGCATATGGTTGAATTCGTCAAGGCCAAACGAACTCAACCCAACCCTCGCGAACAATTTCTGATCATCAGGGGCCTAATCGCTATTATTGGCAGTTTTATTTTGTGGGGGTTTAAAACCCCCGCTATTTGATATATTTTATGCAGGTTTCATGAAGAAGACGAAGACGTGGTAATACACCATTGGCCAATTCAAAAAAAGGCGCGCTCGTTTCTCTTTCCAGCATAGGCATTATGTTTTTTTATATTATGCTTGTTGTTTATTATGTTAACAAGATGCAGCGTTTGGCTCAGTGGAAAGGGACGTGTCTGGCAATCATTGGGACCTGGGTTCGATCCCCAGGTCCACCCAATATTCGTTCTATTATTTTTCTTAACAAAATCATGTGCAGGCTATCCAACAACGTTCCATCATACACCCCATCCATCCAAGTGCCAAGTGGCTGGCCAGGCAGATCTGAAGGCCAAGAAAGGGGGACTACCATGCTCCTTAGTCAACGTGCCTCTGGACAATTCAAGAAAGTCAGCGCAGGCTTGGCTTATTGGGCCTAAGATTTCCAACTTTTACCTCCCATGGGTCCAACACACCCCCCTGGTTTTCTTTCTATTTCTTTTTTCTTTCTTTTTATTTTCTTTTTTTAATTATTATAACTATTATTATTATTTAGTTTAACTCATAAATTAATTTTCATAATAAAATCAGGAACTTAAAATATTATTTATTTTTATTAATTATTAATTTCACTTTAATTCATTATTTTGTAAATAAAAATGTAAATTAATTAATTTAGTAAATTAGGTCAATTTTAGTATTTTTTTCATAATAAATAAAATTAATTTAGAACTAGGGTTTTTTCTTGACTTTTAATTTCTTTTCTTTTATTTTCATTAAAAACTTAAAAAACTCAAAAATATTTTTCTTTTAATTAATTAATTAATTAGTTTAGGGTTAATATTTAATTGCAAAAGAGGGACTAAAATTTCTTTATTTCTCAAAAGGGTCAAAACCCTAAGGACGTCCTAATTCTATTTCTTTGCGCGCATTATCATTATTTTGATTATTATGTAACTGTTTCCGGAATGTAATAGTTAATTAGATTTTATCGCTTTATTTCTTTATTTTCCGCATTTATTTTCCAAAACGGGTTTTTGTTTTTGGCGATGTATAGACCCGCGCCTTGTAATAGCATAGCTTTACCTTTCCGCAATTTATTTTCCACACTCTTAACTGTTAACATGCCTGCAAGACTGTATGCCAAATAAAAATTAATCTGTAGCTCACAAATGCATGATCAAAGATAAACATTAACTGAAAAACAACACACATGCACATGCCACCCCTAGGGTACGCTTCACTGGTTGCCTCGAACGTGGTCGTCAAGTATAGGGTCTCTTAGAGGTCGCCCTCCTGTCTAAGATCCAGTTGCCTCGAAACGGTTGCCTCGGATAAAAGGATCTAGGACATTAGGGTTACTTCCAAGGTGTCCTACTATTTCTTCGGTGACCACATTGTCCCATAATCGAATTGACCCGAATAACTCCAACGATGGTGCTGCCTACCTCTCAATGGTGGGATAGCACTATCTTAAGGACTCTTACACAGCCTAATTCCTTAGAGTAGGTAGATTCTCGTGGGTACTTGCTCTCTCAAAACAAACAAAACATCTTTTCACACTGACACTTTCTAAAAGTTTTCAAACAAATTTTTCATACACTCTTGAGGACAGATACAAGAGTTACCTAGAAATTTTTCAAACGAAACTTTTTCAAAACCCACACACACTTGAAAAGCAAACAATTTTGAAAACATAAGAGCAAGTACCTAAGAGCCCGTGGATAACCACAGATAGAAAGGGTGATAACACCTTCCCTTTCTATAAATCTACCTCCCAAACCGAGAAACATTCTCAAAGAAGGAATTTTGCTGTGCTTTTGTCCTTTCCATGTTGGAGAACATAAAAGACGGTGGCGACTCTTGCTTACCGCGACATTTCGCGAACCAGCTTTAAACAGTCAGTTCGATTTCCACCGATCACACCATGCAAGCCTAAACTAGGAACTTGTGTGATTTGCTTGTACATATATACTTGTGTATAACATCATGGACATCATGAACTTAATATGCATCCACTAACCATTTCAAGGATTTTGGAGATTCATCTTTGTTCTTGTTTTGTAGGTTATGGATTCACTTCGCAGGAAAACTATCCAAATCAACCTTGTAAGAATTCCTCCACAACTCAAGGATCTAGCTTCAAGGATTCCTGAGAATTCTCCATTCACCGAGAGACACGGTCGTCTACTCAACTTGGTCACTTCCAACACAGAGGAGGATATGCTGAAAGTTCTCTTCTAGTTCTTTGAACCTTTGCATCATTGCTTCACATTTCCTGACTATCAACTTGTGCCCACTTTGGAAGAATTATCTCAACTTCTGAGAATTCCTATTCTCAATCAACTACCCTTCAACGGTACGAAAAGAGATCCAAAGCCAGAAGAGATTGCTCAAGCCCTGCACTTGCACTCATCTGATGTCACAACACATTGGGAAACTAGAAGTGGTGTCAAAGGCTTCTTGGCAAAGTTTCTGTTTGAGAAGGCCCAAAGTTGTTGGAATTCTTTGGACTTGCAAGCTTTTGAGGAGATTGTAGCTCTTCTCATCTATGGGATGGTCTTGTTCCCTAATCCTGACCAACTCATAGATATAAATGCTGTCAAAATCTTCATGTCTCGCAACCCGGTACCTACATTGCTTGGGGATATCCTCCACTCTTTTCACACTCGTACAATAAGGAAAAGAGGTGTTCTCATGTGTTGCACTCCTCTCTTGGCAAGATGGTTTATTTCTCATCTTCCCCAATCAGTCTTGAAGAATGAGCAAGGTTTGAGGTGGTCACAAAGGTTAATGACACTTAACCATTCAGATATCCATTGGTGTTCTCGATCCAAAGAGAATGTCATTATTGTTGACCGTTGTGGGGAATTCCCTAATATCCATCTACTTGGCATTAGGGGAGGCATCACCTACAACCCTTGCTTGGCTCTAAGACAGTTTGGTTATGCCCAAAGGGATGGCCCACATGACATGCTAATTCAAGGATTGGTTTTCGACCACGACAACAACGACCAAGGACTCCGTCAGAGATTAATCCAAGCTTGGAGGATGCCCAACAAGGTGGATAGAAAGACTCTAGGACACAAGAATTCCATCCCTCTTGAGCCTTACCTCAAGTGGGTACGAACCCGCGCCCAAAGTCTTATGATGCCTTACCTCTCCATTCTCCCAGTGATTATAGAGCCTGTTGAGGAAGGAGAGGTTCCATACACCATCCTACATCCTGACATGCCAACACCACTCGAAGATCTACAAAGGAGTTGGATACAGCTCAAGGGAGAGCGCGATACTTTCGAAGCCCAATTCTACGCAAGCGAGAAGAAGGTTTTGGAACTCACTCGGCTACTTCACGAAGAGCAGACTCTCGACACCTACATTGCACCAAAGAGGATGCGCAATGTCTTTTTACCTTAGAATTATGTATTATTTTGCCCAAGGGTCATTGATGTACTCACAATTCTACTTTGATTAATATGATGTATGTTTCTTTTTTGTTTAAAACGAATTTGAATTTCTGAATCCTTGAAAACATTGCATGAATACATATCATTCATCATAAGCATAAACAGGTATTCACACCAAGTTTCCTCATCTCTCTGTTGTTTATTTCAGCAAGATGGATATTGAACAAACGGTCAAAGATTTGCAAGCTCAGAATTCATAATTTCAACAGTTGCTCATGACCTTAGCCAAGGGGCAGGAGGAGCTGAAGACTTTGCTAGAATAAGAAAAAGAGAAAAAGAAGAAGAAGCCAACTGGTGTAGTTCTCATGGGCAGAAGATTTCAGGGACAAGCCAGACGGACCTTAGAATTCCCAATAACATCTGAAGAAGGGGAAGGAAAAGGAAAAGGAGCGGCAGTGCCATCGGATTCTGAAGCAGAAGAAGAGGAAGAAGAGGACTACTCTGAACAACAATACCCTCCAGATGATGACAAATATAAACACCTTGAAGAGCGACTCAGTGCTATGGAAATCCAGAGAGTACCGGGGCTGGACTTTGAGGAGTTAGGATTGGTGTTTGGAATTGTAATCCCTCCAAAATTTAAAGTGCCACTTTTTGCTAAGTATGATGGGGTGTCTTGTCCCAAAATGCACCTCAGATCCTATGTCAGGAAGATTCAATCACATTCTGCTGACAAAGACCTGTGGGTCCACTTTTTCCAGGACAGTTTATCAGGAACGCAGCTTGATTGGTTCTACCAGTTGGAGAGGGCAAATGTCCATAATTAGGAAGACTTGGCAGCAGCCTTCTATAAACAGTATCAATACAACACCGACTTGGCTCCAACCCGTACTCAGCTACAGAGTATAGTTATGGCTTCCAATGAGGGCTTTAAAGATTATGCTCAAAAGTGGAAGGATCTAGCCGAAAGGGTACAACCACCTTTATTTGAAAGAGAGTTAGTGGACATGTTCCTGGGGACTCTGTCAGGTCCTTTCTTTAATCATCTGATTGGAAGCTCCTCTGCAGGGTTTACCGAATTGATTCTAACTGGCGAAAGAGTGGAGGCTGGTATAAGAAATGGGAAAATTCATAAGAACGTGTCTGCCTCAACAGCTGTAAAAAAGCCCTTCACGTGAAGAAAGGAAGTATTTGTTGTCTATTCACAGATAAATCAGGGAAGAACCGAGCGCCGACCAACAGTGGGGGCCGTTATGATTCCGAAGCCTGCATAAGACCAGTCGAGAAATAATCAGCAAAGGGTAGAAAGGCCAATATGGAAATTTACCAAGATTAACATGACTCCAACCCAAGTTCTACCACATCACTTAAAGTTGAATCTGGCCACTTTGAAAGAGGCCCCAAAAAATCCTAATACTACTTCTCCACATTACCATCCTAACGCCAGATGCGCGTACCATTCTGAAAGTCCAGGGCACGACACCAACAACTGTTGGGCTCTGAAGAATAAGTTCAAGATCTGATAGACGCGAAGGAAGTTGAGTTTGAAGCGCCTGAGAAACCGAATGTTATTTCCTCCCCAATGCCGAGGCATGGTCACAATGCCAACGCTATTGAAGAAGATCTGTTTGTTGCTACCGTGGATGAACTGTTAACTCCGCTACCGATTATCAAGTTGAATTTGTTGAAAGCCGACATCTTCCCAGGTTGTGAAGACTGCCATGTTTTCCTATCCTCCTCATTTGACTGCCCTCTGTTGAAGAAAGGAATCCAACAACTGATTGATAACTAAGAAATTTTGTTTGAGAAAGCTCTTGTTTCACCCGTTCCAGTGAACGAAGTTTTAATAATAACCATCTACGCCAATCCTTCCAGGGCCCCTAAAAGACCCGTTAGGATTACACCCGCTCCAAAGACTGCTCCGCTTAAGATAACAATGCCCGGACCTGCCCCATACAAATCAGATAAATCAGTACCATGGAACTACGGTGGAGAAATCTACTACCATGGTATTAAACAGATTGAATTGACTGCCGAAGGAGAAAGCTCCAAAGAGGATAGTTCCGACATTAGCAATATTGTTGGAACAATCAAGATCGCCCGCAGTGGTAGGATCTTCTCTCCAGAGATTGCTCCTCCAACAGCAGTCTTTGGACCCGTGGCCATTCCGAATATTTCCTCTACACCAGTAATTGTACCTACAAGTGTACCTGCCGACAAAGACAATGCAATTCCTATCCCTACTTCCGCTGCTGAGAATAAAGGAAAGAATGTTCAAGAGGAGCCTGTCCTAACGAAGGCTCAATCACTAGCTATTCCTGAAACATCCAAGAAGGAGATGGAAGAAATCCTGAGGATTATTAAGAAAAGTGATTATGATGTGGTTGAACAATTGGGGCAGACCCCTTCCAAGATCTCTATGCTAGCCCTGTTGTTGTGCTCTGAAGCACATGCCAAAGCACTGGTAAAATTTCTAAAGATAGCTCATGTGCCGCAAGAGACGTCTGCTGACCAGTTCGAGGACTGTGTGGCCAGCTTGACAACTGATAATGGCATGGGCTTTTCTGATGCTGACTTGACACCCCGAGAGAGGAAACACAACGATGCACTACATGTCTCAGTGGAGTGCAGAGGAACAACCCTAGCTCATGTTTTAGTTGATATTGGGTCATCTTTAAATGTCTTTCCGAAGAAAGCCCTTGATAGGTTGGATTGCGAGGGGCTGACTCTAAAACCCAGTAATATAGTGGTGCAAGCTTTGGATGGATCTAAGAGGATGGTCCATGGGGAGGTGGACATCCCAATCAAGGTGGGAACTCAGGTTTTCAACTCAACATTCTACGTGGTGGACATTCGTCCTTCTTATTCCTGTCTGTTGGGACGCCCCTAGATCCACAATGTCGGAGCTGTCACCTCCATCTTGCATCAAATGCTCAAGTACCCCGTCCAAGGGAAGATCATAATTGTCCATGAGGATGAGGAGTATATGATTAGTTATCTAAATTCTTTCCGATATGTAGAATTGGATGGCGAATTCATTGAGACCCCTTTCCAACATTTTGAAGAAGTCTCTCCCGAAGTAGCGGCAACCAAGGCGGTATCTTCGATTCCAAAGATCACAAGACCTCCACCTCGAATGTCATCTCTCAAGGATGCAAGGGAAGTAGTGGAAGAAGGGGGATGCATAATCTGGGGTCAACTTCCAGACATTCCTTACAAATCAGACAAGTTTGGCTTGGGGTTTACTTCGACTGGTCAGAAGGCTGTGCGCTGCGCCCGTGCCGGAGGGCCACCTGTGAAGATCACCAACCAAGGGATTAATGCAGTGGAGGAAAATGAAGAGGAAGGAAACTTGGAAGATTCGATATTTCCTACTGTCAGTAGAGGACTTTACAACTGGGAAGCCAAAGACTTCATCCCGATAACTTCATACCGCGGTAATTTATCTTTTACATTTCTGTTGGACTGTAATAATTCACAAACAACTCGTACTTTAAAAACCTTGTGTCTTACCCGAGGCACAATGGTCCATTTGTAAGGGTTTTTATTTCATCTACATATGTCATTCAATGAATCATGGACGCTTTTTCATATATAAACCTTTTATGCTCATTGTCTTTCTTTTACATTTTATTGTTTTAAGATGGCTATACCCTTACACACACCCACACTCACAAATGCAGGTACCCTTCCATTCCGGATCCCATGGGTAACGATACTTCTATAGCCTTCAGTGACTCTGAAGATCTGATCAACCAAACCGAATACGAAGGTGAGGAAGATTGTGAGGTGCCAGGGGAATTGGCCAGATTACTACAGCAAGAGGAAAGAGCAATTCAGCCTCATGAGGAGCAGTTAGATACAATCAACTTGGGTACTGAGGATGATAAAAAGGAAATCAAGATAGGTGCCAATCTAGAGCCGAGTGTCAAGGAGCGCCTAATTCAGCTATTGAATGATTATGTTGAGATCTTTGCCTGGTCATACGAAGACATGTCGGGACTCGATACAGACATCGTGGTACACTGTCTACCCACAAGAGAAGATTGTCCACCAGTGAAACAAAAGGTCGGCTGCATGAGACCTGACATGTCAGAGAAGATCAAAGCAGAAGTTATGAAACAGTTCAATGCTGGATTTCTGGCTGTTACTTCATATCCTTAATGGGTAGCCAACATTGTGCCCGTGCCTAAAAAGGATGGCAAAGTGAGAATGTGCGTGGATTATAAAGACTTAAATAGGGCCAGCCCTAAAGATGATTTTCCACTTCCACACATCGACATCTTGGTCGACAATACAGCTCAGTACAAAGTATTTTCTTTCATGGATGGATTCTCAGGCTATAACCAAATCAAGATGGCACTTGAGGACATGGAGAAAACTACATTTGTCACACAGTGGGGTACGTTCTGCTATTCGGACTGAAGAATGTCGGGGAAACCTATCAACCTGCCATGGTAGCTTTGTTTCATGATATGATACATCATGAGATAGAGGTCTACGTAGATGACATGATAGCCCGATCACAAACTGAAGAAGAACACCTTGATCACTTGCAAAAGTTTTTTGTCAGGTTGTAGGAGTACAAGCTCAGACTGAACCCAAACAAGTGCACATTTGGAGTCTGGTCCGGTAAACTCTTAGGTTTCATTGTCAGTAACAAAGGCATTGAGGTTGATCCTGCCAAAGTCAAAGCTATACAAGAAATGCCTGCTCCTCACACTGAGAAGGAGGTCAGAGGTTTTTTGGGACGCCTAAACTACATTGGTAGGTTCATTTCTCACCTAACGTCTACTTGTGAACCAATCTTCAAGCTTTTGAAGAAAGATCAGGTAGTCAGATGGAACGACGAATGTCAAGTTTCTTTCGATAAAATCAAGGAGTATTTACTAGAACCTCCTGTATTGATGCCACCCGTCGAAGGAAGACCGTTAATCATGTATCTGACCGTCTTAGAGAATTCAATGGGGGTGCGTACTGGGGCAGCATGACGAGTCTGGCTGAAAAGAGCATGCCATTTATTACCTTAGCAAAAAGTTTACCGACTGTGAAACCAGATATTCACTGCTCGAGAAAACTTGTTACGCTTTGGTATGGGCTGCTCGCCGGCTGAGACAGTATATGTTGACTCATACCACTTTGCTAATATCTAAGATGGATCCGATAAAGTACATCTTTGAAAAGCCTGCTCTGTCTGGGAGGATAGCTAGATGGCAGATGATCCTAACAAAATATGATATACAGTACACTACTCAATAAGCTATAAAGGGGAGTGTGCTAGCTGACCATTTGGCTCATCAAGCTGTAGAACATTATCAATCCATGAAGTTCGACTTCCCTGACGAAGACATCATGACTTTGGACAATTGCGAAGAGATCAGACCATATGACTGACCTGAACAAGGATCCCGATGGACCCTGTACTTTGATGGGGCATCCAATGCACTTGGTAACGGTATCGGCGTTGTGCTTATATCTCCGGAAGGATGTCATATGCCTTGCACTGCCAGACTTTGCTTCAACTGTACGAACAACATGGCAGAGTACAAAGCATGCATCTTTGGACTCAAGGCTGCCATAGACCTAGGAATCAAATCCTTAGATGTGTTTGGGGACTCGGCTTTGGTCATCAGTCAGATCAAAGGAGAGTGGGGCACTAAACATCCAAACCTCATCCCTTACAAAGAGCATGTTTTGACATTGCTACCACATTTCGAGCAGATTACCTTTGAGCACTTCCCGCGAGAAGAAAATCAGCTTGCAGATGCTCTAGCTACAATGTCATCTATATTTAAACTTAATTGGGATAACGAGGCTCCCGAAATCACCATTGAACGGATGGACGAACCGGTACACTGTCACGAGATTAATACCGAAGTAGTAGTGGACCAGCCGTGGTTTCATGAAGTCAAAAGGTATCTCGAGGCTCAAGAATATCCGGAAGGAGCTTCAGTCAATGACAAAAAGTTCTTAAGGAGATTTTCAGCTAAGTTCTTCTTAAGTAATGACATCTTGTACAAGCGCAATCATGATTTTATTCTGCTCCATTGTGTGGACAAGATTGAAGCTGAAAAGATCATGACTGAATTGCATGAGGGCACCTTTGGCACTCACTCTAGCGGGCATACGATGGCTAAGAAGATTCTATGGGCAGGATATTACTGGTATACCATGGAAGCTGACTGCTATCAACACTCCCAGACCTGCCACAAATGTCAAATCTATGCAGACAAGGTCCACGTACCTCCAGTTCCTCTAAATGTCTTAACAGCTCCTTGGCAGTTCGCTATGTGGGGAATCGACATGATTGGAGAGATCAAGCCTACAACATCCAATGGACACTGTTTCATTCTGGTGGCCATTGACTATTTCACCAAGTGGGTCGAAGCAGCTTCCTTCGCATCTGTTACAAAGAATTTTGTTGCCCGCTTCATCAAGCAGAATCTTATTTGCCGATACGGTATCCCCGAAAGGATCATCACTGATAATGGTACAAACCTCAACAATACTATGATCACCGCCTTGTGCGAGCAGTTCAAAATTCAACATCACAATTCATCTCCCTATCGGCCAAAGATGAATGGTGATGTCGAAGTTGCTAACAAAAATATCAAAAAGATCATACAGAAGATGACAGACACCTACAAGGACTGGCATGAAATGCTACCGTTTGCTCTCCACGGGTACCGTACCACGGCACGCACGTCAACTGGGGCAACACCCTATTCTTTGGTTTATGGCATGGAGGCTGTTTTACCCATCGAGGTTCAGATTCCCTCCTTGAGAATCATGAAGGTTGCTGGTTTGAGTGAAGACGATTGGATCCAGACCTGGCTTGATCAACTAAACTTAATTGACGAAAAGAGACTTATTGTTGTCTGCCACGGTCAGACGTATCAAAAACGGATGATTAAGGCTTTCAACAAGAAAGTCAGACGCCAGGTATATCAAGTTGGAGATCTAGTGATCAAGCGCATCATCTTACCACAAAGTGATCCCAGGGGCAAATGGACTCCTACCTATGAAGGACCATTTGTAATCAAGAACATCTTTTCTGGTGGGCAATGATCTTGACCACCATGGACGGTGAAGATCTGCCGCACCCTACGAACGCAGACATAGTCAAAAGATACTACGCATAAGAGACCCGCTAGGTTGACACACCTAGGCAAAACAAGGGCATCCCGGCGAACCAAAAAGGTTCGGGAAAAAATTAGGGATAAAATAAAAAAAATTCGTACACCCAGCAAGTTGAAAACCCGAAAGGGCGACTTGGGCAAAAAAGGGTTTCCCGGTGGATCGAAAACCCGAAAGGGCGGTCCAGGCAAAAGTTAGGGAATTAAAGCGTATGACTATGTCTCGTCGGATCACTTTGAAGACAATCTCTTCACTGACAAACTCTGAGCTTTTGATCAATTCAATCATCTTTGGACGAAGCAGCGAATGGACAAGATATTCGGAGATACGAGGGCTATAGCAGAATGGGAACCCCATGGGATATTTTTATACATAGCTATCTTTGTATAAAATTTTCTTACTTTTATGACACCATCCTCTTACTAGGATGTATGTCTCCTTTGTACAAAACACTTATTCAAAGTAAATACAAAGATATCTCTTTCAAAATACACAAAACTATTTGCCCTTTTTCTTTGCACTTGTGTTTTTATTTGCAAAAACGTCCAATGATTCATTGATGAACATATGCATTTGAACATAATTACTGTTTACAAATAAACAAAGTGGAAAAGAACAATTACTGACAGACTGAAAGGATAGGAAAACGTCTTTAGGCTATTCCATGAGCAATCCCTATAGTACATCATCTAGATCCCCAGCGGAACTAAAATTTCAAACCCTTAATCCCCATCAGAGTTAAAACTTCAAACTCCCAATCCCCAGCGGAGCCAAAGTTTCAAACTATCAATCCCCAGCGGAAACCATCTAGTTTCTCCAAATTCCCCAGCAAGTTGTCTTGAAGTCTGAAAATCAACCAGATAACAGTTAACTTCTGTCTCTCCCCAACCTAGGGTAATTCCCAAGTAGAGTGGCAGACGACTGAAACTCCTGAACCTACTCACAAGCAATAAGCCTTCTTCCCCACAGAGTTTTCATTGCTTCCTAATAGAATGAAGATTCTCATTTTTAATTCCTCGCAGAAGTCATCAGAGTTTTTTCTATTCCCCGGCAGAATAAGGATTCCCATTGTGTAACCCCCAGTAGAAGTCATCAAAATTCTCTGGATTCCCCAAGCGGATTACTCAAGCAGTATATGGCATTGTTTGCAGCAGAATTTTCGTCAATACTCCAACTTCAAAGACATGAAGGATCCCTATATCCCCAACAGTCGCCAAGGATTTCTTATCCTCAACAGTCAAGGATTTATTTTCCCCGGCAGCAGTCAAGGATTTATTTTCCTCAGCAATACAGCAAATCAGCTTACATGTGCATACATTACATCCATATATCATAAACATTGATAAAACGCATATATTACATCATACATTTCATGCAACATAACTTTGTGTTTCAGCTAACATTTTACCCTTTTCAGGATAAGATTAACAGCTACCGTTTAACAATATGCAATCATGATACAGTACAGATACACTCCAGACACGGAAGTCATTCTGCTACTCATTCAGATTCGGCATTCAGGTTCAGATGCACTCCAAACACGGAAGTCGTTCTGTCACTTATTCAGATTCTAGTTCAGATACGCTCTAGACAAGGATGCCATTCTGATACTCATTCAGATTTCAGCTACATGATACGGTTCAGATACACTCCAGACACAGAAGTCATTTTGTCACTTATTCATATTCTAGTTCATATACGCTCCAGACAAGGATGCCATTCTGATACTCATTCAGATTTCAGCTACACGATACAGTTCAGGTACACTCCAGACACGGAAGTCATTCTGTCACTTATTCAGATTCTAGTTCAAATACACTCCAGACACGGAATTCATTTTGTTACTTATTTAGATTTCAAGTGCAGATACGCTTCATACACGGATTCCATTCTGACTCTTATTTAGATTTCAAGATTCAGATACAGTACGGATACGCTCCAAACACGGATGCTATTTTGTTACTCATTCAGACCTCAACTTCAAGATACAGTTCAGATACGCTCCAGATACAGATGCCATTCTGATACTTATTCAAATTCAGATTTCACACTCTTGATACAGTGCGGATACGCTCCAGACACGGATGCTATTCTATTTCTCATTCAGATTCCAAATCTCCAGATATAGCTCAGATACGTTCCAGACACGGATACCATTCTGATACTTATTCTTCTAACTTACAACTTACAATTCAACAAACACTCTTGGATGGCATCTACAAGCCCATCTCCAACAAGAATTCTATCATCTCTCCAAATGGCATCTCTAAGCCCATTTCCTCAACTACAATTCGTCGAGTGCAAATTTATGGGCACTCTAGTGTCCAATCATCTTTTACCTTCGAGTCACGAACGGCAAAACTCGTTGATCTAACTCTTCAGTTTCAAGAAGATTGGACAGGGGCAACTGTTGTACCCCAAAATTTGCCCTCCCATTTATCAAGACTTTTCTCACAAGACTTCTTGGACTCAAGACAAGATTAGGGTTTGCTCAGCTCAGGACATCTTATCTTGCACTGATGACCCAAAATTAGGGTTTGAGTTTGCACAAGGATTTTTGGACCACCAATGCTTCATGTGACTTTCATACACCATGTTGGACCCCTAAGATTGCTCACAACAAGTTTCAAGCCTTGAATCACATTTTTGCTCAGTCAATTGGACAGTTGACCTAAAAATCAGCTGTATTGGGTTGTTGTGCAGTCATAGAAAGAAACTTGTAGAATGTTTTAGCAATTTTCGTAAGGGTCTAAGATTGTTTACACAAGGAAACTTTGAAGGGTCATCAAAGGACTACGATCTTGTAATCGAGGGTCTTTGCCAAAATATCCCATGTTCGAGGGACATGACTATTTTTATCCGAAGGCAACAAGTATGGGTTACCCTAGAGGTGCAAGTGTGCAAGGAGTTTTTTTTTTTCATGTATTTTATCTTGAATTAGGGTTGTCTATTGTTTGGTTTTAAGTCTATCCATACAAACCCTAATTACTAGCAATAATATGGAAAGCGATAAATTGTGGAAATTAAAAAGTCCTACGTTATTACAATAATTTAGGGGATGGGGGATACAAATTTACAAATGGGAATGACAAGTAAGAATAAACCCTAATTACTATTACAAGGCTTTGACAATTACATAATTTACGATGCAAAATAGTAAAATGCACAAGAAAATCTAAATTGAAAAAAATTTGTTTTTTTGGGTTTTTTTTATAGAAAAGGTTTTTTGTAGTTCATTTAATTGAAGAAAATCATATGTCTAATTAACTTACAAAAATAAAACTAATTGTTTAGAAAAATGTTTTTGATGTTTTATTTAGAAAAATGGTTTTATAGTATTAGGTCATCTCCAAGCAATGCAATATGTCCAAAATAAGCTAAAAATCATGAAATTAGGAAATTTGATGCTTGAGCTGACACGGGCCATGTCAGCGGACACGAGCACCCGTGTCAGGACCTGTTCTTGGCTTTGTGCATGTTTTTCTACCTAGATAAAATGACACGGGCCATGTCATGCGACACATGCACCCGTGTCAGCCCCTGCCTGCTTGTTTTTGCACGCGTCTGAACTAGTTGAGTTGACACGAGCCGTGTCGTGTGACACGGGCACTCGTGTCAGGACCTACCCTGCATTTTTGTTAAGTTTTCAACCTAGATGACTTGACACGGGCCGTGTCGTGTGACACGGGCACCCGTGTCAGGACCTACCTTGCATTTTTGTTAAGTTTTCAACCCAGTTGAGCTGACACGGGCCGTGTCGTGTGACACGGACACCCGTGTTAGCCCCTGGCCTAGCCTTTTGCTAAGTTTTCTCTTTGATCTATCATGTTGTATCCTTTTGAAAACAAAAGAAAATGATGTATGGATAAAGATATTACAGTTTGAGAAATTTTACCCCTTGAAGCGAAAACTTTAGAACATGTATGGATGTTTCCGGGTGTGAAGTGGTGAATGATTGAGCTTCTTTGGACTTTCTTGAAGCTATGTTAATCTTCACCTTGTGCTGAAAGTTGCTGAATCACTCCAACCAAGTCAATCTGCAAAGTACCATTTTTTATTTTGGAAGATGGTGTTACAGAATTTGTTCTTGTGTTTGAACAACTTCTATATGATGTATGTGAAGTATTTGGATGATTTGTTTGGGCATAACTTGCAAGGTATGATAGATTTGGACTTTAAAGCTCAAAAGTAGAGGTTTTATGGACAATTCTGGTTTTTTGAGAGTGTAGGAGTTTTGGGGGCTTGTTCATCTCTTTTTATCTTGCAAATGATCTCTCTATTTATAGGCAAGAGGTTTTAAGACAAGGGTTTATCAGTTTTTGCAAGATCACATGTTGTGGCTAGGTTGGGTTGTAAGTGAGAGTTCATGACTTTTCATAGTTCTAATGTAGGCATGGCCTGTTTTTAGGAATGCTTTGCAGGTTGTAGATGGTTGCTTCTTGCTTTGACATTGTGTATGTGCAGAAGAAACCATTGCGAGGCTCAAGGAGTTGACATTGTGATTAAAGCATGCTTTTCAAGAATGGCAATGTTGCCTTTGTGCCAAAAATGGGAAGATCACTTGGAAAATGCTTAAACCAAATGGACCATAGCTTAAAGGTTTGTGTAAACAATAAGTTATGGTGAGATTTACAAGTTATAAGTCCTACAACACAAGATTATGCAGCATAACATGTAGATTGGGTTATGCGTTCTTCACCAAAATGACTTATAATTAGAGAATAGATGCCCAACTTCATGCCTTTGAATCTCCTAGCTCAAGTATGATAAATTCATGCCCTTGTATATTTTGGAAATCTTGAAACATTGTCTACAACTTTCGTGTTTACCACTTTGGCTAAATCAAACTGGAATTTGATGAAAATTGGCCAAGAAGTTGAGATAAAAACTAACCAAAACCTCTTGAAAATTTCTCTAAGTGTTAGATAAAAATGTCATGACTTCATGGGCTTATATCTTCAAGTCTAAGCATTTTTTGGACATCAACCCTCTAATACAAAGTTGTAGAATTAATCAAGATCTACAAATTTCATGTTGAAAGTTTTCTTTGAATCATCTTTCATCTTGGTGAAAATTTGTCATGAAGTAATGAAATTATCAAGGTTAAAAACACTTGGAATTTTCCTAAGTCTTGGAAATCTTGACTTTTTGTTGACTTTCTTGACTTCCTTGATTTTATTGATTCTTGATGATCAAGTTTGAAATTTTTTAAGGACTTTATAAATTTTTATCTTTGAAATTTAATGTTGATCAAAAAGACAAAGTTTGACTTTTTGTGTATCGGTTGACTTTTCGTCAGTTGATCCAAATTTCAACCATCAAACCTTTGATCCTGAGAACTGATTCGAGCCATTTAGGTCAACATGTTGCATTTGAGTCCTTGGGATCATGTTTCAAGCCATTATGTCATGTATTAGGTTAAAATTCGGTGATCAGTTATTCTGAGTCAAAACCCTAATTTGGAGTCTCAGTGCTTAGGAGATTATCTGACCTAGTGCACTTGTGCAAGCTTGAGTCATTGAAGAGTTTTTGGTGAGAAATGTCTTGCGAAAAGAGAGGGAAAATTTTGGGATACAACAGGTAGTATAGTGAATGTTTGTGTTATGAGAAGGGATTCACGTGAAGGTGTGAAGAAAACACAAGAAAGGGGGGTTTTAATTGGATTTTCCTTTCTTGAATAACTTTTGCTTCTAAGCATTATTCGTTAAATAATGCTTCTGAGTGTTACATCTAAGTAATTCTTCTAATTAAGTTAAGAAAACATAAACTTTAAAGCATAAGCAAAAGTAAAGAACACATGATATATCCTGGTTTACTTGAGAAACCCCTAAGCTAGTCCAGTCCACCCTACCAAGGTGATTTCGCCTTAAACTCAAAGACTTAATCCACTATAACCAAATTGATTACAATTTTCACAAGCTACATGCAAGTGACTAAAACCCTCTAAGACACACAATTCCTAGACTTCTTAAGGATACATACCTACCTGGTCCCTTAAGGAAAATCTTGCACAAGCTACCCGCAAGTGACTAACATCCAATGACGTGTTCAGGGATCCAAACTGGATATAAAGTTTATTTACCCAATAAAATATGATCCCTCATAATCTCCTACCAGGATTTCCTTCCAATGATATCCACCAGTGATCGCACAAGGCTGACCTTCACTCATTCCACTTTGAGATATGACTATCATTTATCCAATAGAATCCACTACCAGGATTTCATAATGACCTTCAGTCACTATCTTCTTGAGCACATACCTTCACTCAGCCTCTCAAGGTATCATCAAATAACTATTTGATTTACATTTGTTTACAATAATATACTTCTACACAAGCTAGATATAAATAGAATTTAAGCATACATCAGAAGATCCTAATACACACTAAAAATATTACATTGTATTGTAGCATCAGTGTGTGGTCTTCTTTTCTTCCAGTAGCTTCTTCATGGACAACCGCCCAAAGCACTTGAATTGCTGAAGTCTTCTTCTTCATAAGCTTCTAGAAGCTTTATTGATCTTGATATGGTAAAGAGAAGAAATTCTTCATCTTGATTCACCTTAGAACATTCTAGACAACAACCCTTGTTCTATTTTCTTCAATGATAACTTTAGAGCACAACATTTATGTTGTGGATTTGTAACTGGAGCTTTCATGATCATCTGCATTATCTTCTACGATTTAGGAAGCTTTGTGAAACATATGAAATTAAGCACATTGTGAATCAATTATTTCATGGTAATCATTATCAATGTGATTGAAGAACCATTTTGATAACAATTGTTATTGTTGTTGTTATAGTGGTTGATAGCTTTTTGGTTGTGTTCCAATAATGATAGCTTTCATTTTAACATTGAACACCAACAACATTTTAAACATATGATTATTTTCTTATATAGACAAGCAAAATAGATCCGTTGGATATTTTAAAAAGAGTTATTACTGTTATACCCCAATTTTTACCCCTAATATTTCTCACCATCTCATATCATCAACACACCAAGATCACACATTAGGGTTAGTTCTCCCTATATTCATCCTATCTTTAATTTTGCTCTTGAGGGATTACCAAGCACCTTGAAGTGTGTATATTGTATATGTTTTCTTTAAACTAACATCAAAATATGTATATATTTTTCTTTAAATGTTCATATTGTTAGGGGAGATACAATTGCATTCATCTCACCATCTAGCCTAGGGTTGAGGGTTGGTTCTCAATAAAATGAATCTTCAGTGGACTTCAATAGCTCAAGTTTCAAGGATATGTCCATTATGTCAAATATTTGTGGTTCAAATAATTCCATCACCTTATTTAGGTCAAACTTTACTCAAGGTTGGTGTTGACATTCATCAAAGAGATAGGTCAATATGTTTATTTCCATGCCTTCTTCAACAAGCTTCATTGAGACTTAAGCTTAATTTTTTGGGTGTAATTAAATACAATATCATTTCAAGACCTATTATGATTCATCATGCTTTGTTTTGTCAAGAGAGTTCAAAATATTCAAAGTTTGGTTCAACAAACTTGACCTAATTGAGCAAATGTTTGATCCAGTGATCACAAGTGCACAACTCCCTCAACTTTCAACATTTTGAGTTTGTTCTTTTTGCTATGGATTATTATCATCGTCAACAACCTCTCTTCACATGACAAGAACCAATTGTGCAAGAAAATCATCAAAAGTTGAAAGGGGTTTCAAGTCATTTTTGGCACTCTCTGAGATAGGGTTTGTTGACTTCCAGGGACCATATCTTACTATTTTTTTGAGATTTTTGAGTGACTCCAAAACCTTGATTCTATTTAAAGGGTCCTTAACAAGCTCTCTTCATAAATCTAAGACTAATTTTGAATGTAAGATCATTAATGATTGATAAAGATTACAAGTCTCCTTGAAAGGTCTTTGAATTTTAGGGTTTAGCTTCAAATGATCATAACTTGGTCAATTTTGGAAAAATACCCTTTTTAGTCCCTTAACTTTACCTCGGGGTCCATTCTGGTCCCTTATCTTTAAAAAGTTCCAAAGTGGTCCTTTAATTGTTCAAAAAGGACTATGTTTGTCCTTTTCCGTCTGGACCGTTTGTCCTTTCCTTTTTGTTTAGGTGGATTAAAGTATCTTAAAACTAATGGGTTAAATCATGGGTTAAAGTATCAGAACACATCTCTAACACTTTGAAGTTAACCCTAGCGCAGCCATTGTTGGTAGCTCTGTCCAACGAAGAAGCTACGAGCGAAGCGAATGCACATTCGATTCTTGAAGGTGAAAGCGACCACAACACTACTCATCGTAGGTAAGTTTCTGTAAAATTATAATTTTTGTAGTTAGGGTTTTTTGAAATCAATATTTCTGAAATCTAATATCTTTCTGTCCATTTAGGGAATAGTATGAAATGGATGAATATTTGAACATTACAATACACCATAGTGGTGAATTTGTTACTGAGGACATGAGTGTTTACGAAGGAGGTGATATTGCTGATTTGAGAGTAGATGCTGATACGTGGAGCTATTTTAAATTGATACGTGCTATTAAAGAGCTAGGTTACACAGACGTAGAGAATATATATTTATAGGGTTCCTACTGCTGGGATGAATATGTTGGTTGATGACAAGGGGGCTGTTATACCCCAAAATTTTCCCTCTCATTTATCAATACTTTTCTCACAAGACTTCTTGGACTCAAGACAAGATTAGGGTTTGCTCAGCTCAGGACATCTCATCTTGCACTGATGACCCAAAATTAGGGTTTGAGTTTGCACAAGTATTTTTGGACCACCAATGCTTCATGTGACTTTCATATATCATGTTGGACCCCTAAGATTGCTCACAACAAGTTTCAAGCCTTGAATCACATTTTTGCTCAGTCAATTGGACAGTTGACCTAAAAATCAACTGTATTGGGGAAAAAGTCAACTATGGCCAATTTACAGTCAAACTTCATGATTTTTGATCCACAACCACATTTTAGACTCATATGTACCATTTGATCAAGTTTGGATCACAACTCCTCAAGAAATTTGATCAAATCATCAAAAGGGCAAAATGGTCAAAATTAGGGTTTTTGACTGAGAAAGGGCAATTTCTGATTTTTAACCAAGCCAATGACAAATTGGGTTCAAACATGATTTCAAGGGTACAATGACATCATCTTGACCTAATTATATGGTTCAAAAGATCTCAAGTTCATTGGATTGACAGATGAATTTTGCAGTCAACTGATCAAAAGTCAACTGTACACTGAAAAGTCAAACTTTGACTTTTTGGTCAAAATCAAGTGCCAAGGGTCATAATTCATCAAGATGTGTTAAAATATGAAACTTGTTCACCAAGAAAACCAATTTTGAAAATTAGGGTTTTGAATTTGAAAATTTTCATAACTTAGAATTTTTCTAAGTATGGAAATTTTCTTATTTTTTCCCAACTTTTCACCACTTTTTCACCATGATGCAATTTGATTCAAATAAAACTTCAAACATGAAAGTTGTATTCCTCCATGAAATCTATAACTTTGCTTCACAAACTTTTCCCAAAAGATGCTTGGATCTCAAGTTATGAATTTGTGAATAGGGGTCCATGAACTAAATAACTTAGTGAAAATTTGCCCTAATTTAGGCAGGTTTTTGACCTAACTTCATGGATATTTTTCACCTAGTTCCAAGAGGTATCTCAAAATGAATTTCAAATATGGATTATAGAGCACATTGCAAGCTTTCCAAAATGTCCAATAACTCTCCAAGATCATTTGTGGTTAGGGAGAATCGAAGAAGAGAAATTGGCATTTTATCACTTTTGTTCATGCCATTTTCACAAAGTATCAAGTTGCAAATCTGATCTTGGATGCTTGTAACTTGCATTACAGGTCCTAAAATCCTTCTACACTCCATAATTTAATGCTAACTCAGAGGATAAGGGCTTTATTTTGGCTTTTGGAACATTGTACAAGAGATAATTTCATTAATGGCATAAAGGACACATTGCCATTTTCATAAAGGCAAGCTTTTGTAACTTTATCAACCTTGAGCCATGGACCTGTTCTTTTGGTACAAACAACTTCCACAGAAATTAAGCAAAGCATACCAACTCTTATCAGCCCTTGAGGTAGCTAGTACAAGCATGGTGCATTTGTCTTGTCACTTTTCTTCAAATGCAAGAAAAGTTGCAAAAGAAGTCAGAACTTGTACAGCAAGGGAAGAGTGGACTTTGTATCATTCTATACATATTCACAAACTGGATACAAGCTAGGACACGAATGCTTAACATCTGAAACACTCAAAAACTCCAAAACTCCATTTTTTTGTCCAAAGCATAGCAGTTCTGTAAAACCAAGGCCAACTGATTTTTGGCTCGGGCATTTTGCCTTTTAACACTTGAAACATTTTATCCATATCATATCCAAGCTATCCAAGCCTTTACATTGTTGTTGTAAGCTCTATTTCAGTCATTGCCATTTTCAAATTTGGAGGTTGCAGCTTGACTTCTACAGAGAGTTTTGGCCATCCACAAAGCAAGCTAGGTATTGGAATAGGTTGAAGGAACTTCAAGGAAGCTCACACGATACTCAGGTCTCACTCAAAGTCTCCACATTGTCATATCCAAATCCAGCTGAAGGAGGTATTTTTCAAATCTCTATCTCTCTATTTAGGCATCCTCAAGCCACGATTTGTGAAGCAAAAATGTAGCCCTTATCATGGTGAAGCTGTACATATGCATACTTGTCATTTATATTAACTGAGCAGTGAGAATTTGAAGTCTGAAAATACTGAAATAATTAGGTCACGATTTAGGGCTGACAAAATTCTCTCTGATCTTTGAGAGTTAGATTACTAATTTTATATCATTGGAATCGTGAGATAAAATGCTACATTTTTTATGTTACAAGTTTTTGTTTTTATGCAAGCATATGAGAGTTACAGATTTGAACAAAGAAATGCGCGCAAGAGGAGAAGCTGGAGGACAGGGATGACTGGCCTGGGCATGGGGCGCCTTGGGCCTTCTGTTTTTGTTTTTCACACCCCCCTGACCACTATTTGCACCCCCTGATTCTTATTTTATATTTTTTGCATTTTTCTTTATATTTTCATGTTTATTGCTTTTAATCATTTTTTCTGAACATTAAAAATCCTAAAAAATAATTAAATAATTTTTTGCAATTTTTTTTTACTTTTATTTTTTTTTTTCACATGGAAATTAGTTTATTTTATTAAATAGAAATTATTTTCTTATAATAAAATTGTAAATACATTTAATAAATACTATTTTTTTTTATTTTATTATTTTACACATAAAATATTTTTTTCTACAAATATTAAATTTTTAATATTGACACATAATATTATTTATAATTTTTCTTGTACAAAATGAACAAAACATTAAAATGAAACATATATTTATTTTAATTGAAAATTAGGGTTTCACCCTTTCAAAAATAATACTATTATTTTTTCCTTTTTTCTAGGGTTTACATAAATCATTTTCTCATACAAAAACAAATACAAAACATTTTTTCCATAAATACATTGCATTGCATATTTAAATATTTGTATATTTATTTATTTTGCACAATATTCAATTGGGTTGTAATAGTATTTTTAGGGTTTATTTTGTGCAATATCCCAATTCAAAAAACTTGTATCCCCCCTCCCATAATAATTGTTGTAATAGCTTAGTTTACATTTACGCAATTTATCGCATTTATACCATGTTTAGTAAATTAAGGTTTTGCATGATAAGACAAAAAATCAAACAAATAGAAATGATCTAATGCAAGACAAAAATGCATGTAAAATGACACACATTGCACACAAGCACCCTTAGGGTTTCACCCACTTGGTTGCCTAAATAAAAATGACCATGTTACGCATGCGAAGTATCTTGGCAAGACAAAACAAAATAAGATCATAGTCCCTTGATGACGCTATCAAAAGGTTGCCTAAACAAAGATGATCTTGGTCCCTAAAACTTGCTAAGATACTTGGCAATATTGCTATCATGGTCATACGATGACCCACGCCCGTCCTGTTTACATCCAAAGATAGGGTTGTTTACCAAATCAATGGTAAATCAACAATGTCAAAGGAATAAAAATTCATAAGGAAGACTTTTGAGTAGGTAGATAGCTTCTAGTTACTTGATCAATTTCAAAATAATCCTTTCAATTTTCAAAAACAAACACACACACATTTCAAAACAACTTTCAAAACATTGAAAACATTTTCAAAAGACAAACATCTTTGTATACATTCTTACGAACGAGAATCATTACAAAGATTACCTAAACAATAGCCTCTTTTCAAAATACTTTCAAAACCACACTAAGCACCATTTCAAACAATTTCAAAAGCAAAGCAAGTAATCTAAACAAGTAACTAAGATCCCATGGAAAACCATGGATGAAAAGGGTGTTAGCACCTTCCCTTTTCATAATCTACTCCCCGAACTCAAGAAAACATCTCAAAGGTCTTTCCTGTGCTTTTTTACCTTTCCTTTTGGATAAAAGAAAAGTCGGTGGCGACTCTTGCTAACCGTAACATTTGCAAACACAAACGCAAAACCTCAAGTCAGTTATCCCACCGCATCACAGGGGCATTAGAGATTGTTGATCTATATAGGGTTCATCTTAGTGTTAAAGTTTTTATTCAACATACGTTGTCAAAGCCTGATTATGCTGATGAGATTGAAGTTGTGTTAGATGAGGTACCCCTTAATGTGATATTTGATGAGTCAGAAGTTGTGCTTGAGGAGATGTTGAATGAAACTTATGTAAGGGAAGATGGTGTTAGGGAAGATGATGTTAGGGAAGATGATGTTATTGAAGATGGTGTTCATGCAGTAGGAATTGATGATAATGTGCCAATGGTTTGTGAGGTGGAAAGTGGTGATATTGGACATAGGGATGGTGAGGTTGACGATGTTGTAAGACTGGCTGATGATGATGATGATAGTTCTGATGATAACACCTTCAATTATGATAGTGTAGTGGAGGTAGTATTTAATGATGATTCTGATGAGTATGACACTGAATTGGAAGAGGAAGAGGGTAACCTAATTGACTATGAACAAGTGGAAAGCAAAAAAAGGTAAAGAAAAGTGTGAAGCAAACGAAGAAGATAGCAAAGGAAGTGATAATGAAAGTGATGATCTAGGAAGTGACTATGATAGTGATGATATCAGTAGAGCTAGGAGAAAGAAGTATCCAATTTTCAAGCTTCAAAAGAATATGTCCAATTACAAATGGGAAGTGGGAACCTAATTTAGTATAGCAAAACAATTTAAGGAAGCTATTACCTCTTATGCAGTCCAATATGGCAAAAATTTAAAGTTCATTAAAAATGACAAGACCAGGATTAGGGTTAGGTGTAAGGAAGGATGTGAATGGGAATCTTATTGTGCTAAATTATCTATTGATGATTCTTGGCAACTAAGAAAGGTAGTAGACACTCATAGTTGCAGTAGAGAATATAATGTGAAGTTTATGAAGACTAAATGGATGAGCATGAGGTTGCAGAATTCACTTAAAACCAATCCTAGAATGAAAATTAAGGACATTAAGGAGAAGGTACAGAAGAAGTGGAACATGGGGGTCAACAAAACCAAGGTCATAAGTGCTAGGTTTGTAGACAGAGACATGGTCGATGAGTCATTCCTAGGGGATTATGCAAGGATATATGACTATGCACACGAGTTATTAAGAGCTAACCCATGTTCAACTGTAAAAGTAAATGTCGAACATGCACAAGAAGGTGGTGTTCAGAAATTACATTTCAAAATTATATACATATGCTTGGCGGCTTGTAGGGAAAGCTTTAAGTTAAGCATACATTTCATTGGACTTGATGGATGTTTCTTGAAAGGCCTTTGTGGGGGTCAAATACTTGCAGCCATAGGCAGAGATCCCAATGATCAAATGCTACCAATAGCATATGCAGTGATGGAGAGTGAAAACAAGGATAGTTGGACATGATTCTTAGATATACTTATTGATGATCTTGGTGGAAGAGAAGTGTGTCTCACATACACTTTTATCTCTTATCAACAAAAGGTATGGCTCTATTTTTAATTTTTCATTGATAGGTATTTCGTGTTACAAATTCTCATGTTACATTTTTTATGACTTAGGGATTATTGCCTGTAATAGAAGAATTGGTGCCTAGAGTTGAACAACGGTTCTGTGTTAGGCATCTCTATAATAACTCCAGGAAGAGGTATCCAGGAAAAAAACTAAAGGAAATAATATGGAAAGTTGCCAAGTCAACTTACTACTAAGCTTGGGAAAGAGAAATGAAATTAATGAAAGAGCTCAATGGAGAAGCATACAAACACATGATGAGCACCCCTCCAAGGTTTTAGAGCAGATCATATTTCAATACTGATAACAAATGTGATATTGTTCTCAATAATATGTTAGAATCATTTAATAGTGTCATCCTGGAGTCTAGGGCCAAGCCGTTGATAACCATGGTGGAAGAAATTAAGATATACATGATGGAGAGATGGGCTACAAATAGGATGAGGTTTCAGAAATTGGCAGATGTTGAAGTGTTGCCTAACATTATGAAGAAGGTTGAAAAAACAAGTTCATACACAAACATGTGGCTTGTCATGTAAATTGCTTTAAACAAATTTCTTTAAAGTGTATATATTTGAAGTGTATTTATATTTGGAATGTGTATTTATATGTCAGGATGTCTGACGAGCACATATTTAAAGTGAGGCATCTGGAAAACTCAACTGAAAAATTCATAGTCAACTTGAAGGAAAAGTCTTGTTCATGCAGAAGATAGGAGCTAACAGGCATGCCTTGTGTTCATTCACTTGCATCAATCAAAAGTAGGAACCACAAGATTGATGACTGCATTCCTGATTACTACAGGAAAGTAAGATATATGCAAGTGTACAAACCTATAATATATCTTGTTAATGGCCCAAACATGTGGATGGGACATGTAATATCAGGTTTTTTGGACATGTAATGTATGGTTTTTGGACCTGTAATATCTGGTTTTTGGACCTGTAATATTATATTTATTGGATATGTAATGTATGAATATTAGTGGTATCCACCACCTTATAATTATATATTGTTGTTGACTTTACTCAATTGATTTTGTATATGGTATGTGTGATACGGTGGCAGAACCGACTGTTTTTTACTGGTTTATGTTTTGCATTTTTTTATTCGCAAAATGTCGCGGTAAGCAAGAGTATCCATCGACTTTTATTTCATCCAATCGGAAAGGAAAAAAGTACAGAAAAAATCCTTTTCTAGATTTTGAGTACGGGGGGTAGATTATAGAAAGGGAAGGCATTAGCACCCTTTCTATCCATGGTTTTCCATGGGCTTTTAGGTACTTGCTCATTTTTAAATTGCTTGTGTTTGTGTGCTTGTTTTTGAAAAATTGTTTTACTTCGTGATAACCCTTGTATCAGTCCTCAAGGGTGTGATGAAGTTGTTTTGATCATTTGTTTGAAAAGTGTAAGTGTGAAAAGTTTTGATTTGAGCAAGTACCTACTAGCATCTACCTACTCGAAAAGAGATCGTTTCTATTCTTGTTTCCTTTAGACAGCGCTATCCTACTATTGAGAAATAGGTAGCACCTTCGTTGGAATTTGTAAGGGTCAATTCAAAAGGGATGTACAGTCACTAAAGCAATATTAGGACACCTTAGTAGTAACCCTGGAGTCTTAAGATCTTTTTCGAGGCAACATTTCCGAGGCAACATTTCTGAGGCAACATTTGAATGAGACATTTGATCTTTTTAGACGGGAGGGAAACCACTAAGACACCCTATGCTTAATGATCGTTTACCGAAGGCAACCGAAGTGAGAGTATACCCTAAGAGTGAATATGTGCGAATGATTAATTTTCAGTTTATTATCTTTGCACATTAGGGTTTTCTAACCATTTTAATTTTGTCATGCATTCTTGCCATACAATCCTAAACATACATCTAGCAGTTAAGAGTTTTACGGAAAGTAAAAATGCGAGAAGATAAACCTAGCTATTACAAGGCTTTGACAGTTACATAAGTATTTTGACGGGAAATAAAGTTGCGGAAATTTAAAAACCCTAATTAAAACTATTACATCCTCAAAACAATTACAAAAATAATAAAAGAATTAAATGCGCGCGGTAAGTTAAATGCGAGGCGATTAGGGTTTTGACCCTTTGACTAACCCTACTTGCGATTGATTAAAGAAAAAATGTTTTTTTGTTATGTTGTTATTTGAGAAAAAGAAATTTAATTGTAAAATTAAACCTAATTTCTATTTGATTTTAATTATGGAAAAGAAATTAAATTAACCTAGATTTCTAATTAAATTAAATAATTTATTAAAAAATGCTTTTTTTGGTATTTTGTGATTTATTGATTTTATGATTAAATAAGAAAAAGTGATTAATTTTTTGTAAAAAAATAATTAAGCAAAATAATTAAATAAGGAAATAAAAACAAGAAAGAATTAAAAATGGGCCTGATTGTGTTGCTGAAGAGGGGGGTGTGAATCTGAATTCCTTGGCCCAAATGCTCCAAGCCCAGTCAACCACATTGGATCTGGTGTAGTGTTGACTTTGAGATGTATCATGGTCCTCTCATGGCAGGCGTTGGATCTTGGCTGGAGATGAATCTGATGGTTGAGTTGCATGGTGGACACATGAAACAGTAGTGTATGAGATCCTGCGTATAAATGTTAGAAAATAGGGAAAACGTCTGGACCTAGGATCGAACCCAGGTCCTTCCCTTCACAGGCGCGTCTCTCTACCAACTGCGTTGGAAAAGTTATTCATGATTATAATGAAACAAATGAAATATAATTCAAACAAAGTGCCACGCCCCAAAAACGCGTGAAAGTTCAAACGGGCCAGTAACATGCTGCCACGCCATCGTCTTCTTCATGGATTCCGTCATTTTAGAAAAAAGTACTTTTACCTACAGACATCCACTATAGGTATAACCCTGCATATTTCAAAAATGTTGTACACGCAAGATAAATGAAAGGTAATGGTACAAATCAACTCGTCTCATCCCCACGAGCATCATGCTACCTGATTCAAGACCCAATTGTTCCTGTACAAAAAGACCCTAAAAATAACACAAAAACCGTTGCAATGGCAACATCGTGTACAGGCTTTAAAAACGCAATTAAATGACATGGTTAGCTTGCAAACATGATGACATACACGAATATAACAATCAAAAGTACTAATGATGCAAGAATTATGATAATCGAATTGGAAAATTATGTCAAATCGTATGAGCTGTAGCGCGTGTTTCTGGATGTTTCAGGCCTTGCAAACGATTGGGACAGCTTCCTAGGACATCCAACAATGGATTGGGATAGCTAGGATGGCTTGAGATGGCCTGTGGAGTGAAAACCAATTCACACTTTTCTTTGAATTTTGTGACTTTGCTCTGCCTTTTTTCATGATTCTCGCCCTTGTCTTTTGATCTGGAATTGTTCACTATATAACCTAGAGTGAATTAGGTTAACAAACTTGGACTATATCTTTGCATTTATCCAAGATTTGATTTAAAAGCTCTATTATATGTTACTATTTTGAGCCAAATCATGCCTTTCTTGTACCAAATGCCCTTGATTCGATTTTATCTTGTTAACTCAGCATATCTTGATTGCCAATCTGTCAAAAAACAAATCAAATCACATCTTTGTTAATTTTCATCATTTATTTGATTTAATTCACTTTTTAATTAATGAAAAATCAAAATAAACTGAAAAATGAGGCACATAATGGGTGAGTGAACATTTGAGTCGTGGACCACATTATAATTGAGGTGCAAGCATAAAAAGTTGGACCCATTTAGCAAAAAATGCAAATTTGAGCATATTTGAATTTTGGCAATTTTGCAAAAATGGTCAACTTGGCCAATGTATAACTCTCTCAATTTTGACCCTAGAGAGGTGTTCTTGAACTTTTTAGAAATCTTAGGATGTCCTCTAAACAACCCTTTTGGTCTCATCTCAATTGAGTCTTCCATGTTCATGTATGAAGCTTTGACCCAAAAGGGGTTTTTGTTGACTTTTCAAGAGGACCTATAATGTCAAAATTCATATCTTTTTGTGAGTGTATATTCTGGACTTGGGAGCTGAAGATGAATTGTGGGGAATTGTATCCTATTCAAAATGATCTTTGTATGGGTCATTTCTGATAAAGTATGATAAAGTTATGCTTGGTCAAAGTTGAGTTGACTTTTTCTGTAAAACCCTAATTTAGCAACTTTAGGGTTTTGATGGATTGTGAGCAATCCTTGAGGAATCATGATCAACCCTTTATCAAATGATGGATAATACTTCAAAATGAGGATGTTGACCAAAAATCTTGAAGTTTGACTGTATGTGGGCCACCGTTGACTTTTGACCTAATATAGTTGATTTTCAGGCATTTGAGCAATTGACTGAGATAACTTCTTCTGCAAGGCTTGAATTTGAGTCCTTTGTGGTTCACACATCTTGATGAAGATGGAAACCCTAATTTGAGGTATACTTCCTTAGGAGAGAGTTTGTCTAGTCAATTCTTGAACTTCCTTGAGCAATTTGGGATCCTCACTTGCCATGTGTTGAGAAATATGGGAGGGAAAATTTTGGGGTACAACATCTGCCCCTGTTCAATCTTCTTAAACCTGAAGATGTAGATTGGATCATCTGCCTTTTGTGATCTGAAGGTGGAAGATGATTTAACACTAGAGTGCCCAGAAATTTGCACTCGCATGAAGTGGTACTGATGGGAGATATCGGGAATGGGCTTACAGACGCCATTTGGAAGTTAAGGATTGAAGATTGTCGGAGATGGGCTTAAAGATACCATCCGAAGAGGTGTTGATCGCATAAGAGATTCCTTTGTGAGAAATCGTATACCTGTTGTTAAGTAGGACTTCGTTGGGGAATGTTGGTCTCTGTCTTGGGAGAAATAGAGTTTTAGGAGCTCTAGTTATCCGTTACTCTATTGGGGAATAACTCCGATTTGGGGAAGTGGAAGTGAACTGTGTATCTGGTTGGGGTATATGCTGCACCGCGACTTACTGGAGAGATGTGAAACCAGTCGTGTTTGATTGGGTCCCAGTCTTACAGTGTTGTGGACTGCTGTCTGGGGATAAGAGAGAAAGTACCCGGATAGTAAGGTTATGAGAAGGAACTTGGATAGTAGGGTTACTTCGAGATGAAAGCCTGGATAGTAGGGCTTGAGAAGGAACTTGGGTAGTAGGGTTACTTCGACATGAAAGCCTGGATAGTAGGGTTGTGAGAAGGAACCTGGATAGTAGGGTTACTTCGAGATGAAAGCCTGAATAGTAGGGCTTGAGAAGGAACCTGGGTAGTAGGGTTACTTCGACATGAAAGCCTGGATAGTAGGGCTTGAGAAGGAACCTGGATTGTAGGGTTACTTCGAGATGAAAGCCTGGATAGTAGGGTTGTGAGAAGGAACCTAGATAGTAGGGTTACTTCGAGATGAAAGCCTGAATAGTAGGGCTTGGGAAGGAACCTGGGTCGTAGGGTTACTTCGACATGAAAGCCTGGATAGTAGGGCTTGGGAAGGAACCTGGATAGTAGGGTTACTTCGAGATGAAAGCCTGGATAGTAGGGTTGTGAGAAGGAACCTGGATAGTAGGGTTACTTCGGGATAAGTCCGTGTAAAACTTCGGCAGGAACCTGGGTAAGGTTACTTTGGGCTATGTCTGTGTGAAACTTCAAGAGGAACCTGGGTAAGGTTACTCTGTGATAAGTTCGTGTAAAACTTCAGAATGAACCAGGGTAAGGTTACTTTGAGATAAGTTTTTGTAAAACTTCAGGAGGAACCTGGGTAAGGTTATAAGTTTGTGTAAAACTTCAGGAGGAACCAGGGTAAGGTTATAAGTTTGTGTAAAGCTTCAGGAGGAACCGGGGTAAGGTTATAAGTTTGTGTAAAACTTCAGGAGGAACTGGGGTAAGGTTATAAGTTTGTGTAAAACTTCAGGAGGAACCGGGGTAAGGTTATAAGTTTGTGTAAAACTTCAGGAGGAACCAGGGTAAGGTTACTTCGGGATAAGTTCGTGTAAAACTTTAGGAGGAACCGGGGTAAGGTTGCATTTGTCGCACCGATGATTACTCTGTTTAGCTTCGAGTGTTGATCATGGACCTGCTGGAAATTGTTGATAATAACTGTCTTTCCTGAAAGAAATACAGGGTTAGTTATGTGCGATGCATGAGATGCATTGTGATGAGGTTCTCAAAATAACTGATATTATGTTATATTTAATGTATGCACATGTCATGATGTATGAACATGAAATGCTGACGTAATAATCTGAGTCCGGGAAATTAAATCCCTGACTGTTGTTTGGAGAGTATGAGAAATGGTATTCTTGATTGCTGTAAAAAAACCATAGTTCCTCTACTTCTGTTGGGGATGGTGAACAAAGATGACTAGTTGGGGATTCACATCCATTCGGCTGGTGAATATTCTGCCGGAAGAGCCCCTGTTTGAGGATAACTTTGCGGGGAATAACTCTGTTGGAGAGGAGATACTTTGTTGATAGATCTGCTGATTTGGATAAATAAACTCAGTTGGGGATGAATTTCCATTGCTGGTGGTAATGAATTCTGTTGGAGATTGAATTTCTACTTGTGAGAGAAATAAACTCTGCTTGGGGAAAAATTTACTGACTCACTCGCGATTGTGAACCTCAGCTGGGGAGAGTTATGTCATGTTAGGGAAAGCTAACATCATTGTCTTTGGATACTTTTTACTCTGTGGGGAGTGTATGTACCACTACTCATGTTCTCAAGTTGGCTCTCTCCCGGTACCTGATGGGTTGAGTAACTGTAAGGTTTGGGCACTTCTTGTTTTCCCTATTTTTGGCATTACGAGTAATCCTCTTTTGTTTCTTGTGTAAATATTTATGAGCAACCATTATTTTCGAATGCATATATCAAAAATGAATCATTGGACGTTCTTGCAAAACAAAACAGAAAAAGAAAACAAATTGAAATTTCTTGTGAAAATGAATTGTATTGATTTTTGCAATTGGCCCGTAATAGACATTTTTGTACAAAGAGGCTGGCGTCCTAGTAAGAGAATGTCGCTGAAAGAAATTACAATTTGTAAAAAAAAGAAAATAGTTATGTGAAACAATTCCCTTGGGTTCTGTTGTACCCCAAAATTTGCCCTCCCTTTTCATCAACATTTTCTCATCACAAGACTCTTGGAACTCAAGATCAAGTTAGGGTTTGCTCTGCTCAAGACCCATCCTTGCACTGTTGACCCAAATTAGGGTTTGAGTTTGCACAGGGATGTTTTGACCTAAAATGCCCAAAATGACTTTCATGATTCATGTTGGACTCACAAGTTTATCTATACCAAGTTTCAAGCCTTGATTCCAATCTTTGCCCAGTCAATTGGACAGTTGACCTAGAAATCAACTGTATTGGGAAAAAGTCAATTGTGGCCAATTACAGTCAAACCTCATGATTTTTGACCCACATCAACATTATGAATTCATATGAATCATTTGATCAATTTTGGATCACAACTCCACAAGAAATTTGATCAGATCACCAAAAGGGCAAAATGGTCATTTTTAGGGTTTTGACTGCACAAAGGCAATTTTTGACTGTTTGACCTGACCAATGGCAAACCAAGCTCACATATGGACTCAAGGACTCAATGGCATTGTCTTGACCCATTCAACAAGTTCAAAAGATCTCAAATGCATAGGATTCACAGATGAATTTTTCAGTCAACTGATCAAAATTTGACTGTATACTGAAAAGTCAAACTTTGACTTTTTGGTCAAAATCAAGTGCCAAGGTTCATTTTTCATCAAGACATGTTAAATTATGAAACTTGTTCATCAAGAAACCCAAAATTGCAAATTAGGGTATAAAATGAAGAAAATTCATAACTTAGAAATTTTCTAAGTTATGAAATTTTCTTATTTTTTCCTAACTTTGTCCCATTTTTTCACCAAGATGCAATTGGATTCAAACAAAACTTGAAACATGAAAGTTGTAGTCCATTGAAAAATATATAAATTTTATTCACAAAGTTTTCTCAAAGGAAGCTTTTATCTCAAGTTATGATTTTTGGAACAAGGGTGCAAAACATTTTTAACTTAGAGAAATTTTGCCCTATTCTAGGCAGGATTTTTGTCCAACTTCTTGGCCATTTTTCACATGGTTCCAATTGGAGTTTCAATTTTCATTACAAAGATGAATTATAGTACACATTCCAAGCTTTCCAAATTGTCCAAGAACTTCTCAAACACCCTTGTGGTTAGAGAGAATCGAATTTTCAAAGTTGGCCAAAACTCACTTTTGTTCATGGCCAAAGCATGTTCACAACAACTTGCATTTTCAACTCAGCTTGGTTTGTGCTAGCTTGCAGGCCTCTAAACACTTTTACACTCTTTAATTGAATGCAAATCCACTGAGCTAATGCATTATTTTGTTCATTTGGACATTGCACACAAAATTAACCCTTAATTGGAAAAAGCAAATTTGCCATTTTAATAAAGTATCACTTTATGTCAAATTCAAAATCCTTGGACATGGGGGCCAGATCTTAGAGACAAAATCAAGTCCAAAAATTTGTGTTATCAAGAACAAGAGATGCATCATGGCAGGCAGGCTTGGACAGGTCTATAACATCACATACACTTCCTTGCTTATAGTAGAAGAAACATTGCAAAACATACACAACTCTCACTTCCTGCAAACTAGAGCCAAAACAAACTTTGTTCTCATCTTCCATACATCCCAACTGACCTAAAACACGACTCCTCCACCCTTCATACCTCCTAATACACAAAAACACCACCTTGCTGCAAAAAACAGGGCATCTGCTGCAGATTGAGGTCAGCAACTCAATCCACTCGTGCACTTTGGCTAAAAACCTTTCAAACACCTTCCATACCATCCACTGAAACTATCCCAAGCCTTGAACTCAAGCTGTAACACCCCTAACCACGTTTGCCATTTTCACTTTCAAGCTGTGCAGGTGAACTTCTACAGCACGATACATGCACTTTCAAAGCAAGCTAGGTACTTGGGAAGCATCCTTGGACCTCAGGCAAGCTATACAGAAGCTCAAACTCCATTGAAGGTGGCCACATTGCTCTGCTCGAGTCAAGCTGAAACAGGTAATCTATGGACTTCTATCTCTCTATCTAGGCATGATTAAGCTTAGGTTTATGAATGAAACATACTCTACTCATAGCCCTGAAGCCATACCTATGTTCACTTTTCATTTATATTAAGTATGCTGTGAGAATTTTAGCCATGAACATTGAAGAAAAACTAGGTAAGAAATTGGGGGTGAAGAAATTCTCCTTGGTTTCTTAGAGTTAGGTCAAGTTTTTTACATATTTGGAATCGTGATTTGATGCTCTACATTATTTGTGTTATGAGTTTTGCATAAAAGTCAAAGAATCAGGAGTTGGTGTTTGATCAAAGAGGCACGTGTTTTCTGTTTCAAACAAGAGGCTGAAGGTTGAAGATGATGGTTTGGGCTGGGCCTGAGCCATCCTTGCTCTTTGCACCCTTTTTTTTCATTTGCACCCCCCTGGCCCATTATGTGAAATACTTGTCATTTTTGCATTTTTCTTTTTGATTCTGATTTTATATTTTTTGCTCAAGCATAAAAAACACCAAAAATATTTTTCCACATTTTTTTTACATTTATTTGGCATTTATTTGCTTTATTAGAATATACATGTAAATAATGTAAAAACCTTTTATTTAAAACCCTAAAAAATAATACAAAAATATTTATTTATTTTAGTTATTATTTTTTATTTACATTTTGAAAACATTTTCTTAAATATACATTTTTGTAAATAATTAATATTTTATTTTTTTGTATATACTTAGCATATTTAATATATTTAATATATACATGTACATATTTTATTAAATATTTAGGGCAAAAAATACAAAAATAATCCCTTTTATTTTGATTTAATATTTGACATCAAAAATACTTTTTTACAATATACTTTTTATTTTTTGTATAAATTAATATATATTTGTATACATTTAATAAATAAATACTATTTATTCAAAAACTAGGGTTTTGGCCCCTAACATAAAAAATAATCAAAAAATTTGACTTTTTTTATTTTGTTTATACTTCAAACATGAAAACCTTTTTACATACATGAAAAATCTTTTTTTGCATAATACATTGCATTTTGATATTTATTTAAATTATATTTATGTTAAATATTTGTATATTCGATATGGTTGTAATAATTTAGATTTTATTTCCTTGTCAAATATCCCCCCAAATTCAAACTTGTATCCCCATCCCCATAATCATGTTGTAATAATTTAGGACTTTAAATTCTCGCACATTTAAAAGTTTCCAAATTATGCCATGATAGACCTAGGGTTTGTATGCAAAATCAATCAACAAATAGCTTGACCTAATTCAAGATAAACATGCATGAAAAATAAACACAATGCACACTTGCACCCCTAGGGTTTATATCCACTTGTTGCCTTCAAAAATGGGCCATGTTTGCACGTCAAGTACTTTGGCAAAACAAAACAAAACAAAAACAAACAAAATGATCATAGTCCCTCGATGACGCTATCTTGTTGCCTAACAAAAATGATCATAGTCCCTCAAGAAAATTGCCAAAATACTTGACACTATTGCATTCATGGTCTAAACGATGACCCGCGCCCGTCCCGTTAACATCCTAACACAAGGTTGTTCACCAAATACAATGGTGAAACAACACTGTTAAAAGGGTTAAAACATGAGAAAGATCTTTGAGAAATTTAGGGTAGATAGCTCTTAGTTACTTAATCAAACTTGCAAAACACACTTGCCATTTTCAAACACACTTCACAAACACACTTCACAAACACACATCTCCACACAATTTCAAAACAAACTTCCAAAAAACATTGAAACATCTTTTCAAAAAGACAAACACCTTTGTAAAATATTCGAGTAAAGAATTGTTACAATGGTTGCCTAAACAAGGCATCTTTTTCAAAATATTTTCAAAACCACACACACAAAGCACCATTTCACACAATTGAAAAGCAAAGGCAAGTGATCTAAAACAAGTAACTAAGAGCCCATGGATAACCATGGATGAAAAGGGTGCTAGCACCTTCCCTTTTCATAATCTACCCCCCCGAACCCACGAAAACATCTCAAAGGTCTTTCCTGTGATTTTTAACCTTTCCTTAGGATAAAATAAAAAGTCGGTGGCGACTCTTGCTAAACCGAACAAGTGAAAACACAAACGCAAAACCTCAAGTCAGTTCTCCCACCGTATCACAGAACTGGCGACTCTGCTGGGGATTTTTCTAAAAGTGGGGTTACCTTAGGGTTTTAGATCACCTTTACATGCTTACTTTGTTTGCTTTGATTGCTTTACTTTTTTGGGTTCCTTGTTTGGGTTTGCTATAAATCCTACACCCGGATTTGGGGGCACCTTTTTAGGTAAATAGCAATAAACTGTGAGGGAACTGTGTGGGGTATACCGACATGGTTGAAGCAGTAGCTATGTTAGTGTGACATATTTGTGAGTATCGGTAGCCCTTGAGTAGTCAAGGAGAATACGGGGCCGCTGAGCGATGTCATGAAGCACTAACGAACTCTAGAACCTTACTTGACCATCTTAGCCTTTTTAGGGGTAGTGAGATGACCGACTTTGGTGCAGTCCGAAGTTGGTAGATACTCGATACTACACTCATTGAGGATTGTTTTCTTGGAATATTTTGGTCGCCAGTTAAGTGGCTAAACCAAAACAATGAACACAGAAAATAATCCAGTGATATTGAGCTCCTTAGAACTCGATTTCTATTTTAGGACAGGATGAGCCAACTAACTTCAAGAGGGTACTTACCTAAGAACCCCATGCAAGCCTAAACCTAAGGACTTGTATGCTTTGTGTGAATATGATTGCCTGTATATATATACTTGCTTACTTTTGCATACATGTACATAACATCATAACATCATACCATAGAATTTTCAATAACCATTTCAAGGATCTCGAGGGTCTTTTAATGCAGGGTTACGTTGAACCAAACGTCTACCAAAGGGCAAGAGGGTTCCCCTCTAAACAAATGTCGTCAAAGATCAAGTGCAACAACTTGAATCAGGGGCTATGACCCACTTGACATGGTGAGCTTGATTCTCGTGGAAAGACATCCACCGTTACAAAGTTCTCCAATCAGAGATGTTGATCGAAGTTCAACCTCTAACATTCTCTTGTGTTTATCCCAAGAGATCCTTGAAAACATTGCATACATATATCATACATATCATTGCATAACAGGTTTCTCCTACAGGTCTCCTTATCTTCCTACTGTTTATTTCAGTAAGATGGATATGGAACAAACGGTGAAAGATCTCCAAGCTCAAAACGCTCAATTCCAACAAATGTTTCTGGCTATGGGTAAAGGGCAAGAGGATCTGAAAGCTCTCCTTCTCAAAGACAAGAAGAAGAAGTCCAAAAAGGCAGTGAGCGTCCTGAACTTGAAAAGAAGACCTAAAACCCTAGACCTTTCAACTCCATCCAACATAGGGGATAGTCTTGAAGAAGACCATAATTTAGAGATTGATGAAGTTGAAGCTGACTACTCCGAGGAATAATATCCTCCCGCTGATGACAAGTACAAACAGTTGGAGGATCGCCTCAATGCTATGGAGATTCAACAAATACCTGGCTTGGATTTAGGAGACATGGGTTTAGTTTCTGGATTGGTCATCCCGCCAAAGTTCAAAGTCCCTACCTTTGCCCTGTACGGTGGAGTTTCTTGCCCTAAGATGCACCTGAAGTCTTATGCCCGTAAGATTCAACCATACACAACTGATCCAAAGCTTTGGATCCATTTCTTCCAAGAAAGCCTGGTAGGGACTCAACTCGAGTGGTTTTATCAATTGGAGAGTTCTCGCATCCATACCTGGGAGGACTTAGTTGCTGCTTTTTACAAACAGTATCAGTACAATACTGATCTTGCACCAACTTGTGTGCAGTTGCAGAACATGACCATGGGTTCCAACGAGAGCTTCAAAGGATACGCCCAAAAGTGGAGAGATCTGGCTGGTAGGGTGCAACCTCCTTTAAATGACAGGGAGCTGATTGACATCTTCATGTGAACTTTGACAGGGCCTCTCTTCAATCACTTAATTGGAAGCTCCTCAGTCGGGTTCACCGAGCTAATAATGACCGGCGAAAGGGTCGAAGCTGGCATCAAAAGTGGGAAGATTCAAGAAGCTACACCTTCTGATGCTTAGAAAAAGCCCTACAATGGGAAGAAAGAGTCCAATGTTGTGTATGGTCAAAAGAGCTGTCATGACCAACACGTAGGAGCAACCTTGATCTCTAATCATGCGCCTGCTCAACAAAGGCAGGGGCATCAGCGTAGGGAGGTCGCGCCTAAAAGACAATATACTAGGATCAACATGTCACTAGCTCAAGCACTACAACACATGTTGAAGAAAGAGCTGATTACATTAAAGGCTCCTCATCCGAACCCTAAGACTTCTTCTCCTAACTACAACCCGGATGCAAGATGTGCTTATCATTGTGGTAGCCCAGGGCATGACACAAACAGCTGTTGGGCTTTGAAGAACAAGGTCCAAGACATGATTGATGCCAAGGAGATCGAGTTTGACCCTCCAGAGACTCTAGCATAATCACTGCTCCTATGCCAACTCATTGAGAATGTCTTTGTTTCATTTGAATTTTCAAGTTGTAATTTCTTTTGTTATTCAAACAATTATCTGTTGATGTCAAACTCTGTTTCATTAATGCATTGCATATGTTTGTCTTGAATTCATCCATTTGTTTTCACTATTCTTATGCTTTCTTTATGATATTTAACTCTTGATAAAAAGCTGCAAGCCTTTAGAGGGAGGATGACGAAACAATGCCGTAATCTCATACAGTATGCTTTTGAACAGACCTTGCTGACGATGTACAGGCATTTCTTTCAAATCCTAAACACTGGAGTTATAAGGAAGATAATCCCTAGTCAACCCCTTCGAGCCAAAGAAGTAGGAGTTTTTCTGTTTTAAACACAAATTAAAACCTTTGATTTAAACCTGGGGCAGGGTAGTCTCTCAGTTAATTCAAAAAAAAAAGGGATGCGCATTGAAGTCGCAAACTCTCAGTTCGTAATACAACGAATAACATCAAAAAACATTCCTTTGGAACCAAAAGACAGTGATGGTTCCTTATCTCATAGGCAGTCAATCTCTCAAAAGAGAAAAGCCCACTGAGCCAAAACCTACAAAGGAGGCTTAAGAAAGTTGGGGCATCCCGCTGACTGTAACCTCGAAAACAGGAACAGTCAGGCAAAAGTTAGGGATAATAAATCAAAAGAACAAGGTCATTACAAATCCTAAACAACATGAAAAATGTTGCAGAAAAAAAAGGAGATGATGACTGCCTTCCAAAATCCAACTTGTGTGAACCATCACCAAAATGTCGTTCCAAACTCGAATAGAGTTCGACGTACAATTAACTGAGTTCAGGATTGAAGAACATCACGAAGAGCGGGTGGGTACAAACATACTTTGAGCCTATATCCTTTGTTTCTTAAACCGTGAACCAAGCCACATTACAACCCTTCGAAAGTCCTAATTGAAGCATGGGTTAGTTCAAAAGCATACTGTTACAAAAGGTATCCTGACTCCTGTAAGTCTTTGCTCTAAATCTTGTGTTGAATTTGTCTTATAAAAAGTTTTCTGCTAAAAAACGCATTTTTTCAAAACTTCGAGACAGACATAAACATTGCATTACTTGAATATCACTGTTTGCATTTGGCTATTTGTTTGACAGCGGAGAAATTCACACAATGAATATACGATGAACGAAAGCTCTCTCAGTGAGCAAAATCACTTCAAAAAGGATGACACTTCCATTGACAAATCTCCTATCAACAAGGGGGCATGACATGTCACTATCCAGTTAACCTGGGGCAGTCCAGTCAAGATTTCAACAAATCTTTCAAAGTTCAGTTAACCTGGGGCAGTCCAGTCAAGGTTTCAACAAATCTCTCAATTACAGATTAACCTGGGGCAAGTCTCCGTCACCATCACTTGGGGAATTTAAACGTCAATCTCATCAAAGGGTTACATGCAGTCCAAGTGACCTGGAAATATCACAAACATCTGATACTAGGGGCAGTGATGAAATTTCTCCGAAATCTTTCTGAAAAAGAAATTTCAGCGTCCTCGAGAAGTTCATCACCTCTCTAGCAGACCTGCAGTCATGGGTTTATTTCCCCAACATTTGTCAAGGATTTATTTTCCAAAACAAATTACATTTCAAGTTTCAAGAGCATTCAAAAATCTCCTTCATCACCTGCTGGAAGTTGCGGTCATCATCAAAAATTCCTTCATCACCTGTTGGAAGATACGGTCCAGATATGCTACAGACACGGTTACCATTCTGTAACCTTTTCAGATCCCAGATTAATACTTGTAGCAAGCCAGGAAATTATCTACATGAAGAGATTAAAGATTAATACCTGTAGAAATCCAGGAAAACTATCTTTCTTTCTCAGGTCAGAGATTAACACCTGAAACCAGCCAGGACAACTATCTCATCGGCCAACCTTTCCAAGTTCCAGATTAATACCTGTAGCAAGCCAGGAAAGCTATCTGTGGACGAGGGATTGAAGATTAATACCTGTAGCAAGCCAGGAAAACTATCTTTCTTTCTCAGGTCAGAGATTAATACCTGAAACCAGACAGGACAACTATCTCACCGACCAACCTTTCCAAGTTCCAGATTAATACCTGTAGCAAGCCAGGAAAACTATTTGTGGACGACTAATTGTAGATTAATACCTGAAACCAGCCAGGAAAACTATCTACATGAAGAGATTGAAGATTAATACCTGTAGAAGGCCAGGAAAACTATCTTTCTTTCTCAGGTCAGAGATTAACACCTGAAACCTGCCAGGACAACTATCTCATCGGCCAACCTTTCCAAGTTCCAGATTAATACCTGTAGCAAGCCAGGAAAACTATCTGTGGACTACTGATTGTAGATTAATACCTGAAACCAGCCAGGAAAAGTATCTACGTGAAGAGATTGAAGATTAATATCTGTAGCAAGCCAGGAAAACTATCTTTCTTTCTCAGGTAAGAGATTAATACCTGAAACCAGACAGGACAATTATCTCACCGACAAACCTTTCCAAGTTCCAGATTAATACCTGTAGCAAGCCAGGAAAGCTATCTGTGGACGAGGGATTGAAGATTAATACCTGTAGCAAGCCAGGAAAACTATCTTTCTTTCTCAGGTCAGAGATTAACACCTGATACCAGCCAGGACAACTATCTCATCGGCCAACCTTTCCAAGTTCTAGATTAATACCTGTAGCAAGCCAGGAAAGCTATATGTGGACGAGGGATTGAAGATTAATACCTGTAGCAAGCCAGGAAAACTATCTTTCTTTCTCAGGTCAGAGATTAATACCTGAAACCAGACAGGACAACTATCTCACCGACCAACCTTTCCAAGTTCCAGATTAATACCTGTAGCAAGCCAGGAAAACTATCTGTGGACGACTGATTGTAGATTAATACCTGAAACCAGCCAGGAAAACTATCTACATGAAGAGATTGAAGATTAATACCTGTAGCAGGCCAGGAAAACTATCTTTCTTTCTCAGGTCAGAGATTAACACCTGAAACCAGCCAGGACAACTATCTCATCGGCCAACCTTTCCAAGTTCCATATTAATACCTGTAGCAAGCCAGGAAAACTATCTGTGGACGACTGATTGTAGATTAATACCTGTAACCAGCCAGGAAAAGTATCTACGTGAAAAGATTGAAGATTAATACCTGTAGTAAGCCAGGAAAACTATCTTTCTTTCTCAGGTCAGAGATTAACACCTGAAACCAACCAGGACAACTATCTACTCGACCAACTCAAACAATTCAACAATCATTTCTGGATGGCATCTTTAAGCCCATCTCCATCAACTATCCATCATATCTCCAAATGGCATCTGTAAGCCCATTCTCTACATCACAATACCTGTAGCAAGCCAGGAAAGCTATCTACATGAAGAGATTGAAGATTAATACCTGTAACAAGCCAGGAAAACTATCTTTCTTTCTCAGGTCAGAGATTAATACCTGAAACCAGCCAGGACAACTATCTCATCGACCAACCTTTTCAAGATTCCAGATCAATACCTGCAGCAATCAAAAGATTCTTGCAATCCCCTGCAGCAATCAAAGATTCACTTTCCCCGGCAGCAGTCAAGATTCTATTATCTCCAGCTATCCAGGATTCATCTATCCTCAGCAAGACATCTACTCAGCTTACATGCGCATTCATTACATTCATATATTGCATTATGCATTTCATACATCATGACATTGCATACAACTAACGTTTTACCTTTTCCAGAAAAAGGTCAATCAACAGATGGCTACCATCAACCTTTTCAAGTTCCAAATCAATACCTGTAGCAAGACAGGAAAACCATTTGTGGACGAGGGATTGAAGATCAATACCTGTAACGAGCCAGGAAAACTATCTTTCTTTCTCAGGTTGGAGATTAATACCTGAAACCAGACAGGACAAACATCTACTCGACCAACTCATGTTTATTCAATTTCAAGACTTCTGAAAACAGTTTACAGGTTCTCCAGATACGGATGTTAACCTATCGCTTGTTCAGATCCAAGACTTCTGAAAACAGTTTACAGATTCTCCAAACATGGATGTCAATCTATTGCTTATTCAGACCCCCAATTCAGAGACATTCCAAACATGGATACCTTTCTGATACTCACCCACTCACCAACGACATACAGTTCAACAAACATTCTTGGATGGCATCTACAATCCCATCTCCAACAAGATACAATCACCTTCAGATGGCATCTATAAGCCCATCCTTCTACCAACAATTTCCAGATGGCATCTCTAAGCCCATCCCCCGACAAGATTCTGTCACATCTCCAGATGGCATCTTTAAGCCCATCTCCAAATGGAATCTTTAAGCCCATTCCCTCAAACTACGCTTTGACGAGTGCAAATTTTTTTGGGCACTCTAGTGTCCAATCTCCTTTTACCCTCGAGTCGCGAAAGGCAAGCCTGCCAATCTAACTCTTCAGGTTCAAGAAGATTGAACAGGGGCAACTGTTGTACCCCAAAATTTGCCCTCCCTTTTCATCAACATTTTCTCATCATAAGACTCTTGGAACTCAAGATCAAGTTAGGGTTTGCTCTGCTCAAGACCCCTCCTTGCACTGTTGACCCAAATTAGGGTTTGAGTTTGCACAGGGATGTTTTGACCTAAAATGCCCAAAATGACTTTCATGATTCATGTTGGACTCACAAGTTTATCTATACCAAGTTTCAAGCCTTGATTCCAATCTTTGCCCAGTCAATTGGATAGTTGACCTAGAAATCAACTGTATTGGGAAAAAGTCAACTGTGGCCAATTACAGTCAAACCTCATGATTTTTGACCCACATCAACATTATGAATTCATATGAATCATTTGATCAAGTTTGGATCACAACTCCACAAGAAATTTGATCAGATCACCAAAAGGGCAAAATGGTCATTTTTAGGGTTTTGACTGCACAAAGGCAATTTTTGACTGTTTGACCTGACCAATGGCAAACCAAGCTCACATATGGACTCAAGGACTCAATGGAATTGTCTTGACCCATTCAACAAGTTCAAAAGATCTCAAATGCATAGGATTGACAGATGAATTTTCCAGTCAACTGATCAAAATTTGACTGTATACTGAAAAGTCAAACTTTGACTTTTTGGTCAAAATCAAGTGCCAAGGTTCATTTTTCATCAAGACATGTTAAATTATGAAACTTGTTCATCAAGAAACCCAAAATTGCAAATTAGGGTATAAAATGAAGAAAATTCATAACTTAGAAATTTTCTAAGTTATGAAATTTTCTTATTTTTTCCTAACTTTGTCCCATTTTTTCACTAACTTTGTCCCATTTTTTCACCAAGATGCAATTGGATTCAAACAAAACTTGAAACATGAAAGTTGTAGTCCATTGCAAAATATACAAATTTGATTCACAAAGTTTTCTCAAAGGAAGCTTGTATCTCAAGTTATGATTTTTGGAACAAGGGTGCAAAACATTTTTAACTTAGAGAAATTTTGCCCTATTCTAGGCAGGATTTTTGTCCAACTTCTTGGCCATTTTTCACATGGTTCCAATTGGAGTTTCAATTTTCATTACAAAGATGAATTATAGTACACATTCCAAGCTTTCCAAATTGTCCAAGAACTTCTCAAACACCCTTGTGGTTAGAGAGAATCGAATTTTCAAAGTTGGCCAAAACTCACTTTTGTTCATGGCCAAAGCATGTTCACAACAACTTGCATTTTCAACTCAGCTTGGTTTGTGCTAGCTTGCAGGCCTCTAAACCCTTTTACACTCTTTAATTGAATGCAAATCCACTGAGCTAATGCATTATTTTGTTCATTTGGACATTGCACACAAAATTAACCCTTAATTGGAAAAAGCAAATTTGCCATTTTAATAAAGTATCACTTTATGTCAAATTCAAAATCCTTGGACATGGGGGCCAGATCTTAGAGACAAAATCAAGTCCACAAATTTGTGTTATCAAGAACAAGAGATGCAGCATGGCAGGCAGGCTTGGACAGGTCTATAACATCACATACACTTTCTTGCTTATAGTAGAAGAAACATTGCAAAACATACACAACTCTCACTTCCTGCAAACTAGAGCCAAAACAAACTTTGTTCTCATCTTCCATACATCCCAACTGACCTAAAACACGACTCCTCCACCCTTCATACCTCCTAATACACCAAAACACCACCTTGCTGTAAAAAACAGGGCATCTGCTGCAGATTGAGGTCCGCAACTCAATCCACTTGTGCACTTTGGCTAAAAACCTTTCAAACACCTTCCATACCATCCACTGAAATTATCCCAAGCCTTGAACTCAAGCTGTAACACCCCTAACCACGTTTGCCATTTTCACTTTCAAGCTGTGCAGGTGAACTTCTACAGCACGATACATGCAGTTTCAAAGCAAGCTAGGTACTTGGGAAGCATCCTTGGACCTCAGGCAAGCTATACAGAAGCTCAAACTCCATTGAAGGTGGCCACATTGCTCTGCTCGAGTCAAGCTGAAACAGGTAATCTATGGACTTCTATCTCTCTATCCAGGCATGATTAAGCTTAGGTTTGTGAATGAAACATACTCTACTCATAGCCCTGAAGCCATACCTATGTTCACTTTTCATTTATATTAAGTATGCTGTGAGAATTTTAGCCATGAACATTAAAGAAAAACTAGGTCAGAAATTGGGGGTGAAGAAATTCTCCTTGGTTTCTTAGAGTTAGGTCAAGTTTTTTACATATTTGGAATCGTGATTTGATGCTCTACATTATTTGTGTTATGAGTTTTGCATAAAAGTCAAAGAATCAGGAGATGGTGTTAGATCAAAGAGGCGTGTGTTTTCTGTTTCAAACAAGAGGCTGAAGGTTGAAGATGATGGTTTGGGCTGGGCCTGAGCCATCCTTGCTCTTTGCACCCTTTTTTTTCATTTGCACCCCCTGACCCATTATGTGAAATACTTGTCATTTTTGCATTTTTCTTTTTGATTCTGATTTTATATTTTTTGCTCAAGCATAAAAAACACCAAAAATATTTTTCCACATTTTTTTTACATTTATTTGGCATTTATTTGCTTTATTAGAATATACATGTAAATAATGTAAAAACCTTTTATTTAAAACCCTAAAAAATAATACAAAAATATTTATTTATTTTAGTTATTATTTTTTATTTACATTTTGAAAACATTTTCTTAAATATACATTTTTGTAAATAATTAATATTTTATTTTTTTGTATATACTTAGCATATTTAATATATTTAATATATACATGTACATATTTTATTAAATATTTAGGGCAAAAAATACAAAAATAATCCCTTTTATTTTGATTTAATATTTGACATCAAAAATACTTTTTTACAATATACTTTTTATTTTTTGTATAAATTAATATATATTTGTATACATTTAATAAATAAATACTATTTATTCAAAAACTAGGGTTTTGGCCCCTAACATAAAAAATAATCAAAAAATTTGACTTTTTTTATTTTGTTTATACTTCAAACATGAAAACCTTTTTACATACATGAAAAATCTTTTTTTGCATAATACATTGCATTTTGATATTTATTTAAATTATATTTATGTTAAATATTTGTATATTCGATATGGTTGTAATAATTTAGATTTTATTTCCTTGTCAAATATCCCCCCAAATTCAAACTTGTATCCCCATCCCCATAATCATGTTGTAATAATTTAAGACTTTAAATTCTCGCACATTTAAAAGTTTCCAAATTATGCCATGATAGACCTAGGGTTTGTATGCAAAATCAATCAACAAATAGCTTGACCTAATTCAAGATAAACATGCATGAAAAATAAACACAATGCACACTTGCACCCCTAGGGTTTACATCCACTTGTTGCCTTCAAAAATGGGTCATGTTTGCACGTCAAGTACTTTGGTAAAACAAAACAAAACAAAAACAAACAAAATGATCATAGTCCCTCGATGACGCTATCTTGTTGCCTAACAAAAATGATCATAGTCCCTCAAGAAAATTGCCAAAACACTTGACACTATTGCATTCATGGTCTAAACGATGACCCGCGCCCGTCCCGTTAACATCCTAACACAAGGTTGTTCACCAAATACAATGGTGAAACAACACTGTTAAAAGGGTTAAAACATGAGAAAGATCTTTGAGAAATTTAGGGTAGATAGCTCTTAGTTACTTGATCAAACTTTCAAAACACACTTGCCATTTTCAAACACACTTCACAAACACACTTCACAAACACACATCTCCACACAATTTCAAAACAAACTTCCAAAAAACATTGAAACATCTTTTCAAAAAGACAAACACCTTTGTAAAACATTCGAGTAAAGAATTGTTACAATGGTTGCCTAGACAATGCATCTTTTTCAAAACATTTTCAAAACCACACACACAAAGCACCATTTCACACAATTGAAAAGCAAAGGCAAGTGATCTAAAACAAGTAACTAAGAGCCCATGGATAACCATGGATGAAAAGGGTGCTAGCACCTTCCTTTTTCATAATCTACCCCCCGAACCCACGAAAACATCTCAAAGGTCTTTCCTGTGCTTTTTGACCTTTCCTTAGGATAAAATAAAAAGTCGGTGGCGACTCTTGCTAAACCGAACAAGTGCGAACACAAACGCAAAACCTCAAGTCAGTTCTCCCACCGTATCATAGGTTCCAACTCTGCTATTGCCTTTATATCTTTAAGCGTCTCATCACCTTGCTACTTGGCCGAAGGTTGATCAGATTGATTGGCGTTGTCCGAGCTTGATAGTTGATACCGAAGTCTGGTTGCGAGATGATCCAATGAGACATAGTGTTACGCTTCGATCCCTAATTTTTGCCTGGAACACCCTTTCAGGTTTTCAGTCCACCGGGATACCCTTTTTTGCCCAAGTCGCCTTTTCAGGTTTTCGACTTGCCGGGTGTACATTTTTTCATTTTCATCCATTACTTTTGCCCGAACCCTTTTGGTTTGCCGGGAAGCCCTTATTTTTGCATAGACCAGTCAACTTAGCGGGTCTTTAATTATGCGTAGTATCTTTTCACTATGTATGCATTGATGGGGTGAGGAAGGTCGTCACCATCCATGGTGGTTAGAATCATAGCTCCTCCCGAGAAAATGTTCTTAACCACAAATGGTCCTTCATATGTGGGGGTCTATTTGCCCCTGGGATCACCTTACGGTAGTATGATGTGTTTGATCACTAGATCCCCGACTTGATATTCTTGACGTCTGACTTTCTTGTTAAAAGCCTTGATCATTCGCCTTTGATACGTCTGACCATGACAGATAGCAGTAAGTCTCTTTTTATCGATTAGATTCAGCTGATCAAGTCGGGTTTGGATCCAGTCGTCTTTGTATTAAATCCGCATCCTTCATAATCCTGAGAGAGGGTATCTAGACATTGATGGGTAGGACTTCCTCCATGCCATACACCAAAGAGTAGGGTGTTGCTCCTGTCGACGTTCGTGCTGAGGTACTGTACCCATGAAGAGCGAATGGTAACATCTCGTGCTAGTGTTTGTATGTCACCGTCATCTTCTGCACAATTGTTTTGATGTTCTTGTTAGCTGCTTCAACAACCCCATTCATCTTCGGCCGGTAGGGAGAAGAGTTATGATGCTGAATCTTGAACTGTTTGCATAGCTCGGTGATCATTGTGTTATTGAGATTTGTGCCATTGTCAGTAATAATTCTCTCTGGGATACCATATCGAAAGATCAGATTGTGTCGGATGAACCACGCCACGACGTTCTTGGTTACTGTAGCAAAGGAAGCTGCCTCAACCCACTTCGTAAAGTAATCAATGGCTACCAGAATGAAGTGATTCCCGTTAGACGCGGTAGGTCTGATTTCACCGACCATATCAACACCCCACATCGTAAAAGGCCAGGGAGCCGTCAAAACATTTAGGGGAACTGGAGGTACATGCACCTTATCAGCATAGACTTGGAACTTATGACAGGTTCGAGAGTGCTGATAACAATCGGCTTCCATAGTGGACCAGTAATATCCTGCCCGTAGGATTTTCCTTGCCATGGTATGTCCACTGGAATGAGTTCCGAAGGTACCTTCATGTAACTCTGCCATGATCCTTTCTGCCTCGCTCTTGTCTACACACCGCAGTAAGGTTGAATCATGGTTACGCTTATAGAGGATTCCATTACTGATGAAGAACTTCGCATCGAACCTTCTCAAAAACTTCTTATCATTGACAGATGCCCCTTTGAGATACTGTTGAACCTCGAGATACCTTTTGACTTCGTGAAACCAGGGTTTGTCTGCCACTTCTTTGGCGTCGACCGCACAACATTGTGCGGGTTCATCCAACCTCTCAATGGTAATCTGGGGAGCTTCATTGTCCCACCTAACTTTGAACATAGAAGACATAGTAGATAGCGTGTCCGCTAACTGATTCTCCTCTCTTGGGAAATGTTCAAAGGTTACCTCCTCAAAGTGTGGGAGCAATGTCAGTACATATTCTTTGTAAGGAATAAGATTCGGATGCTTCGTATCCCACTCGCCTTTGATCTGACTTATTACCAGAGCGGAATCTCCGAATACACTCAAGAACTTAATCCTCAGGTCAATAGCAGCTCAAAGACCCATGATACACGCTTCATACTCTGCCATATTGTTGGTGCAGTTAAAATATAATCGGGCGGTGAATGGAGTATGATAGCCCTCAGGTGATATAATTACAATGCCAATGCCATTACCCAATGCGTTCGAGGCTCCATCAAAATACATAGACCATCGGGATCCCTCCTCGGGTCCTTCATCCGGTCCAGGTTCTTCGCAGTCGGTTACCAACATGATATTCTCATCCGGGAACTCGAAATTCATGGACTGGTAGTCATTTACGGCCTGATGCGCCAAATGATCCGCCAATACACTCCCCTTGATTGCTTTTTGGGTTGTGTATTGGATGTCGTACTCGGTTAAGATCATCTGCCATCTTGCTATTCTTCCGGATAAGGCAGACTTCTCGAAAAAATATTTGATCGGATCTATCTTTGATATCAACAAGGTAGTGTGAGTCAGCATATACTATCTCAGTCGTCGAGCAGCCCATGCCAAAGTGCAGCAAGTTTTCTCGAGCAATGAGTATCGGGTCTCACAGTCGGTAAACGTTTTGCTAAGGTAGTAAATTGCATGCTCTTTTCGACCAGACTCGTCATGCTGCCCCAGCACACACCCTATTGAACTGTCTAACAATGTCAGGTATAATATTAAAGGTCTTCCTTTAACTGGAGGCATCAGAATTGGTGGTTCTTGAAGGTATTCTTTGATTCTTTCAAAAGCATTATGGCATTCATCATTCCACTTTACCACTTGATCTTTCTTTAGCAGCTTGAAGATTGGCTCACAAGTAGCAGTTAGATGTGAAATGAACCTGGAGATGTAATTCAGACGTCCCAAGAAACCTCTAACTTCCTTCTCTGTGTGGGGGACCGGCATCTCTTGTATGGCTTTTACCTTTGCAGGGTCTACCTAAATACCCTTATCACTGACGATGAAACCCAGAAGCTTACCAGGTCTTACCCCGAAGGTGCACTTGTTCAGATTCAACCTCAGCTTGTACGTCTTCAACCTGTCAAAAAGTTTCTAGAGATGATCAAGGTGTTATGATAATCGAATTGGAAAATTATGTCAAACTGTATGAGGTGTAGCGCGCGTTTCTGGGTGTTTCAGGCCTTGCAAACGATTGGGACAGCTTCCTGGGACGTCCAGAAATGGATTGGGATAGCTAGGATGGCTTGAGATGGCCTGTGGAGTAAAAACCAATTCACACTTTTCTTTGAATTTTGTGACTTTGCTCTGCCTTTTTTCACGATTCTCCCCCCTTGTCTTTTGATCTGGAATTGTTCACTATATAACCTAGAGTGAATTAGGTTAACAAACTTGGACTAAATCTTTGCATTTATCCAAGATTTGATTTGATTTGCAAGCTATATGATATGTTGCTATTTTGAGCCAAATCATGCCTTTCTTGTACCAATTTCCCTTGATTCGATTTGATCTTGTTAACTCAGCATATCTTGATTGCCAATTTGTCAAAAAAACAAATCAAATCACATCTTTGTTATTTTTCATCATTTATTTGATTTAATTCACTTTTTAATTAATGAAAAATCAAAATAAATTGAAAAATGAAGCACATAATGGGTGAGTGAACATTTGAGTCATGGACCACATTATAATTGAGGTGCAAGCATAAAAAGTTGGGGCCATTTAGCAAAAAATGCAAATTTGAGCACATTTGACTTTTGCCAATTTTGCAAAAATGGTCAACTTGGCCAATGCATAACTCTCTCAATTTTGACCCTAGAGAGGTGTTCTTGAACTTTTTAGAAAGCTTAGGATGTCCTATAAACAACCCTTTTTGTATTATCTCAATTGAGTCTTCATGTTCATGTATGAATCTTTGACCCAAAAGGTGTTTTTGTTGACTTTTCAAGAGGACCTATAATGTCAAAATTCATATCTTTTTGTGAGTGTATATTCTGGACTTGGAAGCTGAAGATGAATTGTAGGGAATTGCATCCTCTTCAAAATGAGCTTTGGATGGGTCATTTATGATAAAGTATGAGAAAGTTATGTTTGGTCAAAGTTGAGTTGACTTTTCTTGTAAAACCCTAATTTAGGAACTTTTGGGTTTTGATGGATTGTGAGCAATCCTTGAGGAATCATGATCAAACCTTGATCAAATGATGGATAATACTTAAAAATGAGTATGTTGACCAAAAATCTTGAAGTTTGACTGTATGTGGGCCATAATTGACTTTTGACCTAGTATAGTTGATTTTCAGGCATTTGAGCAATTGACTGAGCAAACTTCTTCTGCAAGGCTTAAAACTTGACATGGATGATCTTGAGAACATATTAGGAAAATGGTGAGAATTTGAGTTCTTTATGGTTCACACATATTGATGAAGATGCAAACCCTAATTTGAGGTATACTGTCTTAGGAGAGAGTTTGTCTGGTCAATTCTTGAACTTCCTTGAGCAATTTGGGGACCTCACTTGCCATGTGTTGAGAAATATGGGAGGGGAAATTTTGGGGTACAACAGTATGGTATGACTGTGAATTAAAACACAAAACAAAAGTGTTACAAATGTTGCATACTAATTCAAAATGATACTTTGTTCCATTTGGAAACACCAAAATTCATTACAAAATGTTACAACTTAAACATACAAATTCAAAATGATACGTGAATTACAACATCATCCAAATGACCATAATTAACAAAATACATAACATTCTTTTCCATTTTTTCTGGAATTCATCATCTTCTTCATTTCAGTTTGTAACCCCCTTATATTTTGTTTCAGTCCATCCTTTCTTTCCTTTAAAGACAATATCTCCAATTTTGTTGCATCAAGGTCATTTTGAAGCTTCTCCAACCTACTATTTTGCTTCTTTATAAACTGCTCTTTCTCATCCACCACATCATCATAGAACCATTGAAAGTATCCACATCCAGTTTCAGATGAACCCAGTGTTATTCAAAATTCAGATAGATAAAAAATATATGAATAACCCATTTAATTTATTTCTTACCTTATAATGACGACAGCCCAAGAAATGCTTCCTAAAATTCGTCAGAGTTGAATCCCTTTGAAGAACAATCGTGTCTCCACAACCACATTGGGTTTCCATCGCAAATTTCCATCTAAACATCCACCGCTCTTTACATTTGAATCGTATGAACACTGACCTGAGTACGCTAATGATGTTTGCTTCATTTTCCTTGAGAAATTACAGAATCAAAAGGGGAAGAAAATTGTTGAACCCTAGAATTTGGGGGAGTCTAGGGTAGAAGCGATTGAAAGGGACGATGCAGTCTTGAAGAGAATGAGGAAGATGTTTATAATATTCCACATCAGCCGCCATATATACAAAACAAACGCCCGTTTGTGCCTTTTGGAAGGAAAGGACTACTGTGGTTCTTTTTGAACAATTAAAGGACCACTTTGGAACTTTTTAAAGATAAGGGACCAGAATGGACCCCGAGGTAATGTTAAGGGACTAAAAAGGGTATTTTACCATCAATTTTTATCTCATTAAGCCCATTATTTTTCTATAATGATCTTAAGATTGTGAACTTCAACTCTTCTTTTATGTGTAAAGCTTGAAAATGGTTAGAAGATTCCTTAAGAGTTCAAAATATTATAGGTCACTTCATGGATTTCCATCAACTTCACAAGGTCATAACTCTCTCAATTTTTGGAGTTTTTGGATGATTCAAGTTTCACAATGCTCTTTAAGAAGTCTACTTCATGCCATATTCATTGACTAAAACATGATTTTGAGTGGAAAGCCATGTTTGAAGGCAAGAAATTAGAAGTCACTTTTGAATTCAAAACTTGAAATTTTTCTAAGTCCACAATTTAATGTGTTTTTCACGATTTTAATTGATCATAACTTTTTACTCAAGCATACAAATTATACCTTTCTCGGAACATTGTGAATTTTATGGTGGAATCTTTCCATTGCAAAAAGAATGAGATCATAAAGCCCCTTGAGTTGTGTGCACCATGGATTCAAAGTTGGCACCTTGAAACTGATTTTGTTAAAATAGTCAGATTGCAAATTGGTTAATGTGGCCTCTAATAACCAAATTGTTGTGCGTTTTTTACTTCCAATCATGTTTATCAATCTTTCATAAGTGATTAGCACCTTGAAACACAAGTTTTAGCTGGATTTTAAGCAAATATGAGTCACACTTTTCATGCTTGCAACTTCACATGAATTCTATGAAAATCTCATCATTCCACACGCTTGAGCATCCCATTTTCTTCCCCTGTAAATAGAGGGTGATATCCCACTCATTTGGACAAGCTTGGACAACCAAAATCACCCTGCCAAACTCTCTCTATATCTCATGATTTTGTAATTTCAAATTTGGTTCTACAGCCTTTGTCAATCCATTTTCTTTGCTAATTCTTCATCCCCAAACTTCACTGAAGCTAACAAAAGAAGAACCAAGCCCTGAAGTGTCCTAAATCGTGCTAGCCAAGTCAAGTTTCAGAGCTATGAATTTGAACTTCAACAGGTAGATTCCTTCATCAATTCTCTCAAAATTTGTTACTACAATGAAGCTCTCATCACTCTGATACTCACCGCATCATTTGTTTTTAACTGGAAGTGAGTTTTGATCATGAATTTTCAAATCCCTATTCAACTTTTTTCTTCTGGCTTTCTTCAAATCGACTAAGCTACAATTTATATAATTTTTCACGAGGGTACCATTGAAATCGTCTTGAAGAGACGAAGCGAATGACACTGGTCTTGAGCTCCAATTTTCTATTTCATGAACCTGCAAATCGCGTGGACGGAAGTTGAAGACAACCTATGTGTTTGTCTTTAACCAATGACAAATTGTCACACATTTTTTTCAAATTCGTTTAATAATTGATCACGTGTGTTGTTTCTTGAAGACCATGATATGCACATCGCGTCTGATCTGTTGGATTATCTTACTAACACGTTTTGATGATGATCAGATGATCCATATTTTTTGAGTTTATTTTTTATTTTTGGTTTTTATATTTAATTGTTTTAAACTTCAAAAATTCATTAAAAAAATTCATTTCTGACTCAAAATTTTAGAAAAAATTCACAAAAATATTTTCAAATATTATCTTTATTATTCTTATTTTTTCATAATTTTATTTCATGATTTGATATTTTTTATAATTTTTCTCTTATTTTGATTTGTTTTAATTGTTTAAAAATACTTTTTAGTGATTTTTAATTCTGGAAAAATTATGGAAGGATCCAAATGATCTCTTGACAAATATTGATGATCTCATTTTATTTTTATTTCTGATTTTACTATTTTTTTTACAATATTTTGGTTTATTTTGCATGTTTCTGTAATTTTGAAAAAATAGTTTCTGACTTTAAAAAAATTCCAAGAAAATTTGTCAACACTTATTAATTCATGTTTGACTTCTGACTATTTTTTGGGATTTTTTATTCGGTGTTTTAATATACTTTATGTAATTTACCAATTATTTCCCTTTTATTAACCATTTAAATATTGTTTTATTAAATATTATTTTATTATTTATTTGGTTCTGACTTGGGTGTCACTTTGGGACAAATTCCTCAACCTCATTGGATTTTGGGTGTTGATAGGTTGAAAAACCAAATACACCAAAATAGATGAATGACGTTGATGATATTTGAAACCCTAATTTCATCTGATACATCCCCTCCCTCTTCTTCTTATCCCTTTCTTACTTGTACTACATGTTGTTGGAAAATAATCTACATATCATTTCTCTAAACATATTGCTACATAGATTGCTATTGACCGACCTCAAAATAGGTGTGACTTCTACATAAGTCCACTTACGATTGCTTAACATAGCGCTAAATTTGTCCTGATTCGAGAAATGATCATTCCTGGTCCAAACCTATGTTTGCAAGCCCAAGTATGTTTAATTTGAAATATTTGATCCAAAAACCTTGAGGTTCATTGTTAGAAGGATTTTATCTTATCAATCCTCTAATGAACCTTCATACACTTTGGTCTAAGTGAATCATTTAAATATCATTGATCATATATTGTCGCTTCGAGAACTTGAAATGAATGATATACTTGGCAAAAAGCAAACGAGACTTGTTGTTGAGAAACTTTAATTTTATCAATCTTCTAATGAGTTTTCAAATGCAAGTTTCAATATGATCATTCAAATAACCTCTAACTTCTAATTGACTTTTACTCTGTGCTTTTACTTTATGCCTTTATTTTGCGCCTTTACTTTTATGCACCATTTACATTTCATGCCATTTTTATCTTTGCTCATTTGAGCATTTATCTTTATGTCATTTTGATTTTTGCTCACTTGAGTTTTCATTTTATTTTTAAAGACGCTTAATAACCAACTTGAACACTAAAAAGCTTTAATGTTACATGGACTATTTGGTTACTATCTTTGGCATAATAGAGTTGTGGATTTCTCAGACTTAAGATTAGAAGCCTTTGATACCCTTGAGACCTTGTGACTCTGATTTTTATTTTGTCTTGAGCTCTTGGGGTTTACCCCAAGATATTCGGTTGATTTTCTTTGTGTGCATGTTATTTTGATTCTGTGCTTTGTCTGTGATTGGGAATTCATTTGTGTACAACTGTTACTCTGTCCAATTTTTGAGAAGACTTAATGCATTCGAGGCTTGATATTCTTAAGAGGTTTAGTATCTTTGCTTGCTTGGTTTCAATCCAAAGGATGGGAATTCTACATTTACTCTTTATGTCAAGTGTTGGCTTCTTGTTGGTTAGAAGGTTCTTTTCCCTAGCTTTTACCTTATGCTTTAGGATAGTCCCTTCATCTCCTCCCATCTTCTTTAATTTCAAAAATCTTCTCCCTCCTTTTCAAAACTCTTCTTGTTTTCAAACTTGAATCTCTTTCATAATAAATTTGGACTTAGGTCCATGCATTTTCAAAAATATTTTCTTAATTAAAATTTAACCAACTTAATCATACTTTGATATTTTTGTGAGAAGACTAAAAGTCGATCAACCCCATTCAACTATTTTGCCACTTTGACTTTTTACTTTAAAGTTTTCTCAAAGGATTAGACTGTTGTCAATCCTTGTAGTGATGCGAGCTATTATACTTCAACGATATATAGTGAAGTGAGATATTTTCCACTTGGGTGTTGAGTGAGGCTTTGTTGATTTTAAAGTCCAAGCTATATCCTCCACTTTGAGATGACGCAAATTCTCCTTTCTCTTAATCGTGGGTAGTAAGTATGTCTTCCACTCGGATATGACAATGGTGTCTCTTCTCTTAAAATAAACTAACACACTTGTGTTTTAAATTTTTTTAAAGGTGAACTACGAGTACCCTGATTCCCTATTACACAGAAGGTGGTACATAGACACTAAGGATTCACAACCGCGACAAGTACAAAAATTGTAAAAAATACTTCTTTCTCTATCTCCACCATCTATTTTTGTATACAACACATATAGCCAAAATACACAAATTTTCAAAGAGGTTCATGCGGAGTATTGTAGATATTTAGGGTGCTAATACCTTCCATTTGCATAACCAACCCCCGTACCTAGATTCTCTCCCCTTCTTTTTTGGGTTATTTTCTCTTTTCCCATTCCTTTGGAAACAATAAAGCGCGGTGGCAGTTTTTATTTGATCTGTGTGAGTTAAGTCAATCCAATGGCTTAGTCTCAACATTTCTACCGTTACAGTTACAAATAGTACTGCTGTGTCCTTTTCTCTTCCACAATTCAAGCTAGTGGAGAGGTAGTGGAATAAGGCTTTTTTGTACTGTGTACTACTGTACCATGTTAATGTTATATTTTTTCCTTCTGCACTTCAAAGGCTTATGCGATCATGAGTTTAGAAGCGGGAACATAACATAAGGTCTTTATAACTTCAAGTATTTAGAGTCTTCAGAACTGCATCTTTAGAGTCTTCAACACTTGGTCGTGAGAACCATTTGTAGAGAACCTTGGATCAGAAGAGCTTTAAGTCTTCAGAGTCTTAAGAACTGTGTCTTTAGAGTCTTCAACACTTGGTCTTGAGAACCCACTGTATAAAACCTTGGATCTTTAGAACTTCAAGTATTTAGAATCTTCAAAACCTCCATCTTTAGAATCTTCAGCACTTGGTTCTTTAAGAATCCTTTTAAGAACCATGTTATTAGAAACACAAGTCTTTAGCATTTGCACTTTAGTAGAAACGCTGTCTTCAAATCTTTTAGCTTTGTCTTCTTAAAACAAATTATCTTTTTAGAAACTAAGTTTTTAGCATCTGGACTTCAGTAGAAAGGTTGTCTTCAAATCTTCTAACTTTGTTTCTTTGGAACATATTGTCTTTAGAAACTTGAGTCTTTAGCATCTGGACTTTAAGTTGAGCTTTGAGTCTTCAGATCTTCTGACTGATTTCTTTAGAACCCGTTGTCTTCAGAAGCATGAGTATTAAACATCTAGACTTAAGTAGCAACTTCTGTCTTCAGATCTTCTGACAATTTCTTTAGAACCCATTGTTTTCAGAAACATGAGTCTTCAGCATCTGAGCTTAAGTAGCAACTTGTGTCTTCAGATCTTCTGACTGGTTTCTTTAGACAAACATCAAAGCTTACACTTCAGAAACTTCTAAAGTGTCTTGCTACTGTTCAATAAAACTTGTGTAGCGTAAAATCAAAACTAATTCTCTTCTAATGTCTTGGCCACACCATCCATCAGAAGCAGAACCTGTTTGTTAAGTACTCAACAATAACAAACATTAGAGTATCAAATTTGTTCATACAAACATACTTATTTGTTATTATCAAAACTCAGATATAATATTGCAGAACCAAATCTTGTTCTTACAATCTCCTCTTTTTGATGATAACAAAACTATATATTTTAATGACACAATTTTGTTCGTATAATCAGAAAAAGTGAAAATAGAAAGGTAAGGAATACTTATCCTTTTTATGATAATCCCCCTGAGTCGATGAATTGATGAAGATCAAATATCCTAACTCTGAACCATTTGAGTAAAACTCCCCCTGGTTCCAATAGATCATATATCAAGAACTTGAGAGTCTTGACTCTGGATGCCAATAATTGAGATCTTGATATTTCAAACAGTCATCAACTTCTAATTTGCCCAGTTCTTCTGGGAGGTATATGCTTATGTTTTTTATTCTTATGCTCTGAATTTAATTTTCTTAGATAGTTTACATCTTCTGAACATTATGATACCAAGATCAAGATGAATTTAACTTTCAGAAAGTTCTCAACTTTTGAACAGTATTGAGTCTATCTGATATTTGAATATATGTTTGCAGAGTATACATCTTCGATTATATGAACAGTCTGTTCTTTCATTTTGACCTATTTTAGAATGCCTAGTGAACTTGTTCAGAATTCCTCGGTTAATTATCAAACAAACAAACACATGTTAGTGGTAAATGCATATTTTATATCATTTAATTATTATGATGCATTTCTTTTAAGGTTCATCAAAATCCATTATATTTCTCCCTTTTTTGACATCATCAAAAAGGAAACTATGTGTGAAAAACATTAAACGTCAAAAGGATTTTAACCTAATATTTTATTCAAGTAATTTCATAGTTCATCAAGAGAAAACAAAAAAAAATGGTTTTCTAAAATCATTACAGACAAGATTTCAATCATCAAAGTCTTGAACTATATCAACTCTAGCACACCTTTCTTCAACCAATGCATTATCCGGTCCATTTTTCTTTATCAACTCCTGCGTCCTGTCTTGGATTATTATCTCAAATAGTATCCTTCCATAAGGAATATAGTATTGAGTCTATGTTCTTGATATTTCAATGGAATGTTTCAGATGATTGAATATGGTTTTGGGAACTTTGATCTTGACATGATGGATCAAGAGGAAAACAAAATTTTTGTCATCATGAGATAGAGTGCTTCTTGTTATGGCTCGAGGACGGAGGTTGGAAAGGGAGAAGAACCTGAACCAATTCTTGGCTGAAGGAAGAAGGATTCCAGGATTAGTTGGTTCATATGGTACTGAACTATCATGAAAAACCATAAACATTTCAATAATACTTAGGTCGGATTGATAGTCATCAATGGTGACTCCAGATGAGACACACCCAGTGACTCTTACTATGGAAGAGATGGTGATAGAAATGGAAAGTCTGAAGATTTCAGACAGAAGAGTGTTGCCATCATCACTAATTTTGGTATACTTCAAGAATTCCTTCACAAGGACAGGGAAGATGAGACCTTTAAGGAGATTAAAGTAGCATGTCCAAGATTTAAGTTGCATACTTCTTATTAGGTCAAATCCATGGTGTTTGAGTCTGGGAAGATTGAGTCATTTTTCTTGAATGATTTCAAGAGTTTCCTCACTTCCATGAAAAGTTATAGCTGACATTGTTAAATCAGGCAAAGGACGATTTAAAGGGTTTTCTATTTGAACTGAGGATGATGAATGGTGAAGAGGAGACATCAACTATTTATAGAGACTGACAATGAACCTAGGTCTGACATCTATTAGATAGGCTATGATTATCTTAGTGAAGACTAGAGAACATAGATATATTGGGAAGGAAAAAGAGTAATTAATCTTATTTATGAAGAGAATATTAAATGAAAAGAGGTTTGACAGTTACCCTTAAATCTGTGGGGAAAGTAACTGACACACGCCAAAGATTTTAGACCTATTCCTCAGATACGTATAAGAGAATATATTATCTTGTTGCTTGTCATTTCATGATAGTGCATCATTAACAAACAATAGTTCATCATAAAATAAATACTTCATTAATTAAGACAATTCAACAGATACAAGTTTAAAAGTTAAGAACTAATCAGATGAAATGATCAAGCAATAAAAATAATCATACTTTTGAAGAGACAAGTCATATTTTCCTAGCTAATAAAAATCTCACACTTAGATTTTAACAAGCAATCTTCAAGACAGTTTTTTGGACCAACTTCTGCTAACATTTCTTTGAACATATCCATTATTCCTTCTTGAAAGAATATCTTAGACAAAACTCTTTCCTACGGAATTTATGACTTAATGCGATTCCTAGACTCAAAGATAGATTTCCAAAGATAGATGAAGATAGACTGTGGCAGGCTTACTCGAGTATCATTCATCAGAAGATAGATGAATACTTGGTCATCATACCTCAAAAGATCTTGGTTTTCCCCTACGGGAAGAAAGTTGGACAAGACAAGCTTAAACCAAGCTTTGGGAATGGGTAGTAGATTTTTCAGGATTGATAGGCTCATATCCTGACGACATGTCATTAAGAGAAGCAAATTTCTTGGACAAAATAAACCTAGATTTGACAAAGTCAACAGTCACACCAACATTTTCACACCTAGTTACAAAAGTGATTGAGAAGAGAGTAATGGTGATGGGAATTTCAAAGATATAGGAAAGGATATAAACATTATCGTAATCAAGATAAACATGCTTCTAGAATTCTTTAACAAGATTCACGTAGACAGGTTTCTTCAATATAGTGAAATATCTTGTCCATTACTGAGAGTAGAACACATCTGAGATGCTGGAAGCAATGTTACTTTCAAGAGAAGAAAGTTAAATTTGTTTTTCGATGATGATCTCAAGAAGATATTCATTTCCAAGAAAGGTTGGTTGAGGCATGATGGACAAATGAGAGGAAATGATAAATATGATAAATCACTGTTGATATATATATATATATATATATATATATATATATATATATATATATATATATATATATATATATATATATATATATATATATATATATATATATATATATATATATATATATATATATATATATATATATATATATATATATATATATATATATATATATATATATATATATATATATATATATATATATATATATATATATATATAGTACCATACAGGTTTCAAATAAGGACTTTAAGTGAATCAACATTTAGAGGTGGCAGACCAGAAACTGATATAGCAAAATATTGAACATAGTTGCTTAAATTAGAAGCTATCATCACATACATCATACGTAGAATTTTTGGCTCATTCTCAAGAGAACTTACGTGTTCACACTATCCAGAGAATTGATTAAATTTTTTTCTCTTGGAAAGAAAGAATGTTCCAGATCATGAGATTTTCAATTAACAAGAAAATTCACAACTTGGAGTTGTACTAACATCTGGAATTGTTCTATTTAAAACATCTTTTAACTCGTAGAAGTATTTTTATCAGAAGTTCTAATAAATTATAAATAAAATAAAACATACCTTGAGATTATAAAATCTTCACTGTAATCTTTTTATCTGAGTGCTCCACATTCTGATTTTGACTTTAGCTTGTCCTTGATAGAGCTTTTGATCAGCTTTGTTTTGCATTTACTTTCTTCAGAGTGATCTTTCAGAGATTCTGAATTATCTTCATATTGATTCCTCTTATTTCTTTGAACATACCCAATTTTCTGATTTGAGTTGAATAACCTTCTTTTAAACTCTAATCTCTAATCTGAGAGCGAGGTTCAATCTTCTCTTCAGATGATCTCTTCACTCTTCTGTTTAGAATCACCCGTCTGACTTCTTGAGAATAATCCTCAGAGTACATATATTTTGATCCTTTATTATCAGAACATCCATCTATTTGTCAAACTTCCTTTGAAAAGAAGCTTATTTTTTAGAAGGTCAATATTTCATGAACTTATGAGAAGCTATGTGATAGAGAGAATTAACTATCATTGCCTAACGTCTTCTAAAATGCCTCCTTAGATAGAGCCAATGTTTAGATATTCTGCATAAGATCTTTTACTGCTTGAATAGACGACTTTATCATGAGGTTCTTATGTATCATAAGACAACAATCTTTCTTTCTTTTTTTAAAGATTCCTAATGAGATCTTATGAGAAATTCAAGGGTGGACTAATCTATTTCTTGAAAACATCTCATACTATCAAGGAACTTAATCAAAAGCATTCATCATATATAACTTCTTATCTGATGAATCTTTTCTTGTTAGCTTGTTCTTCAATTTTCTGATTTTAGATAGTAGTTAAAAATTGAATAACTATCACCTTAGAGTATTTCTTCACACAACATATGGATATTTATCTGACACTGTTAGGTGTTTCATATCCATCAATAATAGAACCAGGCTCTGATACCAATTGAAGGCATGAAAAAAAACAAGAAAGGGGGGGGGGGGGGTGAATTGAGTTTTCCTTTATTGAATAACTTTCGCTTCTAAGCATTATTCGTTGAACAATGCTTCTGAGTGCTACTTCTGAGTAATGCTTCTAGTTAAGTTAAGATAACATAAACTCTAAAGCATAAGAAAAAATAAATAACACATGATATATCCTGGTTCACTTGAGAAACCCCCAAGCTAGTCCATTCCATCCTACCAAGGTGATTTCTCCTTGAACTTAATGACTTAATCCACTATAACCAAACTGATTATAATTTGCACAAGCTACTCGCAAGTGACTAACAACCTCTAAGACACACAAGTCCTATACTTCTTAAGGATACATACCTACCCGGTCCCTTAAGGAAAATCCTGTAGAAGCTACCCACAAGTGACTAACATCCAATGACGTGTTCAAGGGATCCAAACTAGATATAACATTCATTGACCCAATAGAATCCGATGCCTCAGAATCTCCTACCAGGGTTTCCTTCTAATGATATCCATCAGTGATCTCACAAGGCTGACCTTCACTCAGTTCCCTTTGAGATATGACTACCATTGACCCAATATAATCCACTACCAGCATTTCATAATGACCTTCAATCACTATCTTCTTGAGCACATACCTTCACTCAGCCTCTCAAGGTATCATCAAACAATTGTTTGATTTACATTTTTTTTTACAATAATATGCTTTTACACAAGCTGGATGTGAACAAAATTTAAGCATACATCAGAAGATCCTAATACACACTAAAAATATTATTACATTGTATTGTAGCATCAGTGTATGGTCTTATTTTCTTCAAGTAGCTTCTTCACGAATAACAACCCAAAGCACTTGAATCACTGGAGTCCTCTTATTCATAAGCTTATGAAATCTTTGTTGGTCTTGATGTAGTAAATATAAGAACTTCTTCATCTTGATTCACCTTAGACATTTTGGACAACAACCCTTGTTCTATTTTCTTTAATGATCACTTTAGAGCACAACATTTATGTTGTGGATTTGTAACTAGAGCTTTCATGATCATCTTCATTATCTTCTGCGACTTAGCAAGCTTTGTGCAACATATGAAATTAAGCACATTGTGAATCAATTATTTCATTGTAATCATTATCAACATGATTGAATAACCATTTTGATAACAATTTTCTTGTTGTTGTTATAGTGGTTGATAGCTTTTTGGTTGTGTTCCAATAATGACAACTTTCATTTTAACATTGAACACCAACAAAATTTTAAACATACGATTCTTTTCTTATATAGCCAAGGAAAATAGAGTCGTTGGCTATTTGAAAAGGAGTCGTTACAAATAATACTGCTACGTCCTTTTCTCTTCCACAATTCAAGCTAGTGGAGAGGTAGTGGAATAAGGCTTTTCCGTACTGTGTACTATTGTATCATGTTAACTTTATATTTTTTCCTTCTGTACTTCAGAAGCTTCTGCGAGCATGAGTTTATAAGCGGGAACATAACGTAGGTCTTCAGAACTTCAAGTCTTTAGAGTCTTCAGAACTGCGTCTTTATAGTCTTCAACACTTGGTCATGAGAATCCGTTGTAGAGAACCTTGGATCAGAAGAGCTTCAAGTCTTCAGAGTCTTAAGAACCGCGTCTTTAGAGTCTTCAACACTTAGTCTTGAGAATCCACTGTATAGAACCTTGGATATTTAGAACTTCAAGTCTTTGGAATCTTCAAAACTTTCGTCTTTAGAATCTTTAGCACTTGGTTCTTTAAGAATCCTTTTAAGAACCTCGTTATTAGAAACACAAGTCTTTAGCATCTGGACTTCAGTAGAAACGCTGTCTTTTTAGAAATTAAGTTTTTAGCATCTGAACTTCAATAGAAACATTGTCTTCAAATTTTCTAACTTTGTTTCTTTGGAACACACTGTCTTTAGAAACTTGAGTCTTTAGCATTTGGACTTTAAGTTAAAATTTGAGTCTTCAGATCTTTTGAATGATTTCTTTATAACCCGATATCTTCAGAAACACGAGTCTTCAGCATCTAGAATTAAGTAGAAACTTTTGTCTTCAGATCTTCTGACTATTTCTTTAGAACCCGTTGTCTTCAGAAACATGAGTCTTCAACATCTGGACTTAAGTAGCAACTTTTATCTTCAGATCTTATGACTGGTTTCTTTAGACAAACATTAGAGCTTACACTTCAGAGCCTTCTGGAGTGTCTTGTTACAGTTCAACAGAACTTGTGTAGTGCAAAAGCAGAACTAATTCTCTTCTAATATCTTGGTTACACTATCCATCAGAAGCATAACCTGTTTGTTAAGTACTCAACAATAACAAACATTAGAGTATCAAAATTATTCATACAAATACACTCATTTGTTATCATCAAAACTCAAAGATAATATTGCAGAACCAAATCTTGTTCTTACATCACGTTCAAGTCAAAGTTGATTCCATATTCTCCTAGAAGCATGATCTATAGCCACAATGACACATATACATTTAAATTGAAAAGATGTTGTAGTACTTAGGTTTGTTAAGAATGCACCTAACTAGCTGCCTAACAAATGACATAAAACTTCTCCATAAGTTACAAGTCGGTGGTTCCCTTAGGATGCCCTGTTTTCTTAATGCAAGGTGTAAAGAGGTTGACCTTTAATATCAAAGTGTTTTAGGATAGTGAATTCATGCATCAATGAGTACATATGACCTTTAAGAGAAGTAGCTATGTTGTGAATCAAATTTTTTAAATCTCAAAAGATTTCTATCAAATTTTATTTGTGCGTCACTCAATCTGAGTTGACTAATGTGTTAATATTTATATGACTAAGATAATGACGATAATATTTTTTTTGAGTTGTGAACCATAATACTCCTGTGATAGATGCATTCTCAATCACACCTGCACATTGGTGATCTTCGACCTTCGAATTTAATAACAATTAAATTTAATCTTAATTTATAATTTGAATTAAATCAAATATAATGTAATTTTAATTTCAAATCTAAATTGAGTCAAATATAGTTTTGATATACAAAATTCAAACTATTTTATTTTTTGGTTTTTTACCATCGATATAGTCCGGTTCAGAGGTCAGTTCCGATATTAAGTGGTTATAACCCTCTTCTCGATCGTAGTTGCGTATAAATCTAAACTAATTTTTTTTAAACTTTTCACCACGGATATAGTCCGTTTCGAGAGTCAGTTCTGACATTAATTTTCCCTATCAAATTCAACACAAATCACCACTAAACCAACTAACAATTAATAAATCCAAACCAATCTAACTTAAACTAAAAATATATTAAAAATAAAAAATAATACTCAATAATATGTCTTCTTCTAAAACATTAAATTTTATTTTCCATAAAACAATTATAATATTCATTAAAAAGAGACAAATAGACACGTAGAATCCATATCCAAAACCCAAGGCAAATAAACTTAGAGTTACCCATTAGGTAAATAATTCCTTCATGTATGTCAAAAGTGACCCATATCTTTAACATTAACACATTAGATAACACTTTCATTATCCTCAACACATTTTTAACCAAAAATGACTCATTAATAAAAATATTTAATTACACATTTTTATTTTTACAAATATATTACCTTTTTATTTTAGTTTTTCTTTAAAAAAAAATAATTTTGGTCTTTGCACATTTATATCATTTTCTTTTTGGTCTTCATTTTCGTTTTATTTTGTTTTAATTATTATAAAATTAATTTATATTAAATTTATCCATATAAAAGTAAAATGATTTAATTTTACTTTTGTCTCTTCAAATCTAATATCAGAAAGACTAAAGTAAATAAAATCAAAATCAAAACCATGGTATGAATAATGTATGTATAACATATTTTTTTTATTATTATTATTATTATGTATGTATGATGTATGAAGATGACAATTATTCACCAAAAGGATGACAAATGACATACTTATTCTTTTTAATATAAAAAAAAGATGACATATTTGAACGGGTGAATATGGAAAATAATAAAAAAATGGATCGAATTTTTATTTTATATTTTATTTTATATTTTATTTTATTTTATTATTTTTAATTATTATTATTATTTTTTCACTTTGATACGTTCATCATCATATTCATTTCATGGTCACATTCACAACTCAAAGACATCAAATTGGGACGTTCTTCTGAGGAAGGTCCAAAAAGTCAGTGCTGCGAAAACCGACGATCCGAACAATACCCTTTTCATCTCTCTTCATAATCATCATCATCTTCTTCATCAGTAATTTAGTAAGATGAATAAACCTCTTTCTCTTTCATCAATGTTTTTTTATTTTTTCATTACTATGTGGGGTTTTAAGGTAGTTGTTGTCTTGTACCTTAAAATCTTCGTGTTTGTTTGATCTTATGTCATTGGATTTTTTTAGATGTAAACTATGTTTTTTTTTAATTTTTTTTATGTTTGTGTTTTTTTTGTTGTGTCTGTTGAGGTTTTCTGGGTCTGTTTTTTTTTTTTTAATATGTTTTTTGATGTGCTTTGCTTACTAGTTTGTTAATGATTTTTTAGATACTGATTTGAAGGAAAATCTGATATCAGATAATAAAGGTAGAAACTTTTTACCTCAACATCAGTGATTATGGCTGTTGCTGATAATGTTAGTGGCAAAATCGGTTCTTCAAACCAGAATTTGGAGAACAACAACACCAACAACAACATCGTTGTGTCATCTGAGTCAACTGAGGTGGAGAAATCAAAGCCTAGGAGCGATCAGGATGTGACGATCAACAACGGCGTGTTCAACCATCAGCTTCCGAATGGTGGTAATTATAGCTTCAAGGCTCATCAATTGGGTCAGATGCACGCTAACGGGGTTCAGAATCAGCAGTTTGTGATGAACAATGATGGGTATGTGATGAACGGTGAGAACGAGGGTGAGAGTTTCAAGCGCGAAATGAGGGATTTGGAGGAGTTGTTGTCGAAGCTGAATCCCATGGCTGAGGAATTTGTGCCTCCGTCCCTAACAAATAATCATGGCTACTTAGCTGGACCTGCTGCTGGGTTTGGTTACCCTAACAATTATATACTTCTCAATAATTTTGCTAATGCTAACGGCCAAACTAACCGAAGGGTATGAATATATTGTTTTGATCTATTTTGTTATTTACTTGTTGGTTTCTGATGTGACGTTTTCACTTTTCTTAATACGATTATATGTTTTTTCAGAGGAAGGCTGGCTATAGTACTAATGGAAAGCGAAGAGTGAATCATAAAGTAGATATGGAGAAACGAGAAGAGATGATTAGGAGGACTGTTTACGTGTCTGACATTGATCAACTCGTAAGAGTTTGAACTGTCTTGTTGATTCTCTCGTTTAAGTTAATGTATAATGTTTGCCACGTGTGTTCTTTTTAATGATTGTTATTTTTATGTTGGAATTTAGGTAACTGAAGAGCAGCTGGCATCTCTCTTTCTTAATTGCGGCCAGGTAGTAACCGATATGTTTTGTTTATGATGTTTGTTTTTTTCTTAAGAATCACATGAAGACTAAACGTAATGAATCTATTCTGAAATATTTTTGTCGGATTCTCTTGTTCCGTTACATTGTCATTCGTACTATTTAGGGTTTTCTCTTTCTTAATGATGGCTTACCATGTTACCGAATTGACTTCTCTTTACTGGCTGTAGGTTGTTGACTGCCGTGTATGCGGAGATCCCAATTCTATTCTCCGTTTTGCCTTCATTGAGTTTACTGATGAAGGTAGCACCACTGCTAAATATCCGTTGTTCATATGCTGCTTTTATTATTGACGTTTTACTATATTAACCGATTGATGCCTGCAGAAAGTGCAAGGGCTGCTGTAAGCCTTTCTGGAACTATGCTGGGATATTACCCGTTGAGAGTGCTGCCTTCCAAAACTGCCATTGCACCTGTCAATCCGACATTTTTGCCCAGGGTAATGCTTTTCTTAGATATTCTTGCTATTGCTCTAGAAAATGAATGACCGGAATCCTGAACGAATAATGATTTATCTCGTTTTGTTCTTACATTTGTCATGGTGCTGGGTTTTTCAGTCTGAAGATGAAAGGGAGATGTGCTCTAGAACAATTTATTGCACAAACATCGACAAAAAGGTAGTTTAGGATTTTTACGTTTCCATTAAATCCTGCTTATAGAAGCTATTTGATCCTTTTCCATATCTGGGTTGTAGCAATGGAAGCTCATAATTCTTAATAAGTTATTTTCTTGTTATACTTGCAGCTGACTCAAGCTGATGTGAAACACTTCTTTGAGTCTATCTGTGGAGAGGTTTGTGGTTTTTTTTTTGTTTTTTGTGTGGAATCAAGCTTATAATGCTTATTGTTGTTTGAATATTTAGTATCTAGCGAGATATTTTCCTTTGAAGCACGGTCACAGACCCTAGACACAACACCGACACTGATGCATCGACACCGGTAATAATTTAAAAAAGTGAATGAATTGGATGTAATCACGTGTGTCAGTGTTGGTGTCGTGTCGGACACCTGACACGCCTCTGTTCAGAGGTGTCGGTGCTACAGGGATATTTTCCATAAAATCAGTGTGTTCCATGGTTTCAATCTTGAGTTTTTTGTTGAGGCAAAGTTGCGGCTGCTTGAGTTTTTTTTGTTGCGAGTTGAATTTAACTATCCTGTAAAATCTTTTTCATTATTGTGGTGTATTATCTAGGTTCAACGACTGAGGCTTCTTGGGGATTACCATCATTCAACTCGGATTGCTTTTGTTGAGTTCACAGTGGTAATTATTACTCACGAGCTTTACAACCTTTTTATCTTTGTTTAAACAACTCTGGTTTGCTTAGCTAATTTAATTTAAACATCCTCTATTGCTTTCTGAAGTTATAGCCCTCAGATTGAGTGCTACTACTTGGTTTGTACTCTCTAGTTATTGTTCGCATTAAATGCAGTCACCCCTCCCTCCCTAAACAACTTCGTTCTGTTTGTTCTTCTGTCAGTAATCACGTTTCTTCGTAATAGTAACTCCACATTGTCTATATAAACAACTTATTACGAGCTTATATAAAGTTTTCCATTACTCACTCTTTGATTGTAGAAACCGCTTAAACAGAAGCTCACATACAACATGCTTAACTAAGTTTTTTATCCCGAATGCCCTCATAGTCATTAGTCATCCATGCCTGGGCTTCCCTAGTTTGAATTAGCGGAGTTATTAATTATAAGTCCATTTGGCTTTTGTTTTGAGCATGCAGATTTCAATTTAGTCGAACTTTTGAAAATTAATTTCACCGTGCAAATTATTTTCTCTGAAGATTTGTACTGTAAATCCCCTCTAAGCTGTTTATTTCTTTGACATTTGCTTTTAAGATTATATATCGTGGCTGTATGTTAGCAAAAGCAGCTGTCTCAATATTTCTTTTCTCTACTGTTTGTTTTCCCCTGCGTCGTTTCTTTATTGGCTGTCTGAAGATTTTCTTGCCTCATTCTTTCAGGCTGACAGTGCAATTGCCGCCCTAAGCTGCAGTGGCGTGATTTTGGGTGCTCTGCCTATAAGGTTAGCTTGATATATCTTTGCTTTTAACTGTCCTAAAAACTTTCAGGTAACTCTTATAATGCCATCTCAACCACTCGAGTCTGGTGTGCAGGGTGAGTCCGTCAAAGACACCAGTCCGCGCTCGTTCTCCTCGTAGTCCATGAACTGAATCGACTGTGATTGCTGCTGGAGTTTGACTGCTGCTACATATATTATATACGTACATAGAAACATATATGTTCGAAAGAACCTGTGGCGTTTAGTTGAAACTTTTGTCCTCGTGTTTTGCACTATGGTATCTTTGTTTCCCGTTGCAGTAACTGGTTCTTCGTTTTAGCTTGTAGAGTCGTTGGTACTTCGAGGATCTTGTTTAATTTATGTTGCACAATGTGACATGTTTATCTCGCATTTCCAGAGTTTATGGCTGGATGTTGTTATCTGCAGTTTTATTTTGATGAAACTTGTTACCAAATCCTTTTTTAGTCATGATATGTGTTTATCTGCATGATTGGATGAGTTTCTGTAAGTTGTGTTTCAATTATGGCTCTTCACTCTAAATTTGTTTGCATTTATCAACTTTCTTTCGGATTTTAAATGGTTAGGTTGCGTTCAAGTACACTAAAGATGTTTTCTTTTCTTTTTCCTTGCGTGTTTTGTTGCAAGTTTTGATGTGAGAATGTGGTTATGTTCTCTCAAACTTGTTTCACCAAAATAAGTAAAGAAGAATTTGGCATTACTTGCCACGATTGTTATTTAGCGTGCCCTTAAATTAAACACTATTTCCTCCCGGTGTTTTATTGCATGCTAAAAATCTAAGATTCAAGTAAATTTTCTCTCAAACTTGTTTGCACAAAATAAGTAAAGAAGAATTTGGCATTACATGCCACGCTTGATACTTGCATTTTATTTGACAATATCATATTTTCAAAATATTATTTGATGATGCGAGTTTATACTTGATAGTTTCTAACTTGTTAAAAAAATTTTCATGTATTTTTATTAGTTTATGGTGTGTTTTTATTATCTATTATAACTATTATATGTAGCATTTAATTTTATATTTTATTTTATTTGCTAAATTTATTTTAATTAAAAATAGAATATTAATTAAAAATATTGTAGGTCTTTTTATATTTATTAGTTTGTTTAACGAATTATTTTTTTAAGGCAAAGGAACTTCATTTAATGAATGAAAAAAAAAGGAGGACAAGAATCTAAATCACACCAACCAATTTTCTCTCTAATAAAGACATCTTTCACACAAGTAGGAGAGAAGTCCAACCATATGTGAAAGGCTGTTTGTCCATTTTTTTAAACGTATTAATTTTTTGAGGTTTTTATTTTACGTTATTAAAATATATAATATTTATTTTGATTTTAATTCCGTTAATTACGTTTAAATAATATTATTTTTAATGAGATACTATAATAAAAATCTCTTAAGATATACATATATTTATAATTCTCTCCTGTGTGTATTAAAAAGCGGACAAACACGCACTCATTAATTTAAATGGATCTAGCATATACTCCCTCCGGTCTCATTTATAAGAAAAAATTAACTTTTTAGATACATTAAATAAGTAATGTATTTGGACAATATATTATCCAAATACATTACTTATTCAATGTATATAAAAAGTTAATTTTTTCTTATAAATGAGACCGGAGGGAATACCATAGTAAAATATCAAGAATTTTCATCACCCACAGTGCTATTCGAATCCACAAGTTGTTATATATTATCACTCACTAGATTGAAATTGGGGCACCGGTCACGAACCGTCACTAATGCTAGATGAGTTCAATGCCACCCCTTGAAGATATTAGAAGTTAAACTTTTTTGAATTATTAAAGATTGACTTCCTCTCTCTATTTCATTTTCTTTTTCCACGATTATTAAAGAGTGTCAATTATATAACAATGGAGGAGTTTAATAACAATAGAGAAAATCTATAATCATAGCATCTGTAAAAAAACTATAATTATAACATAGAAATTGCAATGTGTTCTTTCGTCTTGTCCAAATTATAAATATAGATAAATATTTAAATATAATTATAGTCTTAAATAACTACCAAATACAAATGACAATTATTCACTATATCAAAAATCTAAACCCACACACCCTCTTAGTCAAATCTAATCTAAAGAATAAAAGACAAATATGTTACCTAAATATAACAATATTAGATTTTAATTGCTATGTATTGTTAGTATAAATATTATGATCACTCATATTTAATACTTTAAAATTAAATAAAATAAAAGTCAAATAATTATAAAATTTAACAGTTACGATTAATTGATGGTGTAAAACAATTTTACATTGTCGGTATACATTAATTAAATTCATAATATTATTTGATATTTTTTTTTGCCAAATGAATCTACTTAGTGATAGTGATTTGGAATAAATATCACACAAAAGTGGTTGTAAAAATTTGAGATAATATGATATGGCCATGTCCTCTTAGTCAGAGACAATGTTTTCATTCCATTTCAAAAAAATCTTCATATATAACCACTTCACTGTGTTACACTCCCTGCATCTATTAAAAATTAATAATAACAATAATAATAAATTAAAGGAAAAATTGATATAAAAGTAAGTAGAAGTTAGAAGAGAATGGTAGATTGAAAAAAAGAAGAAAAGAGTTATACATAAATAAAAATACAAAGATGATTTCTTCTATTCCCAAAATGATTTATGATATACAAAGATGATTTCAGCTAGTGCTTGTTGTGTACCCTCCATGAATGCACAGTTAAATGGAAAAGATAGAGCACTATCAATTTTATAGTTTGGGATTGTAAATTGGAATAGTAACTACCTCATAGAAGTTAAGAAATTGAATACACGTCTTTATTTGAATATATAAAAAGTAATTACCACTAAATTATTTTATCTTAACTAAATTGTTTTTTATGACTCTAAAAGTAATTACGATATATAATAATTAATTATCCTAAAAGTCTAATTGATTAATTGTATTTAATGCACTCATTATTTTTGTAAACTATAACACGTAATTTTTCTCCTTCCAATATTGGGAATCAAAACAATTTTGAATTCTCCTTTGAAAAATCTCCTATCCTTCCAATTTCTTTTTCAATCACCACATTCATCTATAAAATCATTACTCTATAATGCAAAAGTAGTAATAAAGACACCAAACATGAACTGAAATAAGACAATTGCAAAGTAGAAAGACTCGAAGGTAATTGTTTAACTTCCTTTGTGTATTTTAAATTCTTACTCATCTCTTTAAATTATATGAATATTTTTTGTTTTTCTCTTTCAATTTCATGGTGATAATATTTTGATGGTCCTTTTTAATTTGAATTTTATTACATATGATTGTTTTGTTAAGATCTTTGGACCCTATTGTTCAACCTATAATTTGGAACGGTTGCGTTTTTCTTCTAGATCTTTTTGAAATAGTTTTCATTCTCTGATCATTTCTTCTGTATTTAGTTTTTGTTGTGTAACCTAAGTTTTATGTTTTCGTTGAAAATATGTAATAATTTAATACTTAGAGTAACAAGGGACACGAATTTTTAATGAGATGCTTATGTTTGTAACACATGGGTAGATATAATTATTATTTTTTACTTAATTTATATATTTTTTATATATAATTTTTTAGCCATCTTTATATTATATTTATTTATTTATAAAAACATATAATATTAATTGCATCTATAAATTCACAATACATAATAATTTAAAGAATTATAAGTATGTTCAACGGGCCAAATCTATTTTTTCGATATGTCGATAAAATATTTATTTAAATTGAACAAATATTAGAGATCATACGTTTAATGACTTCTGAATTACTATATCATATACTCCCTCTCATAATAAGTATCTCATTTGAATTCCGCGCGATTCTTAAGAAATTAATTAGATGAGTTGATTTTAATAATAAAATTAATATCATTTACTAATACACTCTTATTTATTATAGTGATCAGAGTAGTTGAAAAACGTGAAAAATTAACAAATAGGGGTATAGTAATGAAAAAAATGATAAATATTATATTGGTATTCTAAAAAGATATTTATTTTGAGACATAAAAAAAAATGTAAATGAAACCCTTATTATTGGACAGAAGAAGTAACTTCTAAATTACTACACAAATTTAACAAACATAATATTGTTCATTCCATTAAATCTAATCAAATTATTATTAATTTTAATTTGTTACTAAACTAATATATTTTTTGGTATATAATATATTTTATTTTATAATATTTATTAATAGAAATTATAAAATTAAAATTATAAGTAATTATAAAAATTATAGATATGTTCGACGGACCAAACCTGCTTTTATATCGTATATTTGATTTAATAATAATTATTAAATCTATGTATATTCTGACTTCTACTACAACTTGATTAATTAAATTAATATTTATATGACAATCATCATTCAAAATTTTTTTCTATTAAATTATATATATTTTTATATAAATTTCTTAATTATAACTATATAATATTTATAAATATTTATATCGACAATATTTAATGATAACAAATTTGAAAAAGTGACCCCTTTTCATTAATGATTAGTTAGTCCATGGTGTTTATATTTCCAGCCCTCCTTGTTACATCAATAAAAAAAGTAAATAAAAATAGAAAAGAATATGAGATAAAAGAATACATAGTAATATAGAAGAACACACATGATAAGAAATGAGAAAGTGAGTAAAGAAGGAGAATAAAAGATTTTGTATTCCTTGGAAGATAAATTGAGATTTCTCCCCTTGTTTTGCTCTACAGGGTCCACAAACTCACAATATTCCCTTCTCTCACTTGATTGTCTCATCAATATTCCTCTCATAATATTACATCCCTCTCACTCACTCTCATCAATATATGTTTTGTGCGTTCGTGGAAGAAGTGGTTGTTGTCAATGTGCACAGAGGAAGTTTGGTAACTGGGTTGGAGAAAGGGCCAAGATGCAGAGGTTTCGTGAAAATGTCTGCCACTAATTAGGTGGAAGGAATGAGCATAAGATGAATGATGTTATCTTGAATTTTTCTGCGAACAATGTAATAGTCCATTTCTATATGTTTTGTGCGTTCGTGGAAGACGTGGTTGTTGTCAATGTGCACGGAGGAGTTGTTGTCACAGAAGATGTTGACAGGTTGATTGTGCAGAATGCCTAAGTCTTTAAGGAGAAACAAAAGCCATTGGGCTTCACATGTCACATTGGCAAGGACCTGATATTAAGCCTCTGAAGAAGAACGGGAAACGACACTTTGTTTCTTGCTTTCCCAACAGATGAGAGAACTGCCAATGTAGAAGCAAAAATGAGTGTCAGTACAAGATCCCCAATCAGAGTCGGAAAACCCAAATGACAGAGTGATGGAGTTTTCCTTGAAGAGTAAACCTTGGCCAAGAGCAGTTTTGATATAACACAGAATTCGAAGGGCTGCTTGGAAGTGAGCTGCTGTGGGGTTGGACAAGAATTGGTTGAGCCTATAAATAGAATAACTGATATCAAGCCGAGTATGAGTTAAATATAGTAACTTACCAATTAGGCTTCGAAAAGCTATAGGATTAGGCAGAAGATTATCAATGTCAGCAGTAAGTTTGTGACTGGGATCCATAGGTGTGGTGACAGGTTTAACACCTAAAATGCTTGCAGTGTTGAGAAGATCAAGGTTGTACTTTCTTTGAAAAAAGAAGATGCCTTGTTGGGACCTAGCAATTTCAAAACCCAGAAAATATCTAATGTTACCCAAATCTTTAATGCTAAATTTATTGTCCAAGACCTGTTTGATATGGTTAATTTCCTGAAGATTAGAACCTACAAGTAAAAGGTCTTCAACATAGACCAATATAACAGTAAAGCAATTGTTTAAGGATTTGATGAATAAGGAATAATCAGCCTTAGATTGTATGTAATCTAAAGTGGTGAGAGTGGTGGTTAACTTAGAGTTCCATTGGTGGCAAGCTTGTTTAAGACCATATATAAATTTATTTAGCTTGCAAACAAGATTGGTGTTATCAGTTTTGAGGCCAAAAGGAAGCTTCATGTAGACTTTCTCATCTAAGTCACCATGAAGGAAGGTTGTGTTTATGACCAGTTGATGGACAAACCAGTTTTTGGATGCAGTAAGCGATAAAATAAGTCTAATTGTTGTCATTTTGACAACAGGGCTGAAAGTTTCTAAATAATCAATGCCTTCTATTGTACCATTGGCATGCAATTTGATTTTAAAAATCCACTTGCAGCCTATTGGATTTTTGTTAGAGGGTAAAGGGAATAATTCCCAAGTGTTAGTGGCAATGAGAGAAGTTAATTCAGTATTGTTAGCTTTTAGCCAAATTGGGTCAACAATAGCCTTGTTATAACTAGTAGGCTCTTCTAGAGTATATAACTTAATATTAAAAAGTTTACGGGGAATGGATAAGTTATTGTAAGTAAGAAAATTATGGAGAGGGTATAGAGAATTACCTGGAACAGTGGTGGCGATGTGAAGAGTAGTAGTTGTCAGCATGGAGCAGTGGTAATCTTTGGGTAGTTAGGAGGTTTGGAGATTGTGGTGGTTTTTCTAATAGTATCAGGTAGAGGAGGGTGAGTAGAAGTGGGTAGGCTAGCTGGGGATGAAGGTGTGAGAGGGATGTGAGGAGGTTTGTTTTCAGGCGAGTTGTGATCAAATTGTGGGGGAGATAGAGGTGTGTTGTAGGCATAAGGGAAATGGGTATAAATGTTATCAGTAGGAGAGGTTGTGAGAGGGTGATGTTTGGGAATGTTGGTGGCTGAAGTAGTAGTAATTTCATAGGGAAACTAATGTTCAAAAAAGACAGTATCTCTTGATAAGAATATTTGTTTAGATGTTAAGTCAAAAAAGATGCCACCCTTAGTGCTAGGTTTGTGTCTTAAGAAAATGCATTTTTTTACTACAACTGTCAAGCTTAGTTGTCTAATGTTTAGAGGTAGCATCATAAACAAAACAACCAAATACTTTCAAATCAAGATAGTTAGGTTTTTTGTGATACAAAATAGAAAAGGGAGTTTGGTATTTCAAGAATTTATAAGGCAGTCTATTGATTAAATAAGTAGCATGATCATGGCCATGAGCCTAATTTTTTTTGGAAGATGAGTTTGAAAAAGTATGTGAAATTATGGCACGCACACAATATCAGAAGTTAAGACTGATGTCTTAATAATTCACAATGTCAAAATAGATGTTATGACATCTGCTGATAGAATAACAAACAAAAATAACAACACAAAAAAACTATAACTTGCTGAAAAAGAAAGAACACGATGATATCTTAACCTAGTTCGGTGTAATTCACCTACTCTGAGGGCTACTAAACATGGAAAGAAATCCATTATCAGTAGTACTAGTTCAAATCTAAATTCCCTTGTTTTACAACATATCGTCTAATCCATACCCAATGTAACTTCTATCTAGGTCCTCCATAGATATGAGAAATCATCATCCCACTTCCAATCACCGCAGTGATAAAAACTCCCAATCACAAGGAAAACAATTCCAGTCCCAGGAACTGTTAGGAAGTACACACTCCCCAATTACAACAAAAAAAAGATAACACTTCCAAAAACAAATACTTAGTCTTGCTTAAAGGCTTCAACCAAGAACAATACTCAACTCGTTACTACCAGCTTTGAGTGAGAATAATAACTTGGCAAAAAAGTAATAGTCAGTCAACTCAAATGTATCAGAGATACATGAAGATGTACAAACAAACACACGGAGAACCTAAGGAACTACCAACCCTAAACACTTATTTTTTTACAAGGTTTTACAATAAAAACTCTGCTTAAAAACTAGGTCTTGGATGACTCCTTATATAGGCTTCTGCAGTTGGGCTTGGACTGACTTGGATTCTTCAATCAACTCCAATCTTCAACTAAAAAATCTCTGCAGAATATTCTCCACAAAAATAGAAATAATCTTCATAAAAAATTTCCTAAAAAGTCTCAATCGATCCTTTTTAGTAACCAATCAAATCTGCACTTAATTCTAACAAAATCATTGATTGACTTATGCCTATAATGAGAACAGAATATTCTAGATAGTCATATCTTCAAATTAAATCTTCAAGGATATCCAAAACAGCGTCTGCTGCATCAGCCTCAGGGTATCACAACATCTTATGTTACATCTGGCATAAAAACACATAACAGAAAAATTGTTATGACATCTGATAAATATGTTGCACCATCTTACTAACATCAATATAGAACCATATTTAGAACCATGCTTAGCCAAGATTTAGCCAACCATAAAAATATGGAACTAACAATATCCCTATTTGGTAAGTTTTGGCGAAAACAACCAAAAAGAAAATTTAATTGGAGAGAGGAATAAAACCACAACACAAGCTACATGCTTATCATGTAAGATCTGTAAAACACAACACAAATAACAAGCTTGTACAACCAGATAGGTTAACACTCCCTCTGTCACACATAATAGGTTCCCCCCTCAAGGGCAAAACCCACACTAGAGCACCTGCAGCGGAACAAGAGAAGCAACAACAACAAATTCATCACACACAAGCATGAACATACATGCTCCCCCTCAACGATTGCATGAAAAACCATACACACAGATACTCTCATAGAAGTATAACACACAATCATATCACAATTCTAAATCAACATGTTAAGACATGTGATGTAACATCAGGACACAACACTTTACTCCCTCTTTATAGCCAAAATATTGATAAAAAGAACTAGAGTAAATCTACACAATGGAAACACACAAAGAACTTTAGAACACATTGCACTTAGGCAATATAATAGATGGAAACACATATTGCACACTAGCAATACCACAAATGGAAACACAATAACTTCTTGGCAAACTTTAGGTGGTTTGCCACCTCTGACCCCTGTCAAAGAGCCTCCTGCCCCTATCAAAGAGCCTTCTGCATTCCTTGGTGATGTATCCAGCCCCGCTATCTTGCAGAATACCTTCCTTCCAGCAAATAACTTCAGCAATAGGCATGTCATGCCCCAGAACATAGAGGAAAGATGCAGTAGAAGTTGCATTCCCTCTTTTCTATAATTGTTATAACTCTTCAATACTATAAGTTCTAATCCCACTGACTTTGATAACAACAAGTTGTTCCTTGTTGTACATATGCTCCAGAGTATCATTCTTTCCTTCAACAAGATTCCTGATCAGTTTCTTACAACTGCCAAGATCCTTGTACCACTCATGTTGAATAAGATATCTGAAGGAGTTCAGATCTTCATTGTGAAATGTAATGACATCTCTCTTGCCATCATACCTCTTCAGCATCAATTCAAAGTACCTTCCACCTGTTTCCCTCAAGGCAAAACATTCATCTGTATTTGATATATTTTGTTTAAATTCAGTGATGTTACCTTTATCCGAGTGACTTGCAGTCAAATCCATGGTTTGTTCTATCTTCTCCTTAGTAAAACAGACTTGTGCTGGATTGAAAATTCACATGTTCAGTGTTTATGAATTCACAAGTCTCTTATCCTAGTGCTTCATCAGTTTGCACATACGATATTCTAATATTATCACTGACATCCTACTTTCTTTCAGTAATTGAATCATCAATTCTCACATTGATAGATTCTATAGTTATACCAGCTCTGGAGTTTTAGATCCTATATGCTCTTCAGCTTGAAGAGTAACCCAGAAATATCCCTTCATCTCCTATGGAACTCACATTATCCACTTGATCTTTAGTAGCAAATACCCGGCATTTACTTCCAAAAATATGAAAGTATTTGATTTTAGGTTTCCTTCCTTTCCATAGCTCATAAGGAGTAGATACATTACCTCTCCTCAAAGTGACCCTGTTATGAATATAGAAAGCAGTATTCATAG